>OX335644.1:26265841-26865841 GCA_946894095.1 Incurvaria masculella | reverse complement strand
TCGCCAAACGGACACCAAACAGTCACGACGTCTGCCCTCCCCCCGCCGCCGCTCCCCGCCACCGCCCCCGGCTCCTCTCCCCCTAGTGTGAAGTAGCGCTACCGGCATCGTTTTCGCAGCCCCGTGAAAGTTCTAAAGCCCATGGGCACATAAATTGTAGCCTATGTGTTATTCTGATGTATAAGCTATATTATTGTAAAGTTTCATTAGAATCCATTCAGTAGTTTTTACGTGAAAGAGTAACAAACATCCATCCATCCATCCATCCATCCATCCATCCATCCATCCATTATTACAAACTTTCCCCTTTATATTATTTATTAGATATTCTTAAAGTATTATTGCCACAGTTCTCAGTCGACTCACAAAACTACCATATTACAGAAGATCACAATTAAATTTCAGTACAGTCACATATTTTCATCTTGTTACACTGGAATGAGAAAGAATGGCTGTCTATATGCCCTTTCACTCCAAACCTATGTCAATGATAAAATATGACATATCCGAGTGCACTGTGCTGCCTATGGATGAAAAAACAATAAACCAAAATATGACAACGGAATTTTGAATGTTTGACAAGAAAATATGTGACAGCACTCTATATTTCAATCCTTTGTCTATCCTTACTAATAACCTAACTAGGTTGAAACTACATAATTAGAAAAGCGTACGAATTGTGAGTCGAACGTTAGAAAAAATATTTTTAATGCAACAAAGTTAACATACAACTCTACACAAAATAAACGATATATTTTTAACTATATTAATGATATACAATTTCTTTCAGTTCAATTTTCAAGTTAATTACATACAAGTCTTGAGGATGTGTCAGTACATAGATGTGTTTTTGAGTGAATTTAGAATAATACTTTAAGGTGGCCCAACCCGCTCAACTCCCCATACAAACGGGGAAAGAAGATCACGCCCATATTTCTTATCAGAGATGCCAAATTTTACTCAACAGAGCTTTATTTGATCGAACTAGATGTCTGATGACCATTGGCAGTGTAAAATTGTGTTTGGTTTCTAAGTTATAAGGTCCCGAAAGTTCGAATTTTTCGCATGTTTTATACAATAACTTTGGTGGTTTATTACGCAATGATAAAGTAAGAAAATCTTAAAAAGATTAGTCATCAGACAAAGCTTATCTAATCAATATTTATAATCTACAGCGGTCGTGGCTTACTTTTAGCTATATTTCGTTTTGAAATCAAAATTTTCGTAAATCTTATCAAATCATACACTATACACATTATCTTTTTTGTGGACATGTTGCATCTTCCTCATCACGGAGCCTGTCTTTTTCTTTGAAACAGAGAAGATCCCAGAGCGCAACAGCACGGTTTTGTACAGTGCCCGCGAATGAGTTAGTCCCGCCGGGTTGGGCCACCTTAATGAAAAGAAGACCATATGAGTTCCAACCAGCGACATCGCCAGGTAGGGGCAGGGGTGGGCACGCCCCCCCCCCCTAACACATCCAGGGTCCCGCCAGAAAATCCAAATAAAAAAAAAATACTTGGACAATTTTTCCGCGGGTGCCCCCTTCCTAAATTTTGAAACCAACACACCTGCTTTTACATTTCATATAACATGCTCATACATTTTTTGTGTATTCAAAATTAAATGCAATTCATAATATAATTTAATCATGCACATAAATAATAACATATTTATTACGATAATAAATTAAATAAACCTCTTTTTTACAAAACAAAATACCAATTTACGTAAAATGTTCACCCGTTAGTGACTTTATACACTGCGCCAACAAAGAAACTATTTGTGAATGGCAGGTGTCTTGCCTAAAAGTCTAGTCAGCTTAAACATTTAGATGGCCATAAGTTTAAACATGACATATTTGTTTAAACATGGTTTGTATCTATCTATCTCTGAGTTTTACCTGCTATGCTGATTTTATTAGTCTTTTAATTTATTTATGAACATTTCTAACTTTCCCTTAATTTTATTTTACTGTTAAATTAGTGCCAATCTTAATTAAATTAAATCCAGATAGAAAATGCAACCAAATGTGAGTTCCACGCGAGCGAAACCAGTCGCAAGCAATGCCCGTTTTTAATTTATTTCACTTTTCACACAATTATTTCCTTTGATCACTTCTCAAGTCAATGTAGGTTTACGAATGTTAAGGACACCTGTGACTCTTAATAAAATGGTCCAATTTGATTATCTCATTAACTTAAAAAATACTATTCAAGTTACCGTGCTTTTTAAGTTTTATACACGTGACTTAACTTTTTTTCATAAGGTATTGTAAACATTTATTAAACTGAAAACAGATCAAATTATATCAAACATTTTTTTTTGTAAAGATACTGACACACGTTGGGCCAAGCATCTAACATTTGTCCAATTTCTCCGTTGCCAATAATATAGACGCCGCGGGGCTCGGACACTACACTGTTCAGAAGCCCTGCGTAACTCAGTCAATACAGTTCTTGTTCGTACGTAATGGTAGTGTGAATCAATGGGAATTGTTTTTGAGGTTAGCATAAGCTTTTTTTTTATGCAACCCGACATGGATGGCTAATACCACACAACTACCGTTATGCCCAATACACCACATTCCTGAAGCACGGCTACATTGAACTAGATGAAAAACATGGACAACAACGACTTAAATAATGTGTTATTATGCATAATGTTTTCGTTATATATATGTTACCGCTGTTAATTCTGTTAAATAAATACCTATTATGTTTTTTTTATGCAACCTGACATGGATGGCCAATACCACGCAACTACCGTTACAATATTAGCCTAATACACCACATTCCCGAAGAAATTAGGTGCCATGCCAGGACCTTCCCTTTATGAGCACGGCTACATTGAACTGGATGGAAAACATGGACAATTTTTCATTGCTGCTTTAACCATAGTTTCATCCAATGTGGTGGTACCAACTATGGTATGTAAGCTAACCTGGCGATTAACCGATAACCATTAACGATAACCGAATTGTCGATAGAGAAGTAGAACACATTTGTGGATTTCGGTCCATAGGCAGGCCTTTTTAGAACATGTCGGTGCATTTCAAGCGTCAAAAATTTCAACTGCAAATCACAAATATTCACAATCATTACACTGAAAAGAGACATAGTTCTTAAGTCCCTTACACACGAAGCGTGACGTCGATATGACAGAAAAGGACAAAGAATTTGGATCTTCCGGTGAAATTACATAAAAATATGTGACTGTGCTCACACAGCATAAATGGTTGGCAAACTATAATTGACTGTTCTTCTTTTTTTTTATTTTTTTTTCTTTTTTTTTATGTGACTGGACATGGATGGCTAATACCACAAGTTCTGTCATGGTATTAGCCCAACACACCACATGGGAACTAGGTGCCATGCCAGGACCTTCCTTATATTGCACGGCTACATTGAACTGGATGGAAAACACGGACAATTTTCATTGCCGCTTCGACCATCGTTCATCCAATGCGATGGTACCAACCCGGGCGGGATAAACCCTACCACCTAGTAAGTAAGGAAGGGGACCTACAGCTTAACGTGGAATCCGAACCACGGCCAGCCTCTCTGAACGGTCGAATGGTCACCCATCCAAGACCAGACCGGACCCAGCGTTGCTTAACTTCGGAGAGCGATCGCCGAAGTGTCGCGCCACTGGGCCACCGAGGCTGACAAAAGTGTAGAGAAAGTGTAGACTACAGCACATGCACTCACATTTATATCATCACACCCGTATGCCCAGTGAATGGGTAGGCAGATCATTCAGGGAATTAATATTTAATTTCAGAATCGATATGTAATAACAATTTATAAAAATTATGTGTCAATGGATGTATAATCAACCGTGAAGCAAGGACACATTATTGAAGAAAGCCGTGTACAAAGAACTACTTTACGAATATACTGCAGGCTGGACCCGAACCAGCAAAACATACAATTCGCGGGTATTGTGTCTACCAATTTCGCCATCTGTATCACATTCCTTGGAATAAGCGACGTACCTGCTTAGTACGATAAAGTATATTTACTTAAAAAAAATAACTTTTGGCCCAAAAAATGGGACCGAAACTGATTTCACATGTTCTTCTGAATAATATTTCAATTTGCTTGCTATCACAGCGAATGTCTTTTGCAAAACTATAAAAAAAATATATATTTTTTACTATCTTCGGAGAGAGAGAGAGAGAGGTAGGAACTACATTTTAGTTTCATAAAACAAATTCAGTTTCGAACATTTTACTATGTTGGCTACTGGAAATGCTAATTCAAAACTTCTAGTAATTTTAATTAAGGTGGCCCAACCCGCTCATCTCCCCATACAAAAGGGGAAAGAAGATCACGCCCATATTTCTTGTCAGAGATCCAAAATTTTGCTCAAAATAGCTTTATTTGATCGAACTAGATGTCTGATGACCATTGGCATTGTGACATTGAGTTTGGTTTCTAAGTTATAAGGTCCGAAAGTTCGAAATTTTCGCGCGTTTTATACGATAACTTTGGAGGTGGATTACGCAATGATAAAGTAAGAACATCGTAAAATATTTAGTCATCAGACATAGCTTATTTAATCAAGATTTATAATCTATTTGTTATAAGTCGTTTTGAAATTAAAATTTTCGTAAATCTTACCAAATCATACACTATGCACATTGTCTTTTTTGTGGACATGTTGCATCTTCCTCATCACGGAGCCTGTCTTATTCTTTGAAACAGAGAAGGTCCCAGAGCGCAACAGCACGGTTTTGTACCGTGCCCGCGAATGAGTTAGGCCCGCCGGGTTGGGCCGCCTTAATACAAATAATTACACACGCGTGCACAGGAGCGGACCGGCACCCGCAATAAACATGACGAATTCTAAGCCATCGGTCAGCGGATATCAGATATTCCAAAAATGAGAGAGGATGTTACGACATATGCTTCCTATTGGTGAAGAATCTTAGACATTACCCATGTCGGTTTAAGAGATTTTACATACTTTTATATAAAAAATCGATTCACAGCCTATGCCATTATTCCACAAACTACGAAAAAATTAAGGTAAAGATCTTCTAGCAGGTAATGATCGTGCCAAGGACATAGATGTTGAATACCACACGTACTGTGATGATGTTAGCTAAATACTGCTTTTCCAAAGTAACTTGGTGCCATGGCAGGACCTTCTTCTAGATGAGCATTGCTACAGTGATCTGGGCGAGAAAGCTATTTCATTCCCGCTTCCACCACCTTCCATCCAATGCGATGGTATTGATATGGGTGGGCTCAAACCTACTACCCAGTAGGGATTTGGACCTTCAGTTTTACTTGGGTTCCGAACAATTGAGTGGCCTGCATTCTTAACGATTCCACAGTTCGACTTGGATTCAGAAAGAGGTGAATACCGCGGGATTCGAACCAGCGGTCTTCAACATAAAACACGTCATGCGCTAACCCCTACAGTACGCCCCACGCAAAGGCCATGGTATAGCAGCATTGTAGGAATATGCGTAAGTATAAAATTTTACTCATACTTTTAAACATACGTAAAAACATCACTTCCCCAGAGCAGAGATGGTAGAGCACCATAAGGTACATTCACACTCTGCAGACATACATCCTATCACACATGCTCTGCTAGTACAGGATTTATGTGCCAGGCCTTAAAGCACAGGGGAACATTACTTTTTAGGTGACCTCAACAGCTGTTGGCATCGCACCGACCCAGCGATGCCATCAAAAGTCCCTCCAGATACTCACAAAAATCGAGTCCATCACGTTTCAAGAGGCACCGTTCAGATCCACCACGCTGAGCGGATCCGAGCACTCCCTCCCCCGCTCCGAGCCCCCCGACTCCCGCTCCCCGTTCGCGACCCCCGACACCGCGCTGAGCGGATCGGAGCACTCCCTCGCATCCGAGCTCCCCGACTGCCGCTCCCCGTTCACCGCGACCCCGCCGGGCGCCGTCGGGACGCGCGCGCCGCCGCGGGTCGGCGACAAGTTGAGCACGGCCGTCCGCGAGACGGTGCGGAAGACGTCGCCGTCGCGACACGAGGTGAGCGCGGAGTCCCACGCGAGCGCCGCCTGCCGGTGCGCGCGCAGCTGCCGCTCCGCCATCTCGAGCAGGTGGCACTTGATCTCCGCCTTGGTCTTGGCGTTCCAGTCGACGAGCTCCGAGCGGAGCGCCTCGGACGCCTGCTCAAGCCTGCGGGGTTACATTAGGTTAGTTTCAGTTTCTTTATTTCCTCCATTAGATGTATATTACACACTCGGATTCGTCATTTTTTTTTCTTGTCGGTTCGATTACTTCTGGCGAAGAAGAGCCGACAAGAAAC
This sequence comes from Incurvaria masculella, assembly GCA_946894095.1. NCBI lineage: Eukaryota > Metazoa > Arthropoda > Insecta > Lepidoptera > Incurvariidae > Incurvaria > Incurvaria masculella. The sequence goes on along the minus strand of OX335644.1, from coordinate 26,859,537 downwards.
TTCGTCAGTTGGAAGACAAAAGACTGTCGATGAGGTCGCGTGCATATTTTTTTGCAAATCGCAAAGAATAATATCAGTGATTGTGTGGTTCCGTAAAGCCATTGTGTCGTGTTTCCCGGCTTGCTCTGCCTATTTGTTTTTATTGGATTTTCGTATCGCGTAAGTAGGGTGATGTTGTGATGAATGAACCACCCGACCCGGACGACCCCGGCGGCCGCCATCATATGCCGCCGGGGTTCATTCTCGCTCAAGATGCATCTAGCGATAAGAGCGACAACCTTAATGATGCATTCCTAACCCCACCAGAGGCCAGCCATACCATTGAAATTCACAATTCATTCGATAGATTGTCTGATAATGAAGGCATGGACTTTTCCGCCATAATTGGTAAAAGGAAACGAAAAATAAAAGAACATCAAAGAAAAAACAAAAGTAACAAACAAAACTCTCAACTCAAAGTTAAGATTGATTCATCACAATCATCTTTTATCTCGTCAGATTGTGAACATGATGAAATAAAGCAGGCTCCCAATTCTCAGGTTATTGGGCCTCAAGCAGTCCTATCCAAACTAAACATATCCCAACAAGACCTATCCCAACAAGACATATCCCAACAAGACCTATCCAAACAAGACCTATCCCAACAAGATCTATCCCAACAAGGCCCATCCCGGATTTCCACGAATGATATCTCAACTCCAAATCATACCGAACTTTACCGGGACTTTGACAAAGCTCCTTTCTTAGTCCACGTCCAGAGGGTGGAATCAAATCCATCGGCTGGAGTTGTTCTGCATCCAGTTCATTTTGGTCAATTTTTAAAACGGAACTCATTCCAAGGTATCATAGACGGTGGGGTAAAGAGTGTGGGACGAAATAGAGTAACCGTCACCTTCAAATCCGCCCAATATGCCAATCTATTCATACAAAATCATTATTTATCCGAAGCCAAATATAAGGCTTTTATTCCGTCATTTAATGTCACAAGAATTGGATTGGTGAAAGGAATTCCAATTGAATGGTCCGAAGAGGATCTTTTGAAAGACATTGAAATTCCTGGCGGAGGAAGAGTCCTCAAAGTCAGACGCTTAAATTTCAAAAAAATGGTCGATGGTTCCCCTATGTGGAAACCATCCCAAAGTGTGGTTGTAACTTTTGATGGTCAGAGTCTTCCTGATAAGATCCTATTAATGTATAATTCTATTCAAGTAGAACTTTACAAATATCCGACCATCCAATGCTTCAATTGCTCAAGATATGGACATACCAAGACAATATGCCGTTCGCAGCCACGTTGTTATAAATGCGGAGAATTCCATTCAGCCAATGACTGCAACATCACAGAAGAAAATGCAAGCTGCCTTTTCTGTGAAGGCAGACACTATGCAACAAGTAAAATTTGTCCGGAACAAAATAGACAAAAAAATATTAAACATAAAATGGCAGAAGAAGCTATTTCATATACGGAGGCTGCCAGTCAATTTAGGCCCTCTAAGCGGTCCTTTGCAGAGGTCACCTCCAGCGCTCCAGTCAATAAACCATCCATTCCTACATACTCATACAAAAAAACATTCTTTTCGCAACCTCGAGCTCGCGCCCCTCTTCCTCAGGGGTACGATCGCAACGCTCATCAAGCCCTTCTTAATGATTTCACTCCTCCAACATCTCATAATGGTTCGGTTTTTCGAACTCCTTTGTTGACACCCTCTTCTCCAATTATTTCAATGGACCTTAGTAACCCTGAAAATGTTGACAAATTATTTTCTGCTTTTCTAAGTTTTATATCTTCCAATACTTTACCGTCCAACGCTGCTATTAATCATTCTCCAGACGCTTATAATGGGTTCAAACACTCCAGAATCCGCTCACCAGTGGGCTTACCTGACAAAATTAAAAAATAACTTCTTATCCAATATGAACTTTTCAATTTACACTTTAAATTTTAATTTCTTCAACAATATTATTTTACTTATCCAAAAGACAATATATAAAAAATATTTCGGCATCCAAATTTATTACCTGCGTTGTAGCAGAATATTTGGCTCCAAAAATATATATCTGCGACCAGCAGATTTTTGTACCAATGTTTGGATTGTTTTAATAAAAAATCCTCTTTATGTCATTAAAAAAAGCTCTAGCAGATTTTTCGACCACAAAATTTATTACTGCATGGTAGCAGAACATTTGGCAAAAATTTTTTTTATCTGCAACTTAGCTTTCTTTAATTTTTATAGGGTCAAGTTTGAATGCATTCATCTCGCTTCATTTCATCAGAATGTCTTCTACAATAATTCAGTGGAATTGTCGTAGCTTAATCAAAAATAAATCTGATTTACTCCACCTTATCAATAAACATCACCCTATCGTTATAGCAATTTCTGAAACCTGGTTAAAGCCATCAACCCACTTTAAGATTTCAGGATATGTTAGCTTCAGAGATGACCGAGCTGATGGATATGGGGGTTGCGCCCTGTTCATCAACAAAAAAATTCCATTTTCTTCCCTCACTCTTCCTGCCCGAGTTGATGGTATAAATGTTGTTGCCGTTATGGCAGACAATATAACATTTGTTTCGGTATATGTATCGTCTCCTACGCTCTCAACCACTCGATTTATTAAATCTATTTTTCAATCCATCCGCAAGCCTTATGTGGTTTTAGGCGATTTTAATTCTCATCACTCCGTGTGGGGGTCTGCAAATTGTGACCACCAAGGCAATAAATTGATTGAACTACTAGATGAATACAACATATGCCTTCTGAATGATGGTTCACCCACAAGACGGACTCCCCCGAATCAGAATCCGAGTGCAGTGGATCTGACTCTTTGCACTCCAGATCTGGCTGCCCGTCTTTCATGGAAAATATCCAAATTTTCTCACGGCAGCGATCATTTTCCCATTATTATAAATATTCCTTGTCAGGCCCCTCCTTCCATAAATAAATCCCCTCTTCTTAAATATCGCTTGAATGAAGCTGATTGGGTGACGTTCAGTCTGAAAGTAGAAGAGGAGATGTCTAGTCTGCCGATCGTTACCTTAGACAATGTTTTACATTGTTACTCCAAATTTACATCATTATTGATAAGCACAGCAGATCAAATTATTCCGCTCAAAAATACATCAAAAAATCATCGCCTTTCTCCTCCATGGTGGGATTCCGAATGTACCAAATCTGTTCGTGACCGTTCCTATGCCGAAACTTTATATGAAGAGTTTATGACTGATGAAAACTTTTTAAATTTACGCAAAATTCAAGCAGTTACTAAATGTACTCTTAAAAATAAAAAACGTAATGGATGGCAAAATTTTTGCCTTTCTCTCTCACCTAACACTTCATCTTCATTAGTTTGGCGCAATATTAAAAGGTACCGTTCTGTTTTCACGGAAGACAGTGCTTCAATACCTTCATCGGCTTCATGGAAAGACTCATTCCTAAATAAGCTAGCCCCCCCATCCGCCCCTACAGAAGATGAACTCCCGTCCCTTTATTCATTTGTTGGAGGTTGTACTCCCATGGAGGTTCCATTTTCATTAAAAGAACTCAAAATTGTTTTGAATCATGTTAAGGATTCTTCCCCAGGGCTGGATGGGATTCCTTATTCTTTTCTGGTTAAATCGAGAGATACAACCCTTGAATACTTTTTACAAATCATTAATTTCTTCTTTGACTATGGGGTAATTCCTGACTCCTGGAAAACTCAAATAATCATTCCAATCCTGAAATCTGGTAAAGACCCCAATGATGGTTCCTCTTACCGTCCGATTGCTCTGTCTTCTACCTTATGCAAAATTACAGAACATTTAATCAAAAACCGTTTAGAATGGTTCGTGGAACACAGAGAACTTCTTGCTAAAACACAATATGGATTTAGGAAAAGCAGAAGTACAATGGATAGTTTGGGGATTTTCACTACCGATATTCGACTTTCTTTTTCTCGGGACGAGTCTGTTGTGGCTGCATTCCTAGACATATCTGCAGCTTACGATAATGTCCTCCTACCAAAGCTCAAACAAAAAATGCTAAATCTACATATACCAGAAAAAATTGTTGCATATATTTTTAATATATTATCTCAAAGAACAATAATGTTAAGAGTAGAGGAACAATCAAACGACTCTAGAATAATCTGGAAAGGTTTACCACAAGGCTCTGTTCTCAGTCCTTTACTTTATAATATTTACACCCATGATCTTGACAGATCAATAAACTCCTTTTCACGTGTCCTGCAATATGCGGATGATTTACTAATATACTCACCCCATAAATCTATTCCTAAAGGAGCTGAACAAATTGAATACTCGCTAAGATCTTTGAACACATGGTTAACTGAACATGGGTTGGAACTGTCAGCCCAAAAGAGCTCTATAGTAGTATTCAGTAGAAAAAGAATTGTACCCCCTATCACTATCACATACAACAATACAATTATTCCATTACATATTCAAACTAAATTCCTTGGCATAATCCTGGATTCAAAAATGACAGGTGTCTCTCATCTAAATTATGTAATAAAAAAATGTGAAAAAAATATTAACATTATACGCACTCTAGCTGGGGTTTGGTGGGGAGCTCATCCATACTACCTCAAGTTATTGTACAATGCAATAATACGAAGTCATTTGGATTACGGTTCCTATATTTTAGAACCCTGCAATAGAACTGCTCTTAATAAGCTTAACATTATCCAAAACAAATGCCTGCGTATTATAACAGGTGCCATGAAATCAAGTCCTATAAATGCTCTGCAAGTAGAATGCGTTGAACCTCCTCTTTATTTTCGCCGTCAGTTCTTGGCTGATCGTTTCTTGTTCAGGGCAAGCTATTTCTTACATCATCCAATAATTCCGAAACTAAATTTACTATCCCGATTTTCTCATACTGCGAAATATTGGGAAAAAAAGGCTCCCACCAGACTTGTAAAAAGTTATCGTAAGTTCAATAATGTCAAGGCTCCAGTATTCCGTTCTAACTCCTTACCAATGTTTTCATACCCTTTTCAAGTAGTTACGAGCAATGTAGAAGTAATTCCTTTTTTTGGCATTGAAAAAGAGTCTCCAAATGCTAATGAAGTCTTTCATTCCATCCTATCTGAAAACTGGGAAGGGTGGGAGTATATTTTTACTGATGCCTCCAAATTCACGGAGGAAGGCAGTGTTGGAGCTGCAGTATTTCATAAGAATAGCAACATCTACCAACTAATTAAATGCCCTCCAGAGTCATCAGTTTTCACTGGTGAATCAACGGCATTACTGGAGGCAGTCAAGTTTTCATTATTATTAAAAAAATCTAATAAATTTATAATATTTTCTGATTCCCGTAGTGCTCTTCAATCTCTCACTCAGAACCCCTTTCATTCTAACACACAAAATCCTATTCCTTTTTCCATTAAAGACATTCTCTACAATAACCCGGACAAACAAATAGTCTTTGCATGGATTCCGTCTCACTCAGGCATCCTGCCCAATCACCGGGTAGATGATCTTGCTAAACAAGCTGTTCTGCGAGGGGATAAAATCCCATATAGAAACTACCCACATGATTTAATTGCTCTCCCAAAAAAATCTCTTACTGAAAATTGGACCAAATTGTGGGCTAACTCTAGTAGATTTAAGGGTTCAAATTACGCCAAGATCCAGCCTAACATCCCTGCTAAGCCTTGGTTTCATCGTATCAAAATTAATAAATCTTCAACTTCTATTATTTGCCGCCTTAGAATAGGCCACTGCTGTTCCCCTGTTCATTTGGCTAGACTTCATATTAAAGACTCATCAGTGTGCGAATGTGGCCTTGATGACGGGAATTTGGAACATATATTTTTCTGTTGTCCTCTTATTAATAAAACTGCTCCTTTATACGATTACCTTCCTCTACTCCAAATTCCTCTTCCTACCAATATTAATTGCTTGCTCTCTTCATCTAACTTTAAAATTCTAAAGTTACTTGCTTCATTTATCAGTGCAAATGATCTTAAATTATGATTTTCTTTTATGTTTCGTTGGCAACTAATTTCAGAACCTTTTACACTATTTGTATATAGCTATGAACTTTGACATTGGCGAAATGTGTTAGATGCACGAAAGCCATTAAAAGGGACCCAAAAGTAGGACCCTAAAAAGAAGAAGAACTTCGTCAGTTTGGTCATTGTATTATTATTTTTTCCAGTGATACTTACAAACTAGTTTAAAGTGATTGATTGATTACTACTGCTCACAAAGAACATTATTATAAGAACATTATATACATTGGTGAGGAGCAAACTCTTGACTTCTATAATGACATCTTATTCTAAATTCATAGGAATTATGATCTAAATTATTCAGGTGTAAAAAGCCATCGTCATTTTTGATACAAGGTAATATCAAATTAAATATAAGTTAGTAAATAAACAAATTCATATTCGTAGGTTAGCTGCTAGTCCATCAAAAATAAAATTAAAAATAAACTAGACCTTCCGACTACTCTCGGCACTCGCTGGTTGGCGTTAGCCGGCTGTTGGCAGGCTTCTCAGACACTTCTCGGTTTGCACACACACACACTCGAGCATACACGGCCGGCATCACCAAATTGAGAGCCCACGACGCGTGGCGCTTATGTCGACAATTTCCAAGAAGCACACCAAAACTCGACTTCTTCTTGTGAAGGCTTTCAAAAGGCTGGCATGGTTTTCGCAGCCCCCCTGCTAGTTCGAAATCCCATGGGCGTCGTCGGGCACCTTAAGAGGTCTTGGCAGCATAACATAAACATAGAAAAGTTGTTGTGTCACAGCCACAGATTAGTTCCTACCGAAATACAACTCGGTCAGTCTGAGTCTTCTGCACGCATGCTCTGCAGTGCCGGCCTTCACAGGTGTGTTATTCAGACAGTCTGTTTAACGGTAGCTAAAAAATCTTTACCATGGTAAAGATCCAATTCATGAAAGGGGGGACATATTTGCATACGTTTTTTTATTATTTATTTATTTAAAAAGCACAAGGTTTAGTACGGTGGGTAAAGCACTGTTTAAAAGTGACTCACTGATTGTGGGTGTCATCTGCCGTGTTGTTGGACGCCGCATACGTATCTGTAAACATACATATCCTATTTTTGTATCTATTGCTAGAATGCAGTAATCGAAAAGGGATAAACTGTCAATGTTACAGTTTGGTTTTGCTACTCTGTGACACTAGGAATATCGCCACGGTTTTTCGAGAAGTCTGCTAGCATTGCCGCATTTTTTAAGAATATAACCAAAGTTGAGCGACAACTGTGACAATAGTTAAATCAATTTTTTTAACAATCTCTTTGAAAGGTGATTTTAGTTTTGCTACTCTGTGAGACTGATGCATTTGCAGTGGACTGTAAGGTTTTGGGTTTGGAAAGTATTGGGGAGGATGGACTCACCTGATGCAGCTAAGGTGACACTGCAGCCCCCTTGGAATAAGGAAGAGTTCACTCACCAACCGGTCGACTTGCTACTACCAAACCTTCTGGGGACAATGGGTGATGCTCCTGCTGTGGCACTGTAGTCTTTCCTTTGTAGTTAGAGTGAAGAACTTGAAGTTTAATTTTCTGACTTTAAATGCTCGACAAATGGTCTTGTGTGTGATTCGAAAAAAGGACAGAATTTGAATGAATATATTCGTTGAAATTTGACAGTTCTCTTGTCATTGCTGTCATCTTCATGTCGCAACACATTCGGGTGGCTGCATTTTATTGGCAATATTTTGCTCACCCAAATTTAAGAGCATTATTTAACAGAGACTAATGAACTCACCACGGTTTCTTGAGAAGTCCAGCCGGAGTCCGGGTGCTATACGCTAGGGGGACTCACTGTGCAGCGCATCCCGCTCCAGTATCTTGTCGCGCACGACGCCCGCGTAGGCGGCGAGCTGCGGGAGGAGAGCGCGCGCGGCGGGCGGGGAGAGCGCGCGCGCCGCTCCCGCCGCTGCCGCTCCGCCGCCGACCGCGCGCGCCGCCGCCGCCAGCGCGCCGCGCTCGTGCGAGCACCACGCATCCGCCACCGGCTTCATACTGCGAACAGGTTCGAACAGGTGGCTCGGAGGGTGGGTTTCTTGTCGGTTCTTCTTCGTCCATGGTAATAGAGCCATCTTTAAGAAAAATCAAGCGTGTGCATTTCATAAAATAAGTCTACAGGAACTGCTATAGCCAACATGTTGACATCAGTCTATTCAAGTCCCGACAAATATATGTAGCTTAGGACTATTCTGTGACCTATCGAAGTCTTTCGACTGCGTCAATCATGAACTTCTACTATCAAAGCTTGAGCACTATGTCATTAGAGGAAACTAGCTAGATCTAATTCGTTCATATCTTACAGGCAGAACCCAATATACTCAGCTCCACGATGTTCGATCAGAAGCAGCTACTGTGAACCGAAGAGTTCCCCAAGGCTCAATCTTAGGCCCGCTTCTAGTTATTATTTACATAAATGACCTAATAGTATATACTCTCAAAACAGCCCATATTGCAATGTTTGCTGATGACACATCTCTTATTTTTAAGTACAACAGGAGGAATGGTGATGCACAGAATATTGATCCCACCATTGAAAAATTACATAACTGGTTCCAAGTAAATGCTGCAAAAACTAATTTTGTCCAATTCTCATTACGAGCATCTACTTCTAATGTCAAATTAAATATAGGAGATACCGCTCTAACTAGTGTGATTTAGTTAAGTTCCTTGGTTTGCAAGTGGACATGGGTTAAAATGGAACGCTATCAATCATATTACAAATAAGTTGAATTCACCAATTTACGCAATTCGCAAAATTCGTACCCTATGTGGCGTCAAAGCTGCAAAAACAGTTTACCACTCGTATTTTCATAGCATTATGATGTGTGGACTTAAGTTTTGGGGTAACATACTCTACTGGGGTTGACTCTGTATGTCAACCCCTTCTATATTCTAAGCCTAAGGTGCTAACTAACTAGCTTGCGTGAAAATAAATAAATAACAGTTACAGTGGCACCAACCTGCACATGTCGCGGCCGAGCGAGGCGGAGTCGCGGTGCAGGCGGGCGGTGAGCGCGGCCAGCGTGCTCAGCTTGTGCTGCAGCGACTGTAGGTAGTCACCCGCGGCGCCGAACTCGGGCTCCTTCACCCTGCGGGGAACATCTTGCACACACTACAACATCGGTCTCGGATTCAAAAAGAAAAGGGATGTGCTATCCAGCGCGTCTACTTTTACCACGGTCCGATTTGAACTGGTAATGCTTAGAGCGTATGTATGAGGTGATTCAAATTGCACGCTAGCTGTCAGCATCACACACGATTGGGATCGATCAAATTACGTAATAAACAAATCTAGTGCGAAAAAGTATATTTTACTTAGTTAAAAGAATATTTCTGATGCGTAATTGTGATGTAGTTTAAATTGTTGTGAAATAATTGATTTTGAAATCCTACAAGGTTTAAAAATCCGGTCAAGCGTGAACGTGTTCAAGTGGAGAGGGTCCCGTCACTGCTGGACATGGAATAAATTCATCTTCGCCTGAGGATTATTTTCTGATTCCATACAGTGCTTCAGAAATATATTATCTCAAAAAGTATGATATTTCGAGCAAAAGAAATTACCTAGTGCACAGCTACCTAAGTGTACCTGTATTGGCATATATTTTTTCAGAAGTTTGAAACAACCATCGATAGGAGAAAAATTCGGGACAAAAAAGACACCAGTTCCTTTTTAGGGTTCCGTACCCAAAGAGTGCAAATGGAACCCTATTACTAAGCCTCCGGTGTCCGTCCGTCCGTCCATCCGTCCGACTGTCACAGGGCTGTATCTCATGAATCGTAATAGGTGAGCAGCTGAAATTTCCACAGAGTGTGTAATTATTTTGCCGCTATAATAAATAGATAAAATTTAAAAATAATAAAAATTTAAGGGGGGGCCATACAAAAAACGCGATTTTTGTGTTCAATCTTGTACGATTGTATGGAAGCCTTCGTGTGCAAGTCCGACTCGCACTCGGACCCTAAAAATGCACCCACAAATCTCACCTGACAGCGGTGGTGGGGCGCGGGTCCCCGCCGATGCCGCTCAGCACGCTGCCGAGGCCCCACAGCGTGTAGGAGCCGCCCTCGGCCTTCAGCCTCCGCTCGAGCGTGTCGTCGCTCTCCGTGAGGAACGCGCGCAGGTCCTCGCTGTGAGTCAGGATGGGGTGCTTCGCCACGCGATCTGGACAGAAAACATAATAACATTCAACAAATGTGATATTTATGTAGAATAGATCGTGAAGCAGAGACACAAACATTAAATAAAGAGAGCCATAATAAATGCGAAAAAACCGGCATGGGCGATTCGAACTCGCACACGAAGGGTTCTGTGCCATTATACAAGATTTGACAAAAAGAAATAATGTTTCCACTTCCACACAAAGAAATAATGGGGCCACCTCTTTAATTTTTATTAGTTTTTTTCTTTTTACTATTTGTCATTATAGCGGCAACAGAATTGACACACTCTGTGAAAATTTCAGCTGTTTACCTATTACGGTTCATGAGGTACAACTCCGTGATGGACGGACGGACGGACGGACGGACGGACGAACGGACGAACGGACTGACGGACAGCGGAGGCTTAGTAATAGGGTTCCGTTTTCACCCTTTGGACACGGAACCCTAAAACTCCGAGCCAAAGGACACTGCAGGAACGTGTCTCACCGAGGAAGGCGTGGAGCGCGTGCGTGCGCACGGCGACGAAGCCGGCGGCGTAGCGGTCGAGCTGCTGGCGCGCGCTGTGCAGCGGCGGCAGCGGCGGCACTGGCAGCAGCGGGTACGCCGCCACCAGCCGCTGCCGGAGCGCCTGGGCACAACGCAACGCAAGTTTTAAGTATAATTTTGGATCTCGGACGAGAAATTTGCGCATGATCTACTTTCCACGTTTTTATGGGGAGTTGAGCGGGAAGGCCCACCTTAAGGATTTGTGGACATGTTGCATCCCTATCTGCATCAAGACAAAGACAGGCTCCGTGATGAGGAGGATACAACATGTCCACAAAGCAGACAATGCGCATAGTGTTTGATTTGGTAAGATTTAGGAAAAAAATTATTACAAAACGATAGCTAAAAGTAAATCACGACAGCTGTAGTCAAAAATCTAAGAAAAACCAAATTGATCATAAATCTTCATGAAACAAGCTATGTCTGATGACTAACCCCTTTTAAGATGATTTTATTTTATCATCGAGTATTCCACGTCCAAAGTTGTTGTAAAAAATGCGCGACAAATTCGAAATTTCGGACGAAGAAACCAAAGACTATTTTACAATGCCAATAGTCATCAGACATCTAGATCGATCAAATAAAGGAGTTTCGAGTATAATTTTGGATCTCTGACAAGAAATATGTGCATGATCATTAAGGTTATTAAGTTAAGTAATCTATTTATTATTTAAGACTTTTCACATTGTGGGTTGTTGTTTCCTCGTAGTTCTTAGTTCTTTGCCTTAGACCGTTCTACCAATGTAAGTTTGGCAGTAGCATTTAGGTATGAAATCATAATTGTGTTATATCATTTATGTGGACGAAAAAAAAAGACAAAAAAAAAACCGGCCAAGTGCGAGTCGGGCTCGCACACGAAGGGTTCCGTACCATCGAACAAGATTTAACACAAAAAATCACGTTTTTTGTATGGGGACCCCCTTTAATTCTTATTATTTTAAAATGTTACCTATTTGTTGTTATAGCGGCAAAATTAATACACACTCTGTGAAAATTTCAGCTGCCTACCTATTACGGTTCATGAGATACAGCCCTGTGACAGACGGACAGACGGACGGACGGACGGACGGACGGACGGACAGCGGAGGCTTAGTAATAGGGTTCCATTTTCACCCTTTGGGTACGGAACCCTAAAAACATAATTTATAGACCAGTGAAGTTTCTTTGCGGGTTCTTCTTCACTGGTTGATCGAATCCGCGGACATGACTTGTAGTTTGCCTACCAGAAGTTGAATAAATAAATGAAATTAAAATGAAATTAGACCTTCTTTCCTTGGTTTGTATGGGGAGTTGAGCGGGAAGGCCCACCTTAAGGGACCTGAATGAGACTTCTCAGGTGTCTCTCGGTCACACGCAGATATTCAGTTTCAGTTTCTTTATTTCCTCAATTCGATACATGGTATACGCACTCGGATACGTCGAAAATTTATTCTGGCGATGAAGAGCGGACAAGAAACATTGCCGGGTTTGTTAATTTTTTTTCTTTGACATTTACAAATCCGTTTGCAGGGATTTGCAAATCCCTTGTAAATCTAAATTGGAAATCTAAATTATTCAGGTGTAAAATAAAAATAAAATAAAGGCAAAAAAAGGCTCAAAAAAATGTTCATTCGACATTCCAAAAATAAGAATCAGCCGATAACTATAGTGTCCGTAAACAATGGAATGAACGCCCTTCCGAGATATTCCCCCAGAAGAACAACGAGTAATGCGTAGATAACAGAAATATATTTGACGTAAACATTGAAAAATATTCGAAAGAAATAAGTTTCCTGTCTGGCGTAAGAATGGCCTGTACGCTACATTCCCCATGCCAACTTAGACCCGATTGCACGAAGAGACAGCTGAGTTAATCAATGTTCAAACACGTCACTTTACTGAACCGCATGGAGTTCCTTCCATGCTGTCCATACAACGAGACGTGTCTAATCAAATCTTGACATTGATTTACATTTGTTGTCCTTTCGTGCACTCGACCCTCAGTTTACCAATAATTTAAAAACCACTGTTCCAGGTTTCTTGACACTTGGTAGGTTTCGTGCTTGCATGTCTTTGTTTTTTTTTATATACGAGTAAAGGTGATAGAAAAGAGAATGTATTCATTAAAAATGTCTCTTCCTATGATCACCAGTATGAAACATATTGGTAGGTAAGAATGGAGGGAGTCACGGCATGTGAACGCAGTTCACTCGAGCGGCTGTCAACGGAAGCTCGCGCGGTACCTTGAAGTGGTTGTAGCGGCGGCGCACGAAGGGCGGCGCGATCCAGCGCGCGCACGCGCAGCGCACGCGGTACGTCACGTACGTCTCCAGCGTCGAGAGCTGCTTCATCGGCGCGTCCACCTGCGGCAGTACACGGGCAATTTTTGAGGCAATTTATTTACTGTTGCCAAAAATAGTGAAGCAATAAAAAAAATTGCATTCAAATATTGTTTACTGTTGTTAAAAAATTTTACTTTAAGTTAATTCAATTTTTTTTTAAATTTATTTTAATCATTTTCAACAATTAATTTAAATTAATTATGTTACTTTTATATCTGTTAATTTATGTTTTTTTTTTGTGTAATCGATTATTTACTTTATAAAATTATTGAATAAATGTATTTTCTTTCTTTCAATAGGTGGAGCAATATGGAGGAACCCCAACACATTTTTGGCAATTATTCTAGCGATATGGAGTGATATTTCTCCACATCGCTCCATACTTTTCGTGTTGCCGGCGAGTTGTTTATCAAAATTACCATGTATCTTTGCACTTGTCCAGTTACACAAAAAATGTGTAAACTCGGAAAAGCGGTAACCCTTGGTATTAAGCCCAAGGAGGACTGTTTGTGTGTTATTGTTAGCTGGACATGAAAGGCTAATACCACACCAACTCTCATGGTATAAGCACACAACATTGCATTCTCGAAGGAATTCTTTTGAAGAATTATAATTGAATGCTGATGTGTCATGAACGGCCTAGGCCTGCAGTAAGTAACAACACTGTCAAGGTAAAATTATGATTGTTAAAGTAATGTAATGCTCAAGGTAAAGAACGTAATGGTGACATAATATATTGCTGACTGACGACATCATTATTTATTTAAATAGCTTTAAATCCATATTAGATGTATCTATGTCTAACTAAATTGATTCGCTACACAGTTGACAAAATCTCATAGCAATCTGCCTTCCTCTTCACCTGAAAAGTATTTTTGCGAAATGTCGGCTCGTAGCTCAGGGGCGCCGGGATTTACCTTGCATGCCCAACGTCGTGGGTTCAAGTGTCTGCCCCGTTCATGCACAACTTTCTTTCTTTTTCTAAGTTGGAATGATAGCTGTTCGATGGCTTGAAATACTCATATTTAACTAGGTTCCTTTCCCTTATTAGGTGATAGGGTTAAACCACCCGGGTTGGTATCATCGCATTGCATTATAAGATGGTCAAAGCGGCAATGAAAATTTGTCCGTGTTTTCCATACAGTTCAATGTAGCCGTGTTAATAAAGGGAAGGCCCTGGCATGGCACCTTATTCCTTCGGGAAAGTGGTTGCATGTTGCAGAAAATAAACCTACACTCCACTTGCGTCATAATAGTTTTAACCTGAGAGACAGAAATGTTACCTTGACGGCGATGTCGTGCTGCGGCTCCATGAGCAGCGGCGGCGCCGTGTCCCCATCCTGCAGCTCCGCGCGGCTCGACTCCATGCTGCCGCCGCTCGAGTCGTCGCCGTCCGCCGCGCTCACCTCCAGCACCGCAGACTCGCTCATGCTGCACCGCTCTACAATCAAGTTGCACACAATCTTTTTTAACACAACACAATATTTCTTTCTTTGAATCGCATTATAAGTATTGTTATTTATTTATATGAGCTTGTAGCGTGAATTATTCTTTTTCCCCGAGTGCACTTTTTTGTATTTCAAAATTTTAAATTGGTGCTAACAATATTACTTTTCATTCACATTATACATTTATTTTGATTTTATTTATTGAATTATCGATTGTTTATTATTTGATTAGTTGTTATTTTTATTTCCTTTAAGTGTATATCTAGTCAGTTTCTTATATATCTTTTTACAGTTTCAGCACTAACGACGTTAGAATTTGATGCAGATCGGTTTAGTTTTAAGCTGTGCCCTCTTACGTGTATGTTTGCATTTTTTGTAAACATTTCTTTGAAATTTGGTAAATCGTAGTAACCATTGAGGATTTTGAATGTTCCTATCTTGTGGTCTCCTCGCCGTCGGCGTTCCTCTAGGGTTCTAAGTCCGAGTACTTTAGGTCGAATATCATAACTTTGCTTCTTAAGTGGTGCGATCATTTTTTGTGGCCCGTCTTTGAACACCCACCTCAAGGTCAGTAATCAGGCGCTAATGTGGCAACCCGCCATTTTTAGACCTTCATAATCGAGACACAAATAGAATACTTTCAAAGGGACCATGCACATTGTCAGCATCCCTTTGATCTAGCTCAGTAGCATAGCAAACGGATTCATTCAAACCTTCATAAAAAACTGGCTAAATGCGAGTTGGGCTCGCACACGAAGGGTTCTGTACCATGGTACAAGATTGAACACAAAAATATCACGTTTTTTGTATGGGACCCTTTAATTTTAATTTTTTTTTATTTTACCTGACGGACGGACGGACGGACGAATGGATGGATAGATGGACGGACGGACAGCGGAGGCTTAGTAATAGGGTTCCGTTGAATCCCTTTGGGTACAGAACCCTAAAAATCTAATATTTAACTTTATAGGTTCCAAATATAGCTAGACCATCTTTCATGCATCTTTTATGCATTCATTTTAATGCATCTTTCATCTTTTTTAAATTCCAAAATAAGTTATAGTTATTTTGAAAAACAATCAAATATGGTTATGCCCTTAAGAAATTAAATGCAATCA
This sequence comes from Incurvaria masculella, assembly GCA_946894095.1. Classification (NCBI taxonomy): domain Eukaryota; kingdom Metazoa; phylum Arthropoda; class Insecta; order Lepidoptera; family Incurvariidae; genus Incurvaria; species Incurvaria masculella. Next base: position 26,843,926 of record OX335644.1, on the reverse strand, counting down.
GGTGTTTCATGCCCTCGAGGTGATTGAAGATGATATAAATTGAGGAGAAAAGTTTAAGTGAAACTATATAAACTAAATAATCAAAACAATATATACGCCCCGCGGCTAGCCAGATGAGTCCGCCGCCACAGAGACCATCGCTATATCCAATGTCCATTGATATGAACTTGTGCTCATTATAAAATATTGAAAATGATAATACATTTTATCTGTGTAACGCCTACTTCGATAAATATAGGTACTAAGTACACACATTCTTGTATTTATTTATATGGAGGTTTAGGTGGATTCGTTTACTATTATTTAAGAATTATTATTTTAATAGTGAAACGAAAAGTAATCTCGCACATATAAGAGTTAGATGGCACATGATGAACATGTCATATATAATTATTGACCGAACGAAGAGCGACGCTCGGACGCAGCGTCTCCGTTTCAAATTGGGCACTCCGGCTGTTCTTCTCTACAGGTCGAATACTACGAATAGCAGGTTCGATACTTACATAAAAAAAAATTCAGAATAAGACATGCAGAAGTGGTGCATGGACAGGGCGGGGAACAAACACACACAACGCATAGAGATGTGCCAATGAGCTGCGGACCGTTCAGTATGGATGTGCGTCCTCACAACCAAGTAGCCAGCGACCAGCTTAGTGCTTGTTAACTACTAATTCAAGAAAAGATTTACATTTAAAAAGACATTACAATTTTCAGATTGATGGCAGTTTATATTGTATCAGTGACCAAAACTAACCCTGGTTTTATATTAATTCGATGGTTCAGATGGAATATCCTCAGAAATTGATAAAGAAAATTGTTTCCATCCACGACCAATTTTTATGAATCTGCTTAAGTTTGGTTTCTTATTTAACTTATATGCGTGATAAACGCCTCAAAAATTTGTATCCACATACAAAAAGGTGTATCATGGATGCAAGTTAAGTTTGTCAGAAAAATATTTCTTAATTTAACTGAGGAAACTGGCACGAGCCATTGTATGGAAGTCGATCACAACATTATCCTCTTAACAAATATAGGTAGGAGTGAATCGCCTACGATTGCCATAATGGAATAACTGGTGAAGAAGTAGGCGGAAAAGTACAAGTTGAAAATAAATCAGTAGCAAAAACTTACAACGCTTGCTGCTATCGAGTCTACCTGCCGAAATACCCGCACATACGAGAGGACACGGTAATGTTTCTGTAATATGCTGAAAAAATTGGACAAAGATCAAAAAAAGTAATTCCAATTGGATTCTTTCGCAAAACGAGCAGAATCCGAATTGGCAAGTTTTACATTGGCACTTGGCAGCATCGATATTTAAAAGTCGCTAAATTATGTACTTTCAGAAATATTTTTTAGGTAAAACCTATGACATAAATATCATATCGTGTCCTTAGGGGAGCACCCAGCACCCAGCGATTTATTATTTGTTAACCTCGTTTCGACCAATGATATATTAGAGAAACATAATGAATTACTGTGTCATCCAGTTACTGTTAGAAATCTTAACAAATATTATTTACCGATCCATAAAAATCTAAACTACAAACAATATAATATTAGTACAGCAAACACAAAAAAATATATATGAACACAAATATATTAAAACCACAAGCTCTATGCAGGAAACTCCTTTACAGAAAGTTTAAGAATAATATTTTGGCGTGATCGTGTTTATTATTAAAAATAAAAAAACTTACCTACATATAAACTTGTACTTACATTACGATTTTTACCACTTACCCTTTGACTATGCAAACCGGTATTTTATTTTCATTTCTTTATTAATTTGATGTTCATTCGCGCGTATCTAGATACAACCTATGTAAAATTTTTGTCGCTGTTTGTTAATATTATTGTTATTTTCATTGTAATCGTATAACATTCGTTTTTTTATTTTTGTTATTATTTTTCTTAAGGATAAGGGAGTTATAAATTTTGTTCGTATTAAACTAAGCCAGCTAATGCTGCCCTTACCATTTGTAGGATATTTGGTGAGCTAGTAAATTACGTCTGTGTTAGTTTTCATAACGTAATTCAATCCTGTTTGCACGACAAACAGTGATTATTTAATCAAATTATTAAAAAAAATAGAAGGGAAACCGGAAATTTCCTAAAAACAACTTGTGGATTCCTAGATTCTTAAATATAAATATCCACGTAAATTATAAAGAAAACGCAAAAACATATAGTTTTTTTCTTGTATTTATTATGTAATTTAATAAAAATTATATCTTACAAAAGCTAGAAGATTTCTTTATCGCTTTGATCCACACGTAAACGTGTGGCTTATAAAACTTTTTGTGGTCAGTAAAAGGCAATTTAAAGGCAACATATTTATGTAGTTTCCATAAGGTGTGTTTGGAATCATGAATATAAAAAAGTTATGAAAAATCGCACAGTTGTAGCCGATGCGATTTCGACTGCGACTCTTTCAAGATGTTCAAGAGCACATTCGCGAATCCACACTAAATAAAAAATACAGCTAAGAATCATCCTTGCTGGCAACATTAATTACATGTCAATATACAGCATAAACCAAAGAGTTCGGAGAAGTGGCTGCGCTCCTACGTTCTACGGCATAGACAGGGATTTTTCTCATGAAAGCGCAAGCGAAAAGATCTCGTGTTCGCTACTGTCAAACTCTACAGAAAAAAAGTACACTTCGTTTTTCTACGTAGAGTTTGATAGAACCGAACACGAGAACTTCTCGCTTTCGCTTTCCGGAGTAGGCTGAGTAGAAAGATAAGGAAAAGGAAAGCGAAAACGAACACGAGAACTTCTCGCTTTCGTTTTCATGAGTAGACTCCTGCCTATCTACTCAGGAGGTGTACTAATGAGATTCTCACCTGTGTGTCACCGTTGACTCACCGGTGAGTCACGACGCCTTCGTACTCATGAAATGACAGCCACGAGTCTCCCTAGTGTTGTCCCTTGCTAATTATTCTTATTAGAGTGCAACGACACTAATATAAAATTTGATGATCCATGACGTCAGGCGGGAGCGTCTCACTTTCAACTATGACTAACTCGCTTTCCTGAGCAGATGGGCTGAAAAAAATATTTAAATTATTTACATTATTTTCCCTGCAGTAGGCCGTAGGCTGTTTTATAGGAAATAGAGGCTAAACATCAAATCGATGTATCGGTTAGAGAAATGTTATTGGTGCGTAGTCTGAATAATAAATAGTCTGTAAGGCTTTCCGTTAAAAATATAAAAAAAATTGTATTCAATAGATAGATCGCTCAAAATCCTAGATGAAGCTGAATGGCAAAAGTTCTTACATTCCCGCCTGGAAAAAGATAAAATATATGTCAGCTGTCTGTCACAGAAATGTTTTTCTCGCAGTTTCCTCGTTTACATACTCTTTGGCAGTTTCTGGTTCGGCCCCGTATCTTAGGTTCGTTCGTTTTGTTTTTGCCTGTTTGTGTGTCGCCATTTCGTCGTGATTATTGTTCATAGTCTTTAAAAACCTGCATAAATTGTATTATTATGTTGGCGCCTAGACATACGATATCTCTGGAAAAAATAGTTAAAAAAACGTTCTAACCTCTAACGTTTTGTATATTTTGAAAATTTTCGCTATTATTCCCTGCCTCCCAAAAGTTAATTACGTAATAACTGAGGTTCTAAAATAACGAATGCAATGAAAGCGTTACTAACTTTCGCAAGCTCAAACGTATGCGTACGCGACGACAATTGAACCAAATTGCGCAAGCGGCGCGGCCGAGTCTGCAAGTGGGGCAGACCGGGTAAGCAGGATGTAGGTAAACATTTTCAGTATTTTCCCATTCAGTATTTCACTACGCGCAGCTCCGGTACGTACGTGTAGTCTTGATTTGTTTCAAACCCATAGTTGTCACACTAGGTACGCCCAGACATCCACCATTAATAGATGTATGGAGACTATTCTGTGAAATCGACATTTTCAACTTAACCTTAACAACTAAATAAAAAATAAAATAATGAAAGAGCTTCTCCAAGATCACCATCTTAATGATAAAAAATGTAAAAAATAAAATATCACTTAACCCCAGCAACGGAAAGTAAAAAAGTGGGATTGTCAATGAATATTTCGAAAACCAAGATAGTCACAAATGGAATTCCACGGGATATTACAATAGCAAACGAAAACATCGAATATGTAAATGAATATATATATTTTGGTCAGCTAGTATCATTCGGAAATAATACAGAAAAAGAGATAGAAAGAAGGATAACTCTAGCCTGGAGGAAATATTGGGGATAGAAGGAAATAATGAAAAATAAGGATATGAACATAAACATCAAGAAAAAACACTACGAAGTAGTGATATTGCCATGCCTGACTTATGGTTGCCAGACGTGGTCTCTAAGAAAAGATGACGAAGAAAGAATTGCTATCTGCCAAAGCAAAATGGAAAGGAGCATGCTTGGCCTAAAACTATCAGATAAGGTTAAAAACATCAAAATCAGAGAAAAACTAAATTGATAGATGTAAGGAAAACTCAAGTGGCAATGGGCAGGACACATTTGTAGGACAAATAATAACAAATGGACAAAACGTCTAACAGAACGGGTACCAAGAGACAGGAAAAGGAAAAAAGGAAGACCAAATAAAAGATGGAGAGATATCTTTAACCAGCGATGTGGACCCTTATGGATGCGAGAAGCGCGGGAAAGAGATGTATGGAAAGGTTTAGGAGAGGCACGCCGCAGAGGCGACTACTACTACCAAAATAAATTAACTTACATATACATTCATTTATAATCATACATGTAACCATTAACACCTATAATACCATAAAATAGTCTAATCTTATATGTCAAGATTGAATTGTAGTAGAAATAAAGGCAATTTTTATTTTTTATTTTATTTTATTTTTATTTTAACCCCACTCAACCATCATGCACTCCTCACACACACATACAGACACACCCTGTCACACACACTCAACTCACACCCACACCCAACTCACACTTCTTATGCAGATTTCAGCACTCCCTTATCCTCGTCACCACACGAACTCCCATATTACGTCCGATTCACCTTTAGGATATTTTAGAATTTATATTCTTATAACGTAAGTACCTAACGTCAACAAAATTTTCAAACTGTGAAACTTTATAATTGGCTAGACAATTTGATAAATACCTGTTATTTCTGTAACTATAAATAGCACTTTAGTTTATATAAATAAATAAAGTCGGAGATGATGACTGCGCAAAAAGACTTGTGCTCGGGCCCTTTCGCTTAACGACCACTATCGACCTTCGCTGCAGTCTCATACTGCTCGCTACGCACAGGACCTCCTGCATGTGCTCTTGGCTCCGCACTTCATAAAAATACTCTCAGGCTGTAAAAAAGTAACAGGTAATGATAGGCAACCAAGATAGATGTTACTTCATACACGTGGACCTTCCGTGTATTTTTGTTGCCACTATAATGGCAAATAGTAAACATAAAAATTAAAAGAAGCCACCATACAAGCAATGTGATTTCTTTGGGTCAAATATTGTGTAATTGTACAGAACCCTTCATGTGCGAGTACGACTCGCACTTGGCCAGTTTTTATCACTTTCGAACATAATTTAGAACATAGCTTAGTTTTAAATAATTTATTGTTTCTTGCTACCTCTTAATATATTTTCTAATATTAAGGTTAGCTGTTAGAGATTGCCTTTGGCAATAAGCTCGCCTTTGCATACTATCTAATAGTTGTAAGCAATAAAGAATATTTTCATTTCATTTCATTAATTTGGTGATAATATTATCTTAAATTGTGGGTAATATCCCCCCTGTTAATAAATGCACTGCTGAGGTTACCACCGGTCAAAACACTTAATACAAAATTTAATGCGAACTTTGTATTTTTTTTCCTATGAAGGAGTAATCGCCGTAAGATATTTTTTTTCTCTGCCAAGCTCCTTTATGGTCACACTTTCCTCCTATCCACCCGGCTAGTTGATAAGAATGCGTCCGGTTTGTAAAACCTATTCAAATCCTGTTCAGAGTGGTCAGTCTGAGTTCTCACCTAAATTGGCGTTTACGGCAAACCGATCGACTGGCGTTTTCTCCAAACTCCATACAAGTTTTTACTAGATATTCTGTGGTTTTACTTCTTCAAGCTGTCAAAGTCAAACCCGGACTTCCGATTTGTATGAAAACGCGGAGTAGACGTAAACGGCAACGTCGACATATTTACGGCAACGTTGAGTAAGCTGTCAAATCATGCTCGGACTCGCAACGGTTAGTTCGCTTAACGCCCGCTGCGCGCGCTCTTCAATTTCTCCATACATTTGAAAACGCCAGTCGATCGGTTTGCCGTAACACCAATTTAGGTGACAACTTAGACTACCGGCTCAGAGGGAGTGATCATCACGTATGCGCGAAAAGAGATGAATATAGGTCCAACAAATGGGATGTTCGGTCTGTTTGTCCGTGTTTTCCGTCAAGTTCAATGTAACCGCGCAATATGTGTAAGGTCCTAGCATGAAACCTTATTCCATGAAGTAGGTTGGATTATAATCATGATGGTATGTGTGGTATTAGCCACCCATGTTCAATCCCATACAAAAGCTAATGCAGTATGTATACTCTAACCACAACTTGTGAGCCCAACACACCACATTCCCATAGGTATTAGGAGCCATGCCAGGACCTTCCCATTATGAGTGCGTCTATATTGAACTAGATGGTAAACACAGACAATCCTTTGCATCAATTTTTTTTTTTTTTATGTGACTGGACATGGATGGCTAATACCACAAGTTCTGTCATGGTATTAGCCACATGGTAACTAGGTGCCATGCCAGGACCTTCCTTATATTGCACGGCTACATTGAACTGGATGGAAAACACGGACAATTTTCATTGCCGCTTCGACCATCGTTCATCCAATGCGATGGTACCAACCCGGGCGGGATGAACCCTACCACCTAGTAAGTAAGGAAGGGGACCTACAGCTTAACGTGGAATCCGAACCACGGCCAGCCTCTCTCAATGGTCGAATGGTCACCCATCCAAGACCACACCGGACCCAGCGTTGCTTAACTTCGGAGAGCGATCGCCGAAGTGTCGCGCCACTGGGCCACTGAGGCTGACATCGCCGAAGTGTCGCGCCACTGGGCCACTGAGGCTGACAGTGCAGTGGTCCCAACCCTGGCGGGCTTAACCCTACCACCGAGTAAGAGAAGGGGGGGAACTACAGTTTTACGTGGATTCTGAACCATAGAACCAATACCTTTTGCAATACACAGGTACTGAGGGGACCCAGGCTCGGCTGCGCGGCGTACGATGGCCGGTCCGCAGCGGAACCTGCTGCTCATCATCTGGCAGAACTTCGTCAGCTCGCTGAAGCCGCGTCAGATGCGTGGCAACAAGATGGGTCAGTATTCTAAACTTTAACAACTTACTATGGTGACAACAATGTTGAGTTCATAATGGGGGAGAAAACTAAAGCCTTAGTCCAACTTGTGTTTGCCAAACCGATCGACTGGCATTTTCAAATGTATGCTGAATTTAAGAGCGTGCACAGTGGCGCGTGGGCGTTAAGCCCAATGAACTAACAGAAAAGGTTCAGAGACGCGCAACAAAAATGGTGTTGTTCCTCAGGCACAAATCATATGAAGAACGCCTTGACACTCTTGGTCTTACTACATTGGAAAAAAGAAGGCAGCGAGGAGAGCTAATTGAGACCTACAAAATCCTGACTGAACACTACGATGTACCGAGTCTTAAATCAATGTATACAAAAAATACTAATGAGAGACTTCGAGGACACTCCTTGAAACTTAACCGCAATAATACTACTTCAAACCCGAGCAAGCACTTCCTATCTAACAGAGTTGTTGACACTTGGAATAAATTGCCATAAGAAGTGATAAGTGCTAACTCAGTGAACAGTTTTAAAAACAAATTGGACAAATATCAAAAACGAGAATCAATAAATAAAAACTAAACTTAAAAAAAAAAACTTTACTTGCAAAAATATTAATACAGTGCACTCAATAATTAAAATACACACATCAGCTTGTAGCTGCTAGTGTATATAAAATTTAATAATAATAATAATAATTTGTGGGTCTGAGTTTGACATGACAGCTTACTCATCGTCGCTGATAATACGTTGACGTTGCCATTTACGCCGACTCTGCGTTTTCATACCGTGATAGTCTGAGTTTGATTTTGACAGGTTGAAAAAGTAAACACCACAGAATAAACAGCAAAATTTGTATGGGGAGACATGCTCGGAGGCGGTGCGCTCAAAGGGGCTCAAATCGACATCGCAAAACTGTCGACAGCGGCCCCTATGCGGCCCTGAGCTCACAGGATTGTCCCATTATTATTATTAATAGAACACCAGCAGCTTAAAGCTGATGCATTCAATATTTAATTATTAAATTGCTCTTTTTCAATGTCATTGTTTATTACTTATAATTGTCGAGTCCGTATTCAAAACTATTAACAGATTCAGCTTTTGGTGGCAGTTGATTCCATGTTTCCACAACTCAGTTAACCAGAAAGTGTTTCCTTGGGTTTGAGTTGGCTGAAGATCAGTTTAATGTCAAGCTGTGTCCTTGAATATGCGTTCTTAGTGTTGGTATGTATGTAAAATAAAACCAATCACCCTCAGGTAAAGACTACCTCGGCAATGCGTACTTCGAGATTCCGGCGAAACAGCGCGCCGCAGGCCACCGCAAGCCGTCGCGATGGTTTGAGCCGGCCGTCGGCACCGATTTTCAAAATGAGCTGCCGGCCGAGTGGGAGTCGTGGCTGCGGGGACGGAGGTTCGAACTATCACCGACCATTTCGGTCAAGTTGACTTCTTTTTTTCTTTGGTCCACTGGTTTTTACAGAAAGAAAAAATGTTTTTATTGAAAAAAAAAATTTACAAGCTTTGCTAGCGATGGCTTTTGGGGTTGAGCAACTTGGGACTCGGGCAAGTTCTGGATAGGTTACTGTTCGACCATTGAAGTTGGCCGTGGCTTGGATTATTCGTAAAACCGTAGCTCCTGTAACGAAATAGTATGGTTGTAGAATAGCTTAAAAAATACTTACCGGCGTAAGTAGATGGCCCACTGCTATAGTGACGGAATTTTCCTACAATATGTGTTAAGCAAGCCGGCCCTCTATTGCCTTACCTGGTGGGAGGGTTAATCTTGAACAGGTTAGTATAATTGAATAATGAAATAAAAATTGAACACCGTGATTTCCGTCTAGTCATGGAAGTATTGCTCGGAATGTGCTTTAATAGCACCTAGTTCTAATGTCGTGTGTAGGAATAATATCATGAGATTGGTGTTGTATTAGCCATCTTTAGCCTGTACGAGCTAACGTGACACCTGGCTTGGATCGAGATCATCCTCCCGCTGCCCCGCACAGAGCCTTGCGGTCGTCAGCTAGTTAACGATAGCATCCCTGTTACTGTTGCATGTATCTTTGCATTTAAACGTTTCTGAGTAATTCGTTTGCTGCCGAGCTGTCCAAGATTCTTTTGTTGAAAGTAATCTGAGCCAGATGTCATGTTAACTGGCACATGTAATATATTCAGGAAGGTAAATACAAAACTTAGATCTATTTCTTAATGAATAGACAACTATTGGTTGATGTGTTTATATCTATGATACTTTATTTCGTTTTGTTTCTTAAAGAGTTTTTGTTACCGTCTTATTGTTTATTGTTTATTTATCATCCATAGACAGTACACTGCACTCGGATTTGTCATATTTTATCATTAGCCCCATCCCAACGAAGAACTGGCAAGAAACTCCGCTGGTTTTTTTTTCAACGTCCACTTAGTCTAAGTTTACAAAAGTATAAAGTATAAACAATTAATATCATATGCAACAGTTCATGACAAATATCAGTTTATTTGTAAAGACTATGCCCGCCATCTATCATGTTGCCAATTGGAGCAAGCCAGTCCCCACAAACGGCACCCGTTCACGGGCATCACGCCGGGCTCAGCCATTAGATACTTGGGCGATTTGAATTGTAAAAATAAACAATATTATTGCATGATTTTTCAGAACTACAAAGTTATCTAAACTCAATGGGAAAGAAAACTCAAAGCTTATTGCAGGTGTTGCACGAGCGGCCTCACCTTAAAAACGTCTAAACTGTAATTCCTGTCCAGTTTGATTTACCAGTTTTTAGGGTTCCGTACCCAAAGGGTGAAAACTAAGCCTCCGCTGTCCGTCCGTCCGTCCGTCTGTCACAGGGCTGTATCTCATGAACCGTAACAGGTAGGAAGCTGAAATTTTAACAGATTATAACAACAAATAGGTACAATTATAAAATATTAAAAATTAAACGTGTTATTTTTGGGGTAAACCTTGTAAGATGGTACGGAACCCTTCGTGTGCGAGTCCGACTCGCACTTGGCCGGTTTTTAGATGAAATAAGTACTCATAATGCAGTTAGAATAAGGTTAGAGGAAAAGAAGAGCATTTGTTTGTCTTAAAACAATTTTAAATGTCATTGACCTGCACAAAGCATGAAAAGAAGTATTATAGTTATGTTTTGTGATTTTTTCTTTTTAAGATTTCTTTTGATTGGGATAGTTATGAACAATTTATTTTCGGATCACATTAGTCATTTCAATTACTTGGATTGAGTTAATAAAATGTTCAAATCTATTCTGTTTTATTTTATATGTCGCTTAAACGCCACCTTTCGTGATAAATAAGCAGTCTTCTCCCCCAAGCTGCTAGTGTATATAAATAAATAATAATTACAAACACGGCGCACGCTGCGCAGGTCGGAGCCGCCCACCGAGGAGGAGATCGCCAGCAACGTGGCGCTCATGAAGCTCAAGCGGGAGAACGCGGCGCGGCTCGAGGCGGAGCGGCGCGCGGCGGGCGGGGCGCTCCCCGCAGCCCCGCCCGCCCCCGACACCGTCCACTCCTACCCCAAGTACGACGACTACGAGTACGGCGGGAAGCCCAAGCACTGACCGCCCCCCCCCCCCCCCCCCCCGGTCACTCACTTAGTTGTAGCATTGATTAAAAATTACTTACCGGCGTAAGTAGATGGCCCACCGCCATAGTGACGCAAGTTTCCGACAATATGTGTTAGCAAGCCGGCCCTCTATTGCAATAAACTTATAACTAAGATGGTAACTTCCATTCAATCCATCACAACAAAAATTGTGTTTGCATCAAGAGATGGCGCAGCTATCGGGCTAACTGCTCTAAATCCATTTATGGTTGTAGCATCCTGGGAGATTACCATGCAAATTTAACTCGCCAGGGTGAATAGCAGGTGAACAGGTAGGATGGTAGGAGGAACAATTGGATGAAAAGATGGTCGAATCGGCAATAAAAAAATGTCCGTGTATTCGATCCAGTTCAATGTAGCCGTGCTCATTAAGGGAACGCTCTGGCTTGGCACCTAATACCTTCTCGGGAATGAGGTGTATTGGGCTAATATCATAACGGCAGTTATGTGCAATTAGCCATCCATGTCAGGAAATAAAGAAATTAAAAGATGTACCGGTTGTCCTTGACAAATTTATACATGTCCTGACAGCCTCTCCTCGACCTTCTTGGACGCCTGTTCCAAAGGTATAGGCAGAAGCGACAATACAATGTGATCATAAGAATTTTCTTTTCGCTTCAGATCTTTCAGCTCAGAATAGAATGTATAATAAAATGAAATCTGCTTTGTGGAACCTTATCCCAGAATATTGTCTCTTTTCAGAATTTGTTTCAATTGTTGATATTGTATAGGTTAGAACAATTTTAATTTATATCTAGACTAGGCAAAAAGCTTTACTTTCGTTGAAATACATTGACCTATTTTTGAAGTTTAAATTTTATTTCGCCTCCTTGAAGATCCTTTTGGAATAAAACGCAGAATAATCTAAAAATATTCCTTTAATTAATACTCCACCTTTTCTTATAATTATTAACATATCCATTCTACATGTTACAATTCGGCGATGTACTAATTAATAAGTCCACATCGTTCGCTTAGGTACATTTCATTAAAAATCCTTTCAGGTTTATTTCAAAACTCATATCTTTATAAGTAGTATTCAGTATGCCAGCTTCTATTCGACAATCAGTTGTGGTTTTTAAAACGTAATAAAACTAACATAATGACACAGATTAAATAGGGTAGCCATGGGAAATTTCAAATTGAACCACCCTACTGCCCTCGATAACACATCACCAAATAGGAAACGTGAGGCAGGCAGGGTGAGTACCAAAATATTGCTTCTTGTGACGAAATGGACTGAAATGTATGGAGTCCGAGTACGCACCTAAATTTGAATTTACGGAACTTCCAAATTACATAAAAACATCAAACCCATGTACAGTCGTTACTTATCAAATGTATACACTGGAAAGAGAAGGAATTTCTAAGTCCCTTTTACTCTATGGTTGACGTCAGCATGTCAGATAGAGATCTCAAATTTGTCTCTATTTCCGGTGTATAGATTTCAGACAAAACGACTGTACAAGATTGATTGCTTATTCTGTGGTTTTACTTCTTCAACCTACCAAAATCAAACTCTGAGCCGGTAGTCTCAGTTCTCACCTAAATTGGCGTTTGCGTAACTTCGAAGTTCCGTAAAAATGTCAAACTCCATACAAGTTTCTACTCGATATTCTGTGGTTTTACTTCTTCAAGCTGTCAAAGTCAAAGTCGGACTCCCGATATGTATGAAAACGCGGACTGAACGTAAACCGCAACGTCGACGTATTTACGGCAACGTTGAGTAAGCTGTCAAATCAAACTCAGACTCGCAAATGTTAGTTCGCTTAACGCCCACTGCGCGCGCTCTTCAATTTCTCCATACATTTGAAAACGCCAGTCGATCGGTTTGCCGTATCGCCAATTTAGGTGAGAACTCAGACTACCCATTTGTATGAAAACGCAGAGTGTGCGCAATGTGAACGTATTTAAAAGATCAGTAAGCTGTCAAATCAAATTAAGAATCGAAAATGTTAGTTCGCTTTACGCTCACTGCAAATTCTAGCGAGAACGTTAGTCGGTCAGTTTGGCGTAAACACCAATTTAGATGACAAGTCGGACTAGTGATTCTGATGAAATGAACGTAAACTTCAAGGTCATTCGGCAATGAATGACCTTCAAACGGAATCCGTTTTATTACTCACCTAACACAGGACTTCAGCTCGCTCAAAACAAGAGATCACCAAGCAGCTCCGAATGTTAATTTTAAAGCCCATACCCATAAAACTAATATTAATTTAAATGTAAGCTTTCAACAATAATATAATTATATTTAATAAATCATTAGTGCAGTAGATTTGTGATAGAAAACTTAATTTTATTGCTTATTAATTAATTATAACTATATCAATCTCCATCATAAAAGAATCTGTTTTTTACACAGGAGTTAACAATAAAAACGTATGGTTTCAAACTCCTCCCTCATTGCACAGGTTTCTTATGCTATGCAAAATAATATTAAGATCTCATATGTACCACAGTACTAATTTTTAAAACCAATCACTTACCGCAAATAAGCACGGAGTTATGGTAGATTGAAAGGGATACAACGGAAACAGCCACCCATCGAGAACCCAACTGTACCCAGAGTTGTATTACCTCGATTAACCAACAGCAAGGCTTCGCCCCACTGACACCATGGTCCGATTTGAACTTACATTACCACTGACAGCTCTCTAAATGGCGTACCCATAATGGCATCCCAGTATGTTCCGTCACTCAATGCCGTCACAGTGCTCACGATTTGGAACTAGGGAACTGTGTGTGCAACTGTCAGTGTCACATTTTGACGTTTCTACAGCGTTATCTTTTGTGTTTCGACCGTGTTGTTTCATAAAACCTTTGAAGGTCTCAAGTTTAGCTTTGAAGAAGTTATTAGATTAAACTTTGTTTGTGGTTGCAAATGTTGGTTTTTTTGTTTCCATAAGCACGCTCACGAATGGTCCAAACAAGATGCTGTCAACTTTGACCGTGCAATCTAAATCTATACCTTTTTATACGTTGTGAGCAAGTTGACAGTTCAAATCGGACCATGGTGTGGGTTCCCGAGGTTTACAAGTTATCCCCATTATGTCATAACCTCAAATTTGATCATTCTACCGATTTTAATAAAACTCTACACTTTCACGAGATTTGTTTTGTTTAATGATGTATTGAAAAGAGAAAGAGAAAGAAATATTGTATGGACATTTTCAGAGTCTAATTACTTTGGATAGAAGTTTTTAGACAAAAGAAATATTGTATGGACATTTTCAGAGTCTAATTACTTTGGATAGAAGTTTTTAGACAAAAGAAATATTGTATGGACATTTTCAGAGTCTAATTACTTTGAATAGAAATTTTTAGACAAAAGAAATATTGTATGGACATTTTTAGAGTCTGATTATATTGAATAGAAGTTTTTAGACAAACGTTTTCTCGGGCACACAAATGTTATAAATAAAAAACTAATCGATGGAAAATTATGTAGTCATAATAGAAGTACGGTTGTGCGTTTTGGATTTAGGCAACATATCCAGAGATCCTTTTAATTTTTTTTCTTGGATGCTTGGATTATTTAAAACAATAATGTGAATGGAAAAGTTTGCCACGTGCTACGAATGAGGGGTGGTACGTACGCGTCTGCGACCATGCTGGGGTTTTATCACCAAGTAAAAAATATTTTACGATTAGTTTTGGTTAGATAGTGAGTTATTACAGAGAGTCAAGTGATGTATTTGATTCTATAGATAAAATAAGATTCATTGTCCCGTGTAAATATTTCACGAAAAATATTTGCCAGTTTAAAATTTGTTTCCATATATCTACATATATTTTTGGTAAGGATTCTTCTAGTTTTTTGATATGGTCAAGAATGTCTGTGTTTTCCGTCCAGTTGAATGTAACCGTGTTCGTAAACAGAAAGGTCCTGGCAGGGCACCTAATTCCTTTAGGAATTCCTTGTGTTTTTTTTATGAAAAACCGGAATTGGTGGCTGTGCTCAGAAAAGCCAAAACTACCTCGCCTCGCGAAACCACGCTCAGCGAGGCACCATGCCAGCGGATTTGCGGACTAATATCATGACGGTGGGTGATCCATGACGTTACATAAAAAAACCAAATAGGTTTATTGCAGGTTTCGTTTTAAAAGAACTAGATGGCAATAGCGATGACATGGTCTATCTAGATGAGTAGTATGTGCAATATGTGGTAGAAGTATGAATTAAGCAGTGTATTTTGTAGAATAAATAAAATAGGGATCGCTTAGGTTCTATTATTAATGATATCTTCTCTTTTCTCATGTATGTTTTTTTTGTAATGGAAACGCTAAAGACGTGTTTTTTTTTTCTTTTATTGTAATAAATAAAGTGCCAAAGCCGTGAAGTTATTTATGTTATTTTTACTTTTTCATTGTGTACGGTCTATGATACTATTATTCGGTTTATGATACTATTAAGCTGTTTATGATACTATTATTTAGTTTATGACACTATTAAGCAATATATGATGCTATTATGTGGTTTATTTAAAAGACCGTTTCTCCGCTGTCTGTAAATAATTAGTCGCAATATATAAAAACCATCAAACTTACTATTTCTGATACATAATTGACAACTAAATGGCCTTATTAGAAGAAAAAATATTATTCATAAATAGTTTTTTGTAGTTTCTCTCTATTATTTCTTCCCGAACCTTAATTCGTTTTTAAACTAATGTACTCGTATAAAGTTAATATACAGGCTCTGGCCATTGCCACACCCTGTATATTAAGCGACACACAAGTTATTGACAGCTCTGTGTTTAGTGATGTGTAGTTTACGTGTTAACAATAGGCAGTACAAAGTTTTTTGTGTTTTCAACAAAATATTGCTTTGGTCTCAACCCCACCACTGTCCACTCTTGCTGTATACAGTTTTATACTGCAAAGGTTCTAACTTCAAAATATATGTGAAGTAACTGAACTTGCCAGAGTTGTTAACTTTCTCTTCGGACTCACCCTCCAGCGTTATGAGAACTTTTGCAGAATCAACATGTATAAGTACCAGACCGCTCGGCGGTTGGGGTTCGGAGTGTTAGAGACGTACGGTTATTTCAAGAAGTTTCCATTTTGCGTTCAAACATTGAAGTGTTTCAGTACCGATCCCGTGCGCGACCACAGCGTCACCACGGCCAGCCGTCGGGTACGCAAAAGTTGGAGACGGTGATCTTTGAGGTTATTCACACGTGGATGAGCGTGCCCGACTACGCCGTCAACGCATCGGGCCGCCGGGCACGAACGAGGCGGTGCGGGCGATCGGGTGTTGAGGCTATTCACACGCGGGCGACGGGCGGGAGACGTCGCTAGGAGGGCGCGGGCGGCGCGAGCTCGAGGCACGCGAGCGAGTCGAGGCGGCGCACGCGCACGCGCTGCCGGTAGTGGTACTCCTTGAGGTAGCCGCGCAGGCGCGCCGGCAGCGGCAACGCCTCAACACCTGCAACGGAGGGAAGTATTCTATGAGCGGCTCGTAACTCATACTCATGGGTTGAATCCACATAACTTTCCTTCTCCGAGTTGGATAAGTGTCTTTCTGAAAAAAATACCAATATACATAGGTACACTTATGTAGTTGTGCACTAACTAATAACGTCATGGTTTTTGACGTAAAGTTAGATTTATGAAGTGTTTATTTCGTATGAAATTGTAAATTTTATTTATTTTATTTTATTTTGTTTTATTCGGGAAATAAACAGTTTTTACAAATAAATATAGAAAAGAGCTTACGAAAATACATAGAACCAATTTTCCACATCAAAATAATAACATATAAAGATGTTCAACATAAGACAGAAACAAAAATCTACATTAACAAAAGTTAAAAACAAACAAAACGATATAAAAAAAATAGTAAAATACCAGTAGTGATGGTACCCTCGGCACATTCACGCTTGACTGGTTTTTTAGTTACTAGACGGAATGTTGTCAAAATCATTATGGGAGGGTCGCAGTTAGAGCAACGTGCGCGGTGGCGGATTCGTAAGCAATGGGACATCAAGCCTGCCGGGTCCTGCCGCGCATCGCGCACACACTATACGTACCATCGTAGGTGGTGGAGGAGACGATGGCAGCGCGCGCGAGCTGCTGCAGCGAGAAGGGCGACGTGCGCGGCAACGGCGCCGTCAGCATGGGCTCGAAGAACATCACGCACGCGGGGTCCTGCCGCACATCACACGCACGATACACGCTCGAGCATTAACAAAAGGGTCAGTTCATGTGTCGCCATGAGCGCTGTTACCAAAAGATATCCTCCAACAATGATAGCTTGATCAATGGGGTCTATTGATAGGGGTCTCACGGTTCTTGACACTCTGGGGTTCTGCATTAGGTTGGAGCCGCTCTCACTCGCGTCGCCGATACTTCACTTGGCTTCACAATACTCATGCCTGCAAAGCTGGCATGCTGAGGTGAGCAGCTACGAAACATGGTCCTTATGTTGACCAACACACCAAAGTACTCACAACACACCAGTCTATCTTGCTGGCAGAAGGCCACTTAATTTCCACAATACTGCTAGCCTATCACAGCACAACAAGCAATTCTCTCTTATGTCTATTCCTAGCACATGCCTAAAGCGGAAAAATACAATGTGAACTGTGTCAATTTGACAGCCACGTCAAAGACAACTTTTCTCTATTTCCTGGAGATTTGGTAAGGGGGGAAGGCAAGGACATATCACCATACAGCCTAAACTAAACACGCGTTTATGTGACATTACTGATGACATCAGAACATGACAGCGCAAACTCATGCACCGAAATGATGAAACTTGTGACACGTAAGAGATTGACTGAAATCCCTCGATGTTAATCTCTGAAAATGAATAACATGTGCTCCTCTTGCGGCGAGTCGCGCGAGCAAGCGGCGGTGGCGGCTCACCTTGTAGTGGTGGATGAGGGTGGTGACGGTGGGCGCGGAGAAGACGGCCGGGTCGTGCGAGTCGAAGCTGAACTTGTGGTTGAAGTGTTCGATGCGCGCGTGCAGCGAGCGGCCATACTTGCGGAACGACACCGAGAACAGGTGCTCCTCTTGTGCCGAGTCGCGCAGCAGAAACGTGCCTGCGTTGAAGATTATAGAGCATGACACTAATGCCTGTCTTCTTTTTCACAAAGACAAAGACAAGTGAATTAAGAGACAGGTAACGGTGTTTGATTTAACGATTATGTCGGTGATATTAGCTTTGGTTGTTGGCTGGGTAGGTAGCTATCTGTCAGGTAACAGGGGAAATGCAGAGGTCTGGTCGTAAGAATACCATGAAAGTAGGTGCAATATTAACTTATCCATATCCAGTTACTTTTTTACTTGAGCTCGGCCGATTTAGTTTTGGACATTCAACAGAGCGGTGCCTGGGAAAATGTAGTTTCACCATCGCGGGAATGTCATTCAAAAGGACAGTTCTAGATCTCGACAACAGCTCCATCTATTGGGGCCAACTATAGCTATGAACCATCCTTGGACTTCAATGAATGTTTGAAAAAAAATTATTTGCCGTTTTCTGCTTAGCAAATTATTTTTTATTTATATATAGATAGATAGAAGATAGGTAGTAAGGATGCAAGTATGATATCAAATTAATAAACAACAAGAACACGCAATGTTACGAGAAATCCGTAGAAGCACTGCTTCTACCTCTCCCCCGCCGTCACCCCTCCGAGTTTTATAACTAGCATATAAAACGCTACAAGTGTAACTATCTCCCTCTCCCCCACTACCTATTCTCCGTCTTTCCTTTCAACACTAGTGTATCCGTTAGAGGGGAGACACTCCTGACGCACTCGCACCCAACTATTCCCCTCAATTGATCTTTATTTTTTGCAATGCTTGAAACTTTTGGATCCGTCACCAAACAAGTTTTACTTCAAAAGAAAAATTAGCAACATAATGAATTTGTACCTTGTCCTTTTTAAGTAAATTTCAGTAAGGCACTGTGGGAGTTCGAAAAATATTTCAAGGAAGTTTGGCAACTGTTTAAGCTCCAGTTCGCACTTGAGAAAGTTTATACCCTTTTATTTCTCAATTTAATAATTTTCGTAACAACTCACACGCGACCCTTTAACCCTCACCTTCCGGCTTGTTGTCGAGGAGCCTCTCCGCCTCGTATCGGTCCATCTTGCCCCAGTAGAAGCAGCACGCCGTGATCTCCTTCAGGTCCGGCACCAGGCAGTGGATGTAGTCCACCTGAACACACCACACCGCTAACTCGCACGCGATACGACAAACAACCTTAGACAGAAGATGATCGAAGCTGCCATCACAAATCTGCAGTGTTTTCCACATGGCACTTACGCCGTTGTCCGATTTGACCTTACGCTACCGACAGCGCGTTCGCAACTGGTCCGATTCGCGCTGACAGTTCTAAAATTGGCGTACCGTGAATGATATTACTTCATCGTTATTCAATTTAATGAGGTACACAGTGCTCACGCTTTGGAGGTAGAGCACTGTGTGTGCAACTGTCAGTGTCACATATTGATTTTCCTATAGCACTTTGTATCGTCTTTCGACCGTGTTTTTATCTTAGATGAAAATATATGTTTAGCTTAGAAGAATTGATTGCGATGAATATGTCCTTTCTTCACGGTTGATTCTACATACCGTACAGCTTTCATGCAAGAGGTTATGGGTTGAAATCCTCGTCCTGGTCATGCATCACTTTCTTTCTCTTTCCGAGTTGGATAAGTAAATTCATTATGAATGTGAGCTGTTCCATGGTTTGGAACCCATGTAAAACTGTAAGTCCCCTTCCTCTACTAGGTGGTAAAATAGCGTTCGTCAAGTCAGTTCGCACCCACATAAACCCTCCAATACCTCTGCGACTATGTGTGCATGTGGCATGTATGTTTAAGTTGGATTGGTAGTTTTTGAAAATTGGCGACAGCGGATCCCATTCTCGAAGACATGACCACACACATCTGTACTTATTGATATCGTTTTCTTTTGCCACCTCTGAGAGCGCAGAGTGCGCAGTACGCAGGAACGAGCGGTGTCGTGTCTGCGTGTCCGTCGCGTTGCGTGTGTTACCTGCGTGTGGACGCGCGAGTGCGGCGCGGCGGCGGGCGGCGGCGCCGCCGGAGCCCTCAGCAGCAGCGCGCGCAGCTCCCCGTTGCACACCACCTGCCGGACGGACGACGCTCAACAGAAATTCGACAACACGCAATTTCAATATCGGCACATTGGGGGCACATCGGCGTTATTGGTGGGGAAAGCTTTGATCTCAGCATCGGGCTCACTGCATTTCTTTCAGTGCATGTCGTAAGAGCCGACTAGGGGATTCTTTGATCGTGGTTTGAATGCAAATTTAAACTGTAGGTCCCTTTAACGCCGATAAACCTCCTGGTTGCTACCATCGCATTGTATAAACGATGGCCGAAGCGGCAATGAAAATCGTCCGTATTTTTCATCTAGTTCAATGTAGCCAGGATACAAGTAAAGTCCTGGCACAGCACCTGGTTCCTATATGGTATTTTGGGCTAAAATCATAACTGTAGGTGTTGTATTTATTTGTCATGTCCAGAACCAGTTACATAAAAAAGCTGACAATCGTTCTAACAAAAAAATTTTGAGCATTTTAGTCAGTATCAATAACTCAGTGGCGACACATGCAATAATTAAGGTGAATCAATTCTGGGCGCAGGCGGGTTCCGGATTCGTGGCCATATTTCGACTGTTAATTGCTCTTTTTGCTCCTAAATATTTTTGTGTTGTTTGTTGAATTTGATCTTAACTTTGGCTGGTCTCTGTATATTTATATTTACTATTTTAATGTATCAGCGTTTTCTTACAAAAAATAAATTAAAAATAAGGTTGATTATTAGAGAATTTCTGATGGTATGATAATTATGCCGCAAGGAATTCTCTAAATGTAAGAATATAATTATTTCAATTCAGTTCTCGACACGATGATATAGGTGACGCGCGACGGCATTACGCTCACCTGGAAGTGGGGCCGGAAGCCGGGCGGCGCCTCCACGCCCTGCGCTATCTCGAGCGCGCGCCGCGCCCGCGCTCGCTCCTCCAGGTCCTCCGGGTCGAGGCTGCGGGCGATACAACGTTAGAGGCGTCCGACAGGCAACGGAATTATCATTTCAATGGGGAGGACGGCTGCCAAACTTTACCACCAGATGACATCACATAAAACTATGCCACGGCTTCATTTCAAGGTTATAGGTTGTTGACCAATTAAACTGAGTTAATAGGAATAGCTACCTTGAAATGGATGTAAAACACGGACCATGTGATTGCCTGTGATTCGCGAGTAAACATAACCTCTACGTGATAGCTTGGCATAGTTTATTGTGGCGCCATCTGGTGGTAAAGCTTTGCGCCGGGCATCCCATTTATTTCTTTTTTTATTCCTATTACTACTTAGAAAGGCTATTTGAGCTACTGGAGTCCCGCTTCTCATGATCGGTTAATTGTTAATAGATAGCACTGCTGCCTAGTTATATCCATAGATCAAGCGGCTCGTAGCCTAGTGGGGCGGGGACTTGCCTACCGTACCAGAGGTCTGGGTTCAAATTCTCGCCAAGATCATGCACCACTTTCTTTCTCTTTCTAAGTTGGATAAGTGCATTTCCTCACGAATGCGAGCTGCTCCATGGTTCGGAATCCATGTAAAACTGTAGGTCCTCTTTCCCTACTAGCTGGCAGGGTTTAAGCCCGCCCGGGTTGTTAGCATAGCATAGGAAAAAATATATGGTCAAAGCGGATAAATATGGCATGGCACCTAATTATTTCGGGAATGTGGTGTATTTGGCCATCCATGTCAGGCTTCATAAAAAAACCCGTCCTCTGCTAGCGGCATGGCAGGACTGGGGCAGCGATGGAGACTTATTCGTACAACGGCGTCGTAGCTTTGAGTTAGTAGAAAACGTCTAACTGTAGTTAGGTCGCTTACGAATTCGAATGTTTGTTGCACTAAATAGCATCCTGCGAAGTTCTTACGTGTCGTTGGAACTTGAGAAAATCTGTAGTAAGCGAATTCGTAAGCGAACTGACTCACCGGCGCTACCATTTTTGTATGCAAAAGTGGCTAGACCCCCCAATGCAGAGGAGTTTCAGAATTAATTTCTATTTATCTTTTGCGATCTTTGATGAATTATTTTTTACGAATAAGTAAAATATGACATTATGTGATACATTGTAAAAAGCGCAATCAAATTACAATTATGGTTATTGATCAATATTTACCCGTAAAATGTAATAAGTCGTACCCAGCATTTTGGAATGTTTTTTTTTATCCTGTGATTTTGGAAATAAATTAATCATTTGAGATTCTATTCAGTTGAGTCCATATACATGACATATTTGAATTGAGCTTTTAACAAACTATCACAACTTCTCATAAATAGATACACACAAAATGCCCCACCAAGCAGCCAAACAAGAAAAACTACAGATGTAGGTGTGCATGTACAAACCTTCGAATGACATTCTGAAAGCTAGAAAGACAAATTTAACATTAGCATGTTAAGAAAAGGACACATCATATTTCCCCAGAGAAATAAACCAGCCGGGTTCTCAGTAATGAACAATCGATATTCAGTTTGGAAAAGTCGAGACCAGTCAATAGATATAGACTGTACTTCACTTTTACGGTTACTGTTTTTCCACACAATTGGTGTTTGAAGTGTTTTCGAATACATAGCTTTTCAAACAACAAACTCGGCCAAACATAATTTACGAAAGGAATATTTGACATCCACTCCCCAAAAGTTTACTATTTCGTTTAGAGGGCACGCCCCTCGGAACTCCTTTGAGTTATAGAAAGAGAGAGATCGTAAAACAAACTGACTTGGGAAAGTCTGGCGTGAGGTGCGGCGTCACTGAGAGCAGAAACAGCTCGGCGGCTGCGCTGTCCGCCGCCACGCCCTCCGCCGACTCCTCTCCTGCAATATGTCACAACTTGTCTCAATATATCACAACTTGTCTGAACAGGTCACAACTTGTGTGTAATGTCTGTAAAACCTATTTCAATGTGTCACAGCACGTCGCAACATGCCAATACACGAGGTGGCCACTTAACCACTAATAGTAATAACTCCCGACCTAACGATTAGCATTAAGGTGGCCCATCCCGCTCAACTCCCGATACAAATGGGGAAAGAAGATCACGCCCATATTTCTTGTCAGAGATCCCAATTTTAGCTCAAAATAGCTTTATTTGATTGAATTAGATGTCTGATGATCGTTGGCATTGTAAAATTGTGTTTGGTAAAGTATTAAGGTCCGAAAGTTCGAATTTGTCGCACGTTTTATACAATAACTTTGGAGGTGGATTACGCAATGATAAAGTAAGAACATCTTAAAAAGATTAGTCATCAGACATAGCTTATTTGATCAAGATTTATAATCTATTTGGTTTTTGTTAGATTTTTGACTACAGCGGTCGTGTTTTACTTTTAGCTATAAGTCGTTTTGTAATAAAATTTTTTGTAAATAATACCAAATCATACACTATGCACTTTGTCATTTTTGTGGCCATGTTGCATCTTCGTCATCACGGAGCCTGTCTTTTTCTTTGAAACAGAGAAGTTCCCAGAGCGCAACAGCACAGTTTTGTACCGTGCCCGCGAATGAGTTGGGCCACCTTAAAGTTGCAAATATTTCAATAATTGGTAGTCCGATAGGACCTTAAATACAAGAAAAACGTCACCTTCGATGGCATACTATGCTTTGTTTTTCATAATTAATAGCCTGGAACTCGAAGCTTATATGATTAATATGTGGTGCTACCAAGAGCTCGTGTAATCCGACATAATTGGGCGCTAGTAGCGCCACTGCGCTGATCCCAGAGCTACTGTTTTTATGTTTGTTGTGTGTTTGTGTGTTGATGGCGCTTTCATTAGTCAAACATCCCTGTTTCATATACTATGGGAGAAGGAGCACTACATCAGCCCTATATCAGCATACAGAAAAAGTATTTACCCATCGTTTCGAGGGACTTTTTGCCTGGCAATATAACTTTGACTAAAACATGTTTTGTGCAACTCGATGTCAGATGACAGACGATTATCTGTCACATCATCTAATCTCTGGCTATTGATAAAATATGACAAATCCAAGTGCAGTTTACTGTCTATGGATGATGAATAAACAATAAACATCGTTAAATCTAATCATGACGGTTAATATTTTACCAGCCGTCGTGTACGTACGCTTAAAAAAATTAACCTAATTGTAATGTGGATGTCTCTCTCTCCAAACGGTCCTTACTCTCTCAGAATGGTATACCCTCATACCTGCGGAGAGACCGACGAGCGCGTCCAGCTCCCGCTGTAGCTCGCGCGCTCCCAGCGCCAGCACCGCGGCCAACCTGCAACACGTTCATACGATTACACACGGCGACCGGGACGTGGCAGAGTTTCGCTGCCAACACCGAAGCGTTTTTTTATTTTATTTAAGACAGGCAGCCGAGGCTGATGCGTTTAAATCATGTATGCTCATCACTTTGTTGGCCTGATTTCTACCTTTTTCACAAGGGTGATACTTGATGTTCAAGTATGGTTATCATGTTGTAACATGTTGACACATGTCTTTTTATAGTATATGCCAATATGGCACAAAGTGAGTGAGTTATTAACTTACTTTTGGAACTGGACATGGTTGGTAGGTGCAATGCCAAGACTTTCCTGGCATATAAACAAAGCTGCATTAAAATTTATTAAGACATGGCCAATTTATAACTGACTTCAAAGAAGGAGGAGGTTCCCAATTCGACTGTATTTTTTCATGTTTGCTTTTCTTTAAATATCTTTTCATTAAATACGATGGGGCCAACCTGGACGGTACTAATCCTTAAGCATGGAATTGGAACTACGAACTGCAAATACAATGACGACATGCATAGGTCAAGCAGCTCGTGGTGTAGTGGCTACAAGACTTGCCTTTCATGCGAGAGGTCCGAGTTCAAATCCTCGCCCTGGTCGCGCACCGCTTTCTTTCTCTTTCTGAGTTGGATAAGTGCAATTCGTTACGAACGCGAGCTGCTCCATGGTTCGGAATCCATGTAAAACTGTAGGTCCCCTTCCCCTACTAGGTGGTAGGCTCAAACCCGCCCGGGTTTCTACCACCGCATTGAATGTAACCAATTGTTGAAAAGGCAATGAAAAATTGTCCGTGTTTTCCATCTAGTTCAATGCGGTGCTCACAAAAAGAAGTTCCTGGCATGGCACCTAATTTCTTCGGGAATGTGGTGTATTAGGCTAATAGCATAACGGCAGTTGTGTGCTATAAGCCATCCATGTCAGGTTCCATAAAAAAAAAGGTAGAAATCGAGTGTATTCTTTGTACCAACCCGCCCAGCACCGCTTGCTTGGTATTATCATAATTAATTAAGTAGTGAGCGAGGTTGACTCACTGGTTGTCCCCGCAGGTGTTGCACTGGCGCATCAGGCCGAATGGGCCCGCGTGGCAGGCGCCCTCCGGCGGCGGGGCTGCGCCGCGCGCCTCCGCCGTGCCCGTCTCCGCCACACGCCTGCGCAAACGGTTACGGTGAGGCGGGATATTAAGGTTGAGATAAGATCCGATTGCATTTAGTTTCATAGGGACATAAGTCTAAAGGACAGCCTCAGTGGCCCAGTGGCGCGACACTTCGGCGATCGCTCTCCGAAGTTAAGCAACGCTGGGTCCGGTCTGGTCTTGGATGGGTGACCATTCCCTCACTTACTTACTAGGTGGTAGGGTTTATCCCTTCCGGGTTGGTACCATCACATTGGATGAGCGATGGTCGAAGCGGCAATGAAAATTGTCCGTGTTTTCCATCCAGTTCAATGTAGCCGTGCAATATAAGGAAGGTCCTGGCATGGCACCTAGTTCCCATGTGGTGTGTTGGGCTAATACCATGACAGAACTTGTGGTATTAGCCATCCATGTCCAGTCACATAAAAAAAAAAAAAAGTAAAAGAATATTTAATCATACTTTCCCATGCTACATCCCCACAAAACTTTACTCATCCTGACTTACACAAACTCACTCTCCTTAGCCCATTAATTTTAATTTAATTAGCCCCATACAAAAAACGTGATTTTTTGGTGTTGATGGTTTTTTTTTATGTGACTGGACATGATGGCTAATACCACACCTTCTGTCATGGTATTAGCCCAACACACCACATGGGAACTAGGTGCCATGCCAGGACCTTCCTTATATTGCTCGGCTACATTGAACGGGATGGAAAACACGGACAATTTTCATTGCCGCTTCGACCATCGTTCATTCAATGCGATGGTACCAACCCGGGCGGGATTAACCCTACCACCTAGTAAGTAAGGAAGGGGACCTACAGTTTAACGTGGAATCCGAACCACTGCCAGCCTCTCTCAACGGTCTAATGGTCACCCATCCAAGACCAGACCGGACCCAGCGTTGCTTAACTTCGGAGAGCGATCGCCGAAGTGTCGCGCCACTGGGCCACTGAGGCTGACAACGGAGGAGGTACGGAATCCTTTGTGTGCGAGCCGGTTTTGTTAACAAAGTGTTGCATATGATTAAATACAGCACTGCGTATTGTGCTCGCCAATACAGTTATGACTAGAACTTCCTATTTTTGAGGAGTTTTAGCAGAAATAGCTACAAACGACTGTGGCGCCATCTAATATGACGGTCACACCATCTCAAGGAGACTGCATCGGTCGTACACAAAGAGCTAACATGCGCGAACGAGTGGTGGGTACGCACCGGTAGGCGGTGCAGACGCACGCGGGCCGCTGCCGGCGCAGCTGCAGCGAGAGCGGCCAGCGGCGCCGGCGGCACGCGCACTCGCTCGGCGCGTAGCCGGCGACGCGCTCCGTCACCGCGCTCACGTATCTGCAACGACACCATAGCGGACTATAAGTTCCAGAAGGTTCATTGCTCCAACATGTTAGATGGAGGGCATGGTCTTTACAAATATACTGATATTTGTCATGAACTGTTGCATACGACATGAATTGTTGATTCTCATCAATTCATAATAATTTAGTGTTTTTACCTGTGATTCTAAATTTATTTATTTATTTATTTATTTTAGACAGGCAGCCTAAGCTGATATGTCTAAATCTTATTTTTCATTAGATTAAGTTGATCGTCATGTGGAAAGTTATTTAATTAGTAATTGGGAACACATTTATTTATTTGTTTTTTTTTTTTTTAGTCAATTGCCATTGTAATATGAATGAATTAACTGGTTATTTTTTTTATTTTCGTTTAAAATAAGTGTCCAAACGATTTTTGAATTGATTGGTTGAGTTAGCATTTATAACGTCTTCGGGGAGCTTGTTCCATAACTCCACAACTCTATTTGTAAAGAAATGTTTGCGGGTGTTGGTGTTATGTTCCGTGCAGTTGAGTTTCAAGCTGTGTCCTCTTAGGTGAGTGTTTTTATTTAAGATGAGCATATTTCCAAGATTTGCGCAATCATACTTCCCGGTCATTATCTTGTATGCTTCTATGAGGTCACCTCTCTGACGGCGGCTTTCTAGAGAGGGAAGATTTAGAATTTTAAGTCTTTCATCATATGTTAGGTTGGAGAGCTGTTGAGGAATTTTGGTGAATCTTCGTTGGACTCTTTCCAAAGCCTGGATATCCTTAATAAAATAAGGCTGCCAGATCTGAAAACCATATTCTAATAGTGGTCTTACATATGTTTTTAATATTTTCAACATAATATCAGGTGTAAGGACATGAAAGGCTTTTCGAATCATGAAAATGAGTGAGTTCGCTTTCTTAATAATTTCTGAAATATGGGTCTCCCATTTCAAGTCGTAGGTGATGTTGATTCCCAGGTCCTTTTGTGAATCCACTGGCTTGAGTTTGACATTGTTTAAAAAGTATGGCAATTTAGGATTTTTTTTTCCCATGTGGAGCACGGTACATTTTTCAGCATTTAGGTTCAATAACCACCGAGAGGACCATTCCTGAACACTGTTTAGGTCCTTTTGCAACTGTGCATGACTTGTTAGAGGATTTCCGAAGTACTTGGAGTCATCAGCAAAGAAGGAAAAGTTGCATTGAATGATGTTGTGCAGGTCAGTTATAAAAATGTTGTAAAGGGTGGTTGCGATTACTGATCCTTGCGGTACTCCGCTCCACACGGGCCTTGGGTCCGAGAGCGGCTCGCCAACTCTAACTTTAAGCTGTCTATCATTTAGGTAGGCTTCGATCCATTTCAGTAACCTTCCACGTATTCCAAAGTGATTTAATTTGGCAAGTAGTCGACGATGGGGAACCCTATCAAAGGCTTTTTCGTAATCAAGGTATATAACGTCAATCGATGAGCGTTTGTCTAGTTCCGTTGACCACTTGTCTGTGCACTCGAGAAGGTTTGTAACAGTTGAGCGTTTGGGCATAAAGCCGTGCTGTTCATTGACTATAATGTGGTTTTTTGCTAGAAAATATCTTATTTGGGAGTTGATTATTTTTTCCATACATTTAGATACTATGCATGTCAGACTAATAGGTCTGTAATTTACGGCATCCAATTTATTCCCCTTTTTGTAGATAGGGGTTACTAGTGCTTGTCTCCAGTCGTCTGGCAATTCGCTAGTTGAAAATGAACTTTCCATAATATTACACAAAGGTTTGGCCAGAATTTCACAGCTTTTCAAAATTATGGATGGTATACCATCTGGTCCCATTGCCGTATCATATCTTAGGTTTCTTAGGTAGTTCATAACTTCAGATTGCGTGAAGGAGACCTCCTCAATCGAATCTTCAATTCGAGGGAGTGCAATTAAAGGGATTTCGCCAGGCGGTTCTTGTACAAAATTTTTTTCAAATTGTTTGGCTAATGTGTTGGCAATACCCATATCCGTCGTGACTAGGTCACCGTTGTCGTCCATAAGTGTTTGTAGAGTAGACAACTTAGAAGATAGTTGTTGCCGTATATACCCATGGAAGGCTTTGTTTCCGAGGTCTAGTATGCCAATTTCGTAAGATGTTCTTGAACGTCGGATACTTTTGTAAACATAGGCTAAGTGGACGTTGAAAAAAATCCAGCGGAATTTCTTGCCAATTATTCTTCGCTGGGATTGCTGAACTAGCTAATGATATAATATGACAAATCCGAGTGCAGTGTACTGTCTATGAATGATGAATAAACAATAAACAATTTGTCTTTTTCTCTACTACACAAAGGATGGACTTCTGAGGAGGAACGGGACGACCTTGAATGGGGTGGGCGGAGAGGCTATGCCCTCTCCTCTGGCCTTTGGGCCCACACTTCCTGGGCAGTTCGATGAACCAGAGTCCTACGCCGGCCGACCCCGGCGCGCGCGAGGTGCGCAACTCACCGGTGTATGCTCGTGGCGGGCGCGGCGGCGGCGGGCGGCGGTGGCGCG
Source organism: Incurvaria masculella (assembly GCA_946894095.1). Classification (NCBI taxonomy): domain Eukaryota; kingdom Metazoa; phylum Arthropoda; class Insecta; order Lepidoptera; family Incurvariidae; genus Incurvaria; species Incurvaria masculella. The sequence continues at coordinate 26,814,629 of OX335644.1, read as the reverse complement.
GCGTCGGGCTCCGGCGTGCGGCGGCGCTCCCACGCGCCGCACCCGCACGTGCAGTCTACAACAGGACGCACAGATTGAGAGTCTCCTCGTAGAGAGCGCACATTTTTTTATGTAACTGGACACTGATGGCTAATACCACACCCACCGTCATGATATAAGCCTTACGCTTTTCCGAAGGAATTAAGTGCCATGCCAGGACCTTCTTTTTATGAGCATTGTTAAAATTAATCTGGATGGAAAAGACACAAATTTTTCATTGCCGATTCGACCATAATTTCATCCAATGCGATGGTACTGACATGGACGGGATTAACCTACCATCTAGTAGGGGAAGGGGACCTACAGTTTTACATGTATTCTAAACCATGGAACAAGTCATATTCGTAACAAAATCCCTTATCAAACTCAGAAACTTTTGACATTATATTATAATAGAAGATATTGCACTCACTCTGCCTCGAGTTCTGCTGCCCCATCGCAGGCGTGGCAGCGGCTTACGTGTCCTCACACAAGCCGATCCAGCGATCTGACATACTCTGTAAACAATAAAAGCGAGTATAAAATAATATGTTACAAGAGAAGACACTCCCATGCAACATGTTAGAATGGGAAAGAAAAGTGCTTATTTATCACGACAGGTGGTGTCTAGGTGCCCTACTCTAAAAGATCTGTCAAAATTGTCAGATACCGTACAAAATAAGATAGGATAGATTTGAAATGTTTAATTACTCAATCTAAGTATGTAATTGAAATGAATCAATTTCCTCACTGTTTAAAAATAAATTGTACCAAAAACTGCTGATCAAGTAGCGGGAAATCAAACATTACAAGAACACAACCTATAATATTTCATTTCTAACTTTGTGCTGGTCAATTACAATAAAATTAGTTTGAAAACAAACAAAATCTCTTCTTTTCCTCTATACCTTATTCTAACTGCATCATGAAGTACAATGTGACTAAAATAAGAATAGGATGGGGCTCGTGTCTGACTTCACTCGAATTAGCGTGAAAAAGTACGGTTGGCACGTCCCACAGGTTTACACGGGAAACATTCGCTTCAATATCAAAGGAAGCCTGATGCCTTTTCCATCAATCAGAATAGAGGTTCGATCGGAGTATGTGCGTAGTTTGCCTGTGTGCTGTTTAGTAGTGATAGCGACTATAGAGAACACACGAATGTACACAGTGTAGGATGACATTGAGTGCCAGTCACAGAATATACAGTAACATGAGTAGGGGGGCTGTACTTTGATATGTGGTTAACTGTTTTAAGTGGTTAGTTTATGTCAGATATCCTCGAAAGTGCCACAATGTCATTGTTTTATTGGTTGATTTTTTTTGGCATCACGTTGTTGAATATTATTTGAATCTCTGTTCTTCAAATAAATATTTAGTTGAAACAAATAATTTTCTCTAAACGTTTATTTAATATTTTTTGTAGAAACTTTTTTGCTAACCATACTGAAGTTAATTGGCTTTAGCAGCTTGTTCTTATTTGCTAAGTTTTTTTTTATTTGAATCGCATTGAACATCTGTTATCAAAACTCTCTATCGATAAATCTTGACGGGAAATACAGTCTAGATGTTTCTAACGTGAGGTATCTCACATCTGCAGTAAGCTTAATTGTGTTTTCCTCCTTATTATAACGTTTAGTTTGGGTCTCGTCTTTTCCTATTATATGGTTGAGAGAGGCGATGGCTGGACCCGGTGCGATGCTCGTGAACGTTAGCTGTTTGTGGGGACTGGCCCGCTCCAATTGGCAAAATGTTAGATGGCGGGTATAGTCTTTGCAAATATATATATTAGTTATGCACATGATAATTTTACACACAGCATGAATAATAATTGTTGGTTTTCGTGAAAACATATTAATTTTAGTTTAATTCATAGTGTTTTTGCTTGTGTTCCCAGCGAAGTTTCTTTTCGGTTTTTCTTCGTCCGTGATAATCGAACCGCCTATAAAAAAATTACGAATCCAAGAGTATGTTTATTATTATTGATAGTATACACTAGTATATAATATATACTATTACTATACATACACTAGTATATGTAGTAATAGTATACATAAGTATACACTAGTATCTCACTGCGCGACCGAATGCCAAATCTGCTGATACGCCAAAGCACCAAGGTCACTGACGTTATGCATAGGGTTGCTAAACTCAAGTGGCAATGGGCAGGTCACGTATGTCGCAGAGATGACCACAGATGGAGCACTGAAGTCTTAATGTGGAGACCCTACACAGGGAAAAGAAGCGTCGGCAAACCGCCAGCACGTTGGTCAGACGATATACGTCAGACAGCAGGTGACAACTGGCGAAGAAAAACAGGAGACCGCACAACTTGGCGAAGTCTGGGGGAGGCCTACGTCCAGCAGTGGACAACAAAAGGCTGAAGAAGAAAAAGAAGACACTAGTAGCTTTAAGCTGATGTATGTACTTTAAATTTTGATAATTTGAGTGCACTTCTACTAATATTGTTGTGTTTTTATTTAAGGTGTTTGTTTAACTGGTTTTTAACACCACTTACTGTTATAGTAGAACTAATCACTTACACCAAAACAAATCAATGAATCGTGTTTGCATAAAACAATCTCACTACAAAACAAACTCACACTTGACTGATATCCCAACAAGAATCCATAAGCTAAGGAATTAGGGGAATGTAACAAACATTGCGAAAGTGTGTTGATTGGGTAGTCGCAACAGATCTACATGATTTCTCGCATAGAGATAGTTTATGCGCTAGAGATTGACATAGGCTACTTCTCATTCCAGTAAAATAACTTTTCAATTGTCCGAAGCAGAGCTGGGTACCGCAACTATTAGACTATAAATAGTAGATACGCTAATTGAAAGTTCGTCTGCCTTGATGAGTAAGTATCGGCTCAATTAAGAAACGAGATGATCCATTAACTGGCGGTCTTAGGAATACAAAACTAAAATGCGTCAATGCAATTTGTGTTGTGTATATTTATTTATTTATTTATTAAATTTAGGAGAAAACACAGAGAGAAATACAGAAATGATACTTTTGAGGTTACCGCGGTCGTTAGACATGTTTGAAAAATGTTACGGCTTTTCACGCGGCAGGTAGAGATATTCTCCTCTCTACCTGCCGCGTGAAAAGCCGTAACATTTTTCAAACAAGAAATACAGAAAACATAAAAAATAACATTATTATTAACAAGTAATCTCCCTCCACTATGTTTCCAGCCATAATATTTGGAAAATAAAACTGTAAAACATATTAAAAGATATTGTGAATACATTATGTGCCCATGGTGAAAATATATGTGTCCCTATGATTTTTTTTTATAATAATCTATTGCAACAAGTAATTTAACCCTAGACAGGTAACCATCCAAAAATCAAATCTAACCATCGTAGAAAATAATACGACTCGTAGCTCAGGGGTGGGTGGACTTGCCTTTTATCCCAGGGGTCTGGGTTCAAATCCCCGATGGAAGGCATGCACCACTGAGTTGAATAAAAGTGCATTTCCTTACGAATGTGAGCTGGTCCATTGTTTGGAACTCATGTTAAGCTGTGTTACTTAAACAACAGACAATTACAAGTACGTATAGGAGAGACTCTATCTGGTCCAAGGCCTGTCTGGAGCGGAGTTCCTCAAGGTTCGGTGATAGCTACAACCCTCTACAACATTTACATTACTGATCTGCATGCTATCATCAAATCCAACTTTAAATTCTTCGCAGATGATTCAAAGTACTTTGATAATCCAACGACTGGTCACACTCAACTACAAGGTGATCTAATCAACATCCACCACTGGTCTTCGGATTGGCTCATTAAGCTAAATGCTCAAAAATGCACAGTACTCCATCTTGGAAAGAAGAACCCCAAGCTATTATACTATCTGGACAACACGCAGTTGCAACCAGTTAAATCTCAAAAGGATCTTGGGATCACGATCAACTTTGATTTGAAGTGGGAACCTCATATCACCCAAATTGTAAAAAAAACCAACTCTCTTATATACCTAATTAAAAAAGCGTTTCATATGCTGACCCCAGAAGTTATGCTCAAAATCTATAAAACCTTTGTACGGCCGCTTCTGGAATATGGTTTCCAGATCTGGCAACCCTACTTTGCCAAAGACATCCAGCAGTTGGAACGAGTACAACGAAGATTCACCAAGATCCCCCTTGAGCTACGTAACCTGAGCTACGAAGAGAGACTTGAAGCTCTAAACCTGCCTACTCTGGAGTCACGCCGTCAAAGAGGGGACCTAATCGAAATTTACAAAATTCTCACCTTTAAGTACGACTGCCCAGAACTCATTGAAATATTTGCACGCAACCAGAATGTTCATCTTCGAGGGCACAACATGAAACTGCAAGTCACGGCCTCTAGAACGAATACTCGCAAAAACTACATAACCAACCGAGTAGTAGAGGCATGGAATAAACTCCCAGAAGACGTGATTAACGCTACGAACACCAACCAATTCAAAAATAGGCTGGATAACCATGTCAAACAAAATCGAATGTAAAAAAAAAAAAAATAGCAACTAAATTTATAAATTTATCAAGTTAAACACTGGATTTAGACGCATCAGCATATGCTGCCTGTCTAAAACTTATAAATAAATAAATAAAAATAATAAATGCAGTGATTAGTATAGTGTGAGAGTCCACTAATTCGGTTATCCTAGTCTCTAATAACTAGTTCACACAGCAATGGGCTCGCTCAGTTCTGTTTGCCTTAAAATTTACACAACGCGGCAGACCGATGATGTCAGCAGTTAGGAACCCTAAAGTCGAGTACTAAGTCAGTCAGAAATTGGTGTTTCTATGGGTGTACTTAGTTGTTTGAAAAATGTTACGGCTTTTCACGCGGCGGGAGGAGACATTCTCCGACGTTTCGAGCTGATCGTTTAGCCTGTTGTCAAGGCGGCATCCGCCACGTTCGTACGCAACAGACGACTGTGACAACGGGCTGAACGATCAGCTCGAAACGTCGAAGAATGTCTCCTCCCACCGTGTGAAAAGCCGTAACATTTTTTAAACATGTTTAACGACCGCGGTAATCTCAAAAGTATCATACTATTGATTGAGTCTATGATTTTCGTTTATAAGTATTTTTTTTATTTAGACTATACACTTTCTATTTCGGTAGGGTTAGTTGTAAAATATTGCTTTTTACCTTTACATGCATGTATCAAAGAGTAAATAAATAAATAAATACTTAGTTGTGTTTGGTAAGCAACGGATCTACTTTTTTCTGTTCTTTCCGTTACATGATAGAACCGGGCCGAACAACGTAGAGCGATGCTCCAGCCTGTAGGCGGAAGTGAAATGAGAGCTGAGAACAAAGTCACTCATATGTTACAAAAAAAACAATACGGACCAAGAAAATCGCATAAAAGAAAATAAGAAACATTACCAGACCATGAAAATATGCATTTCCAAACCGTTAAAAATGCCTGAAAGTTAGTTATTTTGAGTAGTCTACACAAAAATAACCAAGGAATGTGACATGTATGTATGTATAATCGACCATAAAGCAAGGATACATTAATTAAAGAAAGAGCCTTGGGGGTCCATTCAGGTTAAGAGTGAGTTCGAATTTGTCACTAAATATCAACTCACTTATTTAAATAGTTAAAATTTCCACACTTCTTGAACATCATTAAAGTTACGTAAAAATCTGGTCTGTCCCATAAATACATTGGAAATACAAACAACGGTTCCGTTATTTAAATAATAATATATTTCCCAGCTATTTTTAGGTTAACTCACTCCCAAACTCGAACTCACTCTTACCTGAATGGGCCCCCTGTAAAAAGAACTGAAATGTTAAAAAAAAGAACTGGAGTGGTGCCAACCCGGGCGGGCTGAACCTTACGACCTAGTAGGGGAAGGGGACCTGCATGGGTTCCGAAACATGGAACAACTCGAATTCGTAACGAAATGCACTTATCCAACAGAGAAAGAAAGTGGTGCATGACGGGGCGAAGATTTGAACCCTGACCTCTCGCATGAAAGGCAAGTCCTCTAGCCTCTGGACCACGAGCTGTACTACAGTCCCGACTTCCGTAATAAATGCAGTTAAATTGCAATTGGGACGCAATACCCGCGAATGGTATGTTTTGCTGGTTCGAGTCCAGCCTAGCAGTATATTCATTAAGTAGTTTTTTTGCAGATTTTTTTTAATGCTATAATAAATTTTATTTTAGTTTTTTACCTTCAATAAAGTAACAGTTTTTTTAAGGCGCCAAGTAGTAAAATGTGCAACGGATGTCCAATTTGTTCTGCTTCCCTTTAAAACTGTTTTGGCCATAAGAACTGACTAAAGCCTAAGGTTTTTAGTGCAGTCTTGGCTAATACATGGCCAGGTTAACACTGTAACCTACTCGAAAACCGCAGAGATTGAAGAAATAAAATCTGTTTTCCAATTAATAAGTAGGTATCCTTAAATTTCGCCCAGATCGAAACGTTTTGTCACAAGGTGTAACAGGGCGAGGTCTTACTCACATCTAAAACCAAGGATCCAACATGTTCAGCAGGTGTTGAGTCGCATGTTATTAGCGCAGGCACCAAGGGCCACTTGACATTCACACACTTGTTGTCTACTTTTCGAACACTTGCAACGCATACTCAGCAACGAATGCCGTGATGTCGATGTTACACACAGCACGAAGTTATTTTGGAAGGAATTGATGGCACAGGAATCTAAAGTTAACTTTTGCAAGAAAACAAAAGGAATTTGCGACTCGACGTTCTACATTTATTTTTGTGAACCACAGAACAAATATTCATTCTGTGTTTATGAATGCTTCCGAGACATTTGTAAAAAGATAAAAGTTTCATATGTCATTTTGGTCGTTGTAATATAATTTCTGATAATAATATGATTAAAAAGGTATTTTATTAGTTGCATATAAATTATTAAAAGTTTCCAGTTACAGGGGGAATTATGTATATCCTGGTTCAATAAAGAAACTATATAGAAATGGCGGCGTACTTGCGAATCGCATGCTATCTCGCTTCCACTATATCGCTATCTATGCTCACACAGTACGGTACCGACTGCAAAACGACAGTTTACAAAGCGCGCAGTGATATGTACTCAATCGCGTTGTTAGGTCGGTGTAGTGTTTCACTGGTTGAACTGAGCAGAACTATGACTTCTCAAAATCGCCGGAAGATACTTTGGAAGTCGCCCGAGAAATTGTGTTTAAGAGAGTCGTTATCCTATCATATAACTATGGGTGATGACTGTTTACATGCTCTTAATGTTTAATTATGCTTATGAAATTTTGGATTCTAAAATATTTTGTCAAAATCTACGCCTGTATTTTTATTTTCTGGGTACCCGTACCCGTATGAATACTGGAACATTTTAATCAGTTTATTAAAAGTCAACACTTTTCTTTAGTTTGTTGCATAACATTACTTCACAGGATTTGTTCCTTGTAAGCGACACTATTGACTGGCGCAATAATACTGGTATTTTTATCAAAATCAACGAATTTAATTCGTGGCTAGGGAAACCAAAAAATCAAAAATGTATTAATGCATTTTTCGTTTTTATCAAAATCCGTGAGAGGAGTGATCCTTTGAGTGTTTTTCGCTATTTCTTATAGTTTCGAATCTAGCCCTGAAGGCCCACTGGAAAAGTTTACCCTGTATATCATTTAGATTGAAAAATATTGATTGGATAATAAGCATTCGAAAAAGTTGTCTATCTTTATGTTATTTTTTTACTGAAAATACAGATATTTACAAAAAATAAAACACACAGAGGCTTAAAGCTATGTTCCTCATACAAAAGTAGTTTACTAATCATTTGAAAAACACTGTTCCGATTTGCTTGATACTTGGTATCTAATATTCTACAAAAAATTTCTTTTAAATATAATATCTGTGTTTGCGTTAATATAATATAGCTTTTGTTTTGCTGAAAAATCTAAAGCAAGTCAAATAACAGGCAAAATAAAACCTTCATTCAAATTTTCTTTTTTTTTGTTTTGTGACACAGGATACATTTTTCGAAAAAACAAACACGTGCAGACATAGATATTTGTTGCTTGATATTAAGTCCCAAATATCAAGCAAATTGGAACAGTGGTTTTCAAATGATTAGTTAACTACGTTTATATGGTGAGCGTAATTTTCTGATGCTTACGGGCCCACCTTAAGTTAATAACTTGGTTCAGATGAATCTTCTGGAATGCAATAATTCATTTTAATGCATAAATAACATTTAAACGACCCACCGTTTTATTAACCTTTTTCTACCTCTTGAACTAATTAACATTATAAGTAAATATGCTTTTTCGTACTAAACAGGTACGTCGCTTATTCCAAGGAATGTGGTATGTATTTATGTTTAATTTCATTAATTTATTGTTGTATCGTGAAATATCTTAATACATAAATGTATACTTTGTAACAATAGTATGCTGACCGTAACGTCCGTTGGACAAGTCCAAACCGCCATTTCTATATAATTTCTTTAATGAACTGGCTTATATTTAGTTTTTAATTTCTCTGACACTTGCCGTTCGGATGTAATGAAATCTTTTAGGAAACGGAACGGACTGAAGTATATCTAATCAGCCTATAGACAATCTGAATTTGGAGAGAGGAAAGAATATCGTGTGATTCTAAAAATCCAGCACTGTGCCCATGACGAAACAGGCGCATCGTCAACGTTGGCGGATCCCATCAGAGAGGTCAGAGAGTAAGGATTGGCTGCCGCTACATGAATGAGTTTCTGTACCTATATACTCAAATGCATGCATTGACGGTAGCATCGCCGCGCCGCCACCGCCGCGCCGGCCAGACGGTTTGATTATTAATTCGCACACGATTTTGGAAATTTAGAATTAAGAAGCTAATATGCTGTTTTTTCTGCAGAACAAAGTTATGGTAATCCTGCGCTGGTGATGAAGAAGGATTTGGACTTGATCCAACTCAATTTTTCTGCCTATTATAGTCCACTAGACAAGTGCCTGCATTTTGGAAAATCAACGACCTGTCTGTGCCTAAAAAAACGATCCAATATCTCACAATCTACCAATCTCAATACATTAAGCCCCGGTTGCACGAAGAAACGGCAAACACCAATTGAATCAATGTTCAAACACGTCACTTTTAGTGAACCGCGTAGAGTTCCTTCCATACTGTCCACACAAAGTGACGTGTTTGATCGTACGTTGATGTTGATTTTGATTTTTGTCCTTTCGTGCACTCGGCCCTAACAGTATTAATGAGAGAGAGCTGTCAAAACTTAGTTGCGTGGATTAACTCCGGAATAAAGATACAAAATGCGATTTAGTACGGACATAATCCCCGGATTAAAGTATGCCAGACCACTTGAATACTACCGTAACTCTTAACTTTTATAGTTACAACTAATTTTAAATTCCCATTCGATTTATTGTTTTATGATAGTACATAAAATTGACAGATCTACCAGCACTGGCGAATGAAACCGGAACCAAAGATTAGGGTAGCCATCAGCAGATTTTTTTTTTGATGATGTCTTTCTTTATTCAAAACGTAAAAAAAAATACTATAACAGTATTTCAAGAAGTCTTCATTATAAAAAATATATTTATCAATGGGTCGGTTTCCATAGTTTTAAAGTGAAAGTATTTTTGTCAGGAAAAAAAAAACTTTGTTTTATTATGGATTATTTCCGAACATGACTGGCAACACAGGTCTTTGTTGTTAGTCGGCCATCTTGCTAGGTCACCGTGCGCCTGGTTGCCCGCGCGTATTTATTTTACCTAAAGTGTAATAGTGCCTGGCTTGTGAAAATGTCGACTAAAAGGCGCCTAGAGGTGCTGGACCCATTTATAAAAAAAAAACGGTACGCTATGTGGTTGTATGTATGGTTCTGTACTCACAAACGCAAACCCTTCACCCTTGTTCTATTACCTACCCAGTTTCGAATATCTTGCTTTGGAACTTTGGTTTTTATGCACTAGTTTCTTTGCAGTGCTTGCATTATCATGTAGGTGCATTACATTTCGCTTAAAATAGTGTTTTAGTCGACCAAACTCAGGTACGAATATCCATGGTGTGAGCTGTCAAAACACGCTGGTGGCCCGCATGTTTTTGGAGACAGGTTTCCAGCAATTGCCGAAAGTAGCGAAAATCGCAAGCGAATGTTCCGTCTACTTAAAGCAGAGCTCCGTCTTTGTTATTTGATATTAAGTAGAGATGGGATTATTGACGGCAGGTCGTGGTTGCTGTACCACCTGGTATCTAAAATGTCTATCGATTGCATGCATATTGAAATTTTAAATAAATAGTAATAAACTGTATTAATCTGCATATTTTCTAAACATCACAGTGGCATGATGACTATCCTGACTAATTGGGTAGTGAAACTAGCTATGTTCAAAGATTGAGCACATTCGGCCCCTTGATACAGGCTCCCATGCTATTTTTAATATTCTAATACAAGCATTTAACCCATTTAATGCTGACCTATTCCAGACATTGATTACTGGATCCACCGTACAATGGACCTTAAAAACCACTTGATGTATCACAAACGAATTCAAGATATTTCATACTACTCCTTACATCAGACACTTTGAATATCATAATAATTATGTTCATACTGAAATATAAAACGTTAAAATAAATGTAACACTATTTTTTTTATTCTAGGAACTTGAGAATTTTCTTAGTGCTATAAAAGGTATGAATGCTAATTTTTTGCAAGGTGCATAAGTTTTATGCATTATTCCATAGTTCGGAACTATGCTGGAGGCTCATTCAATGGATTAAAGACAATTAGACAAAGTGACTTAAATGTATTGTGATATTACATTACTTAGAATTCTAAAGCCAGCGGAGTTTCTTGCCAGTTTTTCGCTGAGATTGCTGAACTAGCTAATAATAAAATATGACAAATCCAAGTGCAGTGTAGTGTCGATGGATCAATTATTAAACATTGACTCCTTGAGGATATTGAGGACAGACATTGACATTTTTTTTTTGTGTGTATTCAACCAACCAAACAACACGGCTCGGCTCGCGGCTCGTAGCCTAGTGGCGCGGGGACTGGCCTAGCATACCAGAGGCCCGGGTTCAATACCAACTTGCACCACTGTCTTTCTCTTTCAGAGTTCGATAAGTGCATTTCGTCACGAATGCGAGCTGCTCCATGGTTCGGAATCCATGTAAAACTGTAGGTCCCCTTCCCCTACTAGGTGGTAGGGTTTAAGCCCGCCCGGGTTGGTACCATCGCATTGGATGAAAAGATGGTCGAAGCGGCAATGAAAAATTGTCCGTGTTTTCCATCCAGTTCAAAGTAGCCGTGCTCATAAAGGGAAGGTCCTGGCATGGCACCTAATTCCTTCGGGAATGTGGTGTATTGGGCTAATATCATAACGGTAGTTGTGTGGTATTAGCCATCAATGTCAGGTCGCATAAAAAAAAACACTAATCAATTAAAGAACCGTTTGGACGCTTATATCTAAATATATAGACATTTTTAAATTAAGTGACTAAGTGAACTGAAACCGAATAAGTTAAGACAAAAAATAAAATCTGTTAATACATCAATGAACTATGTACTCGATTTACGCCCGGTTCCACCACTCTTAGTTACAAAAATCCCAAAGTTATCTTTCAGTTACACCATACAAATATGCAATGCAACCGAAAGTTAACTATCAGATTTCAGGTAACTGGAGGTGGTGAAAACAGGGTGAACATATCAGCCTAGGCTGCCTATCTAATATAAAACAAATTAATTAATAAAAATTTTGGCCATAACATTAAAGATGGCATTATACATGAATTAGGTTAAGTTTGTAAGATTACATTTACACCAGATTTACTTTGACGATGGCACCATACACCAGATGTAGGTTACATTGTAATTTTTCTTCAATATTTCTTTTTATGTTTTTCTTGTGATCTTATGATTGGTGGTAGCGATTAACGAAATCAAGTTTTACATACATATAGGTAGCCTTGTTTTGTGACTGGCAAAGTATGTTTGTCAGTGTATGCAATGCAAGCAGAGTACATTGTGCACAGGTGAATTGTATCTTTTTGACATGTTCAAGACCTATCTATTTTGGAAATAAATCCAATGCAAAAAAAAATTCTTTAATTAAGTTTACGGCCTAACTGATGTAATGGCGTCCTCTTGCAGGGAAGAGAAGGCAGCAGCGGCGGCGCTGGCGGGCACCGAGCCGCCGGCCGCGCCCTCCGCCGCGCCGTCCCTCGCCGCGCCCGTCGCCGGCGTAAACCCGTTCACGGGGGGCGCGTACTCGCAGCGCTACCACGAGCTGCTACGGCGGCGGCTCGGGCTGCCCGTGTGGGAGTACAAGGCCGATTTCATGCGGTTGTTGGGCACGCACCAGTGCGTGGTGCTCGTCGGCGAGACCGGCTCCGGGAAGACCACGCAGATACCGCAGGTGAGTGCTGAAGGCTGCTCACCGAGACATACTTTTATTGTTTTGTATTTCAAATTGTTAAGGGCGTGATAACAGCTGATTACATTCCGTTCCGTAAGGGCGTGAGTCAAACCATTTTTATTATCAAATACTTATGGAGTTTTAAAAGGATGAAAGATGTATTGATGATCTAGATATATTTGACACCTATATCGGTATTCAAACATCGCTCAATGTTCTGTCTTCAAACTTTTTATGTTTTTTTTTATATTTGTCTAATTTGAAAACACAAAGCACCAAAGACTTATCATTAAATTATAACTAGACTATTAGACATACATGTAGAGACATGTTTACTTTTTAACCGACTTCAAAAAAGGAGGAGGTTATCAATTCGTCTGTATGTTTTTTTTTTTTTGTTTGTTACCTCATAACTTTTGCCTGGGTGAACCGATTTTGATGATATTTTTTTTAAATCATAGCTAGTGCTTCCCAAGTGGTCCCATTTTAATTTGGTTAAGTTCTGACGATGATATCCATGAGAAAATCATAAAAGTCTTAAATTTGTGTTAAGATGTGCGCGACAAATGGACGAATAACTCAATATAACACCAACCGATTTCGGTGATTCTTTTTTTATTGGAAAGGACATGTACAAATTAGTAAGTGTACTTCAGATTCACTAAAAATAAACAAATAAAAAAAAATTAACAAAAAAAATAACCGACTTCAAAGAAAAAGCACTAAAAAGTAAAAAATAATTTCCATTTTTGTAGTTACGATTTCTGTTATTTTTTGAGTCGGTGTCAGCCAAGGTTAGGTTAGGTTAGGTTAGGTTAGGTTCTCTTGATTGGCACAGAATCAGAATCAGAATCAGAATCAGAATCAGAAATGTTTTTATTCATTGTCAATTGATACATGCTGGCCAGAGCGCGCGAGCGTCTCAGGTGTGTGGCTAAGAACTCCTATTGTAGAATGTCACTGCCTTAACATACATAGTTTTACTACCTATAAGTAGGTGTATGGTCTTGTGCTAGTCTATCTAATTTGATTTTCAAGACCGCTGGTACAGTGTAGTCGGATTTGGGTGTTGGGAAGGAATCGGGATCGGATTGGGTAGGGTGCTGGGATTTGTGCTTAAATTCTACGGATTCTCGGTGCAGTCTGCCTCTCGCTGAGCGGCCGGCTGCGTTCTTTCTTTTCTACATAGTTTATCTCGCCAAGCCGGGAGTCTCGCATCCGCGGATTGTTGAGATAACAATCACCAGGAGCCTCCAAGTCAGTGATGTGGAGCTCTTCGATACGCCTGAGCATATCGCCGTGCAGATCAGTTGCACGGATCTCCCATGGATCTTGGTCTAGCATTTCCCACAGTGTGTCAGTGTCTAGTCTGCGTGGTATTTGAGCTGCGCATTTTAGTGCCATACGGTACTGCCTCTCTATCATCAATCTGTTGGTCTTGCTAAAACGAGGCAGTAGCTGTACCGTTCCGTAATCAAGTATCGGAAGCAGGCAGGCCTGTATGATGCGCCGCTTGACTTCCAAGTCTACGTTCGAGTACCATCCGATTATCGGGTAGAGTGCGCCTCGAATTCGCTTGGCTTTCTTTGTCACATATCACGCATGCGGGCCCATCGTCATCGTCTTGTCGTAGATTACTCCCAGGTAGCGGATCTCTTTCTTGTAGTAAATTATCTCGCCTGCCCTCAGACGGATGTGGTGTCTGTATTTTTGCTTCTTTGTGAACATGATACACTCAGTCTTATCCACGTTACACTTCAGTCCCCATCGTTGGTAGTATCGTACGATCGTCTCGGTGGCCCATTCGGCTCGCTGGGTAGCTAGGTCGGGTTTGTATGCTCGATTAAGAATGCATAGGTCGTCAGCGTACTGCGACAGGCACTGGCCGTGTATGCGGTCTCTGAGGTCCCAGATATCATGGACGTATAGGTTGAATATGACAGGTCCTAAAATAGAGCCCTGCGGTACTCCGTGAGGAAGCGGTTTCGTGCATCCGCTAGTTGTTCTGAACTTCCCGTAGACTAGACGTCCACACAGATAGTTCTCGAGCATCTTCGTGACATTGGCTGGTACGTCAGCGGTCTGTAGTTTCTTGACTAATCCTGCATGGTTAATTGAGTCGAACGCCTTGGAGAGGTCCGTCGAAACCATTGCTACGCTATCTTTAGCCGCAAGCGCCTCGGTGATGAAGCTGCTTGTTCGTAGGATCTGCGTGCCGGTGCCTCGCTGGCGCGTGAACCCGTGCTGGAAGTGGGGTTGGAGTCGGTGGGCCGTTTCTCTCAGTCGCGATAGCAGAAGTCTCTCGCATAGCTTTCCCATGATGTTGAGTAGGGTGATCGGTCGGTACGACTTGGCCTCCTGGTAATTTTTCCCTGGTTTGTGGAGGAATATGCACTCCCCGATCTTCCATCTCTCTGGGAAGTAACCCGTGCTGAGGACGTAGTCGGCTATTGGCTTGTACGCATCGAGGAAGGTGTCTCCTCCGAGCTTAAGAGCATCGGCTCGGATTTGGTCCGGGCCCGGCGCTTTCTTGTTTTTGAATTTTCTAAGCGCGCATTGGATCTCAGCGGTTGATGTCGGGTCAAGTGGTTCAAACGGTGTGTAAATCTCTGTGCCAGAATCCATTTCGCTTATTACGGCTTCTTGCACAATGGCCGCGTCGACGAGGGCGTCGATCGTCTCCCCTTCTGTATTGCAGTTTGGAATATACGGTAGTCGCTGGATCGGAGCTTTAAGGCTACGCTGAATTCGCCACATCTTGCTCCGGTTGTCTTTGGGATCGTTGATGATGCCCGTCCAAGTTTTCTCACGTAGTTCGGCAAGTTCTCGCGTGAGTCGATGTCGAAGTTGGTTGTAGATAGCTCGTGTTTCCTCGCGCTGTCCGTCTAGGTGGAAACGCTTCCTCCAAGCTACGGCTCTCGCTCGGTTGCGTGCTCTGATCAAATCCTGCAGCTCTATCCGTAATCCGTCTCGTCGTCTCGGAATCTTCAACGGTGCGTGAATGTCGAGTGTCTCGATGATTCCTCTTTCCAGCTTAGCTATGTGCTCCTCACATTCTGCGTTGGTCTCAATCGCTCGGCTCAGGTTAATATTGTTCATGATGTGCTCGGAGAGCGTATTTTCGAATGCTTGCCGCGTTTCTCGGTTCTCGAGGATGGGTTTCATGTTGCGTGTCATCCGAACCTCCTTGTCAATTGGTACGCTGACTTCTATTATCCACGGTAGATGATCGGAGCCGACGTCGCTCAGTTGTCGGCAGTATGCTTGCTCGATCTCTTGCGCGTGCTGTGTAAGGATGGCTACGTCCAAAATACCATTGCCCTGGCTGTGAGGCCTCGAAGGCGCGTTAGTGTGTAATATTTTGCACAGTCCGTCGGCGATCAGATCTCTTACTCTCACGCCGGCTCCGGCCGTACGCATTTGGTTCAGCTCAATCATCTGTAGGTTCAAATCGCCCACGATGATCGCTGAGGTTTCGACTATTAGCTCTTCAATTTCTGCGGGAGATGCATCTCGAGTGGCGTAGACTCCTTTTATGGTTATCGAGTCGCCTCGGTCATGGTCGAGTGTGAGTTTGATAGCTACCCCCTCAGTGGTGCGCTCGTCATTGTCGAAGCCTGGGATGAGCTCCGCCTGAGTCCATCTCAATCCTTGTTTGATGTACATCGCCGTGGTGAGATGTCGGGCGCGACTATCCGTTAGCTTGTGGTAACCCTCGATGTTAAAGCGGGCGATCTCAAAATTAAGTTTACATTCGTTTACTACAATGATCTGAGGATCGTTGCCCTTTATAATTTGTTTGAGTTCCATAAATTTTCTTCTCAATCCCTGTGCATTGAGATGTAGAATACGTAGTCGTTGATCTTGCCGGGCTGTGTCTGGCATTGTCAGTCGTCCATACCGATGAAGAATCTTATCATGTCGATCGCTCGCGCCCTTAGTTCCGGCGTCCAGCCGTCATCGCGCGATCGTCTGAGTTTTCCTATATGTTGTTCGGCAGGCGCTGAAGATGGTTCGTCGCTCTCAACGGCGGCGGTGGCGGAGGTTACTTGTGCGAAAGTAACTCCTGGTCGCGTGCGATCCGGTGTGATGGTTCTCCTAGCTTGCTGTGTGAGTTCGTTCTGAGGTTTCGGTGTAGCGGCTGCTGTTTTCTGCGCCACTTGACGCTCTATGGCTCGCTTGAACGCGGCACATCTTACTTGGTTCGCGCCGTGCCCCGGCAGCTTGCATATCGAGCACACGGTGATAGATTCGTCTTCGTTGTTCATCATAGCGATGGTCGGTGTCTTTTGGGGCCCGTAGCATGCACTGGTTGAGTGCGTGAAGCAGAAGCATCTCTTGCATTGCACCACTCTTCTAGGATCGGGTTTGTAGCGCGCCGGTTTGATTTGGACCTGTCCGAAGAAGCTCTCCCTTGTCTTGGCCATAGCGGCTGCGATGGTTTCATATTTGTGGGTCTCGTCGAAAAGCATAAGCCACACGTCTCCTCGCAAGATCATCATTTTGTTTGGCCTAATTCCGATGGCGTGCTCCATCTCAACTAGGCGTTCTTCATCGCTGTAGTGATGGGCGAAGGAGGTGAACTTTGCTGTTACTTTGGTCTGATGTTTTTGCTGTGCTCGCGGGACACGCGCGGTGAACGGTGCCTGGTCTTTCTTGAGGATCTCTATAATTTTGATTCTATCTTCTAGGCTCCTGGGCCAAATAGTGACGCTTTTGCGTGTTGGCTTGTATGTCGTGCCTTTTACTTCGACGGAGATGTCTCGCAGCTTTGCTGCTAGCGTTTTTTGGTCAGCTAGATCCGTTTCTACCAGTGTGATCACTGGGATGTGCGTGGTTCTCGGCGGAGAAATCTGAGGTTCGTGAGTACTTTTTATTTTATCTGCACTATTCTCGATATGCAGTTTACGCTTCTTCGTAGCTGTTATTTGGAATGTTTCGTTATCGTTTGTATTTACCTCGTTCCGGTCTTCTGCATCGAGTGCGAGCGACGCAAAGAGGTTCGAGCTGGATTTAGCTGGCGACGCTCGGCGCCCGCGTGGCAACGGCGATACTGTAACGCGACTCTGCGGCGTCGCTGTATTGCGCGATGACTGTGCATTATTCTCGTGCTTTGGCACTGGTTTCTTTTGTTTTTTGGACTCACCGATCGGATGGTCAAGTTGAAATATATTGTTGGCGAGACACTTGGTGCATGTAACGTGTTCCTCGCTGTTTTGCTGGTTCGGGATTGATTTTACATTGATTTGTGCGCCGCACTTCTGGCACTGCTCATGATGTGCGTTGTGGGATGAGCCATTGCACGACACGATTTTGATATGGTACTCACAGCCATTTGGAGGGCCGCCAGCGATAACTGCTGGTCGAAATTTTGTCTGGTAGAAACACTTAACTAAAGATTGTTTCTTGCACGAGGTGCAGTTAAATGTTTTGATGGTTGTTTGTGTACCGTGCCACACGAAAAATTCTATCACTGGTCTTTCGGTATCGCAATGATAGCATTGGATTAAATTGTCTCTGAATTGTTCGATTTCTAGTAAGGTTTCCCGCACTATTTTCTGTTTGGATTTGTTGCTCTGTTGCTGGTTATTCGCCCGCTCACAAGTATGTTCGCTTAAGTCCATCTCTTGTGGCGAGTCGTTCGAATCGAACTGGTTGTGCGGGGGCCCTACGGAGGCCCCCTCCTTCGGTGTTAACATTTGCACACTTTTCACTGAGTCCTTATATTTTTGATGCACGTTCTGAATCGATTATCGGCTTGCGCCGCGTACGTTGGTCGAGACGATGCGAGAGCGGAGCGCTCCGGCCGGCACGTCTGCTCGCTACGGCGGTCCGCGCAAGCCCTTGATTGGCACAGCGCGTGCCCGGCTGACGCCGACTCAAAAAATAACAGAAATCGTAACTACAAAAATGGAAATTATTTTTTACTTTTTAGTGCTTTTTCTTTGAAGTCGGTAATTTTTTTTTGATTATTGAAATTTGAATTTTTTTTTTCTTCATATCTATCTGCGATCAGTCTATTAGACTATGAGCAGGTGTGGTACAGGATGTTTGCGTTGTGGGTATGCACCCCAGTAAGTAAGACCCTATGCTTCAGCCGAGTTTACAATACTCAGACTTCCATTATGTCGTTCCTCTTGAGATGTTTCTTATAGTGTTTTGGGTGGACCTGCAGCCAGTTGTTTATATTTGGTGTTAGAGGATTTTAGTTCTTCACATACAGTTGGAATGCTGAGCAGTTGGTGCAGATCTTGGGTAGTTATGAACCAAGGAGCTTTAGTTATACTATTCAGCATGCCATTTTGTAACCGCTGAATGATGGTGAGGTTTGATTTACTGGCGCTGTCCGATAGTTGTAGACGATAGGGCCACACAGGGTTGATGTTATGAAATGTTATTTTACTATCATTCTTATTAAACTGATTGCAATCGGCTCTTATCACGCCCTTAAGGTGGGCCTTCCCGCTCAATTCCCCATAGAAACGTGTAAAGAAGATCATGCCCATGTTTCTTGGCAGAGATCGTCTGATGTCTGATGACAATTGGCATTGTAAAATTGTGTTTGGTTTCTAAGTTATAAGGTCCGAAAGTTCGAATTTTTCGCGCGTTTTAAACAATAACTTTGTAGGTGGATTACTCAACGATATAATAAAAACATCTATCAATATTATTCATCAGACATAGCTTGTTTTATGAAGATTTATAATCAATTTGGTTTTTGTTAGGTTTTTTACTACAGCCGTCGTGGTTTACTTTTAGCTATAAGTCGTTTTGTAATTAAAATTTTCGTAAATCTTAACAAATCAAACACTATGCGCATTGTCTGCTTTGTGAACATGTTGCATGCTCCTCATCACGGAGACTGTCTTTTTCTTTGAAACAGAGAAGGTCCCAGAGCGCAATAGCGTGGTTTTGTACCATGCCCACTAATGAGTTAGTCCCCCCGGGCAGGGCCACCTTAAAAGGAACTTTAATTGCTTTACAGCATTGTTCAGGTGCCTTTTTATTTTCTACACCATTGATAGCATAGAATTTGCTAGCATATCAATCAATAGACCCTAATTGCCAAGGGATAATGCATTCATGAATAATTCAAAGATTTGTAGATGTAAGTTTATCGAAAATGTGACTCAAACTGGTAGCAAAGTCTCTACCGGTGCCACACAGAAGCTACCTAGTTTTTAGATATCAGATATATTCCATTTGGGGCTTCTTAATTAGCTGTGGATTTAATGTAATTACCTCGTGCTGCCTACCTGTTAACACTAGCGATCCACAGGGAATTGTGCTGACACCAAAACGTTTTATTGTTCCTAGTGTTTATGAACTACTTATTTATGAGGTGAAATTCAATTCATTTTGTACCTACAAACATACACACATTTGAGTCCCTAGTATTACTTCACACCTAAATTGACGTTTAAGCCAACCAATTTGGTTGTTGCATTTTCAAACTTGTGGAGAACGGAAGAACGCACGCAATGGGCGTTTAAGCGAACTAACATTTCCGAGTTCGATTTGACGGCTTACTCATCGTCGCTGCAAATACGTTGACGTTGCCTTTTGCGCCGACTCCGCGTTCTCATATAAATCGGTATTCCCAGTTTCATATTGCAAGCTTGTAGAAGAACCACAGAATGAGTAGTAAAACATTTTTACCTAACTTCAAAGTTCAGTAAATGCTAATTTAGGTGACAACTCGAACTTAGGGGTTCTGTTCACAATGAAACTTTGTTCATATAATTTGTATTCGGCCATAGAGAACTCTTCCTCGAATGAAGCGTAATTTTTTATCTCGGCAGTGGTGTGTGGAGTTTGCGGCGACGTCCCCGAGCAAGTCGAAGGGCGTCGCGTGCACGCAGCCGCGCAGGGTGGCCGCCATGTCCGTCGCGCAGCGAGTCGCCGAAGAAATGGACGTTGCGCTCGGTACGCATCCTGTCAACTTTATTTTTCATGGAGATGTACATGGCTGATACCACACCTATAGTGATTATTATATATATATATATTAGCCTAACGCACCACATTGTAACTAGGTGCAATACCTGGCTTGGGTTTTAAGGGTCCCGATCCGCGCATGGTGTCTGTCAGTCACATGCATTTTATCCCGAATTGTTCTTCTATTAATGGATTCTTGAAAATTCTGAAAAAAAAAATACCATTACACTAACTTATGTAGTTGCGCACAAACTAATTACTTTTTCTCAAAACGTTGGATTAGAGTTAGAAGAAGCTAGATTTCTGACGTCGGCAGTGATGGCACCCTCGGCGCGTGGACACGCTCACGCTTGGCTATGAAACTGAGACACGGACAAAAGCTGCTAGTCTACCAAAAATAAAATAATAATAACATTCGTCATGATATTAACCCAACACACCGCAATTCCGAAGGAATAATGATTCATTACAGAATCTCTTTATGGCTCCATTGAACAAGATGGAAAACCCAGTCAATTTTGGTTGCCAATTTGATAATATTTTATTATATTACTATATGCATTAGCAGCTACAAGCTGTGTGATTAATCCGGGTTTCTTAACCTGGGGTCCATGGACGCCTTGGAGTGCCTTGGCATCAGTACTGGTAGTCCGTGGCATGAGTGCTACCGGTCCATGTTTGATATGATGACAATTAAATACTTCAATTAAAAAAATACATAATTAAATTTTTCTGTGGAAATAAATAAACATATAAAAGTTTTCTTTCTTGCCTTAGTAGCCTTGTTTTCTCTTTCCCTTCAAGTGAGTTCGGAATGTTTCATAATAATTTTGAAATCCCGCAAAGGGTCCATGACTCCAAATGGGTAAGAATCCCTGTTTTAGATGGAACCAACCCGGGCGGGATTTTGCCAACTTCTAGTAAATAAGGTATGTAGGTCCCCCTACAGTTTTACATGGAATCCGAAACATTGTCACTCATCCAGGACCATCCCATCCGCGCCCAAAGTTGCTAGATATATGCACCAGTTTCTTATTGATCGCTCGTGTATTGCAGGCCAGGAGGTGGGCTACAGCATAAGGTTCGAGGATTGCTCGGGGCCGCGGACGCTGCTCAAGTACATGACGGACGGCATGTTGCTGCGCGAGGGCATGTCCGACCCCATGCTCGAGAACTACCGTGTCATACTGCTGGACGAGGCTCACGAGAGGTGAGTTGGCATGCCGTAGTGTGCATTTTGTTGTCTGGGCCAGGGGGAATAAGTTCCGCTATTTACAGAGAGCTGTCAAATCGATTCAACTAGGTTGGGCTACCTTCGGAAAGCTTAAATTCGCTCTGAAGTCTGACCTTCCGCAAAACTTAACGACCAAAATATATGACTAGTGCGTCCTCCCGGTTATGACATACCGGTGTGAAACGTGGGCTCTGGCGGTCGCCGTTGTTCAGAAGTTGAAAGTTGCCCAGCGAGCAATGGATCGAGTCATGATGGGAATGTCGCTACGGGATATGGTGCGTAATGAGGCAATCCGCCGACGTGCCAGAGTAGTCGATATTGCACACCGAGTGGCTAAGCTCAAGTGGCAGTGGGCTGGCCACGTCAGCCGAAGAGACGACGACAGTTGGAGTAACCGTGTCCTGCACTGGCGGCCGTGGACAGGAAAACGGAGTGTGGGAAGACCATCCGCCAGGTGGGACGACGACATCAAGTGCGTCAGTGGAAAGCAGTGGTTCCATACCGCTAAGAGCCGGGAGGACTCGAGAAAAATTGGAGAGGCGTATGTTCGTGAACGCAAACACGCTGACTGACTGACTGACTTGTCATTTTACCTTATTTATCAAAGTAAACATTTTTGACACCTTAAAAACCAAGTATTCGATGTCACGAGCGTCGCAGCACCAGCGGAACGAGCCTGGGAGAATCGTCTATCCATGTGCATTTGCGGTATACTTGCGTAGCATGTCGGTACATTAAAAAGTGGGACCTTTTAAAAGAAACATTTTAAAAATGCATTTACAGAACTTAAACACATTGTATAATATAATTACTCTGAAATACACATCTCAAATATTCTAAAGAAAACATTCTAAAGAAATATATAAAAAAAAAACATTCTAAAGTGTAAAAAAATTTTGCAAATATACAGAAACCTGTTAGATCTAACAAAATTTGCTGGTCATTGATCGCGAAATGCTGATGGTCTATCTTTACACTTATCGAAAACACGTTTGTCAGGTGATATGTTTACGCTGCGATTTAAATGGGAACATTGTTCACAAGTTCCTTACGAAATTTCGCTGCATTTGTACCTACTGTAATTGCATTATGCAACAATGTATTACTATGGTGAAATTACTGAGTAGGCAGTAAATAAATGAATGACTGTTTGAATGTTCAATCTTTTACTGTATGCTGTTGATTTCTTCAATAAAATAAAATAAAATGTAACTGAGCAATATAAGGAAGGTCCTGGCGTGGCACCTGGTTGTGTTAAACTAATATGATAGTTGGTATTAGCTATCCATGTCCAGTTACATAAAAAAAGATGCCGGCACTTATCTGTCTATTTAAACTGCTAGGTAACTGAGATTTTTAACTTCGATATATTAGATGCAATAACGAATGCACCCGGCAGGACGCTCGCCACGGATATCCTCATGGGCGTGCTGAAGGAGGTGATCAAGCAGCGCAACGACCTCAAGCTGGTGATCATGTCGGCCACGCTCGACGCCGGCAAGTTCCAGCAGTACTTCGACAACGCGCCGCTCATGAACGTGCCGGGGCGCACGCACCCCGTCGAGATATTCTACACGCCGCAGCCGGAGAGGTGAGCTCCACTCCCACCCTCAAAGTAGAACATGAGCTTTTTCAAAACGAATGTGGAAATCTGCTTGTCGGCTGTCATGTTTACAGCCCCTTAAAAAGTTCAAAGGCTCGTGGTCGTTGTCGAGTACCTCTTAGCTGAGGGCTTGGCTTTTTTATATTATTGTCTATGCCTGGCTATAAGCCAAAAACATTTACAGTAGAATCCGGATATAACGACCTTCAAGGGACCGGCGATACAATGTCGTACTAACCAGATGACGTACAAAACGGCAGGATTCTTTCTTAAGTACATGTGTACTTAACTTACGAATAAATATGTATGTGTTATAATGGCGAAAGTTTGATTTTCCTATTTAGTTAAATAAAACATTTTGTAGGATGCTTTATTTTAATGGTTCTTACACATTCCAAATTACCAACATAGGTACATAATGTACTGTAATACAAAGAGATAAATTACATACAACACTAAGGGCCCTTTTCACTTACTGCCGATTAGCTTAATTGTCACATATTAAAGGCCTTTCTTAGCAGCTTGCAATCAATACCAGTACAAGATATCAGCACTTTACTAACAAAGGCCCTTTAACTGTTGATTAAAATACATCGACCCTTAGTGAAAACCAGGCTAAGGGTCTCTTCCACCAAGTAGTGATTAGTTTAATCCTCACATTAAAGGGCCTTTCTTAGCAACTCGCAATCGATACCAATACAAGATAATCAGCACTTTGATATTAGGCGGGGTGAAGTTGGGGCGCCGAGGTATTGGTGTATAGGTTATGTAAACAAAACATTGCGCGTCGTTTTAACCGGACGTATTATCATAAATAATGGTCGCTATAAGCAGTTGGTCGCTTAAACCGGAGTCGCACTAAACGGTTATATTTTCTCAGTACCTAACTATGAAACCTAACTTGAGTAAACATTATCGTCGTTAAAACCGGTTAGTCGTTACAAGCGAAGTCGTTGTAAATTAATTCTACTGTATGTATTTGCGTACTGAGGAGCATTACATGCATAAATATACTATTTTAAGCTTGTTATTCCATAGTGGAAGTACGGGGAAGGATAGTAATCTAAATCTATCGCTGCGTCTGCGAATCTCAGATATATTGTGACTGTACAGTCATAGAGTTGCTCCCAGTACACACTTGATAAGTTGCATACAATGTTAAACATTTTTCTTTTATGAGTTTATACCTCATAACTGGCAGTAACCACATATGAGGCCAAATGTAGTTACCGCCTTTTTAATAAGGAGGGCAGATAATCGAAGGACCAAAGTTTCTCGAAACAGCCAAATCCATCTCACCTCGCGAGAAATGACGAGGCACCATACCGCCCGATTTATGGACAATCGTAGAGCAATAGAGCTTGTTTGAATTACGTTTAAAGACTGTGAAGAAGATTCCTTCAAGAGAATTGCAAGCAATTGCCATTCTACTTGAAGTCAAGTGGAATGGCAATTCTACTTGACTTCAAGTAGAATTGCCAAGTTTTCATAATGCCATTCAGGGCGGTTGTTTAGTTCACATGACAGGCCTGTACGGAAAGGTTCTTCATCTACCGCCAAACAATAACAACTAGTGTTGACATTTCTTCTTCCATCAGCCGGATAAGCACCTCTCGCTTGAACAATGGTAAAAATACTGTCGGTGCAAACATTTTTTCTGACATTTTATGGATTGCGATGTAAAAGGTTATATGTTGGGTCAGGGACTACCTGGAGGCGGCGATACGGACGGTGGTGCAGATCCACATCTGCGAGGAGATCGCCGGCGACATCCTGCTGTTCCTCACCGGCCAGGAGGAGATCGAGGACGCGTGCAAGCGGATCAAGAGGGAGATCGGTGAGCTCAAGACATTCGAACTAGTGCTTTGCGGTCGCTTATTAAAACTAAAATGGCCCAAGTCTAAATCAAATCCCAGAAAGCACTTTCTGACACTGGGTCACCCTCAGTTGACTCGTCCTAATAGACAATATAAATAAAAACAAAAAAACGGGACAAGTGCGAGTTTGACTCACACACGAAGGGTTCCGTGCACGGAATATTGAGGAGGCAGGAAATGAAACGTTTGTAAATTTGTTCCAGCACCGCTGTTACCGTTTTACTTAAGACCTTTTTGCTTCGCGGATGTATAACCGTCGCAATTGGCTATCCCTTCTTAATTAATAACCAAACAACAAATCCACATTTGTTCAGTTAATATGAACCTTAACGTAATAGATCTATGTTAGAATTCCAATACTGTTTGCAATCAAATGTTACGTCACTTGCGAACACGGCCGAGCGCCTCACACGCACGCAGTCACTAACAGAGTAGCGAAACATGACCCGGCAAGCAAAGCGACGCCGCGACGCCATATTTTTTCGTAGTGTTTTTGTTGTAAGTTTTATCGCTATACATGTAAATGAAACTAACCGGTGATATGAAACTCCGCCATTATGAAGGTTGTGCACCCGGCTGTCGCGTTTACACGTTATTATGGCACAGTACGGCATTACTCCTTTTAAATTTTAGATTGTATCACGGATAAGTTAATGCACAGGATCGCCGCAGAGAAGTGAATCATGCGCGTATGAAGTGCGCGGGTCCCCGCTAAAGACCGGCGCGCGAGTTCCGCCCACTTCACAATTCTTACCTCCTAATTGTTCTGTGGTTCCGTACCATCGTACAATATTTAACACAAAAATTCACGTTTTTTGTATGGGACCCCCATTTAATTTTCATTATTTTTTTATTTGACCTATTTGTTGTTATAGCGGCAAAATAAATACACACTCTGTGAAAATTTCAGCTGCCTACCTATTACGGTTTATGAGATACAGCCCTGTGACAGACGGACGGACGGACGGACAGCGGAGGCTTGGTAATAGGGTTCCGTTTTCAACCTTTGGGTACGGAATCCTAAAAACAATAAAGTCCTGATCGCATGGTAGACAATTAAAAAAAACAGCTGCTATTGTCTTTTCATCTGTTTTATCGTGCAGCCAAAGGTGCTTGTACATGGACAATTTTTGAGGTAATTAATATCTTGGCAACTGTTGACAAAAATAGTGGAGCAATATAGAGCAACCCCAATCAATATTCAGCAATCATCCCGATGATATGGAGCGATATTGCTCCACATCGCTCCATACTTGTCGTGTCGCGGATGAGTTGTTTATCTAATTGCTACGTATCCATGCACGTTGTTCGCCACATGCGGGCAATTAACTGCTCCATGAATGGGTCTATACTTGCCCTAAACCATGTTGCCGGAGTTGCTGGATGTTGTCGCGAAGTCAAAATCGCTCTAATCTAATCTTGCCGGTGGACAGGAACCTTAAGGTGGGCCCATAAGCATCAGAAAATGTCGCCTCCCATACAAACGTAGTTTACTAATAATTTGAAAACCACTGTTCCAATTTACTTGATATTAGGTATCTACTATCACGCAACAAATATCTGTGTCTGCATGTCTTTGTTTTTTTGGTAAATATATCCTGGATCAAACCACAGAGAAAACAACATTTGTATCAAGACTTTATTTTTGCTTTCATTTGATCCTGTTTGAATTTTTCAAAACAATAACCACGTGCAAACACAGATATTTGTTTCCTGATAATAGTTTTATTTTTTTATGTGACTGGACATGGATGGCTAATACCACAAGTTCTGTCATGGTATTAGCCCAACACACCACATGGGAACTAGGTGCCATGCCAGGACCTTCCTTATATTGCACGGCTATATTGAACTGGATGGAAAACACGGACAATTTTCATTGTCGCTTCGACCATCGTTCATCCAATGCGATGGTACCAACCCGGGCGGGAAGAACCCTACCACCTAGTAAGTAAGGAAGGGGACCTACGGCTTAACGTGAAATCCGAACCACGGCCAGCCTCTCTCAACGGTCTAATGGTCACCCATCCAAGACCAGACCGGACCCAGCGTTGCTTAACTTCGGAGAGCGATCGCCGAAGTCTCGCGCCACTGGGCCACTGAGGCTGATATTAAATATCAATTCAATTGGAACAGTTGTTTTCAAATGATTAGTAAACTACGTTTACATGGGGAGCATACCTTACGGGCCGGTTTTAAGACCTACAATTCTCCAGTCAGTCCTATTGCAAGCGCTCGTTCCGTGTCGCCCGTAGACAACCTGGGCCCCGACGCGGGCGAGCTCAAGTGCATACCGCTGTACTCCACGCTGCCGCCGAACCTGCAGCAGCGGATCTTCGAGGCGGCGCCGCCGGACCGCGGCAACGGCGCCATCGGCCGCAAGGTCGTCGTCTCCACCAACATCGCGGAGACCTCGCTCACCATCGACGGCGTCGTGTTCGTCATAGATCCGGGCTTCGCCAAGCAGAAGGTGCGCCTGAACGCGGAAAACAATAACAGTTGAACGTCGATTATACGCGTCTATGGGGAAGAAAACTGCTTATTTATCACGACAGGTGGCGTCTAAGCGATCTCACCTAATAGATCTGTCAAAGCTGTCAGATATCATACAAAATAAAACAGAGTAGATTTGAACATTTTATTTACTCAATCCAATAAATGTTTCTCCATGTTATACCGACAATAAATTGTTCTTAAGGTGGCCCATCCCGCTCATCTCCCCATACAAAAGGGGAAAGAAGATCACGCCCATATTTCTTGTCAGAGATCCAAAATTGTAATCAAAATAGCTTTATTTGATCGAACTAGATGTCTGATGACCATTGGCATTGTAAAATTGTGTTTGGTTTCTAAGTTATAAGGTCCGAAAGTTCGAATTTTTTGCGCGATTTATACAATAACTTTGGAGGTGGATTACGCAATGATAAAGTAAGAACATCTTAAAAAGATTAGTCATCAAAAATTGCTTATCTAATCAAGATTTATAATCTATTTGGTTTTTGTTAGATTTTTGACTACAGCGGTCGTGGTTTACTTTTAGCTATAAGTCGTTTTGAAATAAAAATTTCCGCAAATCTTACCAAATCATACGCTATGCACATTGTCTTTTTTGTGGACATGTTGCATCTTCCTCATCACGGAGCCTGTCTTTTTCCTTGAAACAGAGAAGGTCCCAGAGCGCAACAGCACGGTTTTGTACAGTGCCCGCGAATGAGTTAGTCCCGCCGGGTTGGGCCACCTTAAATGTGCTAATCAAAAGAAGTTGTGGGAAGGAAAATATTACAAAACCATAACCTATAATGTTTCGTTTCACACTTTGTGCTGGGCAATTTGTTTAAAGACAAACAAAAGCTTTTGTTTTCCTCTAAACCTTATTCTAATATCATCTCTCATCTCATCTAAAAACTCGTAAATCAAATTTGACAGGAATGACAGTTCTGACGTTTTTATGGCGAGGACGCTCATGCGACATCTAAAACAAGCTTTGAGTTTTCTCTTCCCCATTGGAAATGAGGGCAATCTGGATAATCGAAAATCCTGAAAATTGGTCCCTTTGGAAAACAAAAGAAATAAATTACTTATTTTCATGATAGATGCTACAATTCAAAACAAAATAACCTGCACCGTCTAAATATAGTACTTCTTGTTTATAGCGGTTTTTGAGAGGTGGCGCACGTAACGGCTTGCGGCGTTTCTTTGTATTTCATATTCAACCGTTCTTGTTTTCGGATTACAGGACAATTTTTATAATCATAAGTACATACTGAAATTATAAATACCATTCCAATCACACAACTCCCATGCAAGCGTTCCCTTGGTAATACTGGCAACATATCATCAGCGGCTCGTAGCTCAGGAGCACAGAGACTTGGCTTCCATGCCAGCGGACATGGGATTAAACCCCCATCATGACTGGATCATTTCACCCACTTTCTTTCTCTTTCTAAGTTGGATAAGTGCATTTCGTAACGAATGCGAGCTATTCCATGGTTTGATTCCAAGCTGTAGGTGCTCTTCCCTTACTAGGTGATAGAGTTAAACCCGTCTGGGTTGGTACCATCGCATTAGATGAAAAAATGATCGAAGGGGCATTGAAAGATTTTCCATGTTTTCCATCCAGCTCAATGTAGCTGTGCTCATAAAGGCAAGGTCCTGGCATGGCACCGAATTCCTTCGGGAATGTGGTGTATTGAATCATAATGGCGGGTGTGGTATTAGCCATCCATGTCCAGTCAAGATGCGTCTCTGCAGCGATAATAAATGTGTTGTACAAGTTAGTCCCTCTGAACGTTTCGCCGTGGGCTGCAGGTGTACAACCCGCGCATCCGCGTGGAGTCGCTGCTCGTTTCGCCCATCAGCAAGGCGTCGGCGCAGCAGCGCGCGGGCCGCGCCGGCCGCACGCGCCCCGGCAAGTGCTTCCGCCTCTACACCGAGAAGGCCTACAAGAACGAGATGCAGGACAACACGTACCCGGAGATATTGAGGTCGGTCCGCTTGCCTCAGCTCGACAGAGCCCTTAAGGTCGGCCCGTAAGCACCTGAAAATTTCGCCTCCCATACAAACGTAGTTTACTAATTATTTGAAAACCACTGTTCCAACTTACTTGATATTTGGTATCTAATATTAGGCTACAAATATCTGTGTCTGTATGCCTTTGTTTTTCCGGTAAATGTATTCTGGGTCAAACCACAGAGAAAACAACATTTGTATCAAGACTTTATTTTTGCTTTCATTTCATTCGGTTTGGATTTTTCAAAAAAACAAAAGCATGCAGACACAGATATTTGTTACCTGATATTAGATATTAAATATCAATTTAATTGGAATAGCGGTTTCCAAATGATTAGTAGACTACGTTACGTACGAGCATTGCTTACGGGCCGTTCTTAACCCGTCCTACGTTTGCCTTGCTGTGTTCACTAGAAATTATGCCATTTAATTCGAGTGAACACTCGAATTAAAATTTTAAATATTGGTGCATTGTAATATGCACCCATTCACTGCTGACATTAATCATCTAGCCGACCAGCATGGTTTTTGCAGCGCCATGATACTTCGAAAGTCCATTGTCGTTGTCGGGCACCTTTAATTTAAAGTCATGACGTAGGCCCTATGCTGAGCTTCAGCATTTCCATCCATTCGTCAATGGAAAGAGCATTAGATATTCTATGTAAATATAAAAAAATATAAAATTACTTTGTGTTCAAAATCACCGAATTGATACACAGCATTATTTAATGACTTATTATACTTTCACCTGTAAATGTATTATATCATTAAAGTGGACGAAATAAGAACCATAACTTATAGACCAGTGAAGTTTCTTTGCGGGTTCTTCTTCACTGAGTTGGTTGAATATGCGTATAAATCAAATTGTGTAATGACTTACCCCTGTTTTCACCACCTCCAGTTACCTGAAATCCGATAGTTAACTTTCGGCTACATTGCATATTTGTATGATGTAACCGAAAGATAACTTTGGGATTTTTGTAGCTGGAGGTGGTGGAACCGGCCGTTAGTGAAGTTTAACTAACAGAAGATGAATAAATAAAAGAAAGGTAATGAAAATTGTGGCGTGTTAACGGTTCGGGTGTGTCCGGCGCAGGTCCAACCTCGGCTCGGTGGTGCTGCAGCTGAAGAAGCTCGGCATCGACGACCTCGTGCACTTCGACTTCATGGACCCGCCGGCGCCGGAGACCCTCATGCGCGCGCTCGAGCTGCTCAACTACCTCGCCGCGCTCGGTGAGTGACCCCACTGCGGTGCGCTCAAGCATAGCGCGCTGTGCTTAAGGTCGGCCCGTAAGCATCAGTAAATTTCACCTCCCATACAAACGTAGTTTACTAATAATTTCAAAACCACTGTTCCAACTTACTTGATATTTGGTATCTAATATTAGGCTACAAATATCTGTGTCTGCATGTCTTTGTTTTTTCGGTAAATGTATTCTGGGTCAAACCACAGAGAAAACAAAATTCGTATGAAGATTTTCTTTTTGCTTTCATTTCATTCGGTTTGGATTTTTCAAAAAAACAATAGCGTGCAGACACAGATATTGGTTACCTGATATTAGATATTAAATATCAATTTAATTGGAATAGCGGTTTCCAAATGATTAGTAAACTACGTTCGTATGGGGACCATAGATTATGGGCCGTTCTTAAAAGACGAACAAAGCGTGGGAGTGAGATGTCAATTCAGGTATCACTACCGCGAGTTAGAGGGAGATGGAACACATCTGCCCGATGAGACAAATTCTGAAATCGTTATTAGTACATTGGAGTCGCACTCTTGGAATGTGAAATGTTTTCTTTTATTTTTTTTATGATTTCACTAGTTCTTAAAGAAATCGTGGAAACCTGTGTATTTATAGTTTGTTAAGTGAACGGGAGTAAGCAACAACCCTTTTTTAATGGTATAAAAAGGGGTGACCACTGATTCTTTGTCGATCCAATTTCTTGACTTTTCCTCAATGTTTCAAAGAAAAACTTTAAACATAAATTTAAACATAACGACACTAGCAGCTTTTAGCTGATGCGTGTACATCGAAGTTGGTAACGGGTGGTGCACTTGTTTATTGAATCATGTAAAAAGTCTGAAGTTTATTTATTTATTGTAGACAGGCAGCCTAGGCTGATGTGTCTAAATCTTGTCAAAGTATGGTCATCACTTTTCATGTTTGTAAGTTTTTTTTGTACTAATGGTAGTTCACTTAGTCACTTCCTTGTTATCTAAGAATGTCAGTTTTGGTTACTAACACGGTCTCTAAGGCTGAGATAAATAGTCGTAACAGAAACTAAGACTAACGGAAAGTAGTACTTTGTGACGTCACTTGGACACATTTTGTATGGACGAAATCTCAAAGTAATGCAAATTGACGTCACAAAGTACTACTTTTCGTTAGTATTAGTTTCTGTTACGACTATTTATCTCAGCCTAAGTATTCTTAAATAAGTTGTCTAAGTGAGTTGTTTAACTTTTTTGATTTTCGTTATAAATGTCAAGTCTGTTTTTGAAAGCTGTTGAAGCTGGGAAGGTCCTGGCATGGCACCTAATTCCGGGAATGTGGTGTTTTGGGCTAATATGATTGTTGCTTTTAAAAACAAGAAAGCTCGCTGAAAGAGGAATGTTGTGGTGCATGACGGGGCAGGGATTTATTGCATTACCCCTCGTAGGCGAAGCGAGGACCAGCGCCCTGAACTACGAGTTTTACATTGGTTTCTTTGGAATGTTTCAGACGATGACGGCAACTTGACGGACCTGGGCGCGGTGATGGCGGAGTTCCCGCTCGACCCGCAACTCGCCAAGATGCTCATCGCCTCCTGCAACCACAACTGCTCCAACGAGATCCTCTCCATCACCGCTATGCTGTCAGGTGAGTCTCCTCTTTTAATCGGACACTTGGAAATCCTGCAATGTTTTCTGAATAATGTGTTCTGCACAATCACAAACTGAAACAAATGCTCACTATAAAAGAGAAAATAAAGAACGCCTGCTAATGGTACTCTAAAAGACAAACGGCTCATGTCAATAAGCTGGCTGTAGTTCTTACTGATACTACAGATAATATGAGAAGGTTACATACATACATACCTTCACGCCTCTTTACCGGAGGGGTAGGCAGAGATGATAGAATGCCATACGGTACAATCACAGCAAACCTCTTTCGCTTTATCTACAGACATACATCTTTTCATACATGCTCTACGATTACGGGTGCTACTTACCCGATCTTTACGAAGAATAACATCGTCGTGGTACGTTCTAGGCCGCCCAGCCACGACACTTCCATCCATTTGTTCCATTTGGTCAAACCATCTTAGCACTCCTTTCTCGATTCTAGTCACAACATCATTTTTCAATTGACATTGCTCTCTAACCCAGCCGTTTCGATTTTTTTCCGTTAAATTAACTCCGTAAACTTTCCTCAAGGAACTAATTTCTACTGCATTTATTCTACATTCGTGCCTCTTCTGCCGTACCCAAGCCTCGTTTCCATACATAAGTGCAGGTATATAGTTATGAATCGCCAACCTAACTGTAGGCGTAATCTACAGCTGTAGGCTCCGTTTACACGATTTCCAGTACTTACTCTTCTTTCATTGTCCTTATCACACTTCCAAAGTAAATCTGTCTGTGTAAACACGTCTTGCAGAGGGGCTTACAGGGGAGACAGTGCTGTCTGGCAGTCTGTTCGACATTTCTCGCGGAAGGTTACTTCCTCGTGGAAATGGGGCCTTAGAGTAGATGTTAGTTTTAAATTAATTCATAAATAAATGTGTGTGCGCTCGGACTGCAGTGCCGCAGTGCTTCGTGCGTCCGAACGAGGCGCGCAAGGCGGCGGACGAGGCTAAGATGCGCTTCGCTCACATCGACGGTGACCACCTCACGCTGCTCAACGTGTACCACGCGTTCAAACAGAGTAAGCTTTTCATTTCATGTATTTAAACATTTTTGGTCGCCAAACCACACTATGGATGAGATAGTCTGAACAGAAACTAAGGCTAACGAAAACATGACAAAGTATTACTTTGTCATGTCACTTTTCATTGCTTTGAGTTTTCGTCCTTACAAAATGTGTCAAGGGACGTCACAAATTACTACTTTTCGTTAGTCTTAGTTTCGGTTACGATGGGAGGCAATGCTCACCCCGTCTAAGTAGTGGCGCTCCAGAGGTCATGAGCATATGGGTCTGGGATAGGAGACTAGGGAGCTCACTGAATCCTCTGCGTGACACGAGCGGCGTTGCGGGTTGGTATATTGTCTGTATTTATGTACGAGATACTAATCTAATTTGAATCTATAGCATTTTTTTAGGGGAAAGGGGACCTACAGTTTTACATGGGTTCCGAACCATGGAGCAGCTCGCATTCGTGACGAAATGCACTTATCCAACTCAGAGTGAGAAAGAAAGTGGTGCATGCGAGGATTTGAACCCAGACCTCTGGTATGCTAGACAAGTCCCCGCGCCACTAAGCATTATGTACTTGATATAGTTCAATTTGCAGGATAATTTTAACTGAAGAAGTGCTATAAAAATGAATCCATCAGTTCCCACCCTCACAAACCCTCCAAATATGTCTCCGACTATGTTTGCATTTAGTAGAACGTTTACTTTGGGTCGATAGTTTTAGAAAATTTCTCATGTTAGGCGTGCTAGATGGCATATCTCTTTCCTGTTTATCGATGGATGTGACATTTGCTTGACAGACATGGAGGACCCCCACTGGTGTTACGACAACTTCATCAACTACCGCTCGCTCAAATCCGGAGACAACGTGCGGCAACAGCTCAGCCGGATTATGGACAGGTAATTTTATGGCTGTTGTATCGGGCTCTGATCCCATGTGCATTGTGCATCAACCCCGTAAAAGGTTTTCATTTGATTTACAATGCGATTTAACCAACCCAGGTGGGCTTAAACCCTACCACCTATTAGAGAATCCTACAGTTTTATATCGATTCGGAATAATTGATCAATTTGCATTCATACTACATGGAGTTATCTATAAATAGAAAGAAAGTGGTGCATAAATGGGGTGGGGATTTAAACCATGACCTCTGGCATTCAAGGCAAGACCCCAAGCCCTTGAGCTACAAGCCGCTAGTTAAGACTTGTCTATTCAATGATATTTCTCTTAGGAGACTACTCCATGTCACTGTTAACTGTGTTCAATGGCACAGGTACTTTTTACAAACTTGAATGGACATCACACGGTTGTTGGTTGTATTGTTTATTGTTTGTGTGGTGTCTCAAAGCAGTTGACAGATCTGCTCATACACCGCGTTTCTGTTTGCAGATTCAGCTTGAAGCGTACGAGCACAGAGTTCACGAGTAAAGACTACTATCTCAACATACGGAAAGCGCTCGTCAACGGTTTCTTCATGCAGGTATATGTGGGCTGCAATCTTTAAAATATGTTTTTGTTAGTATTTGCCAATGTGCACTAAATCAGTGCACATTGGCAAATATAAGCCTATATTGATTTGAGGTTCGAAGCCCAGTTTATTTTCGACAGAAAACTAACGACTGTTTTCACCACCTCCAGCTAAAAAAATTGCACCAAGACAAAAGGTCTGTGGTTTTTCTAGTATGTGCTTTCCCCTGGCCGATTCTGACAGTAGAGACAGGACGTCTCTACTGTTTTGTTTTTTGAGACAGGAGGTTGTATTTAGTGAGGTATTTGTGAGCTTATAGCGTGATGGGAAATTGTCGACATAAGTGCCATATGTCATCACAGCTCACCTCGGCAATGCCAGCTGTGAGTGTCGTGAGTACCTGTAACGTATTCGCGATTTGAGTTCAAGTTTTAGGTTACGGTTTCCTTCCGACGCATTGACGTAACGGGTGTTTTCATCAGCTGGATTAACCTGCTACAGTTCGTCGCACCCGGGACGTACAGGCGTATCTCATTTTTATTAAATTTGCAGTAGAGTTGAAAAAGTAATAGTTTCTCTGCTTTCTTTAATATTTTAGTAAATATACTGCAAATTATGCTGTAAAAAATAACCTGGTAAGAAGCTTTTAAACAAGAGTTTAAACATAAATAATAGAGCAAATACATATCTATATATATATATAAAAGCTATAATTGTGAGATACGCCTGTATGTCCCAAGTGCGACGAGTTGTTATTATTACTATTAGTGACAAATGTTACATTGTGGCGACAGGTAGCGCACCTGGAGCGCACGGGCCACTACCTCACGGTGAAGGACAACCAGGTGGTGCAGCTTCACCCGTCCACCTGCCTCGACCACAAGCCCGACTGGGTCATCTACAACGAGTTTGTGCTCACCACCAAGAACTACATCCGCACCGTCACTGACATTAAGCGTACGTACACGGGCTGTTTTATTTGCTTTGCCTGTTTATAGATGAATTTCATCACAGGGTGGGGTATTCGATGGTTTTTTCGATTGTTTTTTATAAAGCCGGGTCTCCTGCTATGTTCTTTTTATGCAAAACATGGATAAGCGAACATCATGCATCTCCTGCAATTTTCGAAATTCGAATACGTTTGACGAGACACAAGGTGAACCCAACCCCTCAACACTCCTTATTGGCGAACACAGGACGACAAATGAGTACATCCCCAACTGCCGTGGAAAACAAAGTATGGGTGTTTTTGTTCATCCGAAAACTCAAACCACGCCTATTTAGTTCGAAAAGCCATGTTCGGTGTTCTTTTCCAATCAGATGTGCTCCTAGAGGAACAGTGTGAACAGCTTCAAAACAGACTTGACATGAATAAAAAAAAAGTGCACCCCCAGTTACCAACTTCGATGTACATGCATCAGCTTTAAGCTGCTAGTGTATCGAGACAATAATAATAATAATAAAATAAAAAAAATAACAATACCATGATAAATATATGCATTGCAGCGGAGTGGCTGCTGAAGATCGCACCGCAGTACTACGACCTGAACAACTTCCCGCAGTGCGAGGCACGGCGGCAACTCGAGCTGCTCCAGGCGCGGCTCGAGTCGAAGGCCTACCAGGAGGGGTTCTAGGGCTCCCCACCTCCCCCCGCCGCCGGCATGCGGGGACGCGTGCGACTGTAGGATGGACTTAGAAAATGTGAACGAACGTGAAAAGTGGCTCCGGTGCGACCTTGGTTATGCGAGCCGTGCGCTGGCTCTGCCGTGTCCAATGTAAACATTTTGATGCGTTAATGAATAAAAACCTTGAGGTCATTTTAGAGGCAGAAATATGTAACCTTTCCTTGCTTTTTTATTCGAAATCGTAAAAAATATTTGACTGATTAAATTTAGCCGTGATCAAAATGGTAATATTTTTTTTTATTTTTTTTATGTGACTGGACATGGATGGCTAATACCACACCTTCTGTCATGGTATTAGCCCAACACACCACATGGGAACTAGGTGCCATGCCAGGACCTTCCTTATATTGCACGGCTACATTAAACTAGATGGAAAACACGGACAATTTTCATTGCCGCTTCGACCATCGTTCATCCAATGCGATGGTACCAACCCGGACGGGATAAACCCTACCACCTAGTAAGTAAGGAAGGGGACCTACAGTTTAACGTGGAATCCGAACCACGGCCAGCCTCTCTCAACGGTCCAATGGTCACCCATCCAAGACCAGACCAGACCCAGCGTTGCTTAACTTCGGAGAGCGATCGCCGAAGTGTCGCGCCACTGGGCCATTGAGGCTGAGACTAAATGAACAAACACACAACAACAGAACAAACTTGTTTAAACTACTAACAGAATATGTTTTTTCTTACAAATCATGAATTTGTGTCAACCCTATGCCGCAATTTGGTTGACTGCAGAAATTTTCACAAGAAAATAACTAATGGATTTGTTTGAAAAATTTTTACGGCTTTTCACGCGGCAAAGTAGAGATATTCTCCGACGTATACCAGAATATAAGAAGAAGTATACCACCCATCCAATACGCCGAAAGACGAAAAGCATTCTTGCCATATGTAAAGGGAGTAACAGACATCATTGGGCGTAAGCTGAAAAAACTGCAGATTGATACAGTTTTCATACCTATAAAAAAGGTCTCACAAGTTTTACGCTCAGTGAAAGATCAGCTCCCCTTGCAGTCTCCTGGCGTGTACAAAATTCCATGTTCCTGTGGGAAATATTATATTGGGCAAACAAAGCGAAGTGTTGCGACACGGGTTACGGAACACATTCGAGCGGTAAAGAAGAAGGACTCCGCAAAGTCAGCTTTGTGTGAGCATAGCGAATCAGGACCAAATCACTGGATACGTTTCGATCAGGTTGGCATAATCGCCGCCGAAAAACGAACTATACCAAGATTAGTCCGAGAAGCTATCGAGATTAAGAAGCACAGCAACTTCAATCGAGAAGACTCATTTAAGCTCTCTGCAATGTGGAACCCCGTGCTTCAGCCACTTAGAAGGGGCCAACGAGACGATAATATCGGCGACGATATTGTCAGCTCATATTGCCTGTCGTCTGAAGTTCGGACCGCAGCCAGACACATTTCCGGATCCGCCCCCACTCACAGTTACGATCTACGCCCACGGCGAGCCTAGCGGTCACCTCAGTCGTCTGCTGCGCACGAGCGCGGCGGATGCCTCCTTGACAACGGGCTGAATGATTAGCTCGAAACGTCGGAGAATATCTCTACTTTGCCGCGTGAAAAGCCGTAAAAATTTTTCAAACATGTCTAACGACCGCAGTAACCTCAAAAGTAACTAATGGATTTCCTGCTTATAGCTGAGATTGCCGCATAATATGGAACCAGTAATAATTGTTATCGGATAACCAAGGTCTTACTGCATTCAATTATACTGACAGCAAAGGAAAGATTTATACGTCATTCACAAAACGCTTTCAAATTGAAAAAATATTGGCAAGTCGGTCAGGACAGAATGAAGAATAAAGCTTGTCAGAGAACTGTCCTCGCGTGGCTTAGTTCTTAGCATGGCATCAGAGGACTAAGGCTGACTGGAACTAAGACTAACTAGGTGTGTGGTCTGTTTTGTGATATGCCGTATACGGCGTTTAATGACTGCCGGTTCTAATTGCACGCTCAAAGATGTCATTGTCAAAATAATTTGGAACGATCATGCGCTTGCGAAAATGTGACATTGACAGTTTTGCACAGGCCCTAAGCGTGAACATTGTATGGCATTTCATTTGCGGTACACCATTTTGAGAGCGTTCAGCGCGAATTGGACTGACCATTAACATACCAAGCTCAAATCGGACCACGCTGCAAAAGTAATACTAACTAGTGTCAAAAATTACATTTCGTTAATACAAAATGTGTCAAGAGACATGAAATACTATTTTCGATCATGTTAGTTCCAGTCGCGACTATTTCCATCTAGATGGCAGCATAATTTGAGCAACCTCACAGACAAGAGTTGTCTGTTGTCTTTTATCTGTTATCTATGGAGTGACGATAAAAATAATAATCGAATGGATACAACTGCAAATTGTTCATGTTATGTCTTACATGTGTATGTGTGTTTAGAAAATGTGCAATAAATGTAGTTTTAGTATAATTTGCAATCGACATTCAACAAACATACATATATATGTAAATGTACGTAATGGATAGAAAATCTGTTAGGGAAGACATTGAACCGGCCAATGGATAACATTAAGTAGCTGTGTTTTTATGCATGGCCGATGAAAGTATTCAAGTATGATGGAAAAGATTAAGTTTTCTGAAGGATAATTTTGATATATTAAGAAATGATAGGTTTTCAGAACTCTGCATGGATTATTTGCATACTAACGAACGCGAGCTGCAAAAAAGGTGTTTTTACGGGGACAAACTTAGTGTTAATTTTACGTCAATGTATGTTTTAATGTATGTTACGATAATATTACGCATAGTATATCTGGATAAGTTTTCTGCGATGTGAATGTCTTCAAACAACAACCTACCTGATAGTTTAAGTTGTAATGTTATGTGACTTCTGCTGTTTTTATGCAACTGAACTTGTGTAGAAAAGGTGTGTTTTGCAGATTTATGTTAGCATTTTGGTATGAGTTAGATGTAACTGTCAAACTAATTTTAATTTATGTAATTGAAATGACTAAGTGTCCTCGATTTTTGTTTTTTTATGCAACCCGACATGGATGGCTAATACCACACAACTACCGTTATGATATTAGCCCAATACACCACATTCCCGAAGGAATTTGGTGCCATGCCAGGACCTTCCCTTTATGAGCACGGCTACATTGAACTGGATGGAAAACACGGACAATTTTTCATTGCCGCTTCGACCATCTTTTCATCCAATGCGATGGTACCAACCCGGGCGGGCTTAAACCCTACCACCTAGTAGGGGAAGGGGACCTACAGTTTTACATGGATTCCGAACCATGGAGCAGCTCGCATTTGTGATGAAAATGCACGTATCGAACTCGGAAAGAGAAAGACAGTGGTGCATGTCGGTATTGAACCCAGGTCTCTGGTACGCTAGGCCAGTCCCCGCGCCACTAGGCTACGAGCCGCTCGATATTATTCCAAAAATAAATAGTTCAAACTTATGTTAATCAAATGAAATCGTGGGAAAGAACATATCGCAATAACATGACCTATAATATTTATTTCAAACTTGTGCTGATTAATTACTTTAAAATTAGTTGTCAGACAAACAAAAACTCTTCTTTTCCTCCGAACCTTTTTTTAAATATTAGTTATTATTACACTCTTAAATAAAACTTGACAGGAATGACAGTTTGACGTTTCTAAGGTGAGGTTCTCATGCAACAACTACGATGAGCTTTGTGTTCTCTTCCCCGTTAGTGCCTCAAAGTCCATTACATTGTGTATCGGTTAAAGTCCGAAATATTAATTTTCCTTGAGTATTACTGGGTTTTTGCAGTTGTACCCATGTTGAGTGCTCCTATGATTAGTTGATAGTGGAAAAAAATAACGAAATTTAACCTATGTTTTTTTACCATAAACCCGAAATAACTGCACCGACATGGGTCTCTGGTAGCATCTGGAAAATTGTAGTAAAACATTCGGACTTTTAACTGACTTCAGGCTTTAAAGGTAACAAACAAGATTTTTTAAAAACACTGCTATTATCTGGTCAGCCATTTAGCATAGATCCTTCAGGTGCGGTTGTTGTTTGAAAATATTTGCTAATAGATAAGTAAATATGGAAAATTGTGTTGCAATACATGGACCATCGTTCTTAAACGTGGTTTTCCGACACAAAACTTACCTGTTTCGTCCGCTCTTTATACGAGATGAATTTGATGTGAGCACCTACCGAGTAGATCAAATAATTTAGTTGTTGGTCTGAACAAAATTGTCCAAAACTGACCGAAGACCGTGGGAAGCAGTTTGTGGACCGCAAGACCTTAATACACTATGGTTATTTTAAAAGTGTGTTTTATTTCGCTATGGACTGAAATAAAAGGACCACAAGTAATAACAATCTTTTATTAATAAGTGTCTACGAGACAGAACAAATCTCATTCCACATTGTGTGTGGGTGTTTTGTCCCAATAAATGAAATCGTGCTAAGAGCCCCAACATTGTTTAATGAAAATGTCACAAATTAACAGTGCTGTCTTATATGTAATTCAATGAAACCAATGCAGCTATGGATCATATACACGGTGTTAAACAAGTTCGCGACATTCCCGAAAGGAGGTTATTTTGGGTCGCATACTGATTCCGAAGACGAAGGATTTTTCTTGTTTTGAGTTTTTGTTTTAAAATTTTCGATTTATAATACTAGTATGAAAACATAGTAATTCGTAATAGGAATCGCACAGCATTCATAAAAAGTTCTAAAGTAGGACATTTTTGAAAATAAATGTGAAAATTTACATTCGGATCGACGCGATACAATTGGCGGCGGCGGCGCGCAGTCAGCTGCGAGACAGCAAACGTGTGACCTTAGCAGTGGCGCGTACACATGGCGTGCTTACACCATTCCAAAGGAAAATTGTCGCTGAGGTAAAAGTCTCCAATTTTTTTTTACTATTATAGATAGTAATGTCGCGAATATTTAACACCGTGTATTTAGAATTTCTTAAGTGAAACTTTGCTGACGGGTGTACAATTTTATTTTTTTTAAGATCGCTTAAGGGGAATAGTTAGGAACAGGCAGTGATCGTCGCCAGTACAGGAACTCGCCAGATGACCCAAATGTTGTTCCAAAACTTGACATGAGTTGACACACCACGAGTAAACCATTCTTCGAAATTCTAAAATTAGTGAGAACGGCTACATTGAAATGGATG
Organism: Incurvaria masculella; assembly: GCA_946894095.1. Classification (NCBI taxonomy): domain Eukaryota; kingdom Metazoa; phylum Arthropoda; class Insecta; order Lepidoptera; family Incurvariidae; genus Incurvaria; species Incurvaria masculella. The sequence continues at coordinate 26,772,818 of OX335644.1, read as the reverse complement.
GAAAATAGGGAAGATTTTTCATTGATTTTCCATCTTTTCCGTAGTAATTAGGTATTGGGACCTACTTGTTTACATGGGTTCCGAACCAACTGTCGCAAGCTTTCTGCTTGCCTTCTCCATGATCCTCCCATAAATGTCTGCTGGTTTATGAGATAAAAGCTAAAGACATTCGCTATTCATATACATCTCAAAGCACGACCAATGCTCTGTCAAATCAGCTGTCGAACACTCACCTATGAAGAGCCCTATTGTGCCCAGTGTTGCTTAACCTGGACTATCGAGGCTGACATACTCTTACAATTTCTTAAGAAAGCTGCACCCAAGCACTCTCGCTGAAGAGTTTATCTTCCGAGAGCCTGTTAGCCAATCAACCAATTATTTAAAAACCCAGACTAAAGTTATATCATCAAGGCAGGCATTTTGAAATTAATCTTGAAAGAGGATTGCGTTTGGAATGTTCGCACACACATAGCAGTCATTCCTTTGTTACAATGTACTTAAACAGGTGGCCCATAGGGTCCAGTATTAAAGATAATCAAATTGCTGAGATATGTTACCTAAAATATAACTTACCTTTTCTTGATGCATTGTTACAATAATGTGAACCAAGGCTGAACGGATTATAGACATCAATTTTTTTTATTACATGAGTCAGGTACAAAATGAACCTTTCGCATCACAATACCCTGAATAAAACACTACAACGCTTATACAATGCCTTTTTCATAACCCAAAACAATGTCCAATGGAACAGTCCCATATGTGTCACGCAGGCGGGGCACCATGTCACGTGAACACATCACCATGTCATGCGAGTCACGCAGGCGGGGCACCAGGTCACCGTGTCACTCGATCGGGGCATCGCGTCACGCGACTAGGGCGCCTTGGCGACGCCGACGAGTGCGGGACGCACGCAGCGCTCGTGCAACTTGTAGCCGACCTTGCTTACGGTGACCACCGTGCCGGGCTGCGCACCCTGTACCTCCTGCAAGTGGATACAGCAACTGACTAACACTGGCCAACATTACATTCACATTAAAATGCCAGTTACAACATGTTACTCCAAGAACACTCAACACGCTATACTAGTTAAATGAGATTATACAGATATTTCAATGTAATATTTTTGTTTTTAACAAATGAGTATGATGATGAAATAGAATGGAAAAATCCAACTCTAAAGAATTGATTTTTGTCACTGACATGGTAAACCTTAAAAATATTTTCGTTATAATCTTAGCGTCGCATTTGTGCTCCTACTAATGAAAGACAAACTGTTCAGTTACCCTGTTCCCATAGTTTAAACAATTTCGGCACTGATGATGACATAACCAACAGCTAATTAATTAGCTGTTGGTTATGTCATTCTATTCTGCGACTGTCAGTGGCAAAAAGTTTCGATTGGGTGCGACTAATGCATATTTATGTAGATCTTGAAGCCTCCACGTAGCGAAGGCATTCCAAGTATCCCACCAGGATAGTTTAGTTTACGCTTGTAGCATTGACATTGTCACAATCAAACAATATTTGATTGAACGGAATCATTTTCTGTTGATGGAAAAGCAAGAGATTATACCGCTTGTTTTAAAAGTATGAACTTCCAAGGACATCTGTGCATTCCTACATGGAAAATCTTCACTAATTATATTAGTTTATATATATTTTTTTATCTCCCTTTTATATTACAATCTATCGCATATTTGGACATTCAGTAATAGTTATGTGAATTTTAAGTGTTGGCTTTCTAGGATTGCTTCCAGTGAAGGAACCTAATAGTTTACGAAGGATCATCTTGCCATGAGGTCTTGAGGAATTCTCCTCTTCAATCGGCGATATGTGGGCTTTTCATCCATCAAGCCAGGAAGTTTGAGTGAGTTTTAATGTGCTCTTTATATCGTTGTGTTAGTTTTTTTGGCCTCTTCTGTGACTGTAGGAATAGATAAGTCATCGTGCAGTGAGTCTTTGTGATGTACCAGGGCGCATCCACAATTATTCTGAGCATTTTTGACTGAAACCTTTGCAAAATTGCAATATTTGATTTGGAGGCTGTACCCCAGAGCTGGATACCGTGGGTCCAGATTGGCTTTATTATACTTTTGTGCAGCATTTACTTTGCTACTAGTGACAGTTTAAATATATTTACAACATCGTGTCAAATGCAAGTAGGGGCGACTGTAGTCACCTGCTGGAACAGCGCCTCGTGCAGGTTGGGGTCGAACTTCTCGTTGAGAGGGTGCACGCGCGTGAGGCCGTGCCGCGCGAACACCTGCCCCAGCTGCGCCGACGTGAGCCGCACGCCGTCGTGCAGCGACCGGAGCGCCGCGCTAGCGCTCGACAGCTGTCGACATACGATACGTGCGACTGTAGTGCGGTACGCGAAATTGTTTTGTTGGAGAGCGATGCTAGGTCTGATGCACTGTTCGTGCATGGCTTCTCCCAATTGTCTGAGACATTTCGGTGGTAATAGATTCACCCTTCACCCTGGACATCAGTGTCTTCAAAATAAACCGGTCAAGTGCGTTCACACACCAAAGGTCTTGCCATTATTGCCAAATGTGTTTCACACCATGTGATACACTTGATGCCAACCTATCTGTTGGTTATATTCAAAATAATTAAGCAATTTCTCATAAAATAAGGACTAATAAATTGTTTTAAAAACAACTAGACTATATTTCTTATGCTATACATTTTTTTTGCACATATTTCAAATAAACAATTTTTTTGTCAAATAACCTTCGAATGGTTATCTACATATACAGTGATACCCCACTCGATTTATTTCATAAATAAATATCATTCGTTCATTCAATGTGATTGTACCAACCCAGGTAGGATTACCCCTAAAATATAGTAAGCAATAAAAGGGATGTACAGTACATGGATTCTGAGCTACGAACGATGAAACCCGGCTATTACAACATGCACGGGAAGAAATCCACACATAATAGTGGTACAGCAATTATTATTCACAGCAACAACAATAATTTAGCTCCAATATTAGCTAGGTGTGTGACTAAGTGCCCACCTCCTGTTCTGGCACGCTCTCGGCGGCGACGGCAAGCGTGTCGGCCACCTCAAGCAGGTCCTTGCAGAAGCTCTGAATAGCGAACGACTTGGCATCTTCCACCTGCTTCGTCATCCGCCGCCGCACATTCTCGCTGTCGGCCAACGCCCGCTTGTACTTGTCCTGCATGGGTGAGTTATCGAATATAAAAGGACATATTTAACTATGCATGACTTTTTAGACTTGACCCATGAGGTCGCCGCCATGTGGCGTGCATGAAAATTTATCTTTAAAATGTTTAAGGGGTGATTGAAATACAGGCACTATGAACCGGTGAAGCAAGCAATAATAGACGATAGTGAGACTCCGAAGAAATAGAAGTGAACTAGCTCTTTCATTAAAACCGTTCAATTAATGACATGGGAGTTTAGTGTTTGAAGGGACGTAGCGTGGTGTACTGAAATTGTATTTTGTGAGTTTCTTTGTAAATTCTTTAAATAAATGGATAATTGGATAGTTTTTGGTGTTTTTACAATATTTTTGATCACTCACTTCATATTCCCTGACGGCGGCGTTGAGTGTGGTGACATCGCTGGCGAGCGTCCGCAGCGCCTTGTGGCACTCCTCCAGGCTCTGCGGCAGCTCCTTCCCCTCCCCCTCCGGCTCCTTGGGCTTCTCCTCCGTGCTGTAGCCGCGGTGTGCGATGCCACACCTGCTGCTGATGTTGGCCATTGTTTAATCACTTATTATTAAAGAATCTTGGGATTCGTTCGAGCTGAGAATATTCAATTTTGTCCTGTACTTTCCGTTACAGGACGGAATCAGGCGGAACTGCAGCAGGCAGCTGCTAGTGTATATAACAACAAAATAATATTATATAAAAGCGTAGAACAACGCACATGTAAATTATATTCCCTTCTAGCCCTTACAAAATCGTAATGAGAGATGCCGTCCTTTTCCTATTTATAATATATATAATCCTATTTATATCTCACTCTGCTTTCAAATACCCATACAAATGGTATATTCCGAGCTCTCAGCTTATGCGTTGTTACCATACACAGCTTATGAAAGCGCTCGGAAATAAGAAAGTGCACGTCTATATTTTTATAAATAAAAAAATGTGTTTTTGGCTGAAAATTTAATATGCATGGGACTTTGTAGGGCAAGCTGTTCTTTACAGCTTCTTTGTATTGCACACAACTGAGTATCGTAGCTCTGGGCAAGTGTTCTAGTCAAAGCCTACTATACAAATAGTTCAGATCTCCAGCAAGCATGATAGCAGCGGAGGTCACCCATCATTTCCCCCTTGCGAACTCTTCCTACCTGCAAGAGGCGAAATATATTCAGTGAACCCATTGATAGCTCAGATTTGTGACCAGACATTGCGGCCTTCCTTCAAATTAAATATGTTATCTTGATTTTTTTTTCTACTAGACATTTATAAAAAAACATTTAATTTTTGTTTGAAATCACATTCTTTATGGTCTATCGGAATGGTCTAATCCTAAGTGTAATGATACAATTTTAATAATCATAATATATAAGGTGAGTTTAAAATAATCTACAAGCCTTATAGGGTTGATTCAGTATCTGATATAGAACAACTTTTGCTAAGAATGTAGGCATGTAATTTTTTTTGTTCCATTTTAATTTTTGAGAAATTTAAACAGTATGTTCTTCCCAGTATTTTAAACAACTTTTGCGAAGAAACTATGCACCTATCTGTAATGGTTTCCAAGAAAATAATTTATTAAAGTGCACTAACTCTTCAACTACCTAATTAAAAATATAGGTCAACCACGGGTCATTGACCCAACCGTGACCCACTGACACAAGACAATTCTCCGCCGCCGCCGCCGCGTGCGCAGACAAGTTATTCTGTGGCGCAGACAGAAGCCCCGCCACCCCATCTCCCCCGCCGCCGCTGCCGCCCCTCTCACTGAAGGACGTTTGTTTTCGTTTTGAAAGCAATTAGTATGTCAAGGTCCATGACGCGCATCGGACCTGAGTATCACACGTGAGTGAATTTAAGTGAAGCGAGTGCCGATCGGGCGAAAAAGGACATGCATGCTTGTGTACATACCTACATTACAGCCGCGCCGACCAAATCCATAGCCCGGCGCGGCGTACGTCAGCGTGGGAAGGAGGCAAAACTATTTGGGTAGGTAAAATAGACTCTGCCGCCGCGCGCCGCCTCCGCGCCGCCGGCCGGCGCGGCGCGGAACCTATTTTTCAAATAGGCAGTTTGAAGAGTTAGTGCACTTTAATAATTTATTTTCTTGGAAACCATTACCGATAGGTACATAGTTTCTTCGCAAAAGTTGTTGACGATACAGGGAAGAATGTAATGCATAAATTTCTCAAAAATTAAAATGGAACAAAAAAAATTACATGCCTACATTCTTAGCAAAAGTTGTTCTATATCAGATACTGAATCAACCCTATAAGGCTTGTAGATTATTTTAAACTCACCTTATATATATGTTTAAATTTAGGGACAAATAAATTATTTTTAAAACTGTTTTACAGGTTCCAAAGTACAATTATTGTTGATCACTTTTAAGCAGGTAATGTTTCATCATACGGTTTGGTTTTGCCAACTAAAGGTAAGACTTTGTAATATGCAATGTAAATGTACATAGTGCTGGTTTAGTCAACGAATTTCAGTTTAACCCTATATAACATCTGGTAACGAAGAAAAAAGGATTATATAGTGAGGTTATGTTGCGCAATGTCCAAACCTGTAGGCGCCGGCGCCTAGCATCCGTCTCGCTGCCTCTCCCGCGCGAGACACCACGCCGAGGCGACACACCGAAACGGCCAACGACGACATTTTTGCACTGCAGATATCTTTTCTTCCTGAAAACCGCTGCTTTTCGATGAGCTTAAAAATTAAACTACAAATGTCAAAATTTTAGGTTAGGCTGTCAAAACATCAGCATATATTTCCGTAGGCATAGGATTGAGCACGAAACTATTATCAGTTGTATTTAGAGAGAACCTGTCAAAACAACTCGGCCACCGTGCGCGCACCGAAAAAGTAGCAACGATTTTAAGTGAAGTTACTAAGAACTACGTTTTGACAGAATATATTCAACTGACAGATCATATCGCAGTTGCAAAATTTCCGTGTTCGCATTGCCGGTCTAACCATACAAAAACCGGATAGTGCGCCCACTCTGAATACGGCTGTACTTACTTAGGGCTGATTTTCCAATAACTGGTAATCAGCCAGATAACTGTTCGACGTATTTATGTACGTCAACCAAAGGTTAATCGTAACAACCCTTTCGGTTAAACGTAAAAATTAATGGTGTTTAAAAACAACCTCTGATTCAATTTTGTTAGGGTTTCGTTTACTCAGTAGCTAGTAGACATCCTCAAATATGTTTGAATCTATACTCAACACTATAATTGTTTCCAAAATTCAAAGTATTTCGACGTTCATCATTTCATTAGGTTTGTTCGAATGTACAGTCGTTACTTATCAAATGTATACATTGGAAAGAGAAGGAAAAGGGAAGGCAGCGTGGAGACCTCATCGAAGTCTATAAGATCCTCAATAATTACTACAGTACCTCCAAGCTCAACGAAATGTTTGCAATAAACACATTGACTCACCTTAGAGGACATAGCCTAAAGCTGAACCACTCTTCATCAAGGACAAACCCCAGAAAACATTTTCTTTGCAACAGAGTTCTACACTCCTGGAATCAACTACCACAGGAAGTCATAAGTGCCAAAACAGTTAATGGGTTCAAAAATTTACTAGACAAATATAAATATGAAAATAGACCATAAATAAACGAACAAAAAACAAAAAAAAAAAAAACAAGTGCACTCAGTAGTTCTAAAACCTGATATGCACGCATCAGCTTATAGCTGCTAGTGTTATAAACCAAATAATAATAATAATAAAAATTTCTAAGTCTCTTTTGCTCTATGGTTGACGTCAGCATGTCAGAAAGAGATCTCAAATTTGTCTCTATTTCCGGTGTATAGATTTCAGACGAAACGACTGAACGCCTCTGATTATCCATCCGATATCGAAGGATATTATGACCGTCGGACTGACGCCGGGAATTTACCTAGATCGGATGAACAGCTGTACCAGGATCTTCAATGGTATCCTCCGAACCGGACACTTCCCAGCCGCATGGAAGACTGGAAAGGTCATCGTCCTCCCCAAGCCCGGCAAGGACCGCCGTCTACCTGCGAGCTACCGAGCCATTACACTCCTGTCACACATTGCAAAGCTTTTCGAGCGCCTGCTACTGTGAATAATTTAACCGCACGTTCAATTACGTAATGAGCAGTTTGGCTTCCGCAGTCAGCACCCCACCACTCGCCAGCTCACGCGTGTTCTGCACCACGGCAGTCGTGCGTTACCGTGGCCGTTACAACGAGGGTGTCTTTATCGATACCGCGAAGGCATTCGACCGCGTAAACGCAGCGCCCGCCCGAAGTCTTGATGAGATGATGCCCAACCCGCGCCGCTAGCTTTTAGCGCCTGATCAAGGACCGGCCACTGCAGAGCATGCTGAGAAGCAATCCGGGTAATAGGGAATGCCCTCAGGTCCGTACTTGTACACAAAATCGTGCAGAAAACCCAGACGACGACGAACAGCTAAATCGGTCAGTCAAAATCTATATCGGTTGAGAAATGCGACCTGCAGAGGAGAACAGGACATACGAAAGCATTTTTGCCCAATCTGAAACGGAGATTTTTTTAACTAACATTTTTACAATCTTGGCACCTAAAACAAAAAAAAAACACCTACGTCGCAGGATCGGCGGCAGGCGTGCGCGTTGGTGCCGCGCGCCGCAAGCAGGCTTAAATTGATGGCTAAAATCCCTTGCCTTGTTAACATTAAAAAACTGCAAAAAACCATAACTTATTTTGACAGTTGGGTAACCTCTAATTGCCGTCCTATTCTAACAAAATTGTAATATTCTAAATAAATTGGTTTCTACTTACAACTAGTAATTATGTATTCTAATTGGGCTGTTCAACGGTATGTGCAAATTCATAATTCTCACTATTCAATATAACCTATAATGTCTCAATGTTGACCTACCATTTTAACAATAGCATTAGTCTTTTCCTGGACTTTTATATATAAATATATCATTTTATAAAGGAATTATTGAATCTCCAAAAAGTTGCAAATAAGGTTTAAATTTGCTGCATTCATAAGTGAAGGAGAAACTATTACCAAGAGGTGAAAGAGGAAATGCTCGCCAATAGTTGCTGGAATGGACGGATCTTTAATATTGTTACTTACACAGTCAGGCAGAAAATGCATCATAGGCATTGTGTACTACATTTTTATTAACTTTTAAGTGCCTCTCAGACAGTGCATGCGGCTAGCGCGGGTGTGCCGGATGTCATCAGCGACAGAAGGCGCGCCGCCGATGCAGCAGCGCCCGCTGCCGCCCCCGCGCGTCCCCCGTGGCCCCACCGACATTCTGCAGGCGCTCGCCGCCACCGTCGGGCACGACCCGACTGCCGCACATTACAAGTCAGCCCCAATTGATCAACTTTATTGCCTTGCATGGTCCTTTTTACCGTCATTTGCACTGGCTAGTCTATGCATTCGGCAAGGGCTTTAACTTGTCGTGGCAGTTGTCCTCGGTGTTACATTTTCAATGAGCACCTTGCCATTGCTAAAAACATTTACAACTATATTTTTAAGTTACCAACCATTTTAAAGGCTGCATGTTTTTTAATTTCATTATTTTGACGTTCAGGTTTAGGTAGATCTATTGTTTATGACAATGTATTGATGAATAATAATTGTCTATATCATAATCGAGCGGCTCGTAGCTTAGGGATGGGTGGCACTGCCTTCCATCCCAGAGGTCTGGGTTGTAATCTCCGCCCTGTTCATGTACCATTTTCTTTGTCTTTCCGAGTTGCATATGTGCATTTCGTTATGAATGGGATCTGTTCCATGGTTCGCAATCCGTGTAAAACTGTCGGTCCCTTTCCCTTCCTAGGTCGTAGGGTTAAGCCGACTCGGGTTGGCGTTGGATGAAAAGATGGTCTTAACGGCAATGAACAATGTTTTGTTTTTCAATTCAGTTCAATGTAGCCGTGATCAAAAATGTAAGGTCCTGGAATGGCACCTAATTCCTAATTCCTTCGGGAATGTACTGTGTTGGACTTATATCATGACTGTGGGTGTGGTATTGGCCATCCGTGTCAGTTACATAATTGAATAGTTCAACTAAATAAAAAAAAACCATTGGGCCAATATCTATTTTTATATTTGCCACTCAACAAACCCGTGACAACACTTCCCGTCGAATAGAGCGGAAATGTGGAACAAATTGCCTGAAGATTTTTTTAAGCACCTACCACCAATTCCTTTAAAAACAGGCTTTAGAAACATCTAAAAACACTACATTAAAGTAACCATAATAATAAAACACCAGTGCACCCAGACATGAACACATCAACTTAGGCTGCTCGTTTATCAAATAAATAAATAAATTCATATTTTTTGGAAAATCTTTAGTGGCTGAATGAGAAGAGGATACGACATCACAAGAGGAAATCCGCTAAGGTTGACTGCTAGAAATGGAAATTTAACAATGACTCGGTGCTCCTCAAGGTACCACGACGACCCGTACCTCACGCCGCTGTCGAACTTCCGCAAGCGCTCGCACGCGCTGGCGCAGGAGGCGGGACGCAAGGCGGCCGTGTGGCTCCGCGACCAGCACCCCGGCCTGTTCACGGAGCGCGTGTGGGACCCGCCGACGCGCGTCAAGACCGCGCACTTCAACGCTGAGCCGCCGATAGAGGCGTACGCGCCCAAGCCCATCTATACGGACGAGAGTAAGGTGCGGTCGTGATTTTGTGTAAACTAAAGGAAAATGGCTAAGATATGCGGAATGAGTTTGCTCGAGTCATAATTTTTTTTACGAATATTGCGTCGAATATTGGAACGTCAGTCATACGAACAACTGCTTATCGGAACAGCCTAAAAACTCAGGTAAAAAGATCTGTGTCCTGGCTGCTCATAAACACGCATGCTTACTTCAGCAGACTAAAATCAAGCCTTTAAGGTGGCCCAACCCGACGGCCTCAACTCATTTGCGGGCACGGTACAAAACCGTGCTGTTGCGCTCTGGGACCTTCTCTGTTTCTAAGAATAAGACAGGCTCTGTTATGAGGAAGATGCAACCTGTCCACAAACAAGACAATGTGCATAGTGTATGATTTGGTAAGATTTACGAAAATTTTAATTTCGAAACGACTTATAGCTAAAAGTAAACCACGACCGCTGTAGTCAAAAATCTAACAAACACCAAATCGATTATAAATCTTGATTAAATAAGCTATGTCTGATGACTAATCTTTTTAAGATGTTCTTACTTTATCATTGCGTAATCCAACTCCAAAGTTATTGTATAAAACGCGCGAAAAATCCGAACTTTCGGACATTATAACTTGGAAACCAAACACAATTTTACAATGCCAATGGTCATCAGACACCTAGTTCAATCAAATAAAGCTATATTGAGCAAAATTTTGGATCTCTGACAAGAAATATAGGCGTGATCTTCTTTCCCCTTTTGTATGGGGAAATGAGCGGGTTGGGCCACCTTAAGCCAGTTTAAGTATGTACACATGCATATATAATATATGTACTACATGCTTATGTCTATAAATAAAGTGATATTATGTATTTAATAAATATTCATCTTAACTTAATAAAACTAAAATTTTAAATACATACAAAGATATTTATGTAGAGATGTATTGAGGTCAATTGTCAAAAAAGAAAGATCGTCCGAACACCCATGTTCCCCACTTAGTTCATATAATTATTGGCACTCTACTGTACTATAAAAACTACTTTAGTTTGGATAATCGTAACTTTTCTGTTTCCAAATCGATTGTCTGAACACCCATCTACCCTAATGAGTTCATATAATCGGCTCTCTGATGCACTATTAAAGCTACGTTGCTTTGGAAAATGGAGTCAGCTTCGAAGATAGGCTGGAAACATCGACAGGTGACCCAAGAGGACCTGCGCTACACCGTGGAGAACGCCCTAGTGGAGGACTCGCGGACGGTGTGGCGGCTGCTGGGCGGCGCGGCGGGCGCGGGCCGCGAGCTCACGCTGGCGCTGCTGGAGCTGCTCTGCTTCTACAAGGAGCGCGAGCCGGACTCGGCCGAGTGGCTCGAGGAGCGCTGGTTCGCGAGCGGCGCCGGCCGCGAGAGGCAGGCCGCCACCTGGAGGTACTATTTAGGGTCCCGTTGCGAAAAAAGGGGCCCTTATGGTCTGACTCCACCGACAGCCTCGGTAGCGAAGTGGAGCGACGCCTTGAGATTCGATAAGCTTGGTGAAGCATGTCTGAGCGCGGTTAGATTCTGGATGGGTGACCATTTTCAACCGTTGAGGCTCACCGTGGTTCGGATTCCACGTAAAACTGTAAGTCCCCTTCCTCACTTACTAGGTGGTAGGGTTAATCCCGCCCGTGATGAATGGTCGAAGCGGCAATGACAATTGTCCGTCTATTCCATCCAGTTCAATGTAGCCGAGCAATATAAGCAAGGTTCTGGCATGGCACCTACTTCCCATGTGGTGTGTTAAGCTAATATCTGACGGTCAGTTTGGAATTAGCCATCCATGTCCAGTTACATAACAAAAAACCAGACACATTTAGTTTCAATTTGTTTTCCTATTAACGGTTGTTTGAAAATTCTGAAACACATTACCAATATAGGAACGTAACGTGTAGCTGCACAACGCTGTCCCTCCGTCCCCTTATTACCGTCACTCAACGCGGAGAGAATGCAAAAATTCACTGTCGACATTCCAAAAATAAGAACCCACCTATTCTCTAGATCCTTCATCTTAAGGGTCGGAAAACAATGGAATAAACTCCCTTTCGAGGTATTTCCCCCAAAGTACAACCTGGGGTCCTACAAACATGGTGTGAAGAAGCACCTGGCTGGCCGGCATGGTTTTTGCAGCCCCCCTGTATGTGCCCCCCTTCCCGACGGGACTAACAAATTCGCAGGCACAGTACAGAACTGTGCCATTGCGCTCTGGGACCTTCTCTATTTCAAAGAAAAAGACCCACTCCGTGATGAGCAGGATGCAAGATGTCCACAAAGCAGACAATGCGCATAGTGTTTGATTTGGTTATATTTTCGGTTAGATTGCGAGCGCCTAATCAACAGCGAACGGCAATCTTGCTGCACAATACTCTCCTTTTGGGCATTTAGCGGTGTTAGAATTAGGGGAGGGCGATTGTATTAGCTTATGTTATGTTTTCTTGCTTACTTTTTAGGGTTCCGTACCCAAAGGGTGAAAACGGAACCCTATTACTAAACCTCCGCTGTCCGTCCGTCGGTCCGTCCGTCCGTCCGTCCGTCCGTCCGTCTGTCTGTCACAGGGCTGTATCTCATGAACCGTAATAGGTAGGCAGCTCAAATTTTCACAGAGTATGTATTTATTTTGCCGCTATAACAACAAATAAGTAAAATAAGGAAATAATAAAAATTAAAGGTAGCTCCCATACAAAAAACGTGATTTTTTTATGTTAAATCTTGTACGATGGTACAGAACCCTTCGTGTGCGAGTCCGACTCGCACTTGGACGGTTTTTTCTGGATATGTCAATTGTGATTCAAAGGTGTTTTTTTTTTTTTTTTTTAATCTACTTGTTTATTTGGGACTTAAGCCGTCACCGACTATGCCAGCCCCATAGTGACTTTATAAGTATAATAATTACTTCAAGCTATCAGCTACTCCTTAGAGCCAATGACAGCTTGAAAAAATATACAACTTCTCTGAACTCGTTTGACCAGGGCTTTCCCAATGATTCGTGTATATTAAAAAATAAATTCATTCTATCCGTACACAATATTTTTTCAAGACCCAGTCGAAGCCTCTCGTTCAGAACACCCTCGATAAATAGGTGAAATTGATCTTCTGGCTTGTCACAGGCAGAACAATTTGGAGAGTCCAGTTTCTTCATCAGATGTCCCATTCTATTTAGAGGAGTGTGTCCTGATCTGAGTCTTAAGCCAATAGTAATGATTTCTCTAGGCAGATGGACACTGCTAAACCAAGGGATACAGAGTGGTTCAGATACAATCGTTTTGTACCAAATTCCCCTCTCCACAGACCTCCTGTCAAAGTGTTCTTTCCACATTTGTCTACATATTCCTTTGGCTTTTGGCAGAACGTCAGTGAAGAAAGGCTTGGTGGTGTAGATTACATTTGAGCAAGTAGCTCTTTTTGCTAACTCGTCGGCTTTTTCATTGCCTTCTATGCCTACATGGGATGGAATCCATTGAAATTTAACATTTTTTCCGATTGATATCAGTTCCATAAATATTTTTAAGATTGTGTAAGCAATAGGCCTTCCCCGAGTCCCCTTCGTACAACAAACCAAGTGTTGAAGTGCACTTTTTGAGTCGGTCAAAATGACTATATTTTTTGCATTTAGAGATAAACTGCACGAAAGGGCTTCGGAAATTGCTATGAGTTCGGCCACCATTATTGGTACTTGTCCATCTATCTTTAGTTCCAATCCAATACCCGAATTGGGATCCCACCACGAAGATCCTATACCATTTACATCAATAGATCCATCAGTATATAACTTGTAGTACTTTTTGTAACATGTTTCAATTATAATCTTGGTCTTATTTTTTAATACAGTGGTGCTAAATTCCTTTTTTGACTTATTAATAAATTCTAAATTAAAATTCACACATTTTCTAATTGGAATTCTGGTTACCCATGTTTCTAGCGAGAACATTGGTAGGACAGGACTGTTTTCTATGTCAATATTCTTCAATTTAGCAAAGCTTGACGCCAGTATCGGAAAGTTATGGTTATTCCAATACTGAGAATCTAGAGTCGACGCTAACTTTTCCAATAACTTATTTAGAGGGCTGTTCGTACACGCTTTATTCTTGAGTAAATACTTCATTGCCAAATAACTGCATCTTACATGTAGTGGTTGCACGCACAAATCGCTCTCCATCACATGAATTGGAGTACTTTTAACATAACCGCCAACTATTCGTAAGGCTCTGTTTTGTAGGACAGATAATTTCCTGAGGTTTGACTGTGCACAGTTTCCGTACAGAAAGCATCCATAGTCAAGACGGCTACGTATAAGAGCTATATATATTATAATCTTCTTAAATGTGTTTGATGTATTCCCCACGAAGACCCAGCTAGTACTTTAAGAATATCCAAATATTTTCCTGTTCTTAAAATGTTTTCTTTTACATTATTTTTCCAATTTAAACTTTGATCTAACCATAATCCTAAAGCTCTAATACAGGTGTTCCGTGCCAAATCTTTTCCATTAACAGTGATTTTAATTGGTTTTCTCCGGATTCCCCTTGCAAAAACGCCAAACTCAGTTTTTGTTTCAGACAGTCGTAATCCTATTTTATTTAACAAACATGACATGGTATCAAGAGCCTGTTCTATACATTCGGCTGCAAATTGTAAATTTTGAGAGGTGATAAAAAATATAAAATCGTCGGCATATTGAACTATACCTACATCGACAATATGTTTGCAAATACAGATGGTAACAATATTAAATAGGATCGGGGACATAGGGTCCCCTTGGGCAAGGCCATTGTGACATTTTCTTTTAAAACAAATATTTTCAGACTCGATTTGAAGAAATCGAACACTTAAAAAATTCCAAATATATTGGCATATCAGTTTTCCAAACTTAAATTCGTTCAAGCAACTAATCAAAGAATTAACATTAACATTATTATAAGCATTGTCGATATCAACAAAACAGGCTAGAGTGGGTTCATTTTTGACTTGTCCTAGATTAATAGTGGTCACTATTCGAGAGAGATTATCTAGACAAGATTGTCCTCGTCGAAAGCCATGTGTGGAATTACTTAATAATTTATTGTGTTCTGCAAACCACTCTAACCTTTTTGCAATCATCGCATTGAATATTTTGCAGGGACATGACATAAGAGAGATCGGGCGAAAGGATGATGTCAGAGCTGGGTCTCTACCAGGTTTAGGAATCGCAATCACTTTTATGTTCCTCCATTGCAAGGGCACAATTCCAGTAGAAAAAATTAGATTAAATAATCGGAGTAATACAACCTTACCAGATGGCGGCATGTTTCTGAGCATTGAATAAGTAATACCATCGATTCCCGGGGCCGTGTCCTTTGACTTCAGAACACTCTCCAACTCGTCTTCTGTAAATGCGGCGTCCAGTAGGCTGTGTCCAAAATGTACAAAAGATATTGGTGATTCTTCAGCAGTATCGGGGGCCAGGCTGCAGAGGAGTTCTTCGGCTCGCTTGTCTTCGATGTTCGTGCTGTTTTGACGGATGCCCTTCATCCACCTCATCTTGCGCCACATATCGGCTGCAGATGTTTGACTATTTATATTGTCGCAGAAATCATTCCAACCCTTATCTCTGGCTTTTCGTGTTTCTTTTCTCGCATTATTAATCCTACTATGCAAAAAATTGTAAGCTTGCGGAGTGCCAGTTCTCCTAAATTGTGAGAGCGCTAATCTTCTTTCGGCGATGGCTTTAGTAATGGTAATGTTCCACCATGGTTTAGGGTGAAATGTCTCTTGTGAATTAGGGTTAATATGGATCCATGGGATACATTCCTCCGCGGCTGTGTCAAGATTTTTTACGAACCATTCATAAGCCTTTTGAAGATTTTCTGGGCGATTGGAGGCGCCAAAACTTAAATTTAATTTTTCTCCATATTTATGCCAATCAGCTAACTTCATATTCCTTTTTTTCTCTCTGACCATGATGTTGTCTATCCCGAAACGAATTTGAATAATAATGTGATCACTGCCTAAATTTTCTTGAGTCGTTTTCCAACTGCTGATTAGGGATATATCTGGAGTACAAAATGTTATATCTGGGGAAGTTTCCTGGAGTACATTACTTCTTAATTTGACTCTGGTATGGCTACCATCATTCAGTGCAATGAGATTATTGTCCATACATGCGTTGAAAATGTCTTCCCTTCTTGTGTCTATTTTGCACGACCAGTGAGTGTGATGTCCATTAAAATCTCCTCCGATGACAGTGCTTCGGTCAAATTGAGAAAATAAGTGATTCCAATCTTCCTGTGTGGTGTGTACTGATGGAGAGCAGTAAACGGCTAATATATTGCGTATCGGAGAGCAGTTCAACACCTCTACGCCTGTAACTTCGATGCTTGGGTTCTGATTGCATATTGGCAGATTCCTTAGCTTGATAGACTTGTGAGTTAAGATGCAGACTCCTCCGTAACCATCTTCCCTATCGCGCCTGGTAATGTTGTATCCACTTACTTTTATCTGTGTTTTCTCATTAAGCCAGGATTCCGATATTAGACACACATGTACTTTAAATTGATATAACACACTTTCCAGATCAAGTTTCTTTGGCATTAAGCTTCGGGCGTTCCATTGAACTAAATTAATATTTTTACAAGCCATTACTTTAAGAATATTCCAAGAGAGCTTTCCAAAATAAGCTTTTTAAGAAAGGTTATAATCTCACTCATAATAAATTGTGCCATTTTGGTGATTTTGTCCCCCCAGCTCTGTTCGTCACTTCCTGCAATATCTTTTAGGCCATCAAATATTTCTCGCAGTGCACTTGGGCTTTCTTCTTCCGTGTCACGTGAGGTATAGACTGGTATCGTTTTCTCTCTGGGTTGTTTGCTGGTTGTCGGTATATTTTGCGCTTGTACACGTTGTGGGCTTTGGGATTTCCGTACAAAGTCACAACGTCGGGGTCTTGCTGGTGAAGCTAAGGTCTCGTGAGGGTGGCTCGACGACGCAGTCTTCCACAAGACATCTTCTTTTGGCCTCTCTGAGGCGCATGCAGCGGCATACGACCTCGACAGAGAGGCAAAAGGAATGCTTGCAGGTTGAGCGGGCGGCTGTCTGTCTGGTACAACTTCTGAACTTGTCGTTGCTAATTCTGGTGTTCTCTGTTTGCCATACATTTGTAATGCCATTTTATATGTCACATTGTTTTGTGACATAATGTGACGAAGCTGCTTCTCTTTTAAGAATATGGGGCATATTTTGTCAAGTGCCATATGTTCGCCCTTGCAGTTGACACATTTGAACACGGTAGTAACACAATTTTCGTGTTTTCCGCCACATTTTGGACACGTCTTTGTGTTGGATGGACATACTTTCACCGTATGGCCAAAATGCCAGCAGCCTGAACACTGCGTCACCGAGAACACGAAAGGCTCTACGCTACACCTAATTCCGTACACAAGCATGTACGGAGGCAAGCGCGGCCCCCGGAAACACACCCTCACTGCTTCGGATTTTTTCCACTTACCAGGTTCTGTTCTCATATTCAGTCTTTTCACAGAAACAATTTCCCCCTGATCACATTTGAAAATATCCAATAGGTCTTTATCTTCAATTTCCATGTCGATATTCCTCACAGTACCATAGGAGTTCTGCACCTCGGTAGTTCGGGAACATGAAATACCTTGTTTCACCAACTCTTCAGAATCAAGTATCTTCCGGACACCCTCCTGCGTTTCAAAATAAGCAATGGCTTTCGACTGTGTTAAATACTTTATTTTAACAATACCTGGAATATTTTGTAGCAGTCTAGCCAATCCAATCTGTTTAGGAAGTTTGCTTTTACTTATTAAATAAACTTCAAGGTTACCTTGGGGCGCTTCCTTAGAGTTCATCCGGTTCACTCTCTTGGGTTTATTGTGTCTCACCAACTCGAAATCGTCATCATCTTCATCCTCAAAGTCTGGTCGGGTCCTCTTCTCGCGCGTCTCAGAGATGATTGCCATATCTTCCCACTCCAGCTGTGCCATGACCACATTTTCGGCTGGAACGTCCACCAACTCTTCCACATCCACCAGATCCCCAGCATCCGAGCCGGACTCTCCACCAGTATCACCGCAATCCACTCTTTCGCTCATACTTGAATGAGGGTAGTCGGCCATTTCACTCACTACACATTAGGGAATAATATCCCTAGCTGTACTCACTCCCTAACTTTGCCCACACCCCCACAGGCACAAACAGTGGTAGGGAACACAAGCAACCACAAATTAATTGGTTATTATACTTTATAGTAAAAATATTCCAAAAACACTAGGGAGCGAAAATTTTGCAGTCGTTTTGCTAGAACTACCCACAGCGAAAAGGGGGTTTCAAAGGTGTTAGTGGGTGGAATCTGAACATATAGCTGTTTTATGCCAGGACGGGCGGTCTGGCGGAGGAGATCTTCAACTCTCTGGAGGGCAAGGACGCCCGAGCGTACTGCGCAATCATTCAGGGCATGGCGAAGTACTACCAGGTGAGATCAAAATGGTCGCCGTAACCTTTTCAGCCTTCTCAATCTTCAAATCTTAAACAGATTATGGTCATCTGATTAGTTATCCCATCGGTAACTATTACCACAATGCCGCTTGCTCGTACAATTTTGAGGTTAGAAATTATTATTATTTGTTTATTTGTTATTTGGTAAGCGAAGAAAGAGATAGTTAACGGTGATGTCGTTTCAGCCGTAAATTAATATGGGTTGACGCCCCTGTGACGCAAAAATGTCGCTCTATTTGTTTATTTATTATTTGGTAAGGGAAGAAAGAGATAGTTAACGGTGTTGTGGTTTTGGCCGTAAATTAACATGGGTTGACGCCCTGTGACAGCAAAAATGTCGCTCTATTTGTTA
The DNA here is from genome assembly GCA_946894095.1 of Incurvaria masculella. Classification (NCBI taxonomy): domain Eukaryota; kingdom Metazoa; phylum Arthropoda; class Insecta; order Lepidoptera; family Incurvariidae; genus Incurvaria; species Incurvaria masculella. The sequence goes on along the minus strand of OX335644.1, from coordinate 26,754,104 downwards.
ATTTATGATTTGGTAAGGGAAGAAAGAGATAGGTAACGGTGTTGTCATTTCGGCCGTAAATTAATATGGGTTGATGCCCTGTGACAGCAAAAATGTCGCTCGGACACTTTTACCCGTGTCGCTCCCATCTGCCAAACACGTGAAAATGGACATAGCTCCAATGATTCGGTCACTGCATCGCAGGCGGAGCGCGCGTACCAGCTGTCGAGGGAGGCGCTTGAGGCGGGTCTCTCGCTTTCGACGGGCACGTACAACGCGCTGCTCGGCTGCGTAGGCTATCTACGCGAGGGCGTCGAGCTGCGCACGCAGGCACTGCTACAGCTGCTGAGGGAGATGCAGGAGCAGGTATTCGTAACATTTCGTAAACCTCAATCCGAAAGTTAACTATCGGTAACACCGCATATTTCCATTCCACCATCTTCAACTACAGGGCAGGTTCAAATTAGGAGTTATGTAGCCCGAGGTCGAGGTGGCAGTTTTCGCTGTATAACAGATTCGTCAAAATTATAAGGGGCTGACGGCGACGTCGGAGACGCTGAGCGCGTGCCTGCAGTCGGTGGCGGCGTGGGGCGGAGGCCGCGGCCTGCGCCGCCTGGCGCTGCAGCTGCTGGCGGAGTTCCGAGCGCTCGGCGTGACGCCCTCGCTCGCCGCGTACTACCACCTGCTCTGCATCTTCTGCAAGGAGCGTGAGTTGCTCGGATGGATTACCTCCAAACTCAACTAACTGTTTGCAAAAAACCAATGACTTAAATATTACTACGCAAAGACAAGCCCTTCCATACAACATAAATGGAGCAACAAAAGTGGTGTTATATGCATCGCGGGGACACCACTTTGTCGCCAGACAGCCGCGTGGCCTCTATCTAATAATGCGCCCCAATAATGACCAATTGTGTGGTAAAACTGTGCAAGAATTACATAAAAAACTCAAAGAAAGACGAAATATCGGAATACCGCAACAGGCAACAGGCATATCCTTACCTTTAACATATCACTGCAAAAAACACATTGGTTCCCCTTAGACGGCATAGCCCAAAGCTGAACCACACTTCATCAAGGACAAATCCCAGAATGTTTTTTATTTGCAACAGAGTTGTACACTCTTGGAATCAAATACGACAGGATGTCATAAGTGCCAAAACAGTTATTGTGTTCAAACATTTACTAGACAAATGTAAACATAGAAAAAAAAAACATAAATAAATAAGCAAAAAAATACAATTAATATGTTTATATTTTTTTGCTTATTTATTTATGTTCTCAATCATTCTAAAACTTGATATGCACGCATCAGCATAGCTTCTAGTACTATAAACCAAAAAATAACAATTGTATCGTAGAACTGATCAGTGTTCACGAAATTGGCATTCTACTGTACCATCACTTATGAACACAGTCGCCATATAGTTGGGTATTATTAGTTGAACTGGCTATAAGCACCACCTAAATATGTGCATTCTCCCGTGGCCAGGCGGACCCCGCACCGACATCCTGAGCGGCATCCTCACGGAGCTGGAGCAGCGCGGCAAGCTGGAGGCCACCGAGCCGACCGACACCAACTTCTTCATCACCGCGCTCGCCGTCTGCAATGAGCACCTACAGGTACTGGACCTACCGGGATAGTTAGACCAATTCGTCAACTGGCTGATTTAGTCCACCTTTGATCGGAGCATCATGAAATCTGGTAGGCGAGGAAATGTGACACTAAGAATTTTGAGGTTCGAACATGAGCCAAATCGGTCGAGCGGTTGCTGAGATATGGGGTTTTAAGGTGGCCCTCATTCGAACTCACGGTGGTGAACTCATTCGCGGGCACGGTACAAAACCGTGCTGTTGCGCTCTGGGACCTTCTCTGTTTCAAAGAAAAAGACAGGCTCCGTGATGAGGAAGATGCAACATGTCCACAAAAAAGACAATGTGCATAGTGTATGATTTGATAAGATTTACGAAAATTGTAATTACAAAACGACTTATAGCTAAAAGTAAACCACGACCGCTTTAGTCAAAAATGTAACAAAAACCAAATAGATTATAAATCTTGATTAAATAAGCTATGTCTGATGACTAATCTATTTAAGATGTTCTTACTTTATCATTTCGCAATCCACCTCCAAAGTTATTGTATAAAACGCGCGAAAAATTCGAACTTTCGGACCTTATAACTTAGAAACCAAACACAATTTTACAATGCCAATGGTCATCAAACATCTAGTTCGATAAAATAAAGCTATTTTGAGCAAAACTTGGGATCTCTGACAAGAAATATGGGCGTGATCTTCTTTTCCCGTTTGTATGGGGAGTTGAGCGGGATGGGCCACCTTAAGAGGGTGTCGGAAAAAAAAAATGGCCCTGCCCCTATTCCTGCATCTCTCTATTGTCTTGTGGATATTTTTGACTTAGCTTAAACTTAGTTTCTTGAAGCTAATCTTAGTTTCTCGAAGCTAATCTAGATGGCAATGTCTCCATTCAATAGACCGACATCTTTTGAAATCATAATTTTAGTCCATACATCCCATAATGGTAACATTAAAGTTATAATTTTATTCGAAACTAATAGTTATAATTATATACTTATACTGTACCATGTTATTCTATAATTTCCATACTGAACATACCTCATCATTTGGTACGTATTATTTACTTGAAACAGTTGCAAGTGCACAGTTCGGAGTGAACTACTTGTTTTGCTGGTTGATTTAATTGAATAGCAGCTTACTGACTGGTTTGCCGGAGCGGCCTAGTAGACCAGATTGAGATATCCGTTTTTGCTCGAGCCGATTGACTTGGGGCAACTTGTCGGCAGGACGCGGCGCTGGCGGAGCGGGTGCACGCGCTGCTGCTGCGTCACGACCACTACCGGCTGCTCGGCGACGCGTACAAGGAGAGCATCTACTACCGCCACCTCATCACCGTCTCGTGCAGGTCGCTATACAATTCCACTAGCTCTCATACCCTCATCCGCTCTCTAAATTTAAAAATCTAAAATCTAAATTCTCTCGAATTCGAAACTACATGTCAGTGCAAAAAAACATTGTATAACTATTCAGATGATGATCTTGGTTTATTAGTAACAGTATTTAACAAATTTTGTTAAAAATCCGTTCAGAATTATGGGTTTGTGAAATTCATATGTTTATTGAGGTTATTTTCCTCCTTTTTTTCACTGGACATGGATTGCTAACTACACACTCACTGTCATTTACCCGGATAAATAAGGTGCCATTCCAGGACCTTCTCTATATTATCACGGCTAAGTGGAATCGATGGAAAACATGGACATTTTTTAATTGCCACTTCGCCAACCAGATCCAACCCTACCGAATAGTAAGTAGGGAACAGTCTTACATGAGTTCCCAACCTCGAAGTGACTTTAATTCTCGACTTTTAAATTTTGGATAAAAATATATTGGTGTATATCCTGACATTCGAACCTGTGGTCTAATACTCTAAAAATCACACTCTTTAATCACTAGACTACGCACCAAACAAATGTATAATTGGTTTGGTAATTTTTCTATACACTCTCATTTTATTACGACGAGGTGAAAATATACAGTACATTCAGTATACATATTCGAGCATAATAAGGAAGGTCCTGGCATGGCACCTAGTTGCCATGTGGTGTGTTAGACTATTACCTGACGGTCAGTTTGGTATCACCCATCCATGTCCAGTTACATAAAAAAAAACAACTCAGTAATCAGATATATTTAACCGCATATATTTTACCGAGAGAAAAACACCCCTCCGTACCCACATAAATTACGTGAGTTGGTGCCTCCTTACACTCTCCTCTTCATGCCTTTATGCGTGAAATTGTATAGCTACTGTCACTATATGCGACCTATGTGCGTAGGAACGCGCCGCTAGAACGCACCACTTTGCTGCTGGATCAGTTGGTACCCAACGTGTACGTACCGGAGCCATCCGTCATGGACGAGGTACGATTCCCCAACTCCTTACCTTGACTAATGAAAATAATTATATGACCTGCAAAACCATTTTCTTCCACAAACAGCGCCTTAAGGCACTATCAAAACATGGCACGAAGCCATACCTCTACCGACGATCCTCTACGATTACGGATGAAATGTAAATGTACCTCCTAGACTGCTCTATCTCTTAAGGTGGCCCATCCCGCTCATCTCCCCATACAAAAGGGGAAAGAAGATCACGCCCATATTTCTTGTCAGAGATCCAAAATTTTGCTCAAAATAGCTTTATTTGTTCGAACTAGATGTCTGATGACCATTGGCATTGTAAAATTGTTTTTGGTTTCTAAGTTATAAGGTCCGAAAGTTCGCATTTTTCGCGCGTTTTATACAATAACTTTGGAGGTGGATTACGCAATGATAAAGTAAGAACATCTTAAAAAGATTAGTCATCAGACATAGGTTATTTAATCAAGATTTATAATCTATTTGGTTTTGGTTCTGTTTTTTACTTCAGCGGTCGTGGTTTACTTTTAGCTATAAGTCGTTTTGAAATTAAAATTTTCGTAAATCTTACCAAATCATACACTATGCACATTGTCTTTTTTGTGGACATGTTGCATCTTCCTCATCACGGAGCCTGTCTTATTCTTTGAAACAGAGAAGGTCCCAGAGCGCAACTACACGGTTTTGTACCGTGCCCGCGAATGAGTTAGGCCCACCGGGTTGGGCCACCTTAATAAACAATCTCACACACCCTTCTTAGATCTTGTCACTGTCTTCTTTCAGTTGAAAATGATCTCTTACCCAACGATTGCGGAACTTGTCCAGTCAAATCACATTTACACATTTCTACTGCCTTTATTCTACATTCGTGCCTCTTTAACCATACCCAAGTTGCACTTCCTTAAGTAAGTGCAGGCACCAGCATACTATTATACCCGTCCGAGCTTAATTGTCTGATTAACAATTAGCTTATGAAAAGCAACTCCTACAAAGTTCTGTCATTTTCGTACTGTCCAGTATATAACAGCGAATTGTAACGTTGTTCTGAATTAGTTTGAGTCCCGTCTTATTGGATTTAGTTACAACTCATCAATGAGGTTTTGCTTGTGCAGATCATTAAGGCGCTGGAGCTGGGCGGCGCCGGCGACCGCCTGGCGCAGGCGTGGTCGCAGCTGGTCATGTTCGGGCACGCGCGACGCACGAAGCTGCAGGAGCGACTTCTCGCCGCAATGAACGGCTGCTTCGCGCACCAAGGTATGGGATATAATATCCATATTGCAAGCCTATCTGACTGAACTTGCTCCAATGCTTGATTGAAATTGATAGCGTAACCTTGATACCTAGAACCTTTGATAGTGTAACTATAACATGCTGAGATAAATATTTCTCCTCTGCTGAATAAAGATTGCTGATTTTTTAGTTACACACTTATCTGGCCAATCAATCTAAGATGATTGTTATTATTATTATATTATATTATTATTGATAGGCTAGCAGCTTTAAGCTGATCGCCTATATCACAAGACTTATTTTTTTTTATATGATTGTCCAGTTAATTTTTTAAGGAATTTACGGAGACAGCGTTTACAAGTATATTTCTCTTAGAATTTTTCTTAGTACCTTTGTGTGTTTTCCAAGGATCACATATAGGTTCAATGTTTTTCGTATTTAAATTATTCATTATGATGTTCAACTTACGGTTCAGATGCGGAAGTGCAGGAGAAAATGCGCAATGCAGCGGCCGAGATGCTGCGCTTCGGGGAGGCGGAGCCCGGAGATATGGACCGTGATCAGCGCACGCCACCGGCACAGTACGTTGCAATAATTGTGTCAACTTTATATACGTCGCAAACGTTACGAGTAAGGCCGGGATGGCATTGAAAAATATTGGTGGAACCATTCGTTTTTGTTTACGCAACCTGACATGGATGGTTAATACCACACAACTACCGTTGTAATTTAAGCTCAATGCACCACATTCCCGAAGGAATTAGGTGCCATGCCAGGACCTTCCCTTTATGAGCACGGCTACATTGAACTGGATGGAAAACACGGACAATTTTTCATTACCTCTTTGACCGTCTTTTCATCCAATGCGATTGTATCAACCCGGGTGGGCTTAAACCCTACCACCGAATAGTGGAAAGGTACCTACAGTTTTACATGAATTCTGAACCATGGAGCAGCTCGCATTCGTAACGAAATGCACTTATCTAACTCAAAATGAGAAAGAAAGTAGTGCATGAACGGGGCGAGGATTTGAACCCAGGCCTCTGGTATGCTAATCTAGTCCCCGCACCACTGGGCTACGAGCCGCTTCAATGCCATATTAAAAGTGTGCAAATGTTTCCATCGTTCAGACTGTCTGCGGGCGCCCTGTGCCACATAGTGGACATGTGCTCGGCGGGAGAGCCTCCCGAGGCGTCGTGGGAGGCGGCGGTGGCGGCGGCGCGGAAGCTGCGCGCGGGCGGAGCGCCCGGCGCTGCCGACGCCGCGCCGCTGCTCGCCTACGTGGAGAGGGCGAGTGCGAGCGGTCGTCACAGTGACGCCGCCGTGAGTACTCTTCGAGTGTTTGTTTCAAGCCGCACTATCGCTGTTGCTACTGTTACTGATTTTGTATTATAAATAATTCTCACCTTGTTCTATGTCTCTCTTTTTGGGATTACTCTCTTTATATAATAATTTCGGTTTGTTAGTACCATATCACTCAAGTCAGAAATCATCTTTTGATATTATGTATTTGACTATCAATCCCCCTCTGCAATCACTCATTTTCACTTGTTAAAGAAGAAATACTGTTTTTCTTTTCTATCTTTGTCAGCCTCGGTGGCCCAGTGGCGCGACACTTCGGCGATCGCTTTCCGAAGTTAAGCAACGCTGGGTCCGGTCTGGTCTTGGATGGGTGACCATTCGACCGTTGAGAGAGGCTGGCCGTGGTTCGGATTCCACGTTAAGCTGTAGGTCCCCTTCCTTACTTACTAGGTGGTAGGGTTTATCCCGCCTGGGTTGGTACCATCGCATTGGATGAACGATGATCGAAGCGGCAATGAAAATTGTCCGTGTTTTCCATCCAGTTCAATGTAGCCGTGCAATATAAGGAAGGTCCTGGCATGGCACCTAGTTCCCATGTGGTGTGTTGGGCTAATACCATGACAGAACTTGTGGTATGAGCCATCCATGTCCAGTCACATAAAAAAAAAAAATCTTCATGCATTTTTAATCATGGTAAAGAAGATGGTTCTTTGTTCTTTGCCTTAAACTGTTCTGCCAAGGAATTGTTTGGCAGTAGCATTTAGATCTAAGTATGTATTTCATAATTGTGGACGGAAAAAATATGTTATGTAAACCCGTGAAGTTTCTTTGCGGGTTCTTCTTTACTGGGTTGATCGAATCCGCGGATCTTTGTGACGTAACTTGGTGTAGTTTCACTACCAAAAAGTTTAAATAAATGAAATGAAAAGATATATATAATGGTAACAAGTAAAAATAAAGTCAATAGTGGGAGAGGGAATTTACACGCATATGCAATGCGATTCAAATAAGAATAGGACAGGGCTCGTAACTAACTTCACTCGAATTAGCGCAGTAAGGTACGGTCGGCACATCCGCACGAGCTTACAAGGAAAACATTTGCTTCATATTGATATAGGATATTGATAGGAAGCCTGACACTTTTTTTCATTCATCAGATTTAGGTTCGATCCGAGTATGTGCGTGTCGTAACAGCGAAACTAGACAGTAACACACGAACCTACAGTGTAGGATCACATTGAGTGCATGTCACAGAATATACATACATTTACACGCGTAGGGCGGCTCTTTGTTTGCTGTGCATTAGTTATATGTGTTAGGCCCCGTGTCCACGAGTTGTATTGGTTAAAACAAATTATTTTGTCTGAATGTTTATGAAACATTTTTCGTAGACACTTTTTTTGCACACCAGACTGAAGTTCCCATCCTATTCCTATTTGAATCAAATTGTGTATCAAGGTGCAGCTTCCCCGGGGTGTAATATACATACGTAAATGCTAGCGTGTAATATACATCTATTAGAAACTTAAACTCTCCAAACCATGTAACATGTAAAGGCACCGAGAGGAAGAGTGGCTCAAAAGGTCCGTTTTGTATCAGGTGGCGCTCGGGTACCTGGCGGAGGCCGGCTTCGAGGAGGCGGGCCCGGCGTGCGTGTCCGCGCTCGCCGCCGCGCTCAACCGCTCGCCGGACGAGGCGCTGCGGCTGCTGGGCGCGCCCCGCGCCGAGCTGGCGGCGGGGCTCGCGCCCGACCTCGCGGCCATCGCCGACGCGTACCACCTGTGAGTGTGCAGAATCGAAAGCCCCTCGACGCCGTCAGATGCTTCTGAGCTGAGAGTCTGGCGTGCGCCGTGTTTTCAAGCAGCCGTTGCCGATGGAGGTGCCCAGTAGTATCAACTAGAACTTGGGCTCTTACTCCCCTCGACGCTACTTGTCGCTGGTGGCGAATGGAGGCCTTCTCGTTACGCCGTCGCCATAGAATATATATAGTATTACATCCAGTAGCTCAACTCCATACAAAGTCCCGATTTCGTGCACCTGTGCAGGTACATCCTTGCCAACCTTTAAGAATAGACTGAAATCATTTTATTTGACGCAGTAGTGAGTTTGTTTGTTATAATTGTTTTTAATTTTTTCTTTTTATTTCAGTTCAGTTGTCATGTATGAAATAATATATATTTTGTATAGTAAGTAGATGTATATGTATTAATTATGTATCATGTAGTATTTATTTATGTATATAATATATATTTATGTATATATAGATATGTTTATGTTTATGTTAGTAATAGACTGTATATTTTTTTTAATTGAATACCTACATTTCGTTAAATATATATAAAATAAGTAGCTATGCTTAGTTTTAGTTACATTTTCATTTACATTGTTCTGTATTAATTCGTTATAAGCGTTGTTTTTCTTTGCTTACCCTAAGCTGTAAAATTTCCCTATGATAGGGTCGATTGTTAGAAATTGCCTTAGGCAATAAATCCGCCTTTGCTTTGTACTTTGTATGGATTGCAATAAAGAATATTATTATTATTATACTATATATATTTATTTGCACGTTTTTTAAAATTATTTTTACATATTTACAATAAAAATTCATAAAAATAATATTAAGAAACGGAGAATCCACCGGCGGCGAGAGGGGATTCCGTAGGAATTTTTTCCGCATGCCATATTTGCCCTGCTTGGCCCCTTAATTTTGGTGCCAAAAATTATTATTATTATTACATTTAGCTTGTATGGGCTCTAGGCTAGTTCGCTACTGCTGTGGCCCCGGTCGCACAACTATATATCTACTGTGCTAGTGGTATCAACTAGAACTAGGGCCCTGACTCCTCGACGCTCCTTGTTGTTGGTGGCGAATGCAGGATCTCTCGATGCGTTGTCGCTGACACTTCACGTTTGCACGCATCCCCACTCAAGTCTATATGGCCCCACGCCGATTCGAAATTGCAAAACACGTGAAACTTATGTTGATCAGCACAATACAAACCGCGTTGCTGTGTAGGCTTACAAAAAAGTGTTTTTTCAAAACTTGCTGTGTCAGAGGCACAGACTATGCTCGTGCCGTCACAGCATTGACATTCCAAAATCTAAAGACAGCCTCGGTAGCCCAGTGGCGCAACGCATGGTTCCTGACGCTTTTGAACTCTGTTTTTAACTCGGTGATCTCGGATTTGAGTTCACTAACTAAGTTTCTAAGTGCAGGCAGCTGGCGAATCCCCTCTTCATAGTCGGGGCAGATATACTTTAGGGTGTGAGCTTGGAGAATTAACACTCTGACCTCCGTAGCAAGAAAACCACTACATTTTAAGCAAACTTGGCGCTCACAGCTGAAACATGCTATTTTTGGGTTTGTATCATCTGGTTTAGGTAATTTTTTGTCACATTTCAGGCACGATGCCATGATCTGATAAACTTGCTTAATTAATCCACAAAAACACTTGCTTAATAAGAGTTAATCACTATTTACTTAACAGTTCTTTCTTTATTTTGATATGTGGGTAGTTTGTTTGTTTACGTTTTGTGAGCAGACTGTTTTTTGAGATATTTGAATAAATATTAGGTTTTCTGAGGAGATAACACCACCATCAACAGATTATTGCGAATAGAATCGTTTCACAATGTTTACTTCCCGAAAATCGCAGTAAAAAATGTTTAACACAAAATTGTTATGAGAAGACTAGTGCACTCAATGACAGTTGACAGTTGACATCAATCAGTTGATCATCAGCTCTGTAGATTATCATTTTGACAGATATATCATTCCCAGGAGCGGGCCGGGGACCGTGGAGAGGCGAGACCGCCGGCGCGAAGAAGACACAACTTCCTCCGATAGCGACAGCGACAGCTCCGATTCGGACTCTGACAAGAAGTAGGCCCCGCAACGCCTGCAGCCCGCATCGCGGTGGCCACTCTTCGAACTCTGTTTCTCTGTCTTCATTATCTCTGTCCTGCTTATTCCCGTCTTAGCCCTTTGGCTTCCGTTCAGTCGATATCGACCGAGTTTTTTGGCGCCAAAATTAAGGGGCCAAGCAGGGCAAATATGGCATGCGGAAAAAAATCCTACGGAATGCAAGTTAACCTACTTCACAGAGAGGCCATTGTGCATAATAAAAGTGACAATGTGAATCATAAAGAGGAAAGAGATATGCCATCTAGCGCGTGGGAACTGTCTTGACGAACGCATTTTTAAGGCCCTGGTGCTAGCCAAATCACAAAGTTAGACGAGGCACCCCAAGTTAACTGACTAAGTCTGAGGATTAGAAGTGTCATTCTTACAATACATGATTCCTTGTCTGTTTGTAATGTATGTTTCCTTTTTCTATACAAAATACATTGCGGAAACGGTGTCCATTTCCGAACTTTTTTGACTAAATGTAGAAATCTAAAAGCAAATGGAATTACTTGTTTATGCATATATGCTGTTTTTGCTTCTATCTAGATATCACATTAATTTCGGATTTATAATGTAAAAAATCTACTTTATTATTATTATTATTATTTAAATAAACAATGGAATCCAAAGATATTAACAGTACATTATTAGTATTGACTTCTATTTGGACTTACTGAGCTATTTCACTACATATTATTACATTTGTATGGTGCGAGTGGTTGGCTAGACATTCGCGCGCGGTGGCGATGTTTCGACTGTGTGGCATACAACGCGCCGCCGGAGTGCCATACAACTATATTGCCACTATGGCCACACTGAGGAGACGCCATATCGACCGCATGCCACTTGTTCCTTTACCTTCAGTGTTAGCCACGTATTAATGATAATGGACTAATAGTTAGTTGCGCAAGATCAAATTTTTGTTGCCCTAAATGGCATCCTGTGTATCAGGAGTGTGCAAATTTGTAAACGAAATGACTGGCTGGTGCTGCCGTCGCTCAAGCAAAAGTGGCTGAATTCCCGGCGTGACTGATAATTGTGCTTGATGTTGCCAGTGTGCGAATATTACGTGAATTAGAAATTGGTAAAAAAGTAGCCATAAGAATATGTAAGTATAGCCATTAATTTAGTTTCAGTTGCGAAGATTCATTTATTTGATAACATTAACAGATGAAAAATTTAAAAACATGAAAAAGAAAAAACTAAGACACAGGGGTTAAGAGCCAAGGTAAAATACTTCGTCCAGCGGCGACACGTATGGCAGTGTTCCCATCACGCTTGCTGCATTGCCCCTCTGGATAGCAATGCTCAGTCTCTGTGTTAAATAACTTGCTGACATTTTGTCTCCTGTTAAGTCAATAATTTTCTTTCCGATTTCATAAATAAAGGATTTGGCGCTCTCACACCACGGGCCGAAGGTCTCAACCGCGAAAGGAACAAATAAATAATTTTGATCGGTTATTGCCTGGTATTTTTTTATTTTTAAACTTGCTGCTGACTCGGCAGCCGAACCTACTTTTGATGCTGAGTGCGTGACGTGTGAGGGGGCCAATGTGTCCACACATGTGGCATCCCAAACGAGAGATTTGCCCTCTGACCAGGGAACTAGGGTCATCCCGTCTACCCGTTTCCCATCATTGCGTGAAAGGTTGGGTTCCAGTATGGATGGAATGTTTATCGAGGCGAGTGCGCGTCTGATAATTTCGTTTAACATTGTATGACGTGCAAATCGGCCAGCGCTTCTGCTACAATAAAGCCCATGCAACCCATTGGCCTCCACATTCACGCCACAGGTACAGGTATGAGGTTTTACGACGTCGCACCCCAGACGGAGGCCGACTGAAATTCTTATTGTATTATTGTCCAAAATGGTTGAAATATGTTTAGACGGTAGAGCGCGAAGCCACGAACCCGATTCGTAGCAACAACTTGCTTTATACCTTGCTTCTTCAATAGAACTGTTGAAAATAAACGTTTCGCTGATTCTTTTGATATTTATTTCGTCCCAGCGCTTTTGTATGTTAAGAGCTGTCGGTTGATCTACATTTGGACACATGTCGTCCCATAAAAGACTGGCCTCCAATAAATAGCTAATCTCGAGTCCGTCTCCTGAAAGGGGTAGGATGAGAGAGACCAGATCCGAGACGCCATGTACGGACGCCAGAAAACTAGGGAGTACGAGGTCTGTAACTCGACGAATGCCAATGCCTCCAAAACGAATCGGAAGAGTGGCTTGCAACCATTGGGAAGCATTCAGGTTGATAAGTATGTTTTGAAGTGAATTATTGTAATAAATATAATGTGTTGGTATCTGAAGTTTTATTTATTTTCATTATATTTAAAATACAATGACAGTATTTTTCTCATTCTTGAAGAATCCATAAAAAAAATGTTTTCTGTCCAATCTTTTCTTAAGTAATGAATTTTCAAAGTTTTTTACCTATTTCTTATTGCATGACAATAGGTACCTTGATAATTTTATGTATTTAATGGATACGACATTATTGTTATCTCATTAAATTGATCACTCAATCATTGCAGCCAAAATGCCTGAGCGTAGGATCAATACGCAAAATCATCAGCGCCATCTAGCGGAAGATAGGGGAAGCGTTGTATCGATTCGAATATAATCGAGAAATTTTTTGGCTGTCGTAATTGTCGGGATAGCTCAGTTAGTTAGTGGGCATGTGATCCAAAGGTCGCAGGTTCGAATCCTGCTTTCGATGAATGTCACGACCAAAAACTTTTTCAGATTATTTTCAAAATCTGATTACAGTGCTTCAAAAGTAGATGTCGCTGAAACTCAAATTAATGAGATAATAGGTACCTTATATAAATAGCTCGCATTTATGATATAAGCTCAACACAGCGCATTCCTGAATGGATTAGGTGCCATATCAGGTTTTGAACTAGACGGAAAAAGCAGACGATGGTTGATTGCTGCTTCGAACATCTTTTGATCCGATTCGAGGTACCAATCCTGGCGGGCTTAACCCTGCCAACTAGTAGAGGAAGAACCCTACAGTTTTACATGAAATCCTAACCATATATCAGCTCGCTTTCCTAACGAAATACATTTCTCCAACTCGGAGAGAGAAAGAAAATCGTGCATGAGCGGGGCCGGGATTTCAACCCAGACCTCTGGCATGGAAGCCAAGTTCACACGCCCCCGAGTTACGAGCCGCTTAAGTGTATAAGGCGCAAGTGTTCTTTTACATAGATGTTATATATTCGATTGTATGAAAACTACAACATTTTAGGCATCAAATGTGGCATTTATGTAAGTTTATTATTTGGCCCTACCTGGCGGAACTAACTCATTCGCGGGCACGGTACAAAACCGTGCTGTTGCGCTCTGGGACCTTCTCTGATACAAAGAAAAAGACAGGCTCCGTGATGAGGAGAATGCTACATGTCCACATAGCAGACAATGCGCATAGTGTTTGGTTTGGTAATATTTACAAAAAATTTAATTACAAAACGACTTATAGCTAAAATTAATCCACGACCGCTGTAGTAAAAAATAGCACAAAAACCAAATTGATTATCAATCTTTATGAAACAAGCTAGGTCTGATGACTAACCTTTTTAAGAAGTATATATTTTATTGTTGAGTAATCCACCTCCAAATGTATTGTATAAAAAGCGCGAAAAGATCGAACTTTCGGACCTTTTAGCTTAGAAACCAAACACAATTGTACAATGCCAACGGTCATCAGACATCTATGTAGTTCGATCAAATAAATCTATTTTGAGAAAAAATTTGGATCTCTGACAAGAAATATGGGCATGATCTTGTTTCCACGTTTGTATGGGGAGTTGAGCAGGAAGGCCCACCTTAAAGAATTCCTAATCCTAAAGTTGGCAGGGACTGGGACCATCGTTGTATGCAAGACTTGATGAATAAGTTAATAGCCTGGCTATGAGAGAGGCGATGATTTAAGTCCATCACAGCACCGAAGGAATAAACGGCAGCTTAGCCACGTTGAAGTGGTAATACCCTGACGGTACCGCCGCCATTTAGTGGAATTAAAATTCGATTTTGCGTGGCTCTCAACCTTTTACGCCATTTTCTTTCTCTCGTCGAATTCTGAATTTCTTAGGAAGGAAAACACTAAGCCACCACCATCTAGTTTATTTTAACGTTTTTTTTGACACGTAAAATACATGAACACTTAAAAAAAGGCATCTTTATAAATACTAGTACACAGAACAGTTTCGTAGCGTCAATATATGCATTAGGCTATATACTTGTCGATCTTTATTAGCTGAATTCAACGAGATACTCTATGGGTGAATCTATCTTTCGAAAAAACATTTAAACATTCCAACATTTCTGCAGCATAAAGGTAATAATATTACCTTTTATCTAAAGAAATAATGCACCTTTATGAGACTATTTTATCTCAATCTATATCTATTCTCATGAGGTATAAATTTACATGCACAAAATGAATGAATTGATTACGTGGTCAGATTTTTCAGGAAATTTATAAAACAAGTTTTCGCGGCAGTCTTTGTTGTTACTTATCATTATGGTCACTAAAAATCCTTTAGTAAGCTATCTCTAATTGCCTCGTTAATTTTCTGCTTGCAAATTAACGAAAACATCTGAAAACCTGTATTCTATATTATTATCTCTAAAGATTCTAATGACAATCTGAAAACACCGGCGGCGGTCCTGCCCGACACGCGCCGCCGAGATCACAGACTATATTGTTTATTGTTTATTGTTTATTCATCATCCATAGACAGTACACTGCACTCGGATTTGTCATATTTTGTCATTAGCCAGTTCGGGGAAATCCCAGCGAAGAAGAACTGGAAAGAAACTCCGCTGGTTTTTTTTTTTCAACGTCCACTTAGTCTAAATTTACAAAAGTATTTAGACTCACAGATAAACACGCTAAATTAATATGAATTGACGAGAATCAGCAATTCATGTCATATGCAACAGTTCATGACAAATATCAGTTTATTAGTAAAGACCATGCCCGCCATCTAGAATGTTGCCAATTGGAGCAAGCCAGTCCCCACAAACAGCACCCGTTCACGAGCATCACGCCAGGCACAGCCATCGCCTCTATCAACCATATTTTAGGGAAAGAGGAGACCCGAACCCAGCGTCGCCGCAAGTAGGGACCTTAAAGCGATGCACTACTCCAGTGGCAACATGAAAAAGTTGTGAAAGCTCTGTACGATTTAGTTTTAATACGATTATTTCTGTCATGAACTACTACAGTGACCTGTAAACAAAGAGTCAAAATACAAAATACATTATTATTCTTACAGCTAAAAAAAAAACTATATAATATTACACTTTAAATGCTACCACCTACAGAAAATTAAGAGTACAATGGTTTGAGAGCAACCATATACGAATAAGATTCCTGAAAGAGATTCTGACCAACACCTACAGTTAAATAATGCTTCAATACAGTTCGGGTGTACAGAGCCCTCGTCATTATTGATACGAAATACGAAATTGATAAGGGGTGTGCCGAGACGGGACTAATGAATACGACGGGACTAACCATAGATAAAAAGGGAGTAACTCTGCGCTCTGAGCCGGTTTAGGGCCGAGTCACTATTACTTATTCTGTGGCCGAGTGCACGAAAGGACAAAAAATCTAAATCAACGTCAAAGTATGATCAAACAGGTCACTTTGTGGGACCGTATGGAAGGAACTCTATGCGGATCACTAAAAGTGACGTGTTTGAACATTAATTAACTCGGCCGTCTCTTCGTGCAACCGGGGCTTAGTACACGAAGTCCCAGTTGTCACTTAAATTGGCGTTTCCGGCAAACCGATCGACTGGCGTTTTCAAATGTATGGAGACATTTGAAAACGCCAGTAACAGTACCCGAAGTCCCAGTTTTCACCTAAGTTGGCGTTTTCAGCAAACCGATCGACTAGCGTTTTCAAATGTATGGAGACATTTAAAAACGCCAGTAACAGTACCCGAAGTCCCAGTTGTCACCTAAATTGGCGTTTACAGCAAACCGATCTACTGGCGCTTTCAAATGTATGGAGAAATTGAAGAACGCGCGCAGTGGGCGTTAAGCGAACTATCATTTGCGAGTCCGAGTTTGATTTGACAGCTTACTCAACGTTGCCGTTTACGTCCACTCCGCGTTTTCATACTAATCGGAAGTCCGAGTTTGACTTTGACAGCTTGAAAAAGTAAAACCACAGAATATCTATAAAAACTTGTATGGAGTGTGGAGAGATGAAAAGGTGGGTCAGGTCTTGAGACCCACGGCTGCGCAGCTGCTCTCCTCTAGTCGTGATTTGAATGTTGTATATATGTATGTGTTATCTCGCTGGGAAACTTCGTTAGTGCGATATAGACTTCATGTCTGGCTGGTAGCGCCATCTAGCGCCCGCCATGTTAACTAACTTCTGTTCATCTGTTTTGTTGATGTGTGGCGTGTGAAACTAGTAGCTCTCAGTAGAGGGCGCTAGGGCGCTACTGGAGTTTGACGTTTTTACCGAAAACGCCAGTCGATCGGTTTGCCGTAAACGCCAAATTAGGTGAGAAAACAGACTGACCACTCAATTCTCACCTAAATTGGCGTTTACGTAACTTCGAAGTTTCGTAAAAACGTCAACCTCCATACAAGTTTTTACTAGATATTCTGTGGTTTTACTTCTTCGAGCTCTCAAAATCAAACTCGGACTTCCGATTTGTATGAAAATGCGGAGTGCACGTAAACCGCAACGTGGACGTTTTTACGGCAACGTTGAATAAGCTGTCAAATCAAACTCGAACTCGCAAATGTTAGTTCGCTTAACGCCCACAGCGCGCGCTCTTCAATTTCTCCATACATTTAAAAACGCCAGTCGATCGGCTTGCCGAAAATGCCAATTTAGGTGAGAACTCAGACAGCCCACTCTGGCACCTTCTTTGTTTCAAAGAAAGAGACAGGCTCCGTGATGAGGAGAATGCAAAATGTCCACAAATCAAACAATGCGCATAGTGTTTGATTTGGTAAGATTTATGAACATTTTAATTAAAAAACTACTTTATAGCTAAAAGTAAACCACGACTGCTGTAGTCAAAGATCAAACAAAAACCAAATTAATTATAAATCTTCATGATACAAGCTATGTCTGATGACTAACCATTTTAAGATGTTCTTGTTTTATCGTTAAGTAAAGCACGTCCAAAGTTATTGTACAAAACGCGCGAAATGTTGTAGCGTCTCAAACTTCAACCTTCCTTTCCATTTCTAAAATTAGATGATTAGAAAAAATATTGAATGGCCACCAAAAATGAGAGAAACAGAACGTTTTCAAAGCTGGACCTTCAGAAGATAGATTTTTTTTCTAAGGACTAGCACCCAAATGAGACGAGGCCACGACTCGATAGCTCTACACGTTTGTATAGGAAGCTGAGCGGGAAGGCCCACCTTAAGGACCGAGTGCACCAAAGAACCAAAAATCAAAATCAACGTCAAAGTATGATTAAACACGTCACTTTGTGTGGACAGTATGGAAGAAACTCTATGCAGTTCTCTAAAAGTGATGTGTTAGATGGTTATACTAGCCAATGCGAATAGTTTGATTGCGTTAACTTCCTGATCCCTATGGAATGAGAACATGAAAAAAAAAACATTCCAGCTAACGTTCTACCAAAACAAAAAGAAAAATGTTACAGAAATTGATATTTTATGCCTGGAAAAAATGTTTGAAGTCAGGTCTAAAATATATTATTTTTCAAGTTTACGGCTTATATTGATATTAACTAATATTTATTTTAAAACCAATTCAAATATCTTAACATTATCTACCCATTCAGCGAAGAACATGTTTAACTTTTCCCAATTTCTTTCGAAACAATAAAAAAAACCGGTTTCGCGCGTTATGCGGGTTGGTCACATTTAGAAAGAATTATTTCGAGCTGCTCTAACTAAGCGACGTCGGGCTCTGGCTATCTCGTTTTAATCGCAAACATTGGTCCAAAATGTTTAGGTATGAGGATGCTCTATTTCTTCGTGCAACCGGGGCTCAGTTTGTAACGTGTTTTTCGTCAAAAATCGTCCGGTACATGCACTCTCAATCAACGCACCCTACTCCATCGTGAGCAAGGCGATATGTGGTCATGGGTACGTAGGAAAACCAAATGAAGTGTTTAGACCGTTACAGTGGTTCTTGTTTACAGATTTCTTTCTTTAATTGATGAGTTCTTGATTCACGTTTAATTCTATGTACATACACATAATATTAGTCGACTTTTAATCGCGCACATATGGTAAATTCTCTATTCGATATCTATCTCTTATATATATCTATCTCTTAAATGTTTGTAAACAGTGCAAGCAATAAAGCAGGTAGGTAGGCACATCATTTGATGCGTGCGTTTTCCTCAAATAGCGGGGAAACCGGTCTCGTTATTGTCAAACGAGACGCTCGACATAATGAGCCGCTAGACCGAGAGCGAGCGAGCTCATTTCGAATTATGCCTAAATATGCATGCTGAAGCCAAAATCCTGGTCGTCCGCATAACTGTTATTCGTAGTATCTGAGATTTCGTCCATACAAAACGTGTCAAAGTGACGTCACAAAGTACTACTTTGCGTTAGCATTAGTTTCGGTGACGACTATTTATCTCAGCCTGAGTCTGCCTCTCTGATGCACCCAGCAGGCATGGAAACACGGGAGGAGCGATCGAAACTCATTCGTGTAACGGCAGCGTAGGGAAGAGTCCACTCTATCAATTCCCCATACTACGGATGATAACTGTTATAACATGCTCTTACAGTCGTATTCAGAGTGGACCTGTCAAAACTTAGTACTTAAAAATTTTTGATTCTAAAATAGGTATATTGTCAAAATCTGCGTCTGTATGTTTTAATTTTTTGTAATATCTTTTAGATTGGAAAATATTGGCTAAAAACATTGAAAAAAGTTCTCTTTTTTTACCGCGAAATTGTACCTTGGCCAAAGAATGCATTTCTTAAAAGTTCGATTTCTGCTGCCTTCACGACGGCCTTAAGGTGGCCCAACCCGCTCAACTCCCCATACAAACGGGGAAAGCAGATCACGCCCATATTTCCTATCAGAGATCCCAAATTTTACTCAAAAGAGCTTTATTTGATCGAACTAGATGTCTGATGACCATTGGCAGTGTAAAATTGTGTTTGGTTTCTAAGTTATAAGGTCCAAAAGTTCGAATTTTTCGCGCGTTTTATACAATAACTTTGGTGGTTTATTACGCAATGATAAAGTAAGAAAATCTTAAAAAGATTAGTCATCAGACATAGCTTATTTAATCAATATTTATAATCTTATTGGTTCTTGTTAGATTTTTGACTCGGTCGTGTAAACCATAGGTGTTAGCATACGTGTTAGCTATATTTCGTTTTGAAATCAAAATTTTCTTTTTTGTGGACATGTTGCATCTTCCTCATCACGGAGCTTTTAGAAACAGAGAAGGTCCCAGAGCGCAACAGCACGGTTTTGTACAGTGCCCGCGAATGAGTTAGTCCCGCCGGGTTGGGCCCCGTGTTAGCACCGAATGACGCATATCATTGAATGTTCGTTGCACTAAATAGCGTCCTGTTAAGTTCTTACTTGTTACTTGAAGTCGTTAAAACTTGTAAAAACAACAGTAGTTGTCTATTCGTAACCGAACTCAGTCGCCGGGCGCTGCCGCCATTTTATCTAGAAGTCGTCACCGTACAAACTAATTTCTGTTTCTACTCCCGCCCTTCCATGCTCGCTTGACGCAGCTGTCCTAATTGCTCCAAAGATACGTCGATTTTCAAACGTGTCGACGCGTCGCAGTTCCCGCGCATACTATGACGCCGCGCCGGAAAGTACGCGCGCGACCTAACCGGGAAGAAAACTCAAAGCTTGTTGCAAATACAAATTACAGTTAGGGTTATTGATATGAATATAATAATTTAATTACCGGCTCGGAGGCTATTCAAGACTGGCGCCAGTTCGCCAGATACAAGCTCCGCAGATCAGACATCTCGCAAGTCGCGACACTGCCGACCACTGCCGACCAGTCACCCGCTGACCCTCGCCTTGACGGCCGCGTCGCGTCGCGTCCCGCGTCCTATCGGAAGGTGCAAGTTCATTTGGTGCAATCGCGGTTTTATTGGATTCTTATCTCGTAACAATTGGTAACAGTCAAAAACTAAGTATCCACGCATGCATTCAAACACTCAAACGCACCAAATAACATTGAGAACAACAGAAAGCCTCCTAGAAAGTATTTAAAAATTGAAAAAACAAACAAATAGTGAACGTCTTTCAAAGATATTTTATTTTACGCAAATGTACGTATCTACGCAATGTTAGTAAAGACTGATTGTCAAAATCACGGGATATTGGCAAAATAATAGAAAGTGAAAACTAACGCATCAATACAGACTATAAGGGGTCATCAATAAAGATTGTGCACAATGCACAAATGTACATATGGTCATATATACGGTATACATATGTACGGATTGCATGGTCTCCACTAGTATATTGAAGGTTTTTCAATTCGAAAAAAAAACTATTATATTTTTTTGAGTTTCCGGAAACTCAAAAGACATTTCATCTAACATAATTCCTGGTACAATTCCGAAACCGAAAGATATTTTTCCTATCTTCACGGGCATAACTATCTGTGTTTTCAGGAAACGTATAAGTTTACTGACCAAGTTAATCGTACCAAGTGATATTACTGTCTATTACTGTCAATATCAGCACAAACTTGAAAAATAATACGTTTGAGAACTGACTAGAGCATTTTTTTTTCATGCAAAAAATAACATTTCCTAATTACTTTTTTAAAATATTGGTAGAACGTTAGCTGAAATTATACATGGTTATTTTTCATGTTACATTCACATTCCATAAGGTTCACGAACAACTATACGCATTGGCTAGTTGAGGAGCAACACGTACACAAAGCAAATAGGGTTTTATTTGGTTAGAATTACAAAAAATATATATTATAAAACGACTTAAGCTTAAAATAAATCACAATGTCGAAAATAAACATAAACTAAAGTGATTTTGAATCTACATGGAACAAGCTAGGCATGATGACTAAGATTTTTAAGATTTTTAGTTTTATCGTTAAGTAATCCACGTCCAAACTTATTGTTTAAAATGCGCGAACAATTCAAACTTTCGGACCTTATAACTTCGAAACAAAACACAATTTTACGATGCTAATGGTCACCAAGTATCTAGTTATTAAATAAAACTGTTTTCAGTATATTTTGGATCAACGGCACTTTTTATGCGCATAATATTTTTTTTCACGTTTGTATGGGGAGTTCAGCGGGAAGACCCGCCGCCCGCGATGTGGGGGTGCGTGCGTTGTTGGTGTCAGGTGTGTGAGGGTGAGTGTGGGGTGTGAATGTGTATGCGATAAAGATATATGTCCACATTGATGTTGTGAGCTGCATACCTATGAAATGTATTCCTTCGGAATTCCAAGATAGGCATACTAGTGTTATATATTTATGATATAAAACATTCTGATAGGTGGCGAGTGGACTCCTTATTCGCTAAATACCCTAATATTTTATATCGCCTTTACAGGAAAAAACTAATTTCTTAATAACCTATATGCCAGTAAAAGTACGATATTGTAAAGCTCTTCAGAACCACATACAAGCCGCAATAATCAAACGGGAAGTCGTTCATAACTTGAAGCAACAGTCATGACACATTCATAATATTTTTTCCTGCTAAGCTAGGTAGCAACTCGTCTTTACCGGGTTGCCGCGAAACATTTTCCTTGCATTGCTCAAACTGATTGCGAGAATGCCTAGAATCTCAATAGCAATCCATGCAACAAATCAAACAAAAACATAATTGTGGACGTATATGCGAGGACGCTATAATATACGAGAAGTACTAGAGCGCTCATCAAAGAGTACAAAATGTACCACACGCAAATTATATCGATAGGCACACGCGTTTCCATAATGTTTGGCCATGTGTAACCTAAAACCAATAACTTTGGTTTTAGGTTACGCATGGCGAAACATTGGGCGTATTGGGCGTATGCGCGAAATGAGACATAGCTGCTGCATCTATCTCAATCTGACAGATTCTATACGCAAAAAGACTGGACTGGAAAGGTCATCGTCCTCCCCAAGCCCGGCAAGGACCACCGGCTACCTGCGAGCTACAGACCCATTACGCTGCTGTCCCACATTGCGAAACTCTTCGAGCGCCTGCTACTGCGGAGAATCCAGCCGCACGTCCCACTACGTGACGAACAGTTTGGCTTCCGCAGTCAGCACTCCACTACTCTCCAGCTCACGCGTGTTCTGCACCACCTGGCAGTTGAGCGTAACCATGGCCGTTACACCGTGGGTGTCTTTCTCGATATCGAGAAGGCATTCGACCGTGTATGGCACGCGGGGCTCCTGCATAAGCTGCTGGACACCACCACTCCACGTGCAATCCTGAGGACAGTAGCGTCCTTCCTCGAGGGACGTCGGTTTTATGTCTCGGTGGAGGGGCATGACTCACCCACGCGGCCGATCATGGCAGGCGTGCCACAGGGCAGCTGCCTTTCGCCGCTCCTCTATGCGGCCTACACCAATGATATTCCCACCCTGTTAGGGCATCTACAGGAGTGGGAACAGGACGTGACGCTCGCGCTGTTTGCGGACGACAGCGCGTATTTCGCCTCATCGCGTCGGGCGGATATAGCAGCCTCAAAAATGCAGCGGTTGCTGGACCTGCTACCTGAGTGGCTGGACAAATGGAGGATGGCCGTTAATGTCGGGAAAACGGCCGCCATCGTAACTGGCCAACAGCGCACATACCCACGCAACCTGCAGCTCCGAGGTCAGGACGTAGAGTGGCAATCCTCAGTACGCTACCTCGGCTGTACCATGGACCGGTCACTGCGCATGACGCCTATGGTGGATCATGTCATCCGACAAGCCAAGGCGGCACGCGCTCTCCTGAGACCGGTCATCTCATCAAGACTGCCGTTGAGAGCGAAGCTGAGGATCTACAAAACGTACGTCCGCTCGCGACTCACCTATGCAGCCCCAGCATGGTATGTGCTAAGCTCAGCCACTCAGAGGAAGAGAATCCAGGTACAGCAAAACGTCACCCTCCGCATGATAGTGGGGGCCGGGCGCTACGTCAGAAATGACGTAATCGCCAACGACGTGCAGATGCCACCGGTGGAGGAATTTATTGTGAAGCTCGCGCGCCGCATGTTTGAGCGCGCTGATGCTTCACCACATCCACACCTCACCAATCTTGCCCCCCTGCACGCACGGCCGCCCGAAGGACGCCCGCTGCCCCGAGAGCTGCTGCTGCACTCCCCGTCGTTCGGCCAGGAATGACGTGGTTAAATGCAGCGCCTGCCCGATGGTTCGAGGAAATGATGCCCAGCCCGCCGCTAGCTCATAGCGGCTGACCAAGGACCGGCACTGCAGAGCATGCCGAGAAGCAGTCCGGGTAATAGGGGATACCCTCAGGCCCGTACCTGCACACATACCGTGCAGAAGACCCCAGACGATACAAAAACTGTCAGTTATCTGTCAGTTTGGGGTAGGTGCAGCACGTTCACCTTATTTTGGGCACCGTAATCGCGCTGCGATATATTTATTCTCACCATTTGAATTCTAGACGTGTGTGCGACCGATTTTCAGTGGTGCGACCTGTTGACTAGTTTTTACCCAGTCGCCTAAGTGCTTGAGAGTGCCTAAGTGAAACGAGAACCATGGAAGGAGTTATACACATCAAGTTATTCATCGTGCTGTCTTTGCTGAAGCTTCTAGAAGCACAATACTACGAAGGTGAGATTCACCACGGAATATTATATTCAAAGAATTATAACTTTTCCCATCGCTTTTACGAATAACGGTCGCATATCGGTTCCATATTTTATGACCTTGCACCGGAGGCGCAGACGGATTTGAGATCCAAATTTAAAATACTTAACTGTAAAGCCGGCGACAAATGAACATTACCGTTACGGACTTGAAACAATTTAAAATAAGTTAGTAATGGCTACATGTGGTGTTGTTGTCCCGAATTCCAAAATTTCGCCAAACTTGCGCCTTCAACCCCCCCCTAAATTCCCCCTGAATCTTGTGCCGTGTGGAGCGCGGAGTTGTGATGCCGTGTGTATGCGCAGGCGACGCGTGCTCGCTGGCAGGAGGCGCCGGCACCTGCACAGCCTTCGGAAAGTGTCCTGCCGCCATTGAGATGATCAAGAGCGGCAAGTCGCCCCAGGTAATGTTAAAAGTGAGATTTCTGCGACTACACAAATAGATAATTAGCATACTCCGCTGTTCGCTACGCCTAAACCACGCAGCCACCACGCATCGAGCAAGAGATACATTTTTACGCTTCTATATTATGTTTAATCCTGTCGGTGCTAAGTTTCCACAAGCAGATGACTAGGTTTTTTTTGCTTCACAGACATGCTCGTTCTCCGGCCGCGAGCCGATCGTGTGCTGCCCGCGCGCCTCCGTCACCACCGCGCGCCCCGCGCCCCTCACCACGGCGCCGCCGCGCCGCACCACCACGCCCTACGTGCCGCCGGTCAACAACTACGAGTTCGAGGACCCGCGCGCCACCGAGTGCCCGCCGATCGCCGCTGACAGGACGAAACCGAAGACGGGACGCAAGGCCTGGGACAGTGAGTGTGACTGTTGCCGGTGTGTGGGAGAGAACCGTTCTACGCCCGGTCCCCGTTTCGTGACACATCAAAATAATCCGACTTGCGCCTAAACTGAAGACCGACTTCCAACAACCATATATACGCGAGTCAGCCAGTATGTCGATAACGTAACGACACTATGGAGTAGAAAATATAACACCTTTTAGAATATGTACCGCGGATGTTAAACATGTGTAAATGCTAAATTTCTCCGACGTTTTGGGCTGATCATTCAGCCCGTTGTCGAGAAGGCAGCCGCTACGCCCGTACTTACGTATCGGCTTACGGGCGTAGTGGCTGCCTTCTCGAAAACGGGCTGAATCATCAGCTCGAAACGTCTAGTCTCCTCCCTCCGCGTGAAAAGCCGTGAGTTTTTTTAAACATAGTAGAAAGTAACTAGGGCCATCTCCTACCATAAAGTCTACCGAAATTTCGAAAATGTTCCCTGCTTTGCAGTGAAAAATGTTCCTAATTCCAGCATATTTCATAAATTTCATTGCAATCATGTGTAGAAATCTTTATTAGATTAGTCCCGCAAAATACTGAAAAGCAAGCCGTGTCCCTAGACTGACTGTTTTACGGTTTGGCAGTGTGAACACTTTCATTAAGGTCATAGTACTAGCCAAAAGGCGAAGCTTGGCGAGGCACCGCAAGTAAACTAGCTCGTTTTGATGTCTGGAATCTGTTTAGTTATGCGTGACGGTTCGTCTTCTGGGAATCGACTTATTTTTGTGTTCATTGTTATAAAATTGTCATATAAATTACTCTGTCGAAAGGGTGTCGATGTCTTAACTTTTTCGACTAAATGTAGGAAATTATAAGGATTCCAAAAAATTTAAGTATACTAACATATCCCAAGTAGGATATGAAAAGTAGGAATCAGACGTTTTTGACAGTTATAATGCAAAAGATCGATAATTATTTCAAAATGCCTAACAGAAAAGCATACCGCATTGGATGTTTAAAACTATCAATCATTCGTCAGGCGTAGCAAATAAGCGCCTATAGGCGCTACTCTTTGCATTTACTCGTTCTTATCCGCATACTTATCCGGTTTGGGTAAACATTTAATGAAAAGATGGTCGAAGCGGCAATGAAAATTTAAGGCAGCTGTTGTGCCCATAAAGGGATAATTCAGGTATGGCACCGGATTCCTTCGAGAATACGGTGTGTTAGGCTCTTATCACGGCGGTGGGTAAAGCTATCTAAGTCCAGTTACGACTGGGTTTAACATATAATAATATTCTATATCATGCACTGAACTGACGTAAAACTGACCTCTTAATTTAATAATATAGCTTGGAATGAGCTACGTGTCAGAACAGTTTGGATATTCGTATTATTCATTAAGAAATTTAATTAATTCTGACCAGTGCACCATTTAACAAGAACTCTGTTGAACCGTTGCAGAGTGCATAGAATATCAGGAGATTATCTACCCGTGCGAGGGGTCAGTCTCGCTAGCAGCCGACAATGAGCTGGTGCGTGCAGACTACTGCGGCCACGAAGTCATCGACCTCATCATCGACGGCATCGACGCCAAGGAGAGGGAGTTCCCGCACATGGTGACCAAATTCCGCTACATCCCTCTCTCACACTGAAGCACCGTATACCATCCGTCTCGCACAAAAAGACGGTGCGCGTGGACAATTGCGGCCAGCAGACCGTCAACATCATCGTCGACGCTAAGGAGGGACACACGGTGACCTAAATCTGCTAAAGGCCTCATATTCAAGCTTCTTCTATCCATGCGAGGGGTTCATCTCTCTGGCGGCTGACACGAAATGGCGAGAGCGGACAACTGCGGCCACCAGGGCATCAAAGGCATTGACGACAAGGAGCGGGTGTTTCCGCGCATGGTGACTAGATAACGCGATCTCCTCTCCCTACAGAGGGCATCGAATACAAGATCATCTACCTGTAGGGAGGTTCCGTCTTGCTGGTGGCTGATGAGCCGGTGCGCGTGGACTACTACGGCCACCAGATCATCGACCTCATCATCCAAGGAGAGGGAGTTCCCGGACATTACGACAAGATATCGGTAGGCGTTCCCCACGCACGGTTCATCGAATAACAGAAGGTCATAAACCCGTGCGAGGGATCCGTCTCGCTTGCGGTCGACCACATGGTGCGCGCGGACTATTGCTGCCACCATCTCATCGACGGCACCCACGCTAAAAGAGGAATCTAGGAGAGGAAGTTCCCGTACATGAAGTCTAGATACCGCTACATCAATTCCCCTACATGGTGCATTGAGTATCAGGAGATCATCCACCCGTGCGAGTGGTCTATCTAACTGGTGGCTGACGAGCTGGTGCGCAAGGAGAACATTTCTAGTACTCGATGCAGTCTGTGGGGAAAAGTGTAGCGGCATCTAGTAGCTATGTCTCCTGGCCGTTGATGAATAGGTCGATATAGATGGTGACGGCGCATTAGTCCGCGCGCACAAGCTTGTTGTCAACCGCCAGCGGGGCGAACCCCTCATATGGTTAGATGTACTTCTGGTGCGTGATGCCTTACTGTGTGGTGGAGGGTTGGAGGATGTAACACTATCTGGTCACCATGTTCGGAAATCCCCTTTCCCTCTATGATATAAATAATGAGGTCGGTGACTTGGTGATCAGAGTGGTCAGCTCCGATCACCTCGGCGCGCACGAACTTGTTGGCGAGGCCATCGAATACCACATGATATATTATGGTATTAGATGGGCACTCCGTGGGGGATAGAATTCAACGGCATCTAGTTACCATGTGCAAAAACTCCTACTCCTATTGTTCAAGTCGTCGTCGGTAAAGAGGTCGATGAGCTGGTGCGGTGGGACTGCGAATAGACGATACCATTATAATCTCCCCTACAGAGTGCATCGAGTATCAGGAGATCATCTTCCCTTGCGAGGGATCCGTCTCGCAGGAGGCAGGCCAGAAGCTGGTGCGCGCGAATTACTGCGGCGGCCAGCTCATCAGCGGCATTGACGCCAAGGAGCGGGAATTCCCGCACATGGTGACTATGTATACTGCTAGACCCTCCCCAAACAGAGTGAATCGCGAATACCTCCCCGAGCGAGGGGTCCGACAATGAGCCCGTGGGCGAGATACAGATACCACATCGCGTTAAATCTATTAAGTACCCACCTATATTCTGTCGCATGTGTTTGTCTTTAAGCTCACATAGGCTAATAACTGTTTACATCCCCAGGCGATGCTGGGTTATGGGCCGGATTTGACCAGCCTGTCGTGGCTCTGCGGTGGTACACTCATCAGCGACCGGTTCGTTCTCACCGCCGGCCACTGCACGTACTCGCGCGACTTGTGAGTATCCACCCAGCACCGACTCTGAGCTGGGTTGAATGTCAAATTGCTTAAACCATCACTTCACTTTACAAACTTCAGTAATTTGCCGCGGTGTTGTTGTACTTTCCCTCGCGAATTCGAGTGAAGTTAGTCACGAGCCCCGTCCTATCCTTATTCGAATCGCATTGTACCTAAAATGAACGCAATCTCTCCACCAGTGGCAACGTGACGTACGTGCGGATGGGTGCGCTGCGACGCAGCCAGCCCGTGGACGCGGGCCGCACTTACGTCGTCTCCGAAGTCATTAAGCACCCGCAGTACCGGCCGCCCGGCAAGTACAACGACATCGCGCTTCTGCGGACCGCGCAGGCGTGAGTATATACTTGGACACTGGGGCATTGGGAAGATACGACGCATATAAAGGTTTTCTAACCCATCTGTTCACACATTGATTGTTTATTTTGCGAGTTTAGGCAGGTTGAAGCATTTGATGTTTGTGGATGTATCGTGCTGTATGGTGTTTTGTATGGTGTTGTATATGTATGGGTTTTATGATGTTGAATGGAGTTGTATGAGGATATATGGTGTTGTGTGGAAAATTTTGGTGTTATGTATATTATAATGCATAGAGTTGTATGTTTATGGGATCGTGTAATTATGTATGGAGAATATTATGTTCTATGGCGATGTATGATTGAGCTTCCCGTAGCACAGGGGTGCGGGGACTTGCCTTCTATGCTAGATCCCAATCGCCATTGGGATACTTAGTTCATAATTTTTAGCATACGAAGATGAGAATACACAATGAATTAGTAAACACCTGCTATGCATCTACTTACAGAACCAAATTTTCTAAGGGTCGCGCTTCCATATAAACATAGGCAGGCGGATTTTTGCGGCCCGCCCCGATCCGCTTAGTGCTCGCTAGTCTTTACTCCGCATAGTAGCCTCTTTTCCGGCGAAGTCTGATTAATTACTCATTGTCTATGCTTATTTTATATATTTTATCACAATATTTCATGCACAACGCCACCTTACGACATTTTGATTTGATTTTCGCCGATATGAGAAGGATGTGGTCCACATCCACAGAAATAGGAATTAATAACTAGAACGGTCAAGAAGTCAGCTTAGTATGGAAACCGAGCGTGTCAAGCTTGGCACCCACACAATCACATAAAATACACAGATGTCTCCCGACGCGCGGCGCAACCATTCGTGTGGGGCGCATCCACCTGCGTCAAACACATACATCGAAGTGTCGGTGCGTGGGTAGCGCACTACCACCTTCTCAGGTCACCCGTCGGCGAACGCGTCGAGCTGGGGATTGACGAGTATCGATAATTGTTATTTTGACTATCGATACAATTAATTTCTCATAGAAATAGATAGGTACTTCTTTTATTTCGTTTTCTGCGTTAGGAAGTAAAATTACCAGTGCAATATTTTAAATATGTCACGGTGCAATGAACTGTTTTAATTCATAACATATGGTAGGGAAATTAGCGGAAAAAAACGTTTATTTCTCGATTTTAACTAAAAGTAAAATTTTATTGTATTAACTTGCCATATAGCTGTATTAAATTAGCATTAAGAACACTTGAGATTCACTGGGCTTTTCTACAACTAAAGAACTAAACATACAAACAGGATGTTAACGGAGTTATGGCCCAAACGTTAACCAGGTTTCCCTAGGCATATTTAAAGCAAAAAACCGGCCAAGTGTGCGTCGGACTTGCACACGAGAGGGTTCCGTACCGTCGTAAAAGATTTAACACAAAAGAAACAACTTCTTAGGAATATGTGTAATATTGAAATTTTACCTTTGTTCTTATAGCGGCAAAATAAATACACACTCCGATCGATATTATGAATTTCGTTATCAAAATGTACTCTGTAGCCTAGCGATAAAAGCGACCGCCTCTTTTTACTGGACAATATGCAAGTAATGAAAACTTGTTTTAACTAAAACATAACTGTAATAATAGAAACATCGATAACGCTAATTCTTGGTGCCGTCACTACCTACTACCCAAATAAGCAAAATAAACGTTCAAACGCACTCAAATTTCATATCTAAATAACCATAACACTAAGAAATAAAATCGATAGCACTCATTATTTGTCACATCGCTACCCAACGCGACTGCGTTAGCGGAGAAATTATTTCGAAAAATGATTTAAATATATAAATATCTGTTTTAGAATTGGCTTACCTATGAAATGTGATGCCATTGTTTTTGTAGGACACGTTCTCGTTTCGGTTTTTGCAGATCCGCACTGAACAATTAGGCATTTCGACAATATTCTGGACAAACGCGCGCACGCCGCGACCGGTACAAACTGAGCGGCCGGCGCCGCGGCGTGACGTCACGTTTGCTTATAACCAATTTTGGGTATAAGGCCGCCACGGAAATCGCGCGCGTCGCCCGTTCTAGTTTAGTATATTCCGATTTTTGTGTCCACATCGTACGAAAGGCTTGAAAGAACGAACGCAAAGAATTTTTTTTTCAGTTTATGATGCAGTACATCTTTAACTATGTGTAATGTACGTAATCTGTGCCGAAGCCTTCTACAATGTGTTCACCGATCGCGTGTCGCAGGATGGTGCTGGACCAGTTCGCGGTGCCCGCGTGCCTACACACGGGCGAATCGGTGGGCGAGGACAAGGCGCTGGCCACCGGCTGGGGCGCCACGCAGTACAGGGGCGCGAACGCTGACGTGCTGCAGAAGGTCAGTGCACGCACTCGCGAAGACGAGTTCAAGTCAGAGGTAAAAGTGAAACTCATAAAGGTTAGCTTTCGCCTGGCGTCATCGTCATTGCCAGTGATATGTTAAAGGTAAGGTACGCAGGTACGTAGTAATGTATATTGCAATGGTAATTGCACTCTAATTAGAATAATTAAAAGGGAAAATTTAATTCGTCGTGGTCGACAATGGTTACCGGCCGACCGCAAGGCTCATTCTTCAACTGAAAATTTCGAGGATCTACGAGATTCTCACCTGTGTGTCACCGGTGACTCACCAGTGAGTCACAACGCTTTCGTACTCATGAAATGACAGCCACGAATCACCCTAGTGTTGTCCCTTTCTAATCTAATTAGAATGCAATGACACAACATAACATTTAATGTTTGATGAAGTCAGGCGAAAGTGTCTCACTTTCATCTGTGACTACCTCGTTTTTAGGTTTCCTGAGTAGATATGCAGATCTGCAACGATTGAACCAATAATTAACCGTGATTATGCAAGCAGTGTTAGGCCCGTACACGTCGTTAACGTTTCGTGTTCTTTGGCGCAGCGTTATTTCCACGTAGAAACTCACATACGAAAATTATACGAATTTAAATCATTGACGAATTTTCCGTTTATTCATGGTGCCAAAAACTACCACAATTTCACAATAGCAAAACACTATCTAAAAACAAATGACTGAATTTGAAATTAAAACGACATGGCTTTCGAAATAAAGATATTTGAATTTGGAAATCTCAGATTTCATAGGAGGCCTATTATTATATTATACTCGCTTTTGCCCGCTAGAAATCGTTGAATGACTTCGGAAATTAGGAAGGTAGCCCTTCCTGACGAGACTAAGGGCCGAGTGCACGAACGTGCAAAAAATCAAAATCAACGTCAAAGTATGATCAAACACGTCTCTTTGTGTGGACAGTATGGAAGGAACTCTATGCGGATCGCTAAAAGTGACGTGTTTGAACATTGATTAACTCGGCCGTCTCTTCGTGCAACCGGAGCTAACTCATTCGCGGGCACAGCAAAGATCATTTTGTTGCGCTCTGGCACTGACTCTATTTTAAAGAAAATGACAGTCTTCGTAATGAGGAAGATGCAACACGTCCACAAAGCAAACAATACGCATAGTGTTTGATTTGGTTAGATTTACAAAAACATGCTAGGTTTGATGACTTTTGATTTTTTTTTATGGTTCATTAATTAAGGACCAAACTAATTGAATAAAACGCGCGAAAAATTCGAACTTTCGTATCTTATCACTTAGAATAGAAACCATATACAATTGTACAATACCAAAGGTCATCAAACATCTAGTTTGATCAAATAAAGTCGTTTTGAGGCTTTAATTTGAGGGTTTAATTTTCGATCTTTGACAAGAAATGTGCGCATGATCTCTTTCCACGTCCGTATGGGGAGTTGAGCGGGAAGGCCCACCTTAATATTGTTTCTCCATAAAATCCCCCATTCACCATGTACGTTATTCCGCCGCACTAGACTGTAAAATCCTGAATATTGTGTGGATCCATCCGACCAGACCAGCTAAGAAAACGTTGCCAACTCACCCGAGGCTCCTTCTCCGTCTTGCCGCTCTGGACGTCCAGGTCTGGAGTTGCAGTGTGTGACCCTTGAAACACCGAAGCCGACACTACTGGGTTGGGCCGACACCACCAATGATCTTGCGGAGACGAGCACGGTGGTGTGCAGAATCCTTAGAAGGCAGAATCTATGGACTTGTCACTCCGTTCGGTAATGCACTGACAGATGACCGACAGGCAGCGGCGCGCGTGCCGCTCTCGCCGTGTCGTTAACAATATTTTCAGCATCTGGTTTTGGCCGAAACACTTCCCCTATGTAGTTTTTAATGACTTTTAGCCATCTCAGATTTCAAAATTGATCCCATTCTCGTAAACCAACTGCCTTAAGGTGGCCCATCCCGATCATCTCCCCATACAAAAGGGGAAAGAAGATCACGCCCATATTTCTTGCCAGAGATCCAAAATTTTCCTCAAAATAGCTTTATTTGATCGAACTAGATGTCTGATGACCATTGGCATTGTAAAATTGTGTTTGGTTTCTAAGTTATAAGGTCCGAAAGTTCGCATTTTTCGCGCGTTTTATACAATAACTTTGGAGATGGATTACGCATTGATAAAGTAAGAACATAAAGATTAGTCATCAGACATAGCTTATTTAATCAAAATTTATAATCTATTTGGTTTTTGTTCGATTTTTTACTACAGCGGTCGTGGTTTACTTTTAGCTATAAGTCGTTTTGAAATTAAAATTTTCGTAAATCTTACCAAATCATACACTATGCACATCGTCTTTTTTGTGGACATGTTGCATCTTCCTCATCACGGGGCCTGTCTTATTCTTTGAAACAGAGAAGGTCCCAGAGCGCAACAGCACGGTTTTGTACCGTGCCCGCGAATGAGTTAGGGCCGCCGGGTTGGGCCACCTTAAAATCCTCAACAACTGCACTCATTCAGATTTTTAGGGCTCCGTACCCAAAGGGTGAAAACGGAACCCTATTACTAAGCCTCCGCTGTCTGTCCGTCCGTCTGTCACAGGGCTGTATCTCATCAACCGTAATAGGTAGGCAGCTGACATTTTCAGTGTTTATTTATTTTGCCGCTATAACAACAAATAGGTAAAATAAAAAAAATAAGGGGGGGGGGCATACAAAAAACGTAGGGGGGCATAAAAAAATTACGCCGTACTAAATAGTATTTTGAATGGTTAGTCCGCGTACTCATTTTACTCTGTTCACACTCTAACAGTTGACTTTGAATACGACTTTCTTTCTCTTTCTGAGTAATTGTATAAGTGCATTTCGTCACGAATGCGAGCTCTTTCATGGTTCGGAATTCATGAAAAAATGTAGGTACCCTTCCACTACTAGGTGGTAGGGTCTAGGCCCGCCCGGGTTGGTACCATCGCATTGGAAATCTTTTCAGGTCGAAGCGGCAATGAAAAATTGTTCGTGTTTTCAATCCAGTTCAATATATCCGCCCGTACACATAAAGGGAAGGCCCTGGCATGGCACCTAATTCCTTTGGGAATGTGGTGTATTGGGCTTGGTCCATGCTACATATTTCAGACTACTTCGTCTTGGTTCCCGCTCACACGTGCGTCTCTTGTTTGCATGCCGCAGGTGGTGCTAGAGAAGTTCACAACGAGCGAATGCCGCAGCAAATTCCCCCCGGGCGAGCGCAACATGCGCGAGGGATTCCAGGAAGCCACGCAGCACTGCTACGGCGACCACACGCTCAAGCGAGACACCTGTCAGGTGAGCTTCTAACCCTCAGAAAACTTTGAAACGCTACGCTGGTCGTCGTCACGTCGGTCCGCTAGACGTGGGGATTAGCTGTACAGTTCCATGCTCTATTGCACTTGCAGGGCGACTCCGTAGGCCCGCTGCTGGCGTACAATCACAACATCTACTGCATATACACGCTGGTCGTCGTCACGTCGGTCGGCTAGACGTGGGGATTAGCTGTACAGTTCCATGCTCTATTGCACTTGCAGGGCGACTCCGGCGGCCCGTTGCAGGTGTACAACCACAACATCTACTGCATGTACACGCTGGTCGGCGTCATGCCGCTCGGCTAGTCGTTGGGATTAGCTGTACAGTTCCATGCTCTATTGCACTTGCAGGGCGACTCCGGCGGCCCGCTGCAGGTGTACAACCATATCTACTGCATGCAAACGCTGGTCGGCGTCACGTCGCTCGGCTAGTCGTGGGAATTAGCTGTACAGTTTCCTGCTCTATTGCACTTGCAGGGCGACTCCAACGGCCCGCTGCAGGTGTGCAACCACATCTACTGCATGTACACGCTGGTCGGCGTCACGTCGCTCGGCTAGTCGTGGGGATTAGCTGTACAGTTCCATGCTCTATTGCACTTGCAGGGCGACTCCGGCGGTCCGCTGCAGGTGTAAAATCACAACATCTACTGCATGTACACGCTGGTCGGCGTCACGTCGCTCGGCTAGTCGTGGGGATTAGCTGTACAGTTCCATGCTCTATTGCACTTGCAGGGCGACTCCGGCGGTCCGCTGCAGGTGTACAATCACAACATCTACTGCATGTACACGCTGGTCGGCGTCACGTCGCTCGGCTAGTCGTGGGGATTCGCTGTACAGTTCCATGCTCTATTGCACTTGCAGGGCGACTCCGGCGGTCCGCTGCAGGTGTACAATCACAACATCTACTGCATGTACACGCTGGTCGGCGTCACGTCGCTCGGCTAGTCGTGGGGATTAGCTGTACAGTTCCATGCTCTGTTGCACTTGCAGGGCGACTCCGGCGGTCCGCTGCAGGTGTACAATCACAACATCTACTGCATGTACACGCTGGTCGGCGTCACGTCGCTCGGCTAGTCGTGGGGATTAGCTGTACAGTTCCATGCTCTATTGCACTTGCAGGGCGACTCCGGCGGTCCGCTGCAGGTGTACAATCACAACATCTACTGCATGTACACGCTGGTCGGCGTCACGTCGCTCGGCTAGTCGTGGGGATTCGCTGTACAGTTCCATGCTCTATTGCACTTGCAGGGCGACTCCGGCGGTCCGCTGCAGGTGTACAATCACAACATCTACTGCATGTACACGCTGGTCGGCGTCACGTCGCTCGGCTAGTCGTGGGGATTAGCTGTACAGTTCCATGCTCTATTGCACTTGCAGGGCGACTCCGGCGGTCCGCTGCAGGTGTACAATCACAACATCTACTGCATGTACACGCTGGTCGGCGTCACGTCGTTCGGCAAGGCGTGCGGGTTCGCCGGCACTCCTGGAGTCTACACGCGCGTCTCGCCCTTCACGCCGTGGATCGAGAGCGTTGTGTGGCCTTAGGGCACCGTCCCACACGTTTGCAAGGGTAGGGATATTGTTAACCCGCCAGTCTGGAGAGATGGCGACTGCAGGGAGCCATTCCGTTCTGTTTTAGAGGACATACTTGCGACTACAGCGAGTACGGGGGGTCATAAGTCACAAGTCGAAACCAAGTAAAGACAATTGAAGATATTAGTAAATATATTCACTAGCACAGAGTCCTTACCTCAGCGAGCATGGAAGGTCGAGAGTAGCAACCCGAAAATTATTGTATCGGGGCGGCGCGGCGGCGTAATTCGTTTTTTGGTTATGTATTTCCAATGTAACGGAACAACTTCACAGGACGTTATTTGGTGCTTTGATGTTGCGCATCCAGAAGATAAAAGAACTAAAGTTACGATGTTTTCCACGTTTAACATGTGGCTACGCTGCCGCCATACGAATTAGTTTCAATCGCTTCTCCGCCACGACACCGCGCTCGTAAGGTGAAAATAGTCAGTGTTTGATTATTTCTTTTATGGGCTGCCATCTGTGCCGGTCTATGTAAAGGGGGCTTCCATTAATTACCTATGTGAGGCGTTTTTTCGACTCGGTAAGATGTCGTGAGATTTGGCTTGTCCCTTCCCCCCTCCTAATCTTCTGTGAGAATTTTAATAATGCTAATTTTTAGTGTAAATATCTTTTAATTAAACATCGTTAATCTGCGCTGGATTCATTAAAACGCGGTCATTCATCACAAGGATTTACGAGGGAAGCTTCTGTATTTTGTGAGAAACATGTTTTACTTAGTTTCTCACAATTTTACACTGTTTCTTTCGGAAAAATAAATAGACCCTCCCCTCCTCGACTTGAGATTGCATGAGATTCGGGTCCCCCAGGAAACACCTCACGTAATCAATGGACGCCCCCAAAGAAGTGGTGTATGTTATCCGCTGGCTTTTTGTAGCCATTTACCAGTGCCCTTCTTCGAATCAGCAAATACAGAGATTGTTATACTGCCCTCCTTATTAAAAAAAAACCAGCCAAGTGTGAGTCAGACTCGCACACGAAGGGTTCCATACCATCGTGCAAGATTGAACACAAAAAAATCATGTTTTTTTGTATAAGATGTCCCCTTTAACTTTTATTATTTTTAAATTTTACCTATTTGTTGTTATAGCGGCAAAATTAATACACACTCTGTGAAAATTTCCTACCTATTATGGTTCATGAGATACAGCCCTGTGACATACAGACGGACGGACGGTCGGACGGACAGCGGAGACTTAGTAATAAGGTTCTGTTGGCAGCCTTTGGGTACGGAACCCTAAAAAGGCGGTAACTACATATGAAGCCCATATGTAGTTACCGCCTTTTGAATAAGGAGGGCAGTGTAGCTGTAATATTGTGCAAGAACTAACTGCATTGTATGGTGTTAAATATAGTTTAAAGTACAACAAAAAAAAAAATT
Organism: Incurvaria masculella; assembly: GCA_946894095.1. Lineage (NCBI taxonomy): Eukaryota > Metazoa > Arthropoda > Insecta > Lepidoptera > Incurvariidae > Incurvaria > Incurvaria masculella. The sequence goes on along the minus strand of OX335644.1, from coordinate 26,716,747 downwards.
ATAGATACAATGACGCTCAATGTTTTAAACAATAATGTTGCTTTATTGTGTATTGTTTTTAAAAAAATATGTATTATAAGTAAAGAAGTGTTTTATATTTGTATTTTTATTGTAATAGCTTTCGTAAATTAAGTGGGAATAAATAATGAAGAAGTAATTAAAAACGAAACCAAAAACAGAGTACTGATAAGTTTAAAAACAGTCTGAATAAATATATACAATATTTATAACATAAAAATCATAAAATTGATAGTTACCGTTCAAGAGGATATACAGTTTCTTTAAGGTCGGCCCGTAAGCACCTGAAAATTTCGCCTCCCATACAAACATAGTTTATTAATCATTTGAAAACCAATGTTCCAACTTACTTGATATTTGGTATCTAATATTAGGCTACAAATATATGTGTCTGCATGCCTTTGTTTTTTCGGTAAATGTATTCTGGGTCAAACCATAGAGAAAACAAAATTCGTATGAAGATTTTCTTTTTGCTTTCATTTCATTCGGTTTGGATTTTTCAAAAAAACAAAGTGTTTCCAAACATAGTGGTTTCCAAATTATTAGTAAACTACATTTGTATGGGGAGCATAGCTTATGGGCCGTTCCCTGCCAATATCGATGCTAAGTTCATAAATGGCTGCGAAGTCGTGACTTGAGGCATCAAAGTAAATAGAGATAGGTGGAGAGCGGGACTTGTTATTCTACCTGGCTTGACGTGAGGTGAAAATCTATCGCTACCGATTCTCCTGACCTTGATTGAAGCCACTCTGTTACCAATGGGCCCGGATATGTCAGTGGAGCCATTGAACTGACTGACCTTCCATATTTCTCTTAAGGTGGCCCAACCCGCTCAACTCCACATACAAACGGGGAAAGAAGATAACGCCCATATTTCTTATCAGAGATCCCAAATTTTGCTCAAAAGAGCTTTATTTGATTGAACTAGATGTCTGATGACCGTTGGCATTGCAAAAGTGTGTTTGGTTTCTAAGTTATAAGTTCCGAAAGTTCGAATTTTTCGCGCGTTTTATGCAATAACTTTGGTGGTTTATTACGCAATGATAAAGTAAGAAAATCTTAAAAAGATTAGTCATCAGACATAGCTTATTTAATCAAGATTTATAATCTTTTTGGTTTTGGTTGGATTTTTGACTACAGCGGTCGTGGTTTACTTTTAGCTATAAGTCGTTTTGAAATCAAAATTTTCGTAAATCTTACCAAATCATGCACATTGTCATTTTTGTGGACATGTTGCATCTTCCTCATCACGGGCCCGTCTTTTTCTTTGAAACAGAAGGTCCCAGAGCGCAACAGCACGGTTTTGTACAGTGCCCGCGAATGAGTTAGTCCCGCCGGGTTGGGCCACCTTAAGGCGCTAGGACTAGCCAACTACTCGCGCCATACAAATGCACTTTTTAACAATTGTAATAATATGTAGTGAAACGCTTCAGCAAATCCAAATAGAACTCCAGACTGATAACGGATTGTTAATATTTTTTTATTCCATCATTTATTTAAATAATAATAAAAATAAAAAAAGTTGATTTTTCTCATTAGAAATGTGAAAGTCATTCGATTTTTAGATATAAGCAAAAACAGCATATATGCATAAACAAAAAATTCCATTTGCTTTTAGATTTCTACATTTAGTCAAAAAAGTTCGGAAATGGACACCGTTTCCGCAATGTATTTTGTATAGAAAAAGGAAACATACATTAACGAAAATCATTCGATTCCTAGACAAGGAATCATATATTGTAAGGATGACACTTATAATCGTCAGACTTAGTTAGTTTACTTGGGGTGCCTCGTCTAACTTTGCGATTTGGCTAGTACCAGGCCCTTAATATGAGAAGGCATAGGGCTACTACAAAACCGAATACACAAAATAGTTCCTTAGTTGGTTAACAGATGGCGCAACTTGCCTACTTCCCTCGCGAAGCCGAATACAATGCTGTGCTCATATATAAAGTAAGTCCTTTGCTCTGGAATACTCGGGATTGCCCCCAATTTAGAGGGCATTCAACAAGGTCATTCAAATTTCTTAAATTTAAGCATTCTGGACAATTCAAGGTCTCTGAGAGTAAACTGCTCGAAGTAAATCCTATGTGGTTCATGATAATGGATTTCGTTATCTTCAATAGTAGCGTGCGTGTTTAAACTGAAGAATACGTCGGGCCTATCCAGTTCAATCCGGATTTTTTTTACAATTCTGTACTGGGCACGTACAACACTAGATTTAATTTTATTGTGCATACAGATGTACAAATTAGATAGGTTTCGACAGTTTTTAAAAAATGGCAGCATGGTATCTTTTTGCAAGGGAGGTCTAGATTCGTACAATCTGTTGTGGCTGAGATTGGAGATGTCATATACATGGACATTTTCCAAGGAGTCACACTGGCTCAGTAGATGAAATGTTTGTTCTAGATTCCCACCGCATGTGTGGATTTCATCAATAATACGAATATTCTTTACTGATCTGCTGTAACAAATGTTCTCAATCAATTTGGCTGAATGTCTCCTGATTTGCACAGTTTCTAAGCGATTGCAATTTTTAAACAGCTCTTTGCAGAAATCACTGCTCAAATCCAAGTCGGTGACACTAAAGAATACAATATTTTTCAACACCGCAAGACTGTGGTTTTCAATCGCGTCACAATGCATCGGTGAATTTGAGCAATTACATATTTTCGAATATGACACTTTGATTTCATTATTGTTTTCAATAAATGCATTTATATTAATATCAGTCTTATTTTCTGCAGAATTTGCAGTGTAATTAGTACTAAAAGTGCACGGGCTCAGCAAATAACAATTTGTGTTCCAAGTTCCTAGTTCTTGCCGGCACACCTTTTGTGGGGCTCTGTCATTGATCTCACATAATATATTCTCATAGAAGTTCGGGTTTAGCTTAGGGAGACTGCAGTGCCAGGCAAACAGACTGAAATTGCATGCCTCATCTAAGACTGGATCGTCATGCGTCAGCAACTTATAAATGCAAACTCCTGCTGTTTTGCTTGCTTCTCTGTGCAGGTTTTCCGAAAGATAGACCTCGGGAAGTGATGATATGGTGGTCGTAACGAGAAATTCCCATTTTCTGACGTCGGAAATAAGTCGGCTGACCAATTTCCTGTGTTTAACATTATTATCGATATGCACGCATAAAGCTTTGACTAGAGGCTCTAAACACATAAAAAAGTTAAATTTAAGATCTTCAATGAGGCCATCACAATAGAATGCACAGGAGAGCTTAAACTCTATTACTTTTTCACAGATTGCTTTCAAAATTGCCAAGTTCCACATTCGAGTGGTGAAGTGAACAAATTCTAAGTTTTGAAATTTTGTGCACGCCTGCTCGTGAAGCCATTCCTCTTCCACTGTCAAAAAAGGTTCTATAAAGTCTGCGTGGAGTCGGGTGAGTCGGGGGCAGGAGTAGCACACGTCGCCAACAGCATTGAGTTTCATGCCTGTGTATGAGACGTCGAGGGTTTGCAAGTTGGTCATGAGCTCTAGAGTCTGGGTATCTGTGTTCTCCAGGTTCAGTCCGCTCAGGTTGAGCTCCACGACGTAGGGGGCGAGTTCGCGGAAGTAGGTGGAGTGGAGCGCTCGGCGCAGACGCGGGCAGCGCGCGAGATTCAGTCGGCGCGCGTCCTCGGGCCGGCGCAGCAGACGCCGCAGGTTCAAGCACGTGTTCCATACGCATAGCTTGGATCTCAGGTCCAGCTTCTTCAGAATTATGCCGAGGATTTCAGGAGGGAGCTCCAGGAGGTACATGTTCTCTCGAGTTGGCCAGGTCTGCCGCAGTCACTAGCCCTGACCACTCAGGCCACAAATTATTCAGGTCAGGCGTATTAGTTACTCTGTGATCAAGATCATTTGTTGTTCTGTGATCAAGAGTTCAGGAGTGGTGCGGGAAAAAAACTGTTCTGTGATAAAAATATCCAGGTTCCACTGCTCCATTACAAACGGTTACTGTTTTTGTTTTGATTGCACTGTTCCGACCATATTATATGTTCTGTGGTTCCGACCGTAGAAAGGCGACTTCTCCGAACTCTTTGACGAGCGCAGTGGGCGTCACAAAATATATAATAATATCTGGTCCGAGTTTGATTTGACAGCTCACTCACCGTGTCGGCCAAAGAGTATATTGGTGTCGGCGTAAACAGGTCTATATTCTATGAGCGTCGAAGTTGCCGTTTACGCCGACTCCGCGTTTTCATACAAATCGGAAGTCCGAGTTTGACCTTAGATATTAAAATATTACTGAGTTTGAATTTGACAGTAACGGAACTTCGATGTTCTAAACGCCAGTTTAGGTGACAACTGGGACTAGCAGCTGGAACCAACTTGATAAATAATAATAGGAAGAAATGACAACATTGTACGAATTTTGCCGTGAGCTTCCAAAAGTGGTAAGTCCTACCTTATTTTGTAATGCAATGCATTTATTTGTAAGCGTGCTCGAGGGAGAAATTAGAAATACTTTTGTCACGTACAAGTTCCTATAGGTGCCAAGTTATTTTGCAAGGTTAGTATACTTGTGGAGCGTTGACTGCTTATTCTTATTGGATGATACTGCTGGATGGATAGAATGAAATATTGATTTTCTGGGAGCTCGGCTTACCCCTGTTTTCACCACCTCCAGTTACCTGAGCCGGTAGTCTAAGTTGTCACCTAAATTGGCGTTACGGCAAACCGATCGACTGGCGTTTTCAAATGTATGGAGAAATTGAAGAGCGCGCGCAGCGGGCGTTAAGCGAACTAACATTTGCGAGTCCGAGCTTGATTTGACAGCTTACTCAACGTTGCCGTAAATACGTCGACGTTGCCGTTTACGTCCACTCCGCGTTTTCATGCAAATCGGAAGTCCGCGTTTGACTTTGACAGCTTGAAGAAGTAAAACCACAGAATATCTAGTAAAAACTTGTATGGAGTTTGGAGAAAACGCCAGTCGATCGGTTTGCCGTAAACGCCAATTTAGGTGAGAACTTAGACTACCGGCTCTGAAATCCGATAAGTAACTTTCGGTTACATTACGTATTTACATGGTGTAAGCGTAAGGTAACTTTGGGATTTTTTTAATATAGATATAGATATAGATGATGTTAAACATGCTGCACAATATAGAAGGATCATATGGGATAGTCATCAATCTGTCGGTGATGTGTGTTAACTGATTATGTGATGTGCGCTTGGCAAAATTGGAACTAAAAAATTCAACCATTTATTAGTTCTTGATTTTTTTCTATGTAACTGGACATGGATGGCTAATACCAAACTGAAAATTAGATATTAGCCTAATACACCACATGGGAACTAGGTGCCATGCCAGGACCTTCCTCATATTGCTCGGCTACATTGAACTGAATAGAAATCACAGACAATTTTCATTACCGCGTCGACCATCGTTCATTCAATGCGATGGTACCAATCTGGGCGGAATTAACCCTGCCGCCTATTAAGGGGACCTACAGTTTAAAGTGGAATCCGAACCACAGCCAGCCTCAGCAGTTGAAAATGGTCACCCATCCAGAACCTAACGGCGCTCAGAGGTGCTTACCCAGCTTATCGATTTGCAAGGCGTCGCACCACTGGGCTACCGAGGCTGACTCTGAGGCCAATACCAGATAGGTTGTAGCTGCAATTACTTGGAGAGATTTTTTTTCGCTTGCATCCTCAAATGATTTGTTGCTTAGGTGTAATTCATACTGTGGCATGCTATAAAAGTCGCAAGGTGTGAATTTTTGTAGTATGCCACAATGTATCACGATGTTCTCTGGCGTAATCCGAGCTTTAGACTTATGTGATGTTATGTGGAAATGTGTTTTTTTTTTTATGCGACCCGACATATACCTGCTTGGCTAATACCACACAACTACCGTTATGATATTAGCCCAATACACCACATTTCCGAAGGAATTTGGTGCCATGCCAGGACCTTCCCTTTATGAGCACGGCTACATTGAACTGGATGGAAAACACGGACAATTTTTCATTGCCGCTCGACCATCTTTTCATCCAATGCGATGGTACCAACCCGGGCGGGCTTAAACCCTACCACCTATTAGGGGAAGGGGACCTACAGTTTTACATGGATTCCGAACCATGGAGCAGCTCGCATTCGTGATGAAAATGCACTTATCGAACTCGGAAAGAGAAAGACAGTGGCGCATGTCGGTATTGAACCCAGGTCTCTGGTACGCTAGGCCAGTCCCCGCGCCTCTAGGCTACGAGCCGCTCAAAATACATACAATAAATATATTTGATTTTGATGTATGTGTCAGGAGCTGCACGCTCACTTGAACGGTTCGCTAAGCGCTCGCACGATGACTGAGCTGCAGCGGCTGCACGCCGACTCGGGCATCAGCGCCGAGTCCGTCCTGGGGGGGCTGGAGCTCAACTACGGCAGTGGAGACTCAAGGACGCTTAGCGAGTAAGCGCTCACGATTTTTATGGACTTTTGATCGAAACACAATGGCAACTTGGTGCTAGGACCTTATATTGCACGATTGTATTGAACTAGACTGAGAACCTGGACAACTTTAATTATCGCTTCGACCATCGATCTGTCAAGATGATGGTACCAACCCGGGTGGGATTACGATTAGTTGTGGCAGTTTAGCCACGTATAAGTGATAATAGACTCGACGGTAGCGACGGTCAGTCAGTTTCTTACGAATGTTCGTTACACTAAATTATGTCAAGTGTGTAGGTTTCCTTCCAATGCGGCCAGTGAGTACCACCTGCTACAAATAGTATCTCGTGGCTCACGGCCACGTAGACTTGCCTTCCATTCCAGAGGCCTGGTTTCAAATTCCTGTTCCGTTCAGATACAGCCCTGTGACGAACGGACGGACGGACGGACAGCGGAGTCTTAGTAATAGGGTTCCGTTGGCACCCTTTGGGTACGGAACCCTAAAAAACGCTTTTCCGTCCAGCTGCTTCCGCGTGTTTGGCGCGGCGCACGCGCTCACGTCGACGCCGGCAGCGGTGGCGCTGGCGGCGCGGCGCACGGTGAGCGAGTTTCGCGCCGGTGGCTGCGCGCACCTCGAGCTGCGCAGCGCTCCACGCGCCGCCGGCGCCATGACGCGCGCGGACTACGTCGACGCGCTGCTCGCCGCCATCAGGTCAGCTCGAATTTTATTTATTTTTAACTCAACATAATAACTTCAACTTAAATGAACTTATCAAAACCATAAAATAGGCAGAGCCGGCTCGTAGCCTAGTGTCGCAGGGACTTGTCTAGCATACCAGAGGTCTGGGTTTAATTCCTCACTCCGTTTATGCACCACTTTATTTCTCTTTCCGAGTTGGATAAGTGCATTTCGTCACGAATGTGAGCTGCTCCATGGTTTGGAATCAATAAAAAAATTAATATCCCTTACTAGGTGGTAGGGTTTAAGCCCGCCGGGGTTGGTACCATCACATTGAATGAAACGGATAGTCGAAGCGGCAATGTAAAATTGTCCGTTTTTTCCATCCAGTTCAATGTAGCCGTGCTTATGAACGGAAGATCTTGGCATGGCACCTTATAGGCCAATGAATGAAGCTAAAATTTGGGGCTTACCAAAGCACTAAATCGTCCGTCCATGAAATCTTCAGAATGTGTACAAATTCAGGTTTTAAAAATGAATGACTCGGAATCTAACATTTTTTTTTCCCGGAACTTAGGTATTTTGGCCAAAAACACAAAATATGCGGTATCATTTGCTGCAAAAATGGCCCGCCAAATTTCTTTTCAATGTCTAATAAAATGGGTTAATAGGTATATATGTGTTCAGGAATCCAACAATTTTTTTACACAAAAGCGAGTTTTTTTTTAAAATACACAGTTTTCGCTCTCATAAACTCGGCAGAATTGGGCAGCCCAATCTGTCGTCACACATTTGTTTTTAATTCTTATCAGATCGATAATTTCAACGAATCCAACAAATTTGTTACTGGCAACACATATATTTTGCTAATGGCCAAATAAAGTAAACGGCATAATTTGCCCGCCCATTTTTTAAATTATAATGATAATAAATGATATAGACGAACATACTTTTAACAGAATCCAACAAAAAATTTACATGCCAGTCAGTTTTGCAGCGTATAACGTAACATTGAATTTCGCGCTAAAATAGCTTGGCGAAAGCGGGTGGTAGGCGGCGCGGTGCGGAGGCAGTGCGGCGCGGTGGCGTGGGAACGGTGGCGGCGGTAAGAAAGGGTTTAGCCTGTGTTAGTGATACCGATTACGAAGTAATTATTAGTATTATCTTTGGTGATACTTATGTATTGTTCGTTTTCATGCGTAGTACCTGCATAATGGACAAGAGTTTATAAAGTGTGATGTGAAATTTGAATTAATTAATTCGCCAATTTGATAAAGGTATTATTCTTTTGTAATAGCTAGTGATCGTCGAATATACACATGTAAATGAGTAAAATACTTTGGTAAAAGTTGAATACAATTTGAGTTATTTTATTTTTATGCAAGATGATTCCGCGAAGATAAATCACTGAAATTAGATAAACTACATATTTATAAATCACAAATTGATTCACGGTGGATTATACATACATTCATGAATGAAGAACGTGATATATCACGTTCTTGGATTCAGTGCCGCACTAGCTTAGTACGAAAAAGTATATTTACTTATTGATTAATGTTGTGCCTTGGGCGTCAGGGCAAATAGGAGCCGAAAGCGCTCGACCCGAGCACGCCTGTGAAATACCCCGCAATTCGCTTGCACCGGTCATATAATACTGACCATACATTTAAAAGTATGGAAAATTTACTGTTTCGAGCGTATTCAAATTCGAATATCTAGTTAATTACTCATCAGATTTTAGTGAAGTTTCATCAATTCAAATAACACGTTGAAGACTCCATAAGCATAAAAAAAGATCGTCGGTGTATAAAGTACCGGTGAAAATGTCTCAAAACATTTTTTTAAATTTTAAATGTATGAAATATATATACCGTCCATCTTTTTTGTTTATGGAGTCTCTGGCGTGCTATCTTTAATGGTGAAAATCTCATTTAAATCTGACCATTAATTTCCAAGATATTCGCAAGTGAATACTGTCGAAACAGTAAAATTTCCATACATTAAAAACTTAAAACAATTTTTGAAAGGCATTTTCACCGATCTAAAAAAACATGAAAAATGTGGTCTATATAGAATATAGATAACGTTGGATCGGTGAAAATGCCTTTAACAATGTTTTAAATGTAAAGGTATTGAAAATTTACTGTTTTGAGTGCATTCAAATGCGAATATCTCGTAAATTAGTCGTCAGATTTTAATGAAGTTTTTATCATTTTAAATAACACGTCAACGACTCCATGAGCATGAAAAACCGGCCATGTGCGAGTCTGACTCGCACACGAAGGGTTCCGTACCCAAGACATAACACAAAAAAGTTTTGTGTGTAATTTTGACTATTTTTTTATTCCATATTTTTTGCTTATGGAGTATTTGACGTGCTATCTCTAATGGGGAAAACCTCATTTAAATCTGTATATACGGTACATACATTTGCATCGGTATAAATGCCTCTTTCTTTAAAATTCCTTCAAAAAATTTTGAAAATTTTAAATGTGTTTTTTGTTTGCTCAAGGCGTCTTCAACCTGTTATTTTGAATGGTGAAAACTTTATTTAAATCTGACCATTAATTTCTGAGATATTCGCATGTGAATACTGTCGAAACAGTACATATTCAATACATTTAAAACTTAAAACAATTTTTAAAAGGCGTTTTCACCGGTCTAAAGAAAATGTGTTCTATTACGAAAATAGAAAACGTTGGATCGGTACAAATGGCTTTAACAATGTTTTAAATGTAAAGGTATTGAAAATTTACTGTTTTGAGCGCATTCGAAGGCGAATATCTCGTAAATTAGTCGTCAGATTTTAATACAGTTTTGATCATTTAAAATAACACGTGAACGACTCCATGAGCATGAAAAACCGGCCATGTGCGAGTCTGACTCGCACACGAAGGGTTCCGTACCGTCGAACAAGACATAACACAAACAAGTTTTGCATGTAATCTTAACTTTTTTTTAATTCCATATGTTTTCCTTATGGAGTCTTTGACGTGCTATCTCTAATGGTGAAAACGTCATTTAAATCTGTAAATACGGTACATACATTTGCATCGGTATAAATGCCTCTTTCTTTAAAATTCGTTTAAAAACCTTTGAAAATTTTAAATGTGTCAAAATACCGTTGATCTTTGTTTGCTCATGGAGTCTTCAACCTATTAGTTTGAATAGTGAAAACTTTATTTAAATCTGACCATTAATATCTGAGATATTCGCATGTGAATATTGTCGAAACAGTACATTTTCCATACATTTAAAATTTGAAACATATTTTGAAATGCATTTTCAGCTATCTAAAAAAACATGAAAAATGTGTTCTATATCGAATATAGATAACGTTGGATCGGTGAAAGTGCCCTTAACAATGTTTTAAATTTAAAAGTATTGAAAATTTACTGTTTTGAGCGCATTCGAATGCGAATATCTCATAAATTAGTCGTCAGATTTTAATACAGTTTTGATCATTTAAAATAACACGTGAACGACTCCATGAGCATGAAAAACCGGCCATGTGCGAGTCTGACTCGCACACGAAGGGTTCCGTACCGTCATACAAGACATAACACAAAAGAGTGTTGTATGTAATTTTGACTATTTTTAATTCCATATTTTTTGCTTATGGAGTCTTTGACGTGCTATCTCTAATGGTGAAAACCTCATTGAAATCAGTATATACGGTACACACATTTGTATCGGTATAAATACCTCTTTCTTTAAAATTCCTTCAAAAATTTTTGAAAATTTTAAATATGTTATTTGTTTGCTCATGGCGTCTTCAACCTGTTATTTTGAATGGTGAAAACTTTATTTAAATCTGACCATTAATTTCTGAGATATTCGCATGTGAATAATGTCGAAACAGTACATTTTCAATACATTTAAAACTTAAAACAATTTTTGAAAGGCGTTTTCACAGGTCTAAAAAAAACATGAAAAATGTGTTCTATATCGAAAATAGAAAACGTTAGATTGGTACAAATGCCTTTAACAATGTTTTAAATGTTAAGGTATTGAAAATGTACTGTTTTGAGCTCATTCAAATGCGAATATATCATAAATTAGTCGTCAGATTTTAATGAAGTTTTCATCATTTTAAATAACACTTCAACGACTCCATGAGCATGAAAAACCGGCCATGTGCGAGTCTGACTCGCACACGAAGGGTTCCGTACCGTCTTACAAGGCATAACACAAACAAGTTTTGTACGTAATTTTGACAATTTTTTAATTCCATATTTTTTGTTAATGGAGTATTTGACGTGCTATCTCTAATGGGGAAAACCTTATTCAAATCTGTATATACGGTACATACATTTGCATCGGTATAAATGCCTCTTTCTTTAAAATTCGTTTAAAAACCTTTGAAAATTTTAAATGTGTGAAAATATAAATACCAAAGATCAACTTTGTTTGCTCATGGAGTCTTCAACCTTTTACTTTGAATGGTGAAAACTTTATTAAAATGTGACTATTAATTTCCGAGATATTCGCATGTGAATACTGTCGAAACAGTACATTTTCCATACATTTAAAAATTAAAACAATTTTAAAGAGGCTTGTTCACCGGTCTGATAAAAACATGAAAAATGTGTTCTATATCAAAAATAGATAACATTGGATCGGTGAAAATGCCTTTAACAATGTTTTAAATATAAAGGTATTGAAAATTTACTGTTTTGAGCGTATTAAAATGCGAATATCTCGTAAATTAGTCGTCAGATTTTAATGAAGTTTTCATCATTTAAAATAACACGTCAACGACTCCATGGGCATGAAAAACCGGCCATGTGCGAGTCTGACTCGCACACGAAGGGTTCCGTACCATTGTACAAGATATAACACAAAAAAGTTTTGTATGTAATTTTCATAATTTTTGGTTCCATATTTTTTGCTAATGGAGTCTTTGCCGAGCTATCTCTAATGGTGAAAACCTCATTTAAATCTGTGTATACGGTATAAACATTTGTATCGGTATAAATGCCTCTTTCTTTAAAATTCCTTTAAAAAAATTTGAAAATTTTAAATGTGTGAAAATATGAATACCGTTCATCTTTGTTTGCTAATGGAGTCTTCAACCTGTTATTTTAAATGATGAAAACTTAATTAAAATCTGACGACTCATTTACGAGATATTCGCATTTGAATACACTCAAAACAGTAAATTTTCCATACTTTTAAATTTAAAACATTGTTTAAGGCATTTTCACCTATTGGACGTTGCCTGTTTTCGATATTGAACATATTTTTCATGTTTTTTTTAAATCGGTAAAAATTCCTTTTAATTATATTTTTGAAATTTTACTGTACAATTTTGACAGTATTGACATGCGAATATATCGGAAATTAATGGTCAGATTGAAATGAGGTTTTCACCATTAAAGATAGCAAGTCAAAGACTCCATAAGCGAAAAAAGATGGACGGTATTTTTATTTCCATACATTTAAAATTTGAAACATTGTTAAGACGCATTTTCACCGATACTTTATACACCGACGATCTTTTTTCATGCTAATGGAGGAATATACTGATAAGTTGAATACATTATCAATTTTCTCTAGCCACATAAAAGTCAATATGAAGGAAACATAAAATGCACTTATTTTTTTTAATTCATGGAAAAATCCGGTGGGTATAACATTTTATTTACTTTTTTAATCATATAACAACATATTAAAAACCGGCCAAGTGCGAGTCGGACTCGCACACGAAGGGTTCCGTACCATCGTAGAAAAAAAAAACAAAAAAATCACGTTTTTTGTATGGGAGCCCCCTTTAATTTTAATTATTGTTTCATCTTACCTATTTGTTGTTATAGCGGCAAAATAAATACACACTCTGTGAAAATTTCAACTGTCTACCTGTTACGGTTACTGAGATACAGCCCTGTGACAGACGGACAGACGGACGGACGGACGGACGGACGGACAGCGGAGGCTTAGTAATAGGGTTCCGTTTTCACCCTTTGGGTACGGAACCTTAAAAAGTAATAAATAAATAAAATACATACATACTCTGTGAAAATTTCACCTTCCTACTTATTACGGTTCATAAGATAGAGCCCTGTGACAGACGGACGGATGGACGGACGGAGAGCGGAGTTGGCATCCTTTGGATACGGAACCCTAAAAAAGTAGTATTCAGAGTGGGCGGTCTAACTTGACGACTCGGATTATGTCCGTCCTATGTATTATTTTGCATGGTTAGTCCAGTGATAATCCGTATAAAATAATTACAGTTCACTCTGAATACAACTGCTAGAATCTACGAGTCGAGCCGGTTATAAAGATGTGTCACTTGCCATAGAAAACATACACGAGTTATGCACGTACATGACAAATTTATTTACCAAAATCATCCGAAATGCTCGCCAGCTCCCAACTACGCGCTCGCTTTAGGTACATTCGATTATGCACCACCAAAGTAATTATTAGTATTATCTTTCCCACCACACTCCAAAGCCCCGCGCCTCGAGCGTTTCGTTGCCTCGAGCAAAGGTCGGCGCACACGCACACTTACGCAATCACACATATTGAAACACGTGCCTCAGCCGCCGCTGCCGTCCCGCTTCGGCCTGCCTCAGCCTACCACCCGCGCTCATCTTGCCGTTTTAGCGCGAAATTCAAAGTTGCGTTAAACGCTGCAAAACTGACGGTCGTGTAACTTTTTTGTTGGATTCTGTTAAAAGTATCTTCGATTATATCTTTTATTGTCATTATATTTCAAAAAGTGCGCGGGCCAATTATGCTGTTCACTTTATTTGGGCATTTGCAAAATATATGTGTTGCCAGTAACAATTTTGTTGGATTCTTTGAAATTATCGATCTGATTAGAATTAAAAAACAATGTGTGACGACAGATTGGGCTGGCCAATTTTGCCGATTTTATGAGAGCGAAAACTGTGTATTTTTTATACAAAACTCGCTTTTGTGTAAAAAAATTGTTGGATTCCTGAACACATATATACCTTTTAACCCATTTTATTAGACATTGAAAAGAAATTTGGCGGGCCATTTTTGCAGCAAATGATACCGCATATTTTGTGTTTTTGGCCAAAATACCTAAGTTCCGGGAAAAAAAAATGTTAGATTCTGAGTCATTCATTTTTAAAACCTGTATTTGTACACATTCTGAAGATTTCATGGACGGGCGAATTCATGCATGTCTCAAATGCCCCATTCAACGGAGTATTATTCCTTTCGGGCATGTAGTCGTATAGTGCTAATATCATAACGGTAGTTGTGTGGTATTAGCCATCCATGTCAGGTTGCATAAAAAAAAGAATGGTACAGTGCAACCTACAGAAGAACTAAATTCTGTTTGTTGAGGCTATCGAACGACAGGATTGGAGATCGAAACTCATTCAAACACAAAAAATCCTTGTAGTGACAATATCACAAGATCTCAAGTGGGAACCACACATCATTGAAATTGTAAAGAGAGCAAATTCACTTCTCTATATGGTTAGGAAGTCTTTTTCACACATCACGGCAGAAGTATTAATAAATAATTTTAAAAAAACGATTCGTATTACGAACAGTTAAGGTGGCCCAACTCGGCGGGACTAACTCATTCGCGGGTACGGTACAAAACTGTGCTGTTGCGCTCTGGGACCTTCTCTGTTTCAAAGAAAAAGACAGGCTCCGTGATGAGGAAGATGCAACCTGTCCACAAAAAAGACAATGTGCTTAGTGTATGATTTGGTAAGATTTACGAAAATTTTAATTTCAAAACGACTTATAGCTAAAAGTAAACCACGACCGCTGTAGTAAAAAATCTTATAAAAACCAAATAGAATGTAAATCTTGATTAAAAAGGCTATGTCTGATGACTAATCTCTTAAAGATGTTCTTACTTTATCTTTGCGTAATCCACCTCCAAAGTTATTGTATAAAACGCGCGAAAAATGCGAACTTTCGGACCTTATAACTTAGAAACCAAACACAATTTTACAATGCCAATGGTCATCAGACATCTAGTTCAATCAAATAAAGCTATTTTGAGTAAAATTTTGGATCTCTGACAAGAAGTATAGGCGTGATTTTCTTTCCCCTTTTGTATGGGGAGATGAGCGGGTTTGGCCACCTTAAATAAGCTATGTCTGATGACTAATCTTTTTAAGGATGTTCTGACCCATACAACGTTTTTTAGGGTTCCGTACCCAAAGGGTAAAAACGGAACCCTATTACTAAGCCTCCGCTGTCCGTCCGTCCGTCCGTCCGTCCGTCCGTCCGTCCGTCCGTCCGTCCGTCCGTCTGTCACAGGGCTGTATCTCGTGAACCGTAATAGGTAGGAAGCTGAAATTTTCACGGAGTGTGTATTTATTTTGCCGCTATAACAACAAATAGGTAAAATAAAAAAAAAATAATAATTAAAGGGGGGCCCCATACAAAAAATGTGTTAAAATATTTTTTTTTGTTAAATCTTGTACGGATCCCTTCGTGTGCGAATCCGACTCGCACTTGGCCGGTTTTTTCTACACAGAACGCAAAAGGCACGAATTCGTCAAAAATATTAAATATAGCCATAGTAGTTGCAGCGAAAACATATTCACAATTTCAGGTTTAATGGTTTGGTTGTAATTGCCGATTACAAGTTTTACACCGTTAGATGGCGCTGTTAAATAAAAATCGTGTTTAAATAAATTGTAACAAAACCAATAATCCTGAAATTGTGAAATTGTTTTCGCTGCAAGTAATATGACTATATTAAACTTTTATTATTAATTCGTGGCTTAAAGTGCAATACTTTTTGCGTTATGTGTGCAAACAACTTTATATGGGTCGGAACAGCCTTAAGATTTTCTTACTTTATCATTACGTAATAAACCACCAAAGTTATTGTATAACATGCGCGAAAAATTCGAACTTTCGGACCTTATAACTTAGAAACCAAACACAATCATGCAATGCCAACGGTCATCAGACATCTAGTTCGATTAAATAAAGCTCTTTTGAGCAAAATTTTGGTTCTCTGATAAGAAATATGGGCGTGATCTTCTTTCCCCGTTTGTATGGGGAGTTTAGCGGGTTGGGCCACCTTAAATAAAAACATTGTGCACTCAATCATTAAAGTACACGTATCAGCTTGCAGATGCTAGTGTATCTAAATGTAATATAATAATTTGTATGGGGGCAGTAAAAGCACTGATTTATAGTTGGTTCGCTTACGAATTTGTGACATGTTCGTTACAATAATTATCGTCCTGTGACGTTATTACGTGTTCTTAAGTGTCATTGGAATTTGAGAACATTTCTAGGGAGCGTATTAATTTTTCCTTCTAGTTCCTTATCCAACAAACGCGCGAGAAGGAACACGGTTCCGATGGGGATGAAAACTCAAAGCTTATTGTAGATGTCGCATGAGCGACCTCACCATAAAAACGTCAAAATTTCTGTCAAATTTGATTTACGAGCAGTTAGAACAAGGTTTGGAGGAAAAGAAGAGCTTTTGTTTCAAGAAAATTTAAATCTCATTCGTCAGCGCAAAGTATAAAACTAAATATTATAGGTTATGTTTTTGCGATATTTTATTTCCCACGACTCTTTTCATTAGCACAATTTATTTTCGGAAATACTGGGAGAAAACTGAGTAATTTCAATTGCATTGATTAAGTGAATCAAATTTTCAAATCTATTCTGTTTTATTTTCTATGGTATCTGACAGCTTTGACAGATGTTTTAGGTGAGCTCGCTTAGACGCCACCTGTCGTGATAAATAAGCAGTTTTCTTTCCCAATTTTCAACCCAATGAGATGTTTACTTTCAGAGAGAACCCAGAGAGCGGCATAGATGTCAAATATATCGTGTCCGTAGACCGTCGGTGGACGCCCGCCGTGGTGGACGAGGTGACGGACCTGGCCATAGAGTACCACGCGAGGTACCCGGACATCGTCGTGGGACTCGACCTGAGCGGGGACCCGACCTGCGGGAGATTCGGCGACTTCGTGCCGGCGTTCACGAGGGCCAGGAACGCCGGACTGAAGGTGAGGATTCTTGGAGACGATGAAAAAAAGACCGAATCAATCAATCCAAAAAAGTGAGGAAACGCTGGCTTACCTAAAATAATTCATTTATCATGATCATATCAATCCAATCTAACTTAAATTAATTATGAGTTTATAAATGTTAAATTTAGTGTTAGCCACTGCTTACAAACATAGGACTAAGTAATTAGTTGTAACATCAATAGTAAGTATAGCAGTGGTAAGTATAGTACCCAAGCATAGTAATATAGCAAGCAAGTAGCAGCAATTATAGCTAGCAAGTATAGTAGCAGCTATAGAATAAAAACAAAGGTAGAAACACCAATTTGTTAAGTATTCTCGAAAATAAACAATTCATGCCGTATGCAACTGTTAATGAAAAAGCGCTGCAAAGAATTTGTGAACGATTTGCACGTTTAGCTGTGAAACTATTGTTTCCATCATTAGCTACTGCAGTGACCTGCAAATTCACTCGTGGTGTCTAAGCATTGTTTTTGGGTTCCGTACCCAAAGGGTGCCAATGGGAACCCTATTACCAAGCATCCGCTGTCTGTCCATCCGTCCGTCTGTCACAGGGCTGTATCTCATGAACCGTAATAGGCAGCTAAAATTTTGACAGAGTGTGTATTTATTTTGGCGTTATAACAACAAGTAGGTAAAATTTAAAAAATATAAATATTAAGGGGGCCCCCATACAAGAAACGTGATTTGTGTTAAATCTCGGTACGGAACCCTTCGTGTGCGAGTCCGACTCGCACTTGACCGGTTTTTGTATATTTTATTGTTTCATGCTTTCTTGTTTAATTTAACTATTTTATTATTTTTTAGGAATACAATAAACAATGTTTATTGTAATACACAATAAATATTGTTTATTGTTTATTTATCATCCACAGGCAGCACACTGCACTCGGATTTGTCATATTTTATCATTAGCCTCATGCCATTCTTATATTTCTGTACTCTGAGAAGTAGAGGAGAGTTTTCACATAGCACCTTAAGGTCGGCCCTTAAGCATCAGAAAATTTCGCCTCCCATACAAACGTAGTTTACTAATAATTTGAAAACCACTTTTCCAACTTATTTGATATTTGGTATCTAATATTAGGCTACAAATATCTGTGTCTGCATGCCTTTGTTTTTTCGGTAAATGTATTCTGGGTCAAACCACAGAGAAAACAAAATTCTTATGAGGATTTACTTTTTGCATTTATTTCATTCCGTTTGGATTTTTTAAAAAACAAAAGCGTGCAGACACAGATATTTGTTACCTGATATTAGATATTAAATATCAATTTAATTGGAATAGCGGTTTCCAAATGATTAGTAAACTACGTTTGTATGGGGAGCATAGCTTACGGGCCGTTCTTAATATGGCATACCCATTCACTTGTTTTTGAATGACTCAACTAATCGGGATATGGGTGTAATTATCCTCGCTGTAGCGATCGGTATCACTCTTCAGATCAGCCTGCACTGCGGCGAGGTGGAGGATGAGCGAGAGGCACTCGAGATGCTCGCGTTCGCTCCGGACCGCATCGGGCACGCGCTGTTCGTGCCGTGGGAGGCGCTGCTAGCATCTCGGATACCAGTCGGTACGTCGCTTGACGCGGAACTAGACGCGGAACAGAGAACTTTTTAATTTTTTGTTATGTAACTGGACATGGATGTCTAATTCCAAACTGATCGTCAGATATTAGTTTAACACACCACATGGGAACTAGGCGCCATGCCAGGGCCTGGAAAACACGGTCAATTTTTCATTGCCGCTTCGACCATCAATGCAATGGTACCAACCCGGGCGGGATTAACCCTACCACCTTGTAAGTAAGGAAGGGGACCTACAGTTTAACGTGGAATCCGAACCACGGCCAGCTTCAACGGTTGAAAATGGTCACCCATCCAGAACCCAACCGTGCTCAGAGGTGCTTCAGCAAGCTTATCGAACCGCAAGGTGTCGCGCCACTTGGCTACCGAGGCTGAGAAAGGGATGGAATTAAGGGATGCATGGTCTCCATATGTATTATATCATCTCTACCATGGAGAATGTTCGTCGTAGCTGCCCTCCATCCCCTTTCTGCCATCGCTCAATGCGGAACAGGCAGGAAATCCACCCATTCACTGTCGACATTCCAAAATAAGAACCAACCGATCCTCTGGATCCTTTATCTATTGTATATATTGTATGTAGAAGTATCTGGCCGGCTGGCAACCTTTTTTGTGAGGTCCTGGCTCTCACCTTCCCCTCGCTATGTCTGTGTACGCCTTGTGTGGTTGCAGAACTGTGCCTTACGAGCAACGTGAAGACGAGATCGGTGGCGTCTTACGATGATCACCCCTTCCGGAAGTTGTATGAGGCGGGACATCCCATCGCGCTCTGTGTGAGTAACGTTGGATCAATCATTGTTTTTTTATTGATTACATCTCAGATCGAAAAGGAAGGTGTGCCATTCGGCGCGCCTACAGTAAGACTGGGCTTAATCCGGGCCCACCATAATATCAGCGCCAGACATATTATCTAATTGCATATGCTGCAATGGGTCTATTTTGTCTACTGGTTTTTAATTTTTTATCATTACTATGTTAAGTACATAGTTGCAAAAAAAAGAGACGAATAAACGAATTTTCTTTCTTTCAATTAATATTCATTAAGGTGGCCCAACCCGGCGGGCCTAACTCATTCGCGGGCACGGTACAAAACCGTGCTGTTGCGCTCTGGGACCTTCTCTGTTTCAAAGAATAAGACAGGCTCTGTGATGAGGAAGATGCAACCTGTCCACAAAAAAGACAATGTGCATAGTGTATGATTTCATAAGATTTACGAAAATTTTAATTTCAAAACGAATTATAGCTAAAAGTAAACCACGACCGCTGTAGTCAAAAATATAACAAAAACCAAATAAATCATAAATCTTGATTAAATAAGCTATGTCTGATGACTAATCCTTTTACGATGTTCTTGCTTTACCATTGCGTAATCTACCTCCAAAGTTATTGTCTATAACGCGCGAAAAATTCGAACTTTCGGACCTTATAACTTAGAAACCAAACAAAATCTTACAATGCCAACAGTCATCAGATATCTAGTTCGATCAAATAAAGCTATTTTGAGCAAAATTTTGGATCTTTGACAAGAAATATGGGCGTGATCTTTTTTCCCCTTTTGTATGGGGAGATGAGCGGGTTGGGCCACCTTAAGCTTACAGTTTCCTGGTGCGCAATGCCATACTGGGCTGAAATGTTTCTCGCCTCTGGTGTTGACGGCAAAACATGTCTGTCGTAAACTAAAGAACAAACCTCAAATTAAGGTGGGCCTTCCCGCTCAACTCCCCACACGAACTTAGAAAGAGCATGCGCATATTTCTTGTCAAAGATCCAAAATTATTTTTAAAACAGCTTTATTTGCTCGAACTTGATGTCTTATGACCATTAGGCAGTTGTAAGGTCCGAAAGTTCGGATTTTTCGCGCGTTTAATGTACTAATTTTGTACGTGGATTACTCAACGATAAAACAAAAACATCTTAATAAGATTAGTCGTCGTTAGACTAAGTCTGGTCTTGTTTCATGAAGATATAAAATTAATTTGGTTTTTGTTTGATTCTTGACTACAGAGGTCGTGATTTACTTTTAGCTATGAGTCGTTTTGTGATTAAAATATGATTAATATAAATGTTCGTAAATCTTACCAAATCAAACAATAAGCGCATTGTCTGCTTTGTGTGTATCTTTTTCTTTGAAACAGAGATGGTCCCAGAGCGCAATAGCACGATTTTGTGCTGCGCCCTCGAATGAGTTAGCTCAGTCGGGAAGGGCCACCTTAATGAGGTAACGATAAATGTCGTACTTGGGCGATTCCGCTATAGATGATTTCCGAAATGAATTTTTCAATCACGCTATTAGTTGTTTTTTTTGTTATTAGTGCAAACAAGAAAGTCTAAATATAATAATCAATGTATTTTTATTTGATTTTCTACCATATCTTCTTTTTTGGCGCTGTTGAAATATTACCTTCCGAAGAATTGGTATAAACTGTAAAATCATAACTAGCACAACTGGCGCGAAACAGTGGTTGTTGACAACTTGAGGTTATGTTTTATCAGCTAAACGTCAAGTGGAAATATTCATTTATCTTCGTGTTCCAAAAAATTTAAGTATTTGTTACTATTTATTAAGAATTACTGACTGCTAGAATACACTGTTAACTTGTTGCACCCGCAATGCAAAAGATATAAAAGTTTACTTTTTTAACAGAAATGAAGAGCTAACGTTCTGAAACTTTGCAAAAGTAAGAAGAAATAAAAACAATACTTAAATTATTTGTTTTTAAGAGTATAATGATTATTAGGTTAAAATAAACAATAACTTAAATTGGTTGCACCCGCGATCTCGACGTGAGATCGCGGGTGCAACTTTTTTTCACGTCACCTTTTTGTGTGATTACTTTTACATTTCGTTGTTATGATATACCTTGACTAATAATATATGCTGAAGACGATTGATGATATTTATTGAATATGTGTGTCTATAGTATATTCCTTATTTTTTTAAAGAAATATTGGTTAAAATGACAACAGAGTAACATAGGAAGACTGCTTTGCAGAAATATAGGCGGAAATTAAAAGAAAAACCTGAGCTTCATGCTGAACACCTCCAAAGTGAAAGGGCTCGTAATTTCAAACGGAGAGAAGTAATGTAATGAAAAATATTGGCTAGAATCAGATCCAAAGAAAGAATGCAGGCAACTAGAAAGCGACGTAAGGAAGAACAATTTAAACAAACATCTGCTAGATACAGCAGTCCTCGCACACTAGGCAAGGCTTTGGCAAAAATAAAACGTAATCTACCAGCCAGTCCTACCAAAGCAGTGGAAGTTAGCTTCTGAATTCAACATTGCTGCATTTGACAAAAATGACGCCCCTAAGGCAGCGCTGCGAAAGCTAACTGATGGAGGGAAAAAACTGATTTGTGATTTTTATAATAGGGATAACATGCACATTAGCACATTAGCACAGAAATCGTTAATGACATACAAGACGTGCAATTTGATGATATTATCGCAAAATTGGAAGCGCCAAAGATAAAGCCTTTGGAAATAATATGTTCATAGAATTTTCGGCAATTATTAATGTATTTCAAAATAAATCATTAATATAAGCGACAACAAAAGCATAATTGTTAATAATAAGTATAGTTTGATCTCTTATTTTGTTCCTTTATAAGTAAAATTGATGTTTATGTTCACTTGAATTAGACTGGTTGCACCCGCGATAATTTGGTGTTGCACCCGCTATTATTAAAAATAATATTACTTCATTGTTTATTTTTGTTTTCTTTAGAGTTTTTATTTTATGTTCTTTGTTACTTTAATACATTTCAAAATATTAAGACATAACATATTAAATGTATTAGAATTAACAGATTTATGTGTTTTTTGTTTGTGATCTGGAAAGGTTGGGCCAAATCTGTTGCACCCGCTATGGCAATTTGAACATTTCTCCTGGCTTTTAAAATATCATTTTAAAATTTTTCTTAGTTAATATAAAGTAAACATGTTAAAATGTAGTCTTTTAAAGACTAATTTAATTAAAAATGTTTTTAATTTAATTATGCTAAATGAAAACAGGCGTCTAAATGTTGCACCCGCGATAATGGAATGACCCACTTATTAAATACATAAAATGCTCAAAGCGCGCCATCTCGGCAGACGGACGACGCGGGCGTGTTCGCGACGTCGCTCGCGCACGAGTACGCGGTGTGCGCGGAGACGTTCGGCGTGTCGCGCGCGCAGCTCGCGCGCCTCGCGCTCGCGGTGTGCGACCACGCGTTCGCCGGCGGCGCCGCACGCGCCCGCCTCGCCGCCGCCGTGCGCGCGTTCATCGACCGACACGGGCTGTGATCGCTCGCACGCTATAAAATTGTGACAAAACTTCAAAACCAATGATTAATAATTACTTACTGGCGTAAGTAGATGCCCCACCGCCATAGTGATGGAAGTTTCATAAAATATTAGGTTGGGGAAAAAGTTTCTTCGCATTTTTTAAGAAAATTTAAAACATTTTTTAATATGGTTTATTTACATTTAACTAAAGTATGTAGGTACCATTTTGTTCGATAACTTTTTGCCATCTTGTAGGTAGGGACATGATCCCATTGCTATAGAAATATTGGGACTTCTGATCAATATACCGCGACAAGTGGTTTTGGCAGTCCTCTCGTGATGTTAACCTGACACTGCCTAAAGAATTCTGAAGAGACCTAAACAGGTGGAAATCTGAAGGTGCAAGGTCAGGACTATACGGCGGATGCATTAACACCTCCCAGCCAAACTCTCTTAGTTTTTGCTGAGTGGCTAAAGATGTGTGAGGTCTAGCGTTATCATGATGAAAAACCACACCCCTTCTGTTGATTAATTCCGGCCGCTTTCTCTCAACTTCTTGCTTTAATCTCATCAGTTGTTCGCAGTAGAGTTCAGAATCGATGGTCCTGCCTGGTGGTAACAGCTCATAATGAATAATGCCCTTCCAATCCCACCACACACACAGCATCACCTTGTTGCGAGTTAACCCGGGTTTCGCCACAGTCTGTGAAGCTTGACCGGCCTTTGACCACGACCTTTTTCGCACGTTCTTGTCGTACGTGATCCACTTTTCATCACCAGTTATCAGCTTCTTCAAAAATGGTTCGGTTTCATTACGTCGTAATAAAGAATCACAAATGAGTACACGGTTCATTGTGTTTCTTTCAGTGAGCTCGTGAGGTACCCAAATATCGAGCTTTTTTGTGTACCCAGTTTTTTTCAAATGCGCCAAAACTGTTTTGTGGTCAATTCCTAGTTCTTCAGCTACGTCGTAACTACTGATATGCCGATCTTGCTCCACTTTTTCAAAAATGGCATCCATTTTATCCGTAATAGGGCGACCAGAGCGACGTGCATCTTTGACATCAAAATTTCCGGATTGAAAACGCTTAAACCAAATTTGTGCTACTCTCACAGACACTGCACTAGGTCCATAAACATCGCAATTTTTTTTCGCGGCTTGCGTTGCATTTTTACCTTTTTTGTAGTAAAATTTTAAAATGTATCGAATTTCTTCATTAGATTCACTCATTTTGACAGTACGAAAAACAAATGAGAATCACACATTTTCCTAATTTGAATTTGGAATTATGTTCTTTAAAATTTAAACTTTCAATGATACCAAAACCAGCCAGATACAAATAGTATAGCCAAAGAGATTTTATTACAAGTTCATACATACTATAATGCGAAAAGACTTTTTCCCCGACCTATTATGTGTTAAGCAAACCGGCCCTCTATTGCAATAAACATATAACTAAGATAGTAACATATGCAATCGATCACAACAAAAAGAGTGTTTGTACTAAGAGATGGCGCTGCTATCAGGCTCACTGCTTTAAATCTATTAAAAAGTCGTTTAATTTCAAGGGTTGTCAAAATATAAGTGAATCGATTCAATATTGTATATTTCCCAACTTTGAAACAAAATTGTATTAATATAGACCGGGATAGATACGGTTTGAGAAGCACATGAAATCCGAAATGATTTTTTTTTCTCAGAAATATATAATTTCATGTTTATATGCTTACATTAAGTTTGCAACGTTTAGCGGGGCCCGTAAGATAGAAAAAAATATTAAAATGTATTAAAAAATATATATCTCCTAAACAAATATTTAGAAACGGTATTAAAAAAATTATATGTTAAGTCTTTTAAGGCGTAATGTAACTGTGAATTTGCAACAATTTTGTAATTACGGAAATGTATTTAAAAAAATGTTTTTACTAAAAAAAATCTGCCGCGAACCTAACTTGCTATTGCTATAATATTTCTTTCTAGAATATGTAAAAGAAAATTAAATTCTTTAAAAACTATACCACGAATGATTTTTTACGTATTTCGAATTTTTTGTTTAGCTTTTGTGTGAATGTAAAAATTATAAATGAAAAAAAATGTGCTTCTAATATTTGCAACATTTTACAAATTTCACAAAATATAGAGTTAGCGGTCAGTTTCCAATTTCAGAAAATAAAATAGAATTTCCATTATTTGCTTTGCAGATATTATGAAAATAGTACAAAAAAAAAATATTTCCACAGTTCCGTAAATAAGAAATTGTTGCAAATTCACAGTAATATTACGCCTAAAATTAGCTAACATATAACATTTTTAAATAACATTTCTAAATATTTGTTTAGGAGACATCATTTTTTAAACATATTTCATATTTTATTTCTATCTTCCGGACCCCCCAAAATGTTGCAAACTTAATGTACACACGTCCACAAGAAATACTACGTTTATGATAAAAAAAAATGCATTTCGGATTTAATGTTTTTGTAAGTGCTGAATTAAGGCTAAAGTTCTTGGAGTAATAATCTATGAATAAATCCTATATTTGTACAGCGTTGGCTTTTTTGCAAGTTCTAGGTACAAAAGTGGCGCCATCCTATTTCTATAGTCGTATGCGTGTATCCATGAAGTTGCACCATCTATTGTTCGTCCCTTCGGCATTGACCTATTAGTGAAACATCTAGGTCTTCGTTCATCTATGTTTTAACGCTCGAAAACCCGGCCAGAACTCATTCTCGAGTGCTTAGGTTTCGAAAACAACAAAATCATCAGAATTCGTAAAGAATAATTTTATTTTAAAGGAGTATGCCCATTGCTCCATACATTTTGGGCCCCTCAAAAATGTTTGTGTCCATCTGCCCAACAGTGGTTATAATTTATAATATAACTTTTCGAAACATACATTTTGAAGACCCAATTCATTGCTATTTTAAAGTTATTGACAAAATGCGGTTTTGAGGTTACGAATGTGTTCAGCCACCAGAGATCCTTGAAGAAGTAAAAAAAGGCGAAAAAAAGGCCTAAATTAAATGAACCCTAGGACCAATGTGAAGGATTATGAAATACCAAAGACATTTAAATCTGTCCATTTTTAATGCTTTTGAACTGGAGCATTTTGCTCCACGCTGAGCTCTCTGGTGTCTGTAGCACAAAATGCTAAAGGCATATATGGTGGGGGCCCATATCTAGGGGGCTGGATTTGGGCATTCTCATTTCAGGTGCGTAACACTCATAATGGAAGAACAGATACATAGAGATGTATGACTTTAATAGCCACGTATTACACTGGAAGTGACTGAAACCTTTTGTATGGCGGAAGCGTAGCCATGTTGTGAAAATGCACTAATGGTAGTCTGTTCATTTATGAATTCAGAACGCTCAACATCAAATGTTCGTTGCACTAAAAGGGTTTATGTGCAGTTCTTACGTATCACTGGAACTCGAGAACGTCAGTAAATCAATTCGTAAGTTGACTGGCCAACGCTACTGTCGTTGTATGTGTTATCACTAAAAAGAGCTATACGGATGATATTCGATCGCCACTCCCATTTCCTTACTCAATGTTGACAAGTGATCCTCATAGGCTCTCGTGAAGCCGACACGAAAAGTTCTCAAGGAATACCTGGGAGTAGTTATCAAACTCCATATTGAAAAAATGTTGATGACATGTTCTCGCAGATATTTGTTGTGAGAACTTCTCGTATTCGCTTCACGAGTAGACCCACTGAACATGAGGCTTTCAAGCGAAAATAAAAGCATTTTTTATTTAATAAACTAGTTTTATTTCAACATATGTCTTCGATACATACATGGAGACAAAACATTTAATGAATTCAGATTTTAAGTTCATCGCATTCGGAGTGACATCTCATTTTAAACAAAAAAAACTCTTAACAACAGTCACAAGCGAATATCAGCCCTAATAGATAATATTAAGGATACGTTTCATCTGCAAGTCGGTGCGCCATACATTCAGTTTACCAAATAGCATAACATATATACAGGGAAGGCATTGTCAAAGTGGTGCTAGCATAGCTCACCTTTTTTTTTCCTCTGGTTTCCTTAATATTGAGGCATTTTCTGCATGTAATTTAGAGCCTATTTAAATACATGGACAATGGGTTAAATATGTATCTTGGTGCAATTCTGTTCATTTTTAATAGCATCGTTTTATAAAGGCTCTTAAAAAACATTACTTTTTGAAAATTTTATCCTCAGTGTCGTAACAATGTCGGTAGATGGCTCTGTGATACACAAATGCCTATAAGTTCTGACATAACTACAACACCTAAAGAGTGTTTTTTGCGTAAAGTCACAAAAATCAGCTGACCGCGCCATCTATGACAAGATTGGACTGGCCTCCCCTATTGGTGTAGATAACAACCTGTATGGGGAAGGGACTTGTGTCCCGGAAGCATACAATATAAAAAACTAAGTTCTAACTTAAAACTATCCAATGCACTAAATACAACTATTTTTATATCAGATTCAGAGAGGTCACATCTCCCTTTTTCAATACAGCAGTCGTAATTATCTAAAACATATGTACATAAATAAATTCACGTCAAACGTTAATTCTCCAACGGTGGAGAATCTCACATCAATGAAACATCCGAGTCATGTTGCAGCTGCTAGAAAAATGTCTAGTTGATCACGTTTATAATAATGGCCATTTTGATTCATAGACGAGGAATTTCGGGGTTGATTCATAACATCGTCCCATACAATGGTATGTCCACCATAGCTTCACCATTTTCCATGCGGCCTTAAAATATACTTTTTATCTAACTTTGACCACAAAGTATGGATAAAAATTTAATGCACATCGGGAGACATGGTTGCTTCTTAAATTAAAAATCCTTTAGACTAAGTCTCCTTCGACTGTAGTCTTGTTAGAAAAAAAACTGAAGATGGTTTTGTGAAACAAAAGAGGGTGTGAATTGAGTGTTCGGCAAACAAAAAACATAAGAGACCCACCCAGCTTCATGCTAAAACTTAGATAGGATATACTAGGATTGCCAATGTAATATTTCCGAAGTAATTTAAGACCTTAGCCACTGCAATAAAGTACAATTTCGTATCATTCATCTTCAAATCAAAATGGCACCCAGTAAACATTGACTCAACGATCACACAGCACCGCAATGTCCAGTTCACTTCCTGTGTCCCGCCGAGGTGGCGCCCGGCCGGCGCGGCGGCTCCGCCGGCTAGCCGCTGAGGTCGCCGTGGTCGAACAGATCCTGGTCGTAGACAACGGCGCGCACCGTCCGACCGCCGAAGTAGCGGCCGTTAAGCGCGTCCACCGCCGCCTCCGCCTCTGTCGTATTGAAGATTTGTTAGCTTTAATATATGTGATTGGTTTGCAGGACGACTATATGGAAAGGTCCTTTGCCTAAACATGTGAAAAGAACAAAGTTGTCTTTGGCATTGGTCTGTCAGGCTGTGACAGATCAAGTGTGTTTAGTGCTAGGGTATGACGTTGCAAAATCCGGAGATTGATTGTACCCTTCCACCATCAAAGCGCTGGTGTGTATTAGTATGCGTTTTGGCAATCAATGTCTTTTCGAACAGGTTGAAGAGTACGTCTCAGCCAAATTCTGCGGCTTGGTAGACAAGGACTGACTAAGTAGGTCACGAGACAAATTCAACTGGGATGGGCTGCCGTTTACTTTGACAATCGTTTAAGTGCCACAAGCTTGCCAACAGACCACCGAGCGTCGCGAGTAGTAAGATGCCCTATTCCTTGAGACTGGATCCAGGCTAGGGTAGGGCTCTTTCCGATGTGCCAGTGTCATGGAGCGCGTCCATCGACCCATTTATCTGTAGACTGAGAATGAAAGGAGACACAATGTCAACTGAGGCGGCCAACATTGTTTCATCCAAAAAATACTGAAAAATTATTTTACTCAAACCTCACCATGTACCTGCAAAATAATCTGAAGATATGTTTTAAGTTTTACTTTGAAATAATGAGAAAAAGATAAGAAATATGATCGACAAAGTCAATCACGGTGTAAATTGAAAACCATAAAATTGTTAACCATAAAAAAGTGTAATTTTTGGGATCGAATATTCGGCTCTTGGAATATGGACTGGCGATCTTTATACATGGTGTTAATTTTTTTCGCTACATTCCTATTGTGATTATTTAACTATTTCGTATACTGATCATTTTGTGGTATTTAAAAATTAAATCCAAAATAGTAAAAAAAATTGCAGATTTCATCCAAACTTTAACCTCAGCGACCATTTCCCTTTGGAATGGTGTAAGCACGCCATGTGTTCGCGCCACTGCCAAGGTCAGGCGTTTGCTGTCTCGCAGCTGACTGCGCGCCGCCGCCAATTTTATTGCGTCAATCCGAATGTAAATTTTCACATTTATTTAAAAAAATGTTCTACTTTAGAACTTTTTGTTAATGCAGTACATTTCCTATTACGAAATACTATGTTTTCATACTAGTATTACAAATCGAAAATTTTAAAACAAAAGGTCAAAATAAAAAAAAAACCTACTTTTTCGGCATCAGTATGTGACCCTTAATAACCCCCTTTCGGGAATGTCTCCTACTTGGGTTAACACCGTGTATAACAGTGAGTCCGTAGTGCTATATTGTCGCCCACTCACCGTTGATGTTCTCGAACTGAACGAAGATCTTGACGAGCACGTCCTCGGGCCGCTCCTCGCTCTGCCGCTCGTTGTAGATGATGACGCGCCGCACGAGCCCGTACTTGCCGCACTCCTCTTGGATCTCCTCCTGCAGCGACGCATCAACGTCCTCGGGGCCCACCTGCAAACGTTGACAACGCTCAGTTGAGCGGCTCCACATCAGGTATGCGGGGAATTCCCTTGCATGCCACAGGTCATGGGATCAAATCCCCACACCGTTCATTCACCACTTTATTTCTCTTTCTCAGTTGGATAAGTGCGTTTTGTAACGAATGAAAGGTATTCCATGGTTCGGAATCATAGATAAAAAGTAAGGAGATATGGCATCAAGCGCGCCACTATGGGACCTGCTGTCTCCAATTTTCAAAAACTACCAATCGAACTTAAGGTCGGCCCGTAAGCATCAGAAAATTTCACCTCCCATACAAACGTAGTTTACTAATCATTTGAAAACCACTGTTCCAACTTACTTTATATTTGGTATCTAATATTAGGCTACAAATATCTATGTCTGCATGTCTTTGTTTTTTCGGTAAATGTATTCTGGGCCAAGCCACAGAGAAAACAAAATTCGTATGAAGATTTTCTTTTTGCTTTCATTTCATTCGGTTTGGATTTTTCAAAAAAACAAAAGCATGCAGACACACATATTTGTTACCTGATATTAGATATTAAATATCAATTTAATTGGAATAGCGGTTTCCCAATGATTAGTACACTACGTTTGTATGGGGAGCATAGCTTACGGGCCGTTCTTAAGGCGGCCCAACCCGGCGGGCCTAACTCATTCGCGGGCACAGTACAAAACCGTGCTGTTGCGCTCTGGGACCTTCTCTGTTTCAAAGAACAAGACAGGCTCCGTGATGAGGAAGATGCAACATGTCCACAAAAAAGACAATGTGCATAGTGTATGATTTGGTAAGATTTACGAAAATTTTAATTTCAAAACGACTTATAGCTAAAAGTAAACCACGACCGCTGTAGTCAAAAATCTAACAAAAAACAAATAGATCATAAATCTTGATTAAATAAGCTATGTCTGATGACTAATCTTTTTACGATGTTCTTACTTTATCATTGCGTAATCCACCTCCAAAGTTATCGTATAAAACGCGCGAAAAATTCGAACTTTCGGACCTTATAACTTAGAAACCAAACATAATTTTACAATGCCAATGGTCATCAGACATCTAGTTCGATCAAATAAAGCTATTTTGAGCAAAATTTTGGATCTCTGACAAGAAATATGGGCGTGATCTTCTTTCCCCTTTTGTATGGGGAGATGGGCGGGTTGGGCCACCTTAAACGTACATGCCAAATACAAACATAATCGCAGACTTATAGAGAGTTTGTGTAGGTGGGAACTGACTTAGCGAACTCAATTTTACAGCACATATGCGTGTGGTGGCGATGTTTCGACTGTGTGACATACAACGCGCCGCCAGATTCCCATACCATTATATGGTCATTTTGACCATATAGCGGAGATGCGATAACGACGCATGCCACTTCTTCCTTTCTCTTCAGTGTTCGGAATCCATGTAAAAATATTCCACCCGGGTTGATACCATCGAATTGGATGAAAAGATAGTCGAAGTGTGCCCTTTCACACCAGAGAATAATTGTAATACTATAAATATTATTGTATTAGCAACTTAGTTAGTTAAGTAATTTGTATTTTTAATCCATTTACACTGAGGGTTGCTGTTTCTCTACTTTGTCTCAAACTGTTCTACCAAAGAATTGTTGGCAGTAGCATTTAGATTACACACTTAGGTGTATGTCATTATTGTGACTGAACAATTATGTAAACCAGTGAAGTTTTTTTTGCGGGTTCTTCTTTACTGATTAGATCGAATCCGCGGATCTATCCGTTTGTGACATAAATTAGTATAGTTTGACTACCAAAAGTTTAAAGAAATGAACTGAAATATAGCGTTGACTGGCTCAACGGGCTCCTACCGAGCGACACGAGCTCGGCACATGACACTCACCATGTTATCTTTGAATATTGTTACGGCTTTTCACGCGGCAGGAAGACACATTCTCCGAAGTTTCGAGCTAATCATTCAACCCGTTGTCAAGGAGGCATCCGCCACGCTCGTGCGCAGCAGACGACATGTCTCTTCCTGCCGCGTGAAAAGCCGTAACATTTTTCAAACATGTCTAACGACCGCGGTAATCTCAAAAACTCACCATGTTGGTGAGCAGCAGCACCCTGGAGGCGCGGTTGCGCATCAGGCGCTGCATGACGAGGTGGCGCGCCGACTGGCCCGAGATGGAGAGGCTCTCCTGCTGCTGCAACGTGTCCGGCGAGCCGCCCTCCAGCAGCTTGCGCTGAAGGTTCGCCTGCTGGCTCTGTGTGCCTCTGCAAATAAGAGTTATGTCCGTTTAGTTTAGCAAAGACGGAAATGTAGGAACCAATAAAATTACGACTGAGGTAAGTGTCATTGCCTAGCCGAAAGTCTCTGTGACCGTTGTCTGTAGTTTTTTTGAGTCTGTGCTTCCCCCTGCAGGCTTTGACATATACTTTCAGCCTTTTGGATCAATTTTATGAGAGACACAGGCAGCACGGGTAGTGGAGTATTTAGTGGCAACCATGAAACTTCGACGATTGCGAGCTGCGAGCAAAGGAAACGCAGCTAGCCCCCAGCCAAGATTAGTGAGACACCCTAGTCCTATTTGGCATCAGTTTTAGGTTAGAGTCTTCTTCAGACACTCGGTGTAACAGGGCGCCCTACGGCCGATGAGCATAGCGCTGTTGGACCTGGTCCAACTACTCTACATTGCAGTAGAAAGGTATGAATATCTGTACAAGAATTTAGTGGGGGTTTTCCTATAGACCACTGTTACGGTGGGTCTGGTCAAATTTGGTCACTGCAGGAACCGGCAAGTGAACAACTTGTCATCCTAACCCTCTCACTCTCACATACACCCCCTCGAATAATACACACACTAAGTACATATTTTTAGGGTTCCGTACCCAAAGGGTGAAAACGGAACCCTATTGCTAAGCCTTCGCTGTCCGTCTGTCCGTCTGTCACAGAGCTGTATCTCATGAACCGTAACAGGTAGGAAGCTGAACTTTTCACAGATTATGTATTTATTTTGCCGCTATAACAACAAATTGGTAAAATTATAAAATAATAAAAAATAAAGGGGGGCCAACTTGTAAACTTGTTTTTTTTTTTAAATCTTGCACAATGGTACGGAACCCTTTGTGTGCGTGTCCGACTCGCACTTGGCCAGTTTTTTCTTCTCTTTTTAATATTATTGTCATTTTAATTTTTGTTTTATGGTTTTTAATTTTAAAAGATATTAATGCTATCCATGGATTTCAAACTTTTGAGAGCTACCCAAATATGGCAGGACTGAAAATGCCACATATAAAACAGCCATGTGGTCAGTTTAAGTGACGGAATACGATATGTCTTACCAGCCTCTCGTACAGTTAAAAAGTTTTGTTTCACATTTTAGTTAACTATTTCCATGTTATTGCCCTTTTCTTGATATTGATGATTATCTGTACTTGTGTGTATAAATATAAAAAAAAAAAACCACAAATTGAATGTTTCACTTAGGGCCGAGTGCACGAAAGGACAAAAAATCAAAATCAACGTCAACGTACGATTAAACACGTCACTTTGTATGGACAGTATGGAGGGAACTCCATGCGGTTCACTAAAAGTGACGTGTTTGAACATTGATTAACTCGGCCGTCTCTTCGTGCAATCAGGGCTTAGCATCCTATTCGTGTTATGATCTACACATGTTTGTAGATCTTGACCATCAAATTGGAGAGTGCTCATCTCCAGACAGTCAAAGAATGTAGGCAGAACGAGTACCTGGGTGCTCCGTTGCTGCTGGGCGCCGCTGCGGGCGTAGCGAGCTGCACGGGCGCTGCGACGGGCGCCGCCGCCGCCATCGGCTTAGGCTGGGCCGCTTTCATCGCGGCCAGCGTCGCAGACTGCAGACAAAAGATTCCAAAGTGAAATAGTTTGATGGAACGGGAAAGTCCTTTCCTAAGCTGTGAACATGGTATTTCTTAACCCTGGCGGCAATAACCCTACATTCCCAGCACTCGATCAGCATTTAAACTCTAAATTAAGTGATGTCATCTCGTAAATAAACAATTTAATTGATTAAATAAACTTTTTCACGCTAAGCATATACGTCGCTTATTCCAAGGAATGTGACATGTATGCATGTATAATCGACCGTGAAGCGATAATTGATATCTATTGACTTTCATTATCCCTATTCAACACTTGTATGATGTTAGCAATCTTTTCCTACTATCATTCATCTACGGCACCGGTATAGCGATGCCAGGTGGTGGAATGACAAGCACCACCCTCGGCATGGCTGGGAGGACATTGGAAATTGCCGTGGCAACACTATCTCAAGCACGGTCGACCGAAGACACTCACGTTGACAGTGATGGGCGCAGGGATTGCGATGCCGGGAGGCGGGATGACGGGCGCCACCTGTGGCATGGCCGGCAGTACGTTGGGGATGGTGGGCAGCACCGAGGGCATGTTGGGCAGGAGGTTCGCGAGGTTCGGCAGCGGCATGATCTCAGGCACCGTCGGGATGCCCGGAATCCGCTGAATGCCGGGAATGTTTATACCTGAAATGACACACCATTCATTTCTATTGCAAATAATGGATAGCACTGAAGGACGCTAGTGATTAGGTTATTATTGCAGTCAAAAATGTCGTAGCGATTAATAAGCGAAATCAGCGCCATCTAGCAGTAGATTTGTGGAGCGTTGTGTAAATTCGAAAATAATCGATAAATTTATTGTCTGACATAATTGTCTGGATAGCTGGTAGAGCAGTGGACATGAAATTCAAAGATTGTAGGTTCAAATTGTGCTACAGATGAAGGTCAAGACAAAACCAGTTTTTTTTAATAATTTTAAAATCAGATTACAACTCACTCGCGTTGGCCATATGTGGCAGCGGCATGATTTCCGGCACGGTGGGTATTCCTGGTATTCGTTGGATGCCAGGAATGTTTATACCTGTAAAGAAAAACATTACAGATAGTTTGACAACGTTAAGAAGCTTAGAGTTGACAGGAAGATAGAAACAGTATGTAGGATTAGGACATACCACTGTGTAGAGGACCTGCCGGTAATACATACCTCGGCAGGCATTGCATATCATAGTTGACCAATACTCTAGATAACGGATGCAGAGGATTGATTGGTTCTTAATTTTGGAGTATCGAAAACTAATGGGTGCATTCCCTGGCTCTTTCACGTTGAGGGATAATAGAAAGGGGATGGGGAGACAAGGTTTTGCAACTCCGGCGAACATTCTCCACGGTAGAGACGATAGAACACAAAGTGAGACCCTACGTACATCCTCTTCAGAGAACCTCAGGCTTGACCCATGGAACAATATTATTAACGATAAACGAACGAGAGTAGTGTATGTTTGCATGTATCACTTTCAATTAAAGGAATATGGTTTTTTTTGTGTTTTTGCCTCCATCGATCCCTACCCCACAAACGTAACAATAGTAAGAACAAAGAACGCACTGGTGTGGAGGCTGGGCGGCATGGCGGCGGCGAGCGACGGAAGCGCTGCCGACGCCGGCATCCCCAAAGCGTTCAGCTTCGTCAAACCTGGTGACAAACATATGCGTTCATTATATTAAAAAATAGTTTCACCTAATGGGAACAAAAATATTTGCTGTAGAAAGATTTTACGACTGAGACAGAATATGTTTTATGGTCAAAGCGGCATATGGAGTGCACCAGGACGCCCATGGGCTTTCGAACGATGCAAGGCCAGTCCCTGCGCAACTAAGCTACGAGCCGCGAAACGCAAGACATAGCAATTTTGTGTGGACATCGCCATGGTGAGAAGTTATCCGTTGCACTTACGTTGACAATCTCCACCAAGCTCACTAAACAATTGAAGTCTTACGAAATGGTTTCGATCTAATATTGCTGTCTACACACTTCCTTCTGAAAATAAAGTTCTGTTAACTGTATGGTGGCGGCGTGGCCATGAGTTAGTCCAAAACGTCTTACTGTAGCTAGAACGCTTACGAATTTGGGACTCGCAACATTGAATGTTCGTTGCACTAAATAGTGTTCTGTGAAGTTCTTATGTGTCATTGGAGCTCGAGAAAATCATTAGTAAATGAATTTGTTAGCAAACGCTCGTCGGCGCGTAAAAGTGGGTACGCTGCGCCTACATAAACGGGTTTCGGTTTCTAAAAACACTAAACTAAAGTAACCGTAATAACAAAGCACCAGTGAACCCAGACATGAACACATCAGCTTAGGCTGCTCGTTCATCAAATAAATAAATAAATACTCCCGTCCGTCCATACCCGCTGGTTACAGCACTGACAGTACCGAAAGACTACTGGTAGCTGTCAATGTTGTATAGACGGAAAGTCAAGGGACCTTTAGACGGAGCCTCGAGTGAACCGAACAGTGCGAGTGCTCACCGAGCGCGACGGCGTTGCTGGCGACGGCGTCCATCGCCTGGATCTTGGCGGTTGCGGCGGCGGCGGCGACGGCGGCCGCCGTGGGCATGGTGGAGGCGGGCGTGGGGCCCGTCAGCGCGTTCGGCGGCGTGATCGCGCGACCCACCCTGCAGAAAAATAAATGATTATTATTATTATTTGTAATGAACGAGCAGCCGAAGTTTGTATGTACATGTTGGTTTTGTTAGTTCACATCGATTTTAAAAAATGGTGTATTTTTTTAACAGGTTGATAAGCTTCAATATATTCCAGTTTCTTTTATTTGATAAGGTTTTGATAAAATTTGGTAGGTTTTATTTTTCCACTGTACTTTTTTTAAATATCCATCCAGGTTGGTTTTAAATGAGTTTATTGATGGGGATTGTACTACACCTTCTAGTAGTTTGTTACAAAGGTTCTGTTTTATTAACACCTCGGCTATTTTTTAACGCTCAGGGGTGGTTGGACTTGCCTTCCATCCCAGAGGTCTGGGTTCATATCCCCGCCCCATACGTGCACCACTTTCTCTCTCCGAGCTGAATAATAGCATTTCGGCCGTTACATGGTTCGGAATCTATAGAAAACTGTTCGGAATCTATAGGAAACTGTAGGTCCCCTTCCCCTAGGTTGTAAGATTAAACCCGTCTGGGTTCGTACCATCACGATGAATAAAAAGATGGTCGAAACAGCAATGAAAATTTGTCAGTTGGATGACTGGATGGAAACAGTTCAATGTAGACGTGCTCATAAAGGGAAGGTCCTCGCATGGCACCTAATTCCTACGGGAATGCAGTGTGCTGGGTTAATATCATGACTGGGTGTGGTATTAGCCATCCATGTACAGATGCACAGTCCTTCCTCGCTGGGATGGTAAAAGATTAATAAACAGGTAATCGTTGAACAACAGCGATCCGTCTATGGTGGCTGCGCCCACCTGAGGTACTGGCCGCCGAGGTCGAAGAGGTTCATGCTCGCGATGGCCTCGAGCGCCGACTGCAGCGTCTCGTACTCGATGAACCCGTAGCCCTTGTGCTTGTGCGCCGACGAGCCGTACGCCAGCTTGCAGTAGGTGATCGGACCGAACGCCTCGAACACGCTGTGTATAGACAAAGGTAGTTGTTATAGCTTCCTTATAACTTCTGCTCTGTAAATTTGTTTGGTCATTCTTTCGTCACCCATTCATTCCATATGTCTAAACCATCCCAACACTCCCTTCTGGACTCTCTTCACAAGATCATTTTTCAAGTGAAACTGCTCTCTAACACATTCATGTCGAAATTCGTCCGTTAGATTAACTCCGTATACTTTCCTCAAAAAATGCATTTCTACTGCTTTTATTCTACATTTGTGCCTCCTCTGTTATACTGAACTCTCGCTTCCATACATAACTGCAGGTATTTTAATAACTGCATTAATATTCTAACAATATCAAAGACCTCCCACATCAACAGCAGTTTCCTTCTATAGCTCTACATCATAGTGTCAACTAGTGGCAATATTTCTCTATTTTCATTACAAAAATCGTCTGCACACTCATTATGATAGAAAATAAAACAAGAAATCAGTTAATTCAAATTACAGTGACATACAAACCAAAATTAAATCTACTTAAAGAAATTAAAAATAAGATTTTGACATATTAGATCAGGCTGCTTGTCCTGCTGGGATTCAAAGACAGTTCTAGGGTCTTCTCATATCTTCCGACTGTCATTTTTGACATAAAATGTACAGAAGTAATGTAAAATTTGGCAGTCGGAATTCTTGACAATCGTCTCAAGATCCAAGAACTGTCTTTGAATCTCAGCATAAGAGAAAAAAAAAACAACATTTGGGTCATTCTCACAAAAGTGGACAAAATCACAGTCCAAAAAATCATGATAAAATTTAACGAATCTCGCAGAAAAGCAAGTCTAGATACATTCAGTGTGTTCGAATTAAACAATTAGTGTAGCTGACCAGACACTTTTCTAATCTTTACAGATTTTATAACCTTTTTTTCAAACTCTCCCACAGGAAAATGACTTCACATCCAGGAAAATGACAAAAAGCGGGCAGTAAATTTACCACTAGCAGGATAATTATTAAAACTCTGTAAATAATTAATGGTTTATTAAAAATTACAACAGATATTTTTTTACAAACTCTATCATTATTAATATGCTTACAAAATATGGCAGGAAAATTATTACAGACAGGAAAGTGACGTTTACGTTCCTATTGAGAGTCACTGTTTCTTTTTGCCTGAGGTAAGCCTGCTTTTTTTCCTTCGTACTTCAGTTGTTATCTGATTTTTTTCCCATTAATGTCAATAATGGTCGCAGTCGTTGTTCTGATAAATTTTGTGTCAGGATTTTTTCCATTGTTAATGCTCCGTACTTACTTGTTAGTATACCACTTACAACATTTGCAACTGCTTTTTCTTTTTGACTTTTCAAATGTGTTTTCATAACTTCACAAAAAAGATGTTATTTTTTTTATTTCTGGTATTCGAGTTTAGTTTTAAAAAATCTATTTGACTTCGGAATTTGGGCTCTTTGCTTTCGATTTGCTTTCATTACTCAATTCAGTTTGATTCTGTGAGCACTGATTTATTTCTTAAACTCTGCTCACAGTGCTTATTATTTTCATGTTTTGTTGCCTATTAAACAGTGCCT
Source organism: Incurvaria masculella (assembly GCA_946894095.1). Taxonomy (NCBI): domain Eukaryota; kingdom Metazoa; phylum Arthropoda; class Insecta; order Lepidoptera; family Incurvariidae; genus Incurvaria; species Incurvaria masculella. The sequence goes on along the minus strand of OX335644.1, from coordinate 26,677,979 downwards.
TACGTCGCGCAATAATGGCCCTTCTGCCCGGAAGCCGTGGACACTGATGATCGATTATTTTATGATGCTAATTACCCCCAAGCAATTTCACAGTTTCTTGTATATCTGGAAAGCGTGGCTGTTAAGTGGATTTTGTCCCAGATTATCAGATACATTTACATTTGCTACATGTATTCCTCCCTAATTTTCTGGATCGGAATCAGGGGGTGTATTACTTGCTATCAGCCTTTGCTTTATTTCTTCTAATTGATTTTTCTTTCTACGATATTTATCTATTTTTTTTTCTTCTTTTATGTCTTTTCTCTCTTTTAGTCAACCCCGAAATACCTTTTATTTCCCCCTTTTTCTGTCTTACTGATGTAGTATTCTATTTTATTTATTTTTAAATTCTTAATCTGTTGTTGGTCATTTTTAATCCATTGGTACCTCTGCTTCTCTAGTATTCTTTTTCATACAAGGATTTCTTCACTTGTATTCTTTTTCTAGGAACCATAACTGCTTCACTGTTATGCAGTTCAATGTAGCTGTGCAATAAAAGGATGGTCCTGGCATGGCACCTAGTTGCTAAGTGATGTGTTGGGCTAATAAATTGACACTAAGTGCGTTATTAATCATCCATGTCCAGTCACAGCGTAAATCCTTATACCCATACTAGCGATATATTTCGATGAATTCTGGAAGTTATGTAGTTGTTTTGTCTCTTAAATAATAATAAAATGTGTTCTCATAGTACGTACTATGTACTATGAGTACTCATTAGTAATTTTTTTTCTAATTCGTAACTTTCCTGTTGTTTCCATCATTTTCCTGTTCCCTTCTTGACAGACGAATGACGCCAGGAAAATGATGAATTTGTGTTTAAATTAATAAGAAAAAATTGTGAAATGTTTTAGACATGCAAAAGACAAATAAAATAACATACCTTGAGATGTGTATTCGCCACAGAAAATCATACTATTCTAAAACGTTTAATAACAAAATTATCAAGGCACAGACTAATGATAGTTTGTCTGACCCTCACCCACATGTGCAACTCCTAGTGACACTAGCGGCCAACTGACAAAATTGCGGCCCCCAGCGACTATGAATGCGCAAAGATCTCTGGTTCTTTCTCCCTATGACGCCGAGTATTCGTTCCCGAGATGACAAAAAAACGGTTTTTCTTACACTTAGAAGTCTGGCAGGAAAATGACTGTGATTCTCATCACGCAGATATTAACAGTTTGAACAGGATGTTATTGTCTTTTAGTGAGTTTTTAAAAATTACAAGTTACTTTTTGATTAGTCTCTCTCCGCAAATGTTGAATTGAATGATTTCAAAAATGTACATAAACCTAACTTATAAAATTCGAAAGTCTATAAGGTGGGTTTGTGACGCGACAGGAAATATGATTTGTTACATCTTCACAGTAAAAATAATAGGTAATTTTTTGAGTTTTTAATTTCTCAATTTAAATGATAAGATAATAAGTCAGAAATATACTAATATAAAAAATTTACTCATTTAAATTGTATATTTTTAATGCTAAATCATTCATGTACGTGACATTGTCCACTTTTGTGAGAATGACCCATTTAGACGTCCCCATCGCACAGTTGTTTTGCTATGAAACGTTCAAGTTGGCAGTGGCAACTGTACCCGTCCGCGACTGTACGATTGCGTGCACTCACTTCTTGATGTCATCCTCCGTGAGCTCCGGGTGGATGGACGCGATGTAGATGCGGTTGTAGTGCTTCGCCTCCTCCTGGATCTCGTCGATGACGGCCTGCGCTTGCGGCATGTTTGACGGTCGACCCACCACCTTGATGTTCCTGGAAACAACGCGCACAATCGTATGTAGCACAAGGTCACTCTCAAGACGATCAAAGGACAATTTACAGGTTGAGAGTGATGGGAACGCTGCTCAATGTAGGGGTGTCTGAAGGCGCCGACATGTCTTTACGAAGTGGTGCCAATTAGAATTAGTATTCCGGGAGGTCACGACATTTTTGGTCACGATAAGGTAAATGGCTGAATCTGGGCTCACATGTTAGAGGTCAACCCTCTGATGCTAAATATGTCGGTCTGCACATGCCAAGTGGTTGCGTTATCTAGATTGACTATATAAAATAAATGTTTGTATGTACCTGCTGATAAATATACTGATTGTCTGGAAACATTGATACCTATTAATGAAACAACAATAGCCAGTAGATTTTTTTATTAAATCCTTAAATATAATTAAAGTTATTTCTGTAACCTAAATCGTCTATAACTACGAAATGCACCAAAAATTTGTTCAGTTTTTGTATCGCTAAGCAAGTATGTACTGATACTTTTATGCTCCATCATTTGCATCCATTTACCTTATCATATATATTTTTTGTCACCATAACTACTTTTTCAGACGCCTTATCTACGTAACTCAACCACTTGGAACAGGCAGACTGACACATTTCGCTTCAGAGGGTTGGTCTTTATCCCTTGAACCCAGTTTCAGCGATTTACGTTATCGTTACCATTTTTGTCGCGACCTCCTAGTCTATAGGGCTTTGACGCTCCTTGGTCCTGGAGACACACTTTTTGCGTTGTTGTTGACAATTCACGTTTGCGTGGCACTCAAATCGTAATTACCAAAAAGCACACTACACACCAGCCTATTTTTACTGGTGAAAAGTCATAATTACCAACACCTTCCCTTGCTAGCACACACCTAATACCGAATTCCGAATCATTCTGTCACACACTGACAGATCAAAAGCATAGACAGCTCTAATGTTTTTGTCAGTGGGTAGGCAAAGGACCTTTCCATACAGTCGTCCTGCATGCTAAACACTCACCGTCCGCCCAGCATGACGCCGTTCATCTGCTCGAGGCTGAGCTGCGCCGCCTCCGGGATCTCGTACTCGACGAATGCGAAGCCCTTGTGCTTCTGCGTCACCGGGTCCCACGACATGTTGATCGACTTGATCGGCCCGAACGGCACGAACGCCTGACGGATCGTGTCCTCCTTCAGCTCGAACGAGATGCTGCCAACATACACTCTGCGAGGGCAACATCAGATTTGTCAGGGTCGAATCGATTGGTTTGTCGAGCACATCGAAAAGAGAATTATTTACCAACTGAACATGAATGGCTAATATAAAATCTGCTGTCATGATATTAGCCTAACGCACCACATGGAAACTAGATACCATGCCAGGAAATTCATAATATTAAACATCTACATAGAGCTGGACGTGAACATGTATTAATTTTATTGCCGCTTTGGCTTATGTTAATTTAAGGTGGCCCAACCCACTTATCTCCCCATACAAAAGGGGAAAGAAGATCACGCCCATATTTCGTGTCAGAGATCCAAAATTTTGCTCAAAATAGCTTTATTTGATCGAACTAGATGTCTGATGACCATTGGCATTGAAAAATTGTGTTTGGTTTCTAAGTTATAAGGTCCGAAAGTTCGAAATTTTCGCGCGTTTTATACAATAACTTTGGAGGTGGATCACGCAATGATAAAGTAAGAACATCGTAAAAAGATTAGTCATCAGACTTGGCTTATTTAATCAAGATTTATGATCTATTTGGTTTTTGTTAGATTTTTGGCTACAGCGGTCGTGGTTTACTTTTAGCTATAAGTCGTTTTGAAATTAATATTTTCGTAAATCTTACCAAATCATACACTATGCACATTGTCTTTTTTGTGGACATGTTGCATCTTCCTCATCACGGAGCCTGTCTTATTCTTTGAAACAGAGAAGGTCCCAGAGCGCAACAGCAAGGTTTTGTACCGTGCCCGCGAATGAGTTAGGCCCGCCGGGTTGGGCCACCTTAATGGGATTAACCCTACCACACAATAAGAAAAAGCGGGATCCCACTTTGACGCTTCGCTAATCATTTTCAAAGATTTTTTAAAATACCCATTGATGTTATTTTAGATTTCAATATTGACAAGAAATGTGATAGCCCACATGTATTTGTCAAGAAATCTTTAAAAATTATCAACAAAAGTAAGGTCAGATTCCGGCTTAAGGCTACGCTCACTACAGTGTTACGTGGAATCTGAAACACCACCAGCGAAAACAGTCACCCAACCAGAACACAGTCTCGCCCAGAGTTGCATAGCCACTTATATCGAAAGGCGAGGTGTGGCGTCACTGGGCTGGCCTTACTGAGGTTGGCAATCCTAGAGTGTATGACGAGTTGAATTGTCTGGAAGAGATTATATCGATCAAATACAAAAGCGACTATGGTATTATTGTGGTGAAATTTAATTGAAAATGTGGGTCACTCTTTGGATCGGAACCCATGTAAAACTGAAAGAAACTGAGAAATGGTCAAAGCGACAATGAAAGCTGGCCCATGTCTACGGACCAGTTCAATGTTGTCGAGCTAAAATAAAGGGAATATCCTGGCATGGCACCTAGAACCTTCGGGTATATACAGGTTTAGGTATGTAGTGTCATGACATCCAGCCTCAGATCTTTTCAGCTAAAGATCACAAGCTCGACCCTGCGGAGACGTGAGGCCTCGACGCCGGGAGCTTCCAAGGTCAAGGTCGCATCATCGGCGGGAGTCACAAGGAGGGTTTCTAAACATCAAATCTATAAAGGGCAATAAGAAAATTTAATAAGTAAGAAAAACAATACAGAACAACCAAACTGGACAAAACTGGAGTGTAGTTTGACATAGAGAATGGATGGAGGAGAAATGCAATCATAACTCAGTCGTATAAAAGGCAGCGTAGCCACGAGTTAGTGGAAAACGTCTCACTGTAGTTTGTTCGCTTACGAATTCGGGATGCACTAAATCGAACTTTTGTTGCACTAAATACATAATAACTATATAAATATATAAAACAGTTAATGGGTTCAAAAATTTACTAGACAAATATAAATATGGAAATAGACCATAAATAAATAAACAAAAAACAAAAAAAAAAACAAGTGCACTCAGTAGTTCTAAAACCTGATATGCACGCATCAGCTTATAGCTGCTAGTTTTATAAACCAAATAATAATAATAATAATAATAATAATAATTAGAAAATGAGAAACTTATGAAATATTTAGACCTGGCCCACGAGGTTACCGCCATGTGGCGTGCACGGAAAACCACCATCGTGCCAATTGTTATGTCTATGAACGGCGTTGTCCCAAAAAATTTGGCAAAAAATTTAGAAAAATTAGACATCAATATTGGGCTCCGATTCCAGATGCAGAAAGCGGTTCTACTCTCGAACACGAGAATCGTTCGGCGGTTTCTGTCTCTGTAGCTCGGAGAAGCCTTATTGGATTTGTCCCAGGTGGGACCTCCCTAAGGCTAAATTCAGTTTTAGGTTTATATTTTTTAAGACTTATTTTTTTGTATTTTTGTACTAAATAATATAAACCTTAGATTTGTTATATTAATATATACTGTGTGTTCCGTACAGAAGGTTCAAATCCAACGTGATTGCACAATTTCGATTAGGTACTTTACGTTCAAATGTTTCAAATTCAAATTGCAATTAATCGGTTGAGGTTTGAACTTACTTTTCCCTTTCAAATACGCTCGAAACGGCCCGAAGTCTCAGCGTATTGGTTGCCGCCGAAATTCGGCGTCCATGATTGGTCCATGCATCGTGACCAACGCGTCGCCGTGCCGCGGCCGGCGCGAATCAAACGGCAGTGAGAACTGACTTTCGCGCGCGAGCGAACCGACTTCTGGCCGTCCTGTCGCAGATCCACCAAACCCAAGATATTTTCTTTGCATCGACTACGTTTATCGAGAACAGTGACCTCAGTGACCTCCAGCCCTTTAAGAGACTGCACCGCACCGCCGCCGCTGCCGCCAACCTGAGCCAGTGCGCGGGATGAAAGGTCGTGGAAGGTGTATTCGAAAAGGTTAGTGAGTCAAACCTCCATCATATTGCATACACTACAGTCCACTTACTCTCGTAGAGCTCTAAACACTGTGAATAATAATAATATTAATAATAATAATTTAAAAATATAAGAGCGGAAAGATAACCAAATTTAATGAAAAACTTAATTCGCGGACATTCTTTAAAATTGAAGCAAAGTAGTTTCAACTCCAAACCAAGAAAGGATTTCTTATCTAACCGCACTCTTGGAACTTATTGTCACAAGAACTAGTGCTCAGTGCTTTAACAGTAAACGGGTTAAAAAAACAATTAGACAATTGTTTTAAATAAAAAAAACAGACATTTAATGGGGAAGAATACTGCTTTGCTGCTACCATTACAGGTGGCGTCTAAGCGAACTACCCTAAAGGATCTGTCTAGGCTGTCAGATACCACACAAAATGAAACAGAATAGATTTCAAAATTAAAGTAACTCAACCTACATAAATTAAAATGACTAAATTTTCTCGTTATTAGTATCTAAAAATTATTTGTTTCAAATTATGCTAATCAAATGAAGTCGTAGGAAATAAAATATCACAATCACATGACCTATACTATTTAATTTCAATCTTTGCGGTGGTTACATTAAAATTAGTTTGAAGACAAAAAAAAGCTCTTATTTTCTTCCAAACTTATTCGAACTGCATCATGGAGTACATCTTGAATCTACAAACTTGATAGGAACGACAGTGTTGACGTTTCTGACGCTCATGCGACACCTTCAATAAGCTTTGAGTTTTCTTTCCTATTAACAAATAGTGCACTCAACCAATGGCGTCCAAGCATCAGCTTTAAGCTGCTAGTGTACATAAATCAATACCAGCTTTGGCTGCTCGTTCAGAAACAATTAATAATAATAATAAATATCCCCATGTCATGTTCTTACGTATTCTTACATGTCATTAGAAAGAGAATATCAGTAGTAAGCGAATTTATAACCAAACTCATTCCCCGGCACTTCCGTTTTTTTATGAAAACGTGGCTACCCCTCCTCTACACGATCGAGATTAAGTTTCCACTCCCCTCCGTCCATTCTCTATGGGTTTGCCTACCAAAAGTTTAAATAAATAAAATAAAATTGAAATAAAACTCCGTTTCGACTTGAGAGGCATTTTGATGCCGACAGGATAGGACAGGTGGCGACACCGACCTGCACATGAGCGCGAGCGCCTGCTGCCGCTGCACCTGCGTCCGCTGGCTCGCCATCTGCTGCTGCTGGTGCGCGAGCGTCTGCTTCATGAGCACCATCTTAATGCTCTGCTCCATGGCGAACTTCTTGGCGCGGTTGACCGCCTCCGTCTGCTCCGAGGAGAGGCGCGGCAGCGCGCCGCCGAGAATCGCCGGCAGCGTCAGGTTCTTGGCGCCGGGACCTGCCAGGGCGAGGGGGGAAGACAAGTTTAGAGCGTGCAGTTTCTGGCGGTTTCGAGCAGCCCATACCTCAGGGGCGCGGGGACATGCCTTGAATGCCTGCGGTCGTGGGTTCAAATCCCTGGCCAGTTCGAGCTCCACTTTCTTTATCTTTCTGAGTTGGATGAATGCATTTCTTTAGAATGAGAGCTGTTCCATGGTTCAGAATTCATGTTAAACTCTTCTAGCATTTAGGCCCACCCGGGTCGGTACCATAGCATTGAATGAAAAGATGGTCGAAGAGGCAATTAAAAATTGTCCGTGTCTATGGAGCCGTGCCTAACTCCTTCAGAAAAGCAGTGCGTTGGGCTAATATCATGACGGTGGGTATGGTAGCAGCCATCCATGTCCAGTCACATTAAAAAAAACTTGCCATTCCAGCGGGAGACACAATCACGCAGGCATTGTAGGATCATGATGTCTCGCGCGCGTCAGTGTCGGTTACGCATGCCCTCACCTTTGTCCTCCGCCCTCTCGCGTTAATTTGCGTAGATAGCAACTAAGACTTATCGACAACATAGGATGCTGAGGGCTATAAATGCGCGCGCTGTGCTTAAAGGACGAACAAAGTGTGGTAGTGAGACCTCAACTCAAGCGCAACTACTGCGAGTTGGAGAGAGATGGCACTACCTACCCGATGCGACAACTTTTAGAATCGCTATAGTACACAGTGTCCAGGTTCCTTGAATGTGAAATGCGTTTTTTGTAAAATCTTTATGATTTATTTATTTATTTATTTATAAGTTTTAGACAGGCAGCATATGCTGATGCGTCTAAATCCAGTGTTTAACTTGATAAATTTAGTTGCTAAGTGGTTTTTAATAAAAAAAAAAATGTTTTTTTTTTTGTTATTTTTCTTTACATTCGATTTTGTTTGACATGGTTATCCAGTCTATTTTTGAATTGGTTGGTGTGGGTAGCGTTAATCACGTCTTCTGGGAGTTTATTCCATGCCTCTACTACTCGGTTGGTTACGTAGTTTTTGGGAGTATTTGTTCTAGAGGCCGTGACTTGCAGTTTCATGTTGTGTATATTTAGTTTTATTTATTTAGTGGATAATTGGAACGGCCTACCTGAGGAAATAATAAGTGCATCATCAGTAAATGTTTTCAAAAACCAACTGGATCATTACTTAAAATAAAAAATAAATAATAATAATTCATAGACAAGACAATAAATAAATAAGTGCAAGTGCTTAAAAACAAAAGTGCAAGTGCATAAAAAGAAGTGCACGCATCAGCATAATGCTGCTAGTGCATTACAATATAATAATAATAATTTATTTATATACACTTAAAGCTGATGCATGTACGTCATTGGTTGAGTGCACTATTTGGTTATTAAACATAAGTTTTTTTTAGTTTAAAATAACTGTCCAATTGGTTTTTGCACCCGTTCACTGTTATAGCACTGATCACTTCTTGTGGCAGTTTGTTTCAAGAGTCCACCACTCGGTTAGATATGAAATGATTTCTTGGGTTAGGGTTAAAGTTACTTTGGTTGAGTTTTAGAGAATGTCCACGAAATCTTTCATCAAGGAAAGCATGCGTTGAAGAGGGGTGAACTGTGCAATGGTAGATTGTGAGGTGGAGCGATAACCCAGCCAAATACATTTTTTTTCTGGTTAAAGAGCCAAACCACTGATTCTTGGTCGATCATATTTTTTACCTTTTCCTAATGATATAAAACTAAAACTTGAAACATAACTTCATATCAACATTGAAGCCAGCAGGCGTTTTCGAGATGTCTTTGAGTAAAATAGGAAATTTCAGTACATTTATCCGACAGTTGACTCACTGTCTTCACATTCTAAGTCTATGGGATAACCGGACGTCCGATTTATCGGCATTCTACAGTATAGGATTCTAAAAAAGTGACTCAACACTCACCCGTGATGACTTCACCCGACTGCTGTACATCATATATGGGCGTTTCCAAGAATGGCGGCGGACCTGCAAGGGAAGAATACTCGGATCAACACGCGCTCCTCGCACGAGCTAAACTCAATTCAAATCACATTGCCACAGGAGCCGTTCTCGCTTGCATCTCGCATACTTTTGTCCGTCTGTCCCGTGTCACCCGCTGTTTACATTTTTTTATTTACGGACCTGGAAGAAATACTATCCAAGGACTGTTCCTTCATACTGTATGGTATTTTAGGAGTTATACCTAGTTTTATTGATGTAAATATAGTATACATGTCTTCATATATCTAAATATACTGATATGTTTTTTAAAAAAAACATGTGAAGTATTAAATACAAGCATAGTATTTTTATTCTACCAGTCAAAATTGATCTCTGATTTATCCCTCAATGTGGCAAGAAAATCTTTGTATTTGTCTTGCAACCTTGCAAAAAGGTAATAATTTCGCTGGACATACAGAATACATCTTCTGCAATGTTTATCATCAAAAGACTATGGGCCGAGTGCACGAAAGGACAAAAAATCTAAATCAACGTCATCGTATCATTAAACACGTCACTTTGTAAGGACAGTATGGAAGGAACTCCATGCGGTTCACTAAAAGTGACGTGTTTGAACATAGATTAACTCAGCCTTCTCTTCGTGCAATCGACTAGTACTGTCATCAGTAGAGCCCAAATGCGCGTCTTCACACCCACAGAATGAACGTCACGTCTTCATCTCTCATTCTTCCCTCTCGCGCGTAATACATTCGTGTGTGTACATTTTGCTCAGCGGCCGCGCCGCGCCGCGCCTCACCCGCCGCCGTCGCCGCGTCTACAGACACAGAGCAGAACAGAGCCGCTGTAGAAAAGGACGTGCCAACTTACGCTAAAACTAACCACCGACGCGGCCACTCTCTCGCGTGCGGCAACACTGGCTACTTTTCATGTTCTTAAGGTGGCCCATCCCGCTCATCTCCCCATACGAAAAGGGAAAGAAGATCACCCCCATATTTCTTGTCAGAGATCCAAAATTTTGCTCAAAATAGCTTTATTTGATCGAACTAGATGTCTGATGACCATTGGCATTGTAAAATTGTGTTTGGTTTCTAAGTTATAAGGTCCGAAAGTTCGAATTTTTCGCGCGTTTTATACAATAACTTTGGAGGCGGATTACGCTATGATAAAGTAAGGACATCCTAAAAAGATTAGTCATCAGACATAGCTTATTTAATCAAGATTTATAATCTATTTGGTTTTTGTTAGATTTTGGACTACAGCGGTCGTGGTTTACTTTTAGCTATAAGTTGTTTTGTAATTAAAATTTTCGTAAATCTTACCAAATCATACACTATGCTCATTGTCTTTTTGTGGACATTTAGCATCTTTCTCATCACGGAGCCTGTGTTATTCGTTGAAACATAGAAGGTCCCAGAGCGCGACAGCACGGTTTTGTACCGTGCCCGCGAATGAGTTAGTCCCGCCGGGTTGGGCCACCTTAAGCGAAATTTGGGATTGTTCACCCTTCAGTCATTTGGTGGAAGAAACCTACGAGATTTATAATAAAGCTGGGTGTCACAACACGAAAGGCAGTGCTCGCTCGCAGGTAACTTATGACTAAATGTAATTCTAGAACTTAAGACTAGCCTGAAACAGAAAGCAGACAGAGAAACAAGCAAAATACAACTATCATACACTGCACCACTTTTGTAGAAATATTCATTTTGAAAAATCTATTTAATCATTTAAGGTGGGCCCGTATCCGAAAATAAAGCTACCTATTTTACATGTTTGTATAACGTAGTTTATTTACTAATCAGTTTCACTAATCTCAATCAGCCTGATATTAGTTACTAAATATAAAATATTTTAAAACAACTGTTCCAATTTATTTGATATTTAGTATCTAATATCAGGCAGTTAATATCTGTTCTTGCACATTTTGTTTTTGTTGTCATTTAATTATAATTAAATTTTTCAATAAAACAAAAACATGCATACATAGGCGACTTAGATGTTGATTGGCTGACATTGAATATAAGCAATCGAGGTAGTTGTGACAGGAGTTTTACAATTTTGCAATTATTTTCAAATTACCGAACATTGCTTACGGGCCCATCTTAGATTTGCGCGTGTCTTTTTTCTATAAAAGTGGCTAAATAAATATACACTCAACGATAGGACTTCCATACAGATAACTTATTGTTGGATGGATTTGAAAATGTTTTTTTAAAAATAGATAGAAAATTTACAGCTTTTAAAGATGTCCAAGACAGATATTGTCCTGCAAATGAACGAGGTACTATATTTGTCCAAGGGAAATAGGCATGTTTAGTCCAATAAGGGCCAAGGAGTCCAAGCGTTGAGCGGCACAGAACGATAGAATTAATGTCTGCAACGCCAAAGCCTGCACCGCGCTGCACTCTCTATAGCGCCGACAAGAACCGAACGCGATACGCCGCTGAAAACAACAAGAAAAAGAGCTGTATTTGTTCAAAATAGTCATACATCCCTTCCGCTCTTACATTCAACTTGACTTTTTAACCTTGCATTTAAATCATTTATATTTAATGAAAATTTAGTACGGGGTGCAGATCTACATTTTCTTAAAGGTATTTGAGCATCGTAGATTGTGCAAATATTGTTGGCAGCTATTTCTGCTATAACTCCACAAAAATATAAAGTTACAAACCCTAACTGTATTTATGAGCACACTAAAACGTATGCGAAGTCTCAGTTGTCACCTAAATTGGCGTTTACAGCAAACGGATCGACTGGCGTTTTCAAATGTATGGAGAAATTGAAGAGCGCGCGCAGTGGGCGTTAAACGAAGTAACATTTGAGAGTCCGAGCTTGATTTGACAGGTTACTCAACGTTGCCGTAAATACGTCGACTCCGCGTTTTCATACAAATCGGAAGTCCAAGTTTGACTTTGACAGCTTGAAGAATATATAGTAAAAACTTGTATTGAGTTGACGGAAAACGCCAATTAAGGTGAGAACTCAGACTGACCACTCTGTATGTATTTAATGTATTATAACGACCTGTAAAAAAAAGGCAAGCACTTATTATTTATGTTTGAACAGGCAACTATTGGCTAATGTGTACATATCTATGACATTTTATTTTGTTTATGTTTCTTGAAGAGTTTTTTATTACATATGTTTTGTTATTTGGTTTGTTTTCACCTTTGGCACGATTTTTTCGTTTTTTTTTTTGCTTTGTGGATTTATTTAGTCTTTTTTTGTTGGTTTTACGTATTTATCAAGTCGGTATTTAAATGTGTTTGTGTGTGGTGAGTCAATAAAATCTGCTGGTAGTTTGTCCAGGCTTCAAACAACCGATTAGGCAGGAAGTACTTTCGGATGTTTGTATTTGAAGCTGAGTGGTTGAGTTCTTTGCTATGACCACGCAAGTGAAGATTCTGGATCATGTAAAAAATCTCAATCAGATGGGGGCGGTCATACATACATTTCAGTAAGTATTTTGTATGTATTAATGTTAAGGCTTTATGAAGTCTCCTCAATGCTGACGATATTTGTGAGATTATTGCGAGGCATAAAGCAAAATGTTGCCAGTTGTAAACATAAACTTTTTGCAGAAATCCTCAGAATGATCCCTTTCGAGAATTCCAAATGATTTTGTAATAGTTTTATGAGATTAAATACACAAGTTCTCAATATGCCAGTTTGATATAGGTATGGTTTGTAATTTCATATGTTTAAGGAGTTTTGCAGACGTAGGTTTGAATGACCGTGTTGCCATCTATTGGACGCTCACACCCCCTTAAAGGTTTGCAGCTCTGTGATAAGTATGTTTGTCAAGTCCTTGTGCCTTTAACTGCCTACATCTTCTGTTATCCTAGCTGAGGGCAGCTACACATGGTGAAGGTATAGTGGTACAATTCTCGATCAAGTGTTACAGGGACTTAATTTTAGTCAATAGACCCTAGAAGGCAACCCTAGAGAGGTAGAGATATCCAAAATCGTGGTTCCGAGACTTTAGATAAAGGGGAGTTTGTATGTGTGTCCGTACGTTGTCCACGGCCGTCGCAGCCTCTTCTGCAACACGGAAACAGACCGGCGTCCACTGTTAGAAAACCGCAACTAGTCCGTCATTCTCCGGACTATACCGGAGGAGAATGTCAGTGATGGCGTAGCTTGTTGGTACTTTCCGCTGTATGATAGAGTAATGTTTCCATACCAACTAAACTTTTCGGAAACCTGTGATGGTTTTATATTGAGGATTTCAGATTAAAATGTGGTCAATAGGTGTTAAACTAAAGGGCAAGGGAAAAAATCCTTGCGTTCTGATTTCTTGAAATTAGTACTGTCGAGAGGGGCAGTTAGAGATCGGTGGGAAAGAAGGAGAGACCGGTAGGGGGACTCACCTGCTGCAGGTGAGGGCTTTGTTGTCTCAGCAACGATGTCGGGCTCATTTTGTGGACTCGGGTCACTCGCCTGTGGAAGAAGTTTTAGTGAATAAACACTTTCAATATTTCATAACATTTGTCAAGGATGCCCGTTCGGGATTCTGAGCACCGAATGAGAGGAGCGACCAGATGACATAAAGCTGTATTCAAAGTGGGCGGAGTAACTACTAACTAAACCGGTCATTGTATGGTTAGTCCAGTGCTAATCATGTACTAAGTTTTAACAGATGCTCTCTGAATAGGAAAGCTGGTTTTTAAGGGATCAGTAGAGTGGATTTTTAGAAGCATTTTTGGTCAAGGAACATGGGCGCGAAAACAAAGTTTTCTATCCAAAATTTTTTTTGAAAATATTAAATCCCGTCAGCCATATTAACATTCGTTCTTAATAACTTAACTGCTTAATAACTACCACCGCGTCCAATTGCGCCACTCACTAATCACCTGCCAACATTGCAACCGAAAGGCCAGACACCAAATGATATATTCCGTGAGGTTCTAACTCTAATATAAGCTAAATAAGCTTAAAAAAAGCCGTTTTTAAATGCACCTCGAAGCCCAGGCAGGTAAGTTGATGGCTACGCCGAAAGACTCGCTTGGTCGACCCTTTCGCTACGCGAGCGCATGGGTCTCATACCTCTCGCTCCGCTCAGGACCTCCTGCGCGAGCTTTCGTCTCCGCACTTCAAAAAAACGCTCTAGGGATGACGCTCACCAACATGTAATGTCGGGGCGGCTAAGTCGGTTTTGGAGCAATACGAGTACAGCAATTGTTAATTTTACCCTAAATTATGGGAAATTACGTGTTGGCAACATTTTACCTGCAATATGAATTTGTCAACATGACCTGTTCGCGTCGGAATACAGAACGAACGTTAATACTGCTGACGGAATTTCATATTTTCAAAAAAATATTTTGGATTGAAAACTTCGTTTTCGCGCCCATGTTCCTTGACCAAAAATGCTTCTAAAAATCCACTCTACCGTCCCTGATATCCAGCTAGAAGCTAAGAATGGCGCACTCTTGTAAATTTCACTCTTCGATTATTTTCCAACATAAGGTATACACGCTTGGATTCGTGTACACCTTGTTTAAATCAAAGGACGTCAACTTCTTTGGCACAAATGACAAGTGTACTTATTCGTAACTAATGAACATCTTAACTTGTAGGACGAACTTTTACAATAATTGTGGTTTAGTAAACATTTTTAAGGTTATGTTCAAAACAGCAAAGCACTCGAAGATGGTTTCTCATACAACGTGCTTTACCTGCTCCTCCACTCCGTTCATGGTGAAATGAGTGCGCGGCGTCGGGGTGAGCACCTCAAACACCGCTCACGAGCAACTCGGGACGAGCGAGTAGCGGCACAACGCGCGTCTCTAGACACAGCACACGCAAACACAAAACACAAACGTATGAAATAAAAGAGAAATTGCTGCTTCTTCTTCTTGTTCTATTTAAAGGGATATTATATCCGTGTTGTCGAGCCACTTTCAATCTTATTTTCCGGAGCACTGCAGCTTTGTAATATAAATGCGGCAAATTGAAATATGCGATGATGGATCATCAACGCTGATCAACGCAACGCAAAGATGCGAAAAGAAAATGGCAGCCAGTGGCAGTCAGCAAGCAAGCACAGAATTCTAGCTATGTTCGGGCAAGACTCATGAAAGCGTAGAAAGGGAACAGCGACTTCTCCGAACTTTTTGCATGAAAGCGAAAGCGAGAAGTTCTCGTGTTCGCTTCTGTCAAAGTTTAAACAGAAAAAAGTAGGCATATTTTTTTTATACATAGAGTTTGACAGCACCGAACACGAGAATTTCTCGCTTTCACTTTCCTGCATATCTAGGGGTCTACTCATGAGATTCTCACCTGTTGGTCACCGGTGACTGATTATCGGTATGCCACAACGCTTTCGTACTCATGAAATGACAGCCACGAATCACTCTAGTGTTGCCCCTATCTAATTAGTGCGATGTCAATAACATAACATTTATGTTTGATGACTCGTGGCTGTCATTTCATGACTACGAAAGCATTATGACTCTCCTGTGAGTCACCGGTGACACACAGGTGAGAATCTCACGAGTAGACCCGGCATTCTTATTTCATGAAACGCATTTTTAATTCCCCTCGGGATGCTACCATCACATTGGATGAAAAGATAATTGAAGCGTCCATGTTTTCCATCCAGTACAATGTAACAGTACTCATAAAGGGACAGTCCTCCCATTGGTATTTGTAACTGTACATGGATGGCTAATACCAAACTGACCATCAGATATTAGCCTAACAAATAACATGGGAACCAGGCGCCATACCAGGACCTTCCTTATATTGCTCGACCACGTTGAACTGCACGGAAAACACGGACAATTTTTCATTGCCGCTTCGACCATAGTTCATTCAATACGACGTTACTAACTCTGGCGGGATTAACACTACGAAGTATGTAAGGGGACCTACAGTTTTACGTGGAATCAGAACCACGCTCGGCCTCAACGATTGAAAACGGTCACCCATCCAGAATCTAACCGCGCTCAGAGGTGCTTCACTAAGCTTATCGAATCGCAAGGCGTCGCGCAACTGGGCTACCGATGCTGACAGAAGAAGCCGCTCACAAGGCACCTATAAATCAAAGAATATATTACCGTGAAAGAAGCGAAACTTAAGGTGGCCCAACCCGGCGGGACTAAATCATTCGCGGGCACGGTACAAAACCGTGCTGTTGCGCTCTGGGACCTTCTCTGTTTAGACAGGCTCCGTGATGCGGAAGATGCAATATGTCCACAAAAAAGACAATGTGCATAGTGTATGATTTGGTAAGATTTACGAAAATTTTAATTACAAAACGACTTATAGCTAAAAGCATCGACATAACCAAAACACGTCAATGGCTAAAAGCAAACCACGACCGCGCTGTATTCAAAAATGTAACAAAAACCTAATTGATTATAAATCTTGAATAAATAAGCTATGTCTGATTACTAATACACCTCCAAAGTTATTGTATAAAACGCGCGAAAAATTCGAACTTTCGGACCTTAACTTAGAAACCAGACACAATTTTACAATGCCAACAGTCATCAGACATCTAGTTTGATCAAATAAAACTATTTTGAGAAAATATTGGGATCTCTGACAAGAAATATGGGCGTGATCTTCTTTCCCCGTTTGTATGGGGAGTTGAGCGGGATCGCCCACCTTAAGCATGTGTGCTCATATTTATACAATCGTCCACGGCTATGTGTGGGTAAAGAGGGGTATTTTTTTTTAAACGATTGAGTCCATACATATTCTTACACATGTGAAAAATGTTTTTTTTTTTTTTATGTCAGGAGGCAAATATCTTTAAGATTATTTTTCCAATGGGTAACATAACATGGTCTGCAATCGTTTTTTTTAAAGCTCCAAAATTATTTGAGAAAAACACATTCATAATTCGAAATCAATCCAAACTCGAGGAAAAAAAAAGATTGCAATTGTTTTTCTCGAATTTACGATGGATCAGCATCATTGAGAATTTCCTCGAAAAAGACTGTCGATGAGGTCGCGTGCATATTTTTTTGCAAATCGCAAAGAATAATATCAGTGATTGTGTGGTTCCGTAAAGCCATTGTGTCGTGTTTCCCGGCTTGCTCTGCCTATTTGTGTTTATTGGATTTTCGTATCGCGTAAGTAGGGTGATGTTGTGATGAATGAACCACCCGACCCGGACGACCCCGGCGGCCGCCATCATATGCCGCCGGGGTTCATTCTCGCTCAAGATGCATCTAGCGATAAGAGCGACAACCTTAATGATGCATTCCTAACCCCACCAGAGGCCAGCCATACCATTGAAATTCACAATTCATTCGATAGATTGTCTGATAATGAAGGCATGGACTTTTCCGCCATAATTGGTAAAAGGAAACGAAAAATAAAAGAACATCAAAGAAAAAACAAAAGTAACAAACAAAACTCTCAACTCAAAGTTAAGATTGATTCATCACAATCATCTTTTATCTCGTCAGATTGTGAACATGATGAAATAAAGCAGGCTCCCAATTCTCAGGTTATTGGGCCTCAAGCAGTCCTATCCAAACTAAACATATCCCAACAAGACCTATCCCAACAAGACATATCCCAACAAGACCTATCCAAACAAGACCTATCCCAACAAGATCTATCCCAACAAGGCCCATCCCGGATTTCCACGAATGATATCTCAACTCCAAATCATACCGAACTTTACCGGGACTTTGACAAAGCTCCTTTCTTAGTCCACGTCCAGAGGGTGGAATCAAATCCATCGGCTGGAGTTGTTCTGCATCCAGTTCATTTTGGTCAATTTTTATAACGGAACTCATTCCAAGGTATCATAGACGGTGGGGTAAAGAGTGTGGGACGAAATAGAGTAACCGTCACCTTCAAATCCGCCCAATATGCCAATCTATTCATACAAAATCATTATTTATCCGAAGCCAAATATAAGGCTTTTATTCCGTCATTTAATGTCACAAGAATTGGATTGGTGAAAGGAATTCCAATTGAATGGTCCGAAGAGGATCTTTTGAAAGACATTGAAATTCCTGGCGGAGGAAGAGTCCTCAAAGTCAGACGCTTAAATTTCAAAAAAATGGTCGATGGTTCCCCTATGTGGAAACCATCCCAAAGTGTGGTTGTAACTTTTGATGGTCAGAGTCTTCCTGATAAGATCCTATTAATGTATAATTCTATTCAAGTAGAACTTTACAAATATCCGACCATCCAATGCTTCAATTGCTCAAGATATGGACATACCAAGACAATATGCCGTTCGCAGCCACGTTGTTATAAATGCGGAGAATTCCATTCAGCCAATGACTGCAACATCACAGAAGAAAATGCAAGCTGCCTTTACTGTGAAGGCAGACACTATGCAACAAGTAAAATTTGTCCGGAACAAAATAGACAAAAAAATATTAAACATAAAATGGCAGAAGAAGCTATTTCATATACGGAGGCTGCCAGTCAATTTAGGCCCTCTAAGCGGTCCTTTGCAGAGGTCACCTCCAGCGCTCCAGTCAATAAACCATCCATTCCTACATACTCATACAAAAAAACATTCTTTTCGCAACCTCGAGCTCGCGCCCCTCTTCCTCAGGGGTACGATCGCAACGCTCATCAAGCCCTTCTTAATGATTTCACTCCTCCAACATCTCATAATGGTTCGGTTTTTCGAACTCCTTTGTTGACACCCTCTTCTCCAATTATTTCAATGGACCTTAGTAACCCTGAAAATGTTGACAAATTATTTTCTGCTTTTCTAAGTTTTATATCTTCCAATACTTTACCGTCCAACGCTGCTATTAATCATTCTCCAGACGCTTATAATGGGTTCAAACACTCCAGAATCCGCTCACCAGTGGGCTTACCTGACAAAATTAAAAAATAACTTCTTATCCAATATGAACTTTTCAATTTACACTTTAAATTTTAATTTCTTCAACAATATTATTTTACTTATCCAAAAGACAATATATAAAAAATATTTCGGCATCCAAATTTATTACCTGCGTTGTAGCAGAATATTTGGCTCCAAAAATATATATCTGCGACCAGCAGATTTTTGTACCAATGTTTGGATTGTTTTAATAAAAAATCCTCTTTATGTCATTAAAAAAAGCTCTAGCAGATTTTTCGACCACAAAATTTATTACTGCATGGTAGCAGAACATTTGGCAAAAATTTTTTTTATCTGCAACTTAGCTTTCTTTAATTTTTATAGGGTCAAGTTTGAATGCATTCATCTCGCTTCATTTCATCAGAATGTCTTCTACAATAATTCAGTGGAATTGTCGTAGCTTAATCAAAAATAAATCTGATTTACTCCACCTTATCAATAAACATCACCCTATCGTTATAGCAATTTCTGAAACCTGGTTAAAGCCATCAACCCACTTTAAGATTTCAGGATATGTTAGCTTCAGAGATGACCGAGCTGATGGATATGGGGGTTGCGCCCTGTTCATCAACAAAAAAATTCCATTTTCTTCCCTCACTCTTCCTGCCCGAGTTGATGGTATAAATGTTGTTGCCGTTATGGCAGACAATATAACATTTGTTTCGGTATATGTATCGTCTCCTACGCTCTCAACCACTCGATTTATTAAATCTATTTTTCAATCCATCCGCAAGCCTTATGTGGTTTTAGGCGATTTTAATTCTCATCACTCCGTGTGGGGGTCTGCAAATTGTGACCACCAAGGCAATAAATTGATTGAACTACTAGATGAATACAACATATGCCTTCTGAATGATGGTTCACCCACAAGACGGACTCCCCCGAATCAGAATCCGAGTGCAGTGGATCTGACTCTTTGCACTCCAGATCTGGCTGCCCGTCTTTCATGGAAAATATCCAAATTTTCTCACGGCAGCGATCATTTTCCCATTATTATAAATATTCCTTGTCAGGCCCCTCCTTCCATAAATAAATCCCCTCTTCTTAAATATCGCTTGAATGAAGCTGATTGGGTGACGTTCAGTCTGAAAGTAGAAGAGGAGATGTCTAGTCTGCCGATCGTTACCTTAGACAATGTTTTACATTGTTACTCCAAATTTACATCATTATTGATAAGCACAGCAGATCAAATTATTCCGCTCAAAAATACATCAAAAAATCATCGCCTTTCTCCTCCATGGTGGGATTCCGAATGTACCAAATCTGTTCGTGACCGTTCCTATGCCGAAACTTTATATGAAGAGTTTATGACTGATGAAAACTTTTTAAATTTACGCAAAATTCAAGCAGTTACTAAATGTACTCTTAAAAATAAAAAACGTAATGGATGGCAAAATTTTTGCCTTTCTCTCTCACCTAACACTTCATCTTCATTAGTTTGGCGCAATATTAAAAGGTACCGTTCTGTTTTCACGGAAGACAGTGCTTCAATACCTTCATCGGCTTCATGGAAAGACTCATTCCTAAATAAGCTAGCCCCCCCATCCGCCCCTACAGAAGATGAACTCCCGTCCCTTTATTCATTTGTTGGAGGTTGTACTCCCATGGAGGTTCCATTTTCATTAAAAGAACTCAAAATTGTTTTGAATCATGTTAAGGATTCTTCCCCAGGGCTGGATGGGATTCCTTATTCTTTTCTGGTTAAATCGAGAGATACAACCCTTGAATACTTTTTACAAATCATTAATTTCTTCTTTGACTATGGGGTAATTCCTGACTCCTGGAAAACTCAAATAATCATTCCAATCCTGAAATCTGGTAAAGACCCCAATGATGGTTCCTCTTACCGTCCGATTGCTCTGTCTTCTACCTTATGCAAAATTACAGAACATTTAATCAAAAACCGTTTAGAATGGTTCGTGGAACACAGAGAACTTCTTGCTAAAACACAATATGGATTTAGGAAAAGCAGAAGTACAATGGATAGTTTGGGGATTTTCACTACCGATATTCGACTTTCTTTTTCTCGGGACGAGTCTGTTGTGGCTGCATTCCTAGACATATCTGCAGCTTACGATAATGTCCTCCTACCAAAGCTCAAACAAAAAATGCTAAATCTACATATACCAGAAAAAATTGTTGCATATATTTTTAATATATTATCTCAAAGAACAATAATGTTAAGAGTAGAGGAACAATCAAACGACTCTAGAATAATCTGGAAAGGTTTACCACAAGGCTCTGTTCTCAGTCCTTTACTTTATAATATTTACACCCATGATCTTGACAGATCAATAAACTCCTTTTCACGTGTCCTGCAATATGCGGATGATTTACTAATATACTCACCCCATAAATCTATTCCTAAAGGAGCTGAACAAATTGAATACTCGCTAAGATCTTTGAACACATGGTTAACTGAACATGGGTTGGAACTGTCAGCCCAAAAGAGCTCTATAGTAGTATTCAGTAGAAAAAGAATTGTACCCCCTATCACTATCACATACAACAATACAATTATTCCATTACATATTCAAACTAAATTCCTTGGCATAATCCTGGATTCAAAAATGACAGGTGTCTCTCATCTAAATTATGTAATAAAAAAATGTGAAAAAAATATTAACATTATACGCACTCTAGCTGGGGTTTGGTGGGGAGCTCATCCATACTACCTCAAGTTATTGTACAATGCAATAATACGAAGTCATTTGGATTACGGTTCCTATATTTTAGAACCCTGCAATAGAACTGCTCTTAATAAGCTTAACATTATCCAAAACAAATGCCTGCGTATTATAACAGGTGCCATGAAATCAAGTCCTATAAATGCTCTGCAAGTAGAATGCGTTGAACCTCCTCTTTATTTTCGCCGTCAGTTCTTGGCTGATCGTTTCTTGTTCAGGGCAAGCTATTTCTTACATCATCCAATAATTCCGAAACTAAATTTACTATCCCGATTTTCTCATACTGCGAAATATTGGGAAAAAAAGGCTCCCACCAGACTTGTAAAAAGTTATCGTAAGTTCAATAATGTCAAGGCTCCAGTATTCCGTTCTAACTCCTTACCAATGTTTTCATACCCTTTTCAAGTAGTTACGAGCAATGTAGAAGTAATTCCTTTTTTTGGCATTGAAAAAGAGTCTCCAAATGCTAATGAAGTCTTTCATTCCATCCTATCTGAAAACTGGGAAGGGTGGGAGTATATTTTTACTGATGCCTCCAAACTCACGGAGGAAGGCAGTGTTGGAGCTGCAGTATTTCATAAGAACAGCAACATCTACCAACTAATTAAATGCCCTCCAGAGTCATCAGTTTTCACTGGTGAATCAACGGCATTACTGGAGGCAGTCAAGTTTTCATTATTATTAAAAAAATCTAATAAATTTATAATATTTTCTGATTCCCGTAGTGCTCTTCAATCTCTCACTCAGAACCCCTTTCATTCTAACACACAAAATCCTATTCCTTTTTCCATTAAAGACATTCTCTACAATAACCCGGACAAACAAATAGTCTTTGCATGGATTCCGTCTCACTCAGGCATCCTGCCCAATCACCGGGTAGATGATCTTGCTAAACAAGCTGTTCTGCGAGGGGATAAAATCCCATATAGAAACTACCCACATGATTTAATTGCTCTCCCAAAAAAATCTCTTACTGAAAATTGGACCAAATTGTGGGCTAACTCTAGTAGATTTAAGGGTTCAAATTACGCCAAGATCCAGCCTAACATCCCTGCTAAGCCTTGGTTTCATCGTATCAAAATTAATAAATCTTCAACTTCTATTATTTGCCGCCTTAGAATAGGCCACTGCTGTTCCCCTGTTCATTTGGCTAGACTTCATATTAAAGACTCATCAGTGTGCGAATGTGGCCTTGATGACGGGAATTTGGAACATATATTTTTCTGTTGTCCTCTTATTAATAAAACTGCTCCTTTATACGATTACCTTCCTCTACTCCAAATTCCTCTTCCTACCAATATTAATTGCTTGCTCTCTTCATCTAACTTTAAAATTCTAAAGTTACTTGCTTCATTTATCAGTGCAAATGATCTTAAATTATGATTTTCTTTTATGTTTCGTTGGCAACTAATTTCAGAACCTTTTACACTATTTGTATATAGCTATGAACTTTGACATTGGCGAAATGTGTTAGATGCACGAAAGCCATTAAAAGGGACCCAAAAGTAGGACCCTAAAAAAAAGAAGAAGAAGAATTTCCTCACCTCCATGATCAGCACACACTGATTGATAGTGTGTTTTCCAATAGATCAACCTTCGAGAACTTACCGTTTATTCTTCAATTATATATTCACTATCGTTAAACATCATTTGATAAAGTTATGGTATACAATACAATACAAACATTTTCTTCTTTTCAATACACACATTAACCCTCATTACACAAAAATGTTTATTATTTTGATTTCTTATTATTATTTTTACATTCTAAAAAAAATTCATCAATTGTATAAAATGGCCGATCAATTAAGAATTTCCTTAGTTTCATGGTTCATTTTGAATTTGTGTCGCACCTATAAAGCGACTTAGATCATAATCTATGCACAGGAATAGTATATTACAAGCCATCGATCCATCCATATCACGGAGGATAGAGGTAGAGAGGAGATGGTCTAAGCAAACTGGGTCTGTGTCCAAGTGGGTCACTATGTCACAGCCCACGTGATAAAGAAGGTGTGGCTTAGCGACATTCGCAACATGGCGCTGTCGGTGTTAGGTTGTGGGACAATATTATGGTCTGCGGCGCAATTTTCGGCGAACAATCGATTACACGATGAGATTTTGTGTAAAATGTTGCAAACATTACACAGGACAAAATAATCTTAAGTTTGTAGGTGGAATTACGTTTTATTTGTCAGTAAAACACCTCATATTTTATAATTTGAGTCAATATTCGAGCATTGTATCGATGTATCGCTCTTGCTATGTGCCGATAGATGGCGAGCAATCATTTTCGTTTTACGGTAAGAAATAATGATCTCATGATGTAAATTTTAATGACATTTTTAATTAAAATTATTTGAATCCGCGCAAAGGCATATATTTAAATTTCTAAGGTTTTGTAGTCTTGTAACCACTAAGAATAGCTCTCGGAATAGCTGCTACAAGAATATCGATTCTTCCGATAGATGGATTTCGCAAAAATGGGCGGTGCATGGCCCCACCATGAAGCGATTTTCCCCCCGCTTCCCCGCACAGTGTCACGCTGCGATCCTTCGTAATATGAGTTAAAAACATCTCCTCTCTCCTTCTATCCTCTGTGATCCATATCAAGGTTTATTAATTAGTTGTACACACAGACCAAAAGATACTACGTTGTATATGTATGATTAGTATCTCTATATAGTCTGTGTATGATCTACAAATGTTATCACCTCAAACCCTCATTTTCTTGGTCTAGAAAGTGAGCTGGCAAAACTGGCAAAAACGAATGATATAATACCTAGATCGAATAATTCCCGTGTTTCTATTTGGTGGTCTAGTGCAGGAGATTTCAAAGTTACGAAATTCACGAATAAATTCATTAAAACAAGAAAAAAATCAAAAACAATTGCGGTTACTGGGGCCACCTAGACAAGGAGATCTTATTTGCATGATAGTTTTGGATGTCTAGGGCTTGGCGAACTATTTAAATATTTTTTTTTTTTGAAGAATTGAAAACCAAGAATTGAAGCGATTCAACTCAGACTTTATGCAATTGTATTCTAAATGGGCGCGTTATTTGTACCTCGTTAAGACACTCCTACCTCTTTGCTAGGTACACATGCGCAAAACTTTGAAGAGGCTAAGAATATGAACGTTCAGCCTTCTATATATATTATAAAATGGCTTAGCAATTAAACAGTTTATAATATATATTTATTGAAAATAATTCGCTTTTTATCTAAATTTATTAATGTATCAAACCGATTTTTTCATTTCATAACATGGTATGTATAATCTTCTTTATGACAAGTCTTATTCCATTTCAGTGTCGACCCTAGCGTTTACACGCTCCGGCTCAATGTCACCGGCGCTTGAACTCACACGGATAGGAAGTGTCAGTAGTGTGACACAGTTGAGGTGAAAAAATAAACAACATGATTGCTAATTTTTATATTCGTCAACAAGCCGCCGTGTACTCTTCCAGTTTCTGCCAACGTCTGTTCTCCAGATTGTCCAGGAAGGCAAGCTTCCTGTCGCTCCAGTCGTCACTGCGACAGCTGTCATTCAGACAGCTGTCACCTTGACACGCGTCACTCTGACATCTGGTGGGTGGCGGCGCTAGTCTCTGGTAGTGCAAAATGGCCGCCAGCAGGTTCCAGATGGTGAAGTCGGGCCACAACACATCCGTGAAGTAGAGGACTGTATTGGATACCTGCGAGTAGAGAGGTTACTTGGGAGAGATGAGATGATGATGAGAGCGGCTCGTAGCCTAGTGGCACGGGGACTTGCCATGCATACCAGAGGTCTGGGTTCAAATCCCCGCCTCGTTCATGCACCACTTTCTCTGTTTCTGAGATGAATAAGAGCATTTCGTTACAAGAGCGAGCTGCTGACTGGTTCGGGATCCATGTAAATCCATGTCCGCTTCCCCTACTAGTTGGTAGAGTTCAGGTCTTGTTGGTACCATCGCATAGCATGGCACTTAATTCCTTCGGAAATGCGGATTTCCAAATAGACCGGGGTAGATACGGTTTGAGAAGCACATGAAATCCGAAATGAATTTTTTTTTCTCAGAAATATATAATTTCATGTTCATATGCTTACATTAAGTTTGCAACATTTAGCGGGGCACGGAAGATAGAAAAAAAATTTAAAATGTATTAAAAAATATATAACAAATATTTAGAAACGGTATTAAAAAACTGTATATGTTAAGTCTTTTAAGGCGTAATGTAACTGTGAATTTGCAACAATTTTGTAATTACGGAAATGTATTTAAAAAAATGTTTTTACTAAAAAAAATCTATGCCGCGAACCTAACTTGCCATTGCTATATTTCTTTCTAGAATATGTAAAAGCAAATTAAATTCTTTAGAAACTATACAACGAACGATTTTATACGTATTTCGAATTTTTTGTTTAGCTTTTGTGTGAATGTAAACATTATAAATGAAAAAAAATGTGCTTCTAATATTTGCAACATTTTACAAATTTCACAGAATATAGAGTTTGCGGTCAGTTTCCAATTTCAGAAAATAAAATTGAATTTTCATTATTTGCTTTGCAAATATTACAGATATTAAAGTACAAAAAAAAAATTACACAGTTCCGTAGATAAGAAATTGTTGCAAATTCACAGTAATATTACACCTAAAATTAGCTAACATATAACATTTTTAAATAACATTTCTAAATATTTGTTTAGGAGATATCATTTTTTAAACATATTTTATATTTTATTTCTATCTTTTGGACCCCCCAAAATGTTGCAAACTTAATGTACACACGTCTACATGAAATACTACAATTATGAGAAAAAAAAATGCATTTCGGATTTAATGATTTTCTAAGTGCTGATTTAAGGCTAAAGTTCCTGGAGTAAAAGGAATTAGGAATATTCCATGGATTTTGCGGCCATAGTCCATGTCCAGTTACATAAAAAAAGTTAAATGAATGTAAGAAAAAGTGATGTGGCAGAGAAATCAGTTCTTTCAACGAAAATATCCATGGTAGTACCTGCTGAACTGACTGAGCGACCCTACACATCGTCTATGCCTGCTTGCGGACTACTTCGCGCTGTATTAAGTCCAAGGACGTCAACAGAAACTGGAGACTACCTTCCCATATGTGTCTACATTATTCTATCACAGGCTATTCTGTGATTTATAAAGAAGTAGTAGTAGTAAGTTGTGCTGGTGAAAAGAACCTTCTGCAACTGTATAGGATTCCCAGTGTATGTGATGCCATTTTGGCCTTGGATTTGAATCCATAAAACGCTGTAAACTTTGGAGATGTTGCAGCCTAGTAGGCTTAGGCCTCACCTGCCACAGCATGAAGTCGGAGAGGCGCACCTCGCCCGATGTGCGCACGAGCAGGTCCGGCGCGGCGAGCTCCAGCACGCCCGACAGCAGCGCCTCGTCCACCTCCGGCGAAGTCAGCTCGCCCGCGTCCGCCCCCTCCACTATCTATCGAGGCAGATAAGACATAGATTTTAAGGAATAATTAACAGTGTAAGTATGAGGTATTGATTAAGAATAATTATAGGCAAATATCTCTGTTTAGTGCAGAATCGATAAATTGGAAAAAATAAATGAGAAAAGACTTATGACCGTATGGCCACCATTCCACTGGTTAGGGGAAATCATTCAAGAGAAGATGAGGCATCAGGGCATTTGTTAGCATATGTAAGCAGTTACATAAAATATTAGTAGGAACAAGAATTTCATTTCGGTCATCCTTGTACCTTGTAGCCTTAGATACCATGTCATTACCATATTCTTAAAAGAAAAATTTAGATTGCTGGAATAACAGACTTAACAGCAAACTGGCAAATAGCTACCTTCGTAATCATATACAAAAGTAATATTTAGAATGGAACTAAGCACAGCACTTTCTGGTGTATGACAAGGCAGCATACTTAGTCCAATACTCTTTCTCATTTATGTAGCATTAACATGGCCAGGTCTGTTGGCAGCTGGGCCAACCGCCCTGCACTATGCATCCGCACACCTAACTCATGCATTCACTGCAATATTCTACCCCCACTTCGGCTCTGTCCATGAATCACCGTTCTCGGCACAAGCGCAGCCTACCTCCGAGAGAGCGCGCGCTAACTCGTCGCGACCCGTGTACGCGTACGCCACATTGAGCCGCAGCCGGCGGTTATGCCGCGTGCGTAACATCGCGCGCGACACAAGCGCGCGCAAGTCCGCTGGAAGCAGCCCCAGCCGTCCCGCTACGTGCATCCGTACACCCCACTCGTTCATCTGATCACTGCAAAATTCTACAAGTTAAGTGACTATAAACACATTTTTAATATAAGTACGAGATAAAACTTTAGGCCAATGCAGGAGAAACTCCAGACTAAGTACAATTGCAGTGTAGGAGCTTGGTAGACCAACATACACTGATCCTGGGATAACATGGATCCCTCTTAGGACCGAGTGCACGAAATGACAAAATATCAAAATAAACTTCAATATACCTATGATTAAACACAACACTTTGTAAGGACAGTATGGACAGTCCATACAGTTCACTAAAAAATACGTGATTGAACATTGATTAACTCAGCCATCTCTTCGTGCAATCGGCTATTAGTAGAGTAGCTTTGTGGGTTTCCGGACTGGGATGGCTCACATAGTCACCTCTTACACACAAGTACTAGAATCACTAAATAACTTTATTTATTACAATTGATACAATGTCCCTCCGTTAGCTAGGACCAGCACACCACCACTGTTCAGCTGCGTTCAGGGTATAACTAGTTGTAGCCTTTTGAGAATTTGGATTGTGCAGAGACCACGGGGAAGAGATTGTCTGGGTTCACAGAAATAATTGTCATCAATTACCGGATTCAGTGGCCACACTGCAATTATGGGTAGCCAATGGGTAATTGTTAATTGTTAATTGTTTATTCATCATCCATAGACAGTACACTGCACTCGGATTTGTCATATTTTATCATTAGCCGGTTCGGGGAAATCCCAGCGAAGAAGAACTGGAAAGAAACTCCGCTGGTTTTTTTTTTTCAACGTCCACTTAGTCTAAATTTACAAAAGTATTTAGACTCACAGATAAACACGCTAAATTAATATGAATTGACGAGAATCAGCAATTCATGTCATATGCAACAGTTCATGACAAATATCAGTTTATTAGTAAAGACCATGCCCGCCATCTAGAATGTTGCCAATTGGAGCAAGCCAGTCCCCACAAACAGCACCCGTTCACGAGCATCACGCCAGGCACAGCCATCGCCTCTATCAACCATATTTTAGGGAAAGAGGAGACCCGAACCCAGCGTCGCCGCAAGTAGGGACCTTAAAGCTTACTTTACCTTAATCACATTTTCACATTCATGCCAGACTTAGGCGATGCCCATGACCTTTCGTTTTTTTCAGGGTGCGGGAAAACCATATCTGCCGGCCAGTCGTGAGTTTCAAGGGCATCAGGTTCTGCCAGTGCTGGACTGCGACTGTGCTACCGATACAGGGCTCCCCAATTTTTTAATCAGATCGTTAGTTTCTACTTACACCTCTTCCAACAGCCTCCTAAACTTGTCCCTCGCTAGGTCCATAAGTGTGTCGATCTCATCCTGCGCCCGCTTGAAGTTCTCGATGCTGAACGCATAGACTGTCACCTCCGGTACGCCTAGCTCCAGGCACCACTGGCACAATCACAAACTATATTAGTACACATGACATGGACATTGACAGCCTTACTAATAAACATTTAAACCAGCACTTTTTGGACATCTCTAGCTCTAGATCTAGAGCTGCACTCGGATTTGTCATATTTTAACATTAACCAGTTAAGCAAAACAAAACACAGCAAAGAAGAAATAGCAAGAAACTCCACTGTTTCCACTTTTTATTTTCAAAGTCCACTTAGTCTAAATTTAACAAAAACACAGGTAAAACACTAAATTAAAAATAATTTACGACCGCAGCGTCGTGGCAGCTAGTGAGTGTAGGTTTAATTATTCTTTAGCTATTCCGAGCTTTTTAGTTATGAATCCTATAACATCTTTAGGTTTGGTTTAACTGTTTTGAGGATACGCAGTGGAATAAGAAATGTTTATAAGTATGACAGTGAAAGAATAGTGAGAATGAAAGTTTGAGTACTGCGTCCGTTTTTTAATGAGTATCTGTTTTTTTTTATTATTTGAGGACAACAAAACACATATAGATAAAGAAACGATATTGATATTGACGATAGCGGCAAATACATCATTGTATGTCTTAAATATTCGAAAGAAGGATTGATGATGAATTAATGATGTTACGATTTTTGGTAATTGTCATTTTTTAACATTATATTGGATATTGGACACCGCGTGGCTAAGCTCAAGTGGCAGTGGGCTGGTCATGTCAGCTGAAGAGACTACGACCGTATGAGTAACCGGGTCCTACACTGGCGACCGTGGACAGGAAAACGCAGTGTGGGAAGACCACTCGCCAGGCGGGACGACGACATCAAGTGCGTCGGCGGAAAGCAGTAGTTCCGAACCACTGAGGGCCGGGAGGACTGGAAAATTGGAGAGGCATACATCCAGCAGTGGAAGCAAACACACTGACTGACTGACTGACTTATGTCTCTGCCGTCTCCTTGAAAAATTACGCCGCTCCGCCTCTGCCACAGCGCCGTCCGTCCGAGCTGCGATCACTCGGGATCGATGTGTACGGTCGATAGTGCCGAGACGAACTGAGACTTTCGCGTTTCGGCCGTTTGTATGGAGACAACATACTGTTCCTCTTACCTATACGCTATACTGTGCCTAAACCCACCCTTTACCTTCAGTGTCTCAGTAAGTTTATCGAAGCCTCGCTCGTGTCCCACTCCGCGGTCCACATTGTTTCGCTTCGCATAGCGCCGATTCCCGTCCATTATGAACGCCACATGCTGAGGTATCCGGCCCGACTTTACTACCTGGAACAGACATAACAGGCCAATAAAAAACCGGTCTGCTGTAACCCGCTAGGAAATAAATAAATACTGTTTCCCTTATAGAGGACTTGCGTCCATGATTGGCAATTGGGGCTGTAGAATGAAATGATTTCAAGCTTTAGCAAGACCTCTGAATTCTTCTTTCCTGTGATTGTTGAACTGGCTAAATGATATAATATTATAAAATATGACAAATTCGAGTGCAGTGTTGCTGCCTATGGATGATTCCTAAAACATAAACAATAACAATACAAGCATAATGTTGCAGAGCAAGAAATAGATTATTTTTTTCCTCTTGCATTGTAATCTGTCTTTTTAGCGTTCCATACCCAAAGGGTGCCAAAGGAACCGGGTTTTTTACTCCCGTTCACTAAACCATGTTAAAATGCACAGGTCACTATTTGCTCCGTGCTACAAATATATTATAAATTATCGTCCGTACTTGCCCTCGTACGGAACTATAATCTTTACATATAAGACCGCAGCCCGGGTGCAAGACAGCGCAGGATAGCCCGTCCCGCGCTTGGAGGGGAGGGCCGAGGTTTACCCCGCTAATCGTAAATCAAAAGTATTGTTAGTTGTACCTTAATGCAGAAAAGCTGGAACCAAGAAACACTTGACTGCTTAATCCATGTCGCCATTTCGAAATAGTTATAGACAGAAGGAAAATAAAATGTCTTGTTGTTTATTTACAATTTCAACAGTTCTGGTCAAAACTAACCTAAAATTGTATGCACTCGTCAGCTGACGAATAATGTTGCCATTACAGACTAATTAGGGATGTTGCCATTATGCTCGCTGAAGTCGCGGTCCGATTTGAACCATCGTTGGTAACGATTGGTTACCAAAAGCACGCTCAAAACTGGTCCGATTCGCATTACAGTCCCTCAAAATGGCGTCCCGTTAACGGTATGAAGTCACGCAATGCCTTACACAGTGCTCACGCTTTGAGCGTGCAATCTGATTCGGGACGCTTGTATACGCTTTTAGCAGTGTAATTGAATACAGTTAAAATCGGAACGCGCAAGAAATGGGCAATAATCCTATTTCCAAACTTCACCGAACGCGCCTTCGCCGTCACAGGGATGTGTTGTCATTGCAACAAATCGAGTTACCCACTAATTATTCCTTTTTGGCTGAGTTTATTTAAGAGGTAGGTTGTAGATTTTCCCCCCATAAATGGTGGATTTTATTTCCTGTGGTAACCATAAGACGACAGTGGTGCCCCCAGCCGTGTGAGAAATATGTTTTGCGCCCGGCCGGGGCGGGCGCATTCTTTGAGGGAAACTAGAGAAATAATAAAGATTTCACAAAAAAACATTTCAATTTCCATGAGAAGCTGTCTCATCGGGCAGATGTGCTCCATCTCTCTCTAACTCGAGGTAGTGGTACTTGAGTTGATGTCTCACTCCCACACTTTGTTCGTCTTGCAAGCACAGCGCGTATCTATGCGTATAATTTATATTTCACCCCCAGAGCTGCTGGTACCTATCACTAATAAATGGTGAAGAAGACTCAAAGCTTATTGTTAATGTCGCATGAGCGACCTCATCTTAAAAACGTCAAAACTGTCATTCCTGTCAAGTTTGATTTACGAGTTTTTAAATGAAAGATGGCTCACAAGAAGAGGCCCGCAGGAACCGCGGTAGGTAGTGGACCGCTTTTTGTGGAGGTTTGCTCTGTATGAAGGCTGCCAGAAAAGTGGGCGAACCAAAATGGTCGCCGCATAACAAAATTATCATTTTAGTTTTTTGTTGAGGGTAAGCTAGATTTTAATCTAGGTGAAACCACGGAGTGAGGAAAGCGGTTGGATTAGCCTTGGCCAAGGAGCAATGAACACTGTAGTGGCTTACCAAAAATCCACTACGTGACAGTATCGAAAGCGCTGTCGATATAGACCAGTTTTGAGCGTACTTTTGGTAACGATGGTTCAAATCGGACCGCGACCTGAAACTGTCAAACTGTCAATGTCAAACGGACAAAAATGGGCTAAACTGTTCCGGGTCGAATCCGGAAAACTATTTTCCGGTGGAAATTTGCTCGTTTCGATCTCTGACCAGCTTGGCCGTGACTCAGCCGCGAGGCGATCTCAATATGACGGAGCCAGGAGATCAGCAGTGTAAGCGTGAAGCTGCTGTGGAACGGTTGCGTCTTGAGCTCGTCTCGCCGTCTCCTGCTCAGATATCGAGAGAAGCAACTGGGTATGGATTGTTCGAACAGTTGTAACTGCAACATTTTTTACTATCACTTTACAATACATATTATGTCTGCCTACAGAACCTAGACGAAAAGTAAATAAATTAGATAAATAAAATAAAAAGTAAAACCAGATTAGCTGTTTCTCTTATTTATTTATTTACTTTTCGTCTGGGTTCTGTAGGCAGACATAATATTAATAACAACGATTGTTGTTTTTGTGTTTGTTGTAGAGACAGCACCATAACCACTTTACAATACATATTTTTTAAATCAATTACAATGTTTTTTTATTCGACTGAATGCCTCAAGGCCAATAGAAACGTTTTGTTTGATTTGATTTGAGTTTTATTTCTTTTATAATGGAATTCTAATTACTGATATCTGCTTACTGATACGTAATGACAATGACAAACATACAATAACGTAATATGTATAAACATTTACTTATAATTTTTGTTTACATTATATAATATAATAAATATGCTCAAATTCTCAAACTAAACCTACCTACGAATAAATGCACTGTACTTGCTTTTCTTATTGTTTTTTGTGGTATATTAAAGAATTTTCAATCAATCAATCAATCAATCAATCATATAAAGTAAAAAAGGGTATGTTGACGTTGTTGAATGACTGGCGAAACGGACGTCCAGAGCGGAAGAGAGGAATTGACATGCACGGGCAGCCTTGGAGAACAGCTTACCACTATGAGATTGACAAAATACTTTTAATTCATAGCACCATTAGCTCCCGGAGACACGGCAAGATGAGTAACGCGCTGGCCGTCTTCGACTTTGACCGCACGCTCATCGACGAGGACTCGGACGCCGCCATCCTCGACCTGCTCAGCACGGCCGAGCCGCCGCCCGACTGGGAGAGCGGCACCACCGACTGGACACCCTACATGGACGAGGTAACGTTTATGAATGTCGGTATACTGATGAAATGTGGAGTTTTTGGTAAAATGAGTTATAAATGCAGTTTTACTTAATTTTTCAAGCTATTTATTTTGAAACCCATATATGTTTACGTTTAGTTTTTAAGTTAGGTTGTGTAAACGCATGCACATTTATACCCATAGACCTAGCGCTGTGCTTACAAGACGATCGTAGTGTGGGAGTGAGACGTCAACTCAAGTACAACTACCATTAATTACAGAGAACTTCTCAAATTGTTACACATAGGAGTCGCGCTCACGGAATGTGAAATGTTTTTTTGTGAAAATGTGATTTATCTAGTTTTCCTTAAGGAAAGCATGGTGACCTGTGCATTTATAGATTGTTGAGTAAACGGAAGTAAGAAACACGGATAAAAAACCTGTTTTTATGGTATATAAGGGGTGAACCACGGATTCTTTGTCAATCAAATTTCTTAATTTTTCCACAATATTTCAAAGTTAAACTTAAAAAATTATTTCAGATCAATATTATGAAGCTGCATAGCAATTTTTTTTGAGTAAAAAATAAATTTTAGTAAATTTTGTATGAAACGATTTTGGTCTCACCCATCAGTTGACTCTCCATGTCTTTACATTCTAAGCCCATGATACCGGAATGAAATCGAAACAATAGCGTGTGAGACCATGACATGTGACATCACACAACACTAGCGCCCAAGGTGTGGCAATTTGTGTAGTCGTCTATGTTTTGAATGTTCGCCTTATGTAAATACCAATTTTTGTAACAAAAAGCACATTCTTTTGTCACTCCGTCGTGTTGATATAAAATAACATTTCTAGC
This sequence comes from Incurvaria masculella, assembly GCA_946894095.1. Lineage (NCBI taxonomy): Eukaryota > Metazoa > Arthropoda > Insecta > Lepidoptera > Incurvariidae > Incurvaria > Incurvaria masculella. The sequence continues at coordinate 26,643,365 of OX335644.1, read as the reverse complement.
TGTTTTTATAATAACCTACTTGTTTTTTTCATAACCAATCTAAAGTTTTATGGTTTGAGCAATAAGGCACATATTAAACAAAAAAGTTAAAACACCGATTACTCATATGAATATTTCACTATAACATGAGTAATCTGTGGTTTTATGGCCCTGTACTAAAGCATACCAACAAGAAAGCACAATAAATAACTGTACCCTTATGGCGCATATGACCTTGAACTCGTGTCAAGGTTATTGGATGGTTGCCATGCGACTTTGGCAGGGACCGAGCCACTCACAGATTGCTATAATTTCGCTAGCCGTGGTATTTTTGGTAACGGGTTGCTTTGACTGTGACGTCATATGGCTTGTGACAGGAAACGGTAGCTATAAACGGCACAGAATTACTCAGTGTCTACTCATAATGTGTGATGTAATATTAGTAATTTATATGTTTTTATGCTTAAAGTAATCATACTAATATTAATGATGGAAATGTTTGGAAAATTGTTATTTAATCAAACCACATACATACATACCTTCACGCCGCTTTCCCGGAGGGGTAGGCAAATATGACAGAGCGCCATACGGTACGATCACAGCACACCTCTTTCGCTTCATCTGCAGACATACATCTTTTCATACATGCTCTACGATTACGGGTGCTACGTACCAGACCTTTATGAAGATTACATCGATTTTATCACACCATAATGGCTTAAACGATTTTGTGAAAACTCAGGAGATGGAAGTGTATGGTGTGAAAGAGCACATGAGGTACTTTGATCCTGGAAAAAGAACCCTTCTAAAGATCAGGGAAGCCGGATCCTGCAGCTACTTATTGATAATATGTTGTAGAACCTTGTCTTATGCACACAATATTTATAATAATAGTAAGCAGTTGAGTAATTTATAATTAGGGTTATATCTAACTTTTTTTTATGTCACTACACAAGGATGTCTAATAGCTCTCTCACCCTCATGATTTTAGCCCAACACACCGGATTCCTGAAGGAATTAGGTACTATGCCAGGACCTTCCCTTTATGAGCATGGCTACATTGATCTGGATGGAAAACACGGATTATCTCATTGCCGCTTCAACCCATCTTTTCATCCAATGTGGTGGTCGCAACCTGGGTGGGCCCAACCTACCACCTAGTTGGGGAGCGGGGCCTACAGTTTTACATGGATTCCGCACCATGGAACGGCTCGCATTAGTAACGAAATGCACTTTTCTATCTTAGAAAAAGAAAGAAAGTGGTGCATGAATGGGTTGGAGATTTGAAGACAGACAATCCAAAAAAACGAAAATCTACAAATCAGCTGATGCGTTTTTGTCGCCGTTTTGTTCAATTCCTCATGTTCTCGAATAGCCAAATATCGCCTTTATTAGTAGTATTTTTTGACAGATGGAAATACCTTAGCAACATCAATGGTACAATGATTATTAGTTAGGCAGTAAGATTAAAAAAAAAAATAGTTTAAAAAAACTAAAAAAACACGCTTTTATAGCTAACCAAACTAAAAAATATAAAATAATTTTTAATTTTAAAGAGTTAATATTACAGTAGTAGAAGATCGAACAATCAATCAGAATTTATCACGTCAAAATAAAATTATAATAAAGTTTAAGTTATTAACAAAATAATTCAATTCAGAGTAAAAAGCGTGCGGTGCATTTTACTACTTTTCATAACTCTCCTCTCATAGATAGTTGCCAATAGAATGATTGTTACATTTACTTTATCAAGCACCCCACGCTTTTTACTCTGAATTGAATTATTTTGTTAATAACTTAAACTTTATTATAATTTTATTTTGAGGTGATAAATTCTGATTGATTGTTCGATCTTCTACTACTGTAATATAAACTCTTTAAAATTAAAAATTATTTTATATTTTTTAGTTCGGTTAGCTATAAAAGCGTGTTTTCTTATTTTTTTTAAACTATTATTTATTTTTAATTTTTTAGTTCGATTTATCAATTAGTTATTATTACTATAGAGGATCTATAAAAGAATGTATTAATCCTGGCGGTCCTAATAAGGATAATGGGCAACTCTTATGAAATTATTGCATTGTCATCGGTCCTTGATATGTATGCAAAGTTTCAAATTAATCAGACTTCTGGAAACTGGTGAAAATTATTCTCAAAGAATCCATTACATACATAGATACATACAACCCAAGCTAATAAAAGCGTGTTAATAAACCTTGTCATTATGCTTCAGAGCACGCATGTTTACAAATGTTTCATAATTTTCATGAGTCACATGTGCCTTAGTCAAAGACAGGTTGATGAATATGGTGTCGACACTTCTGTGATGACGCAAACTTACAGTTCACATTCTTAGATGAAAAAGGAATGGATAGGGGACTAAACAAATTTTACGGTCCGTCAAAAGTAAGCTCAGTCAGCCGATATGCTCTCAGTCGGTGTCAGACGTCAGTGATGAATTCAGTTGGGCGAGATTTCAAAGTATCAACAAAATGTCGTCTTGTGTTGTTGAAAAATATGGAAATAACGCCATTAAGGACAACAAGAGCAATGGAATCACATTCCACGTATAAGTGCAAGCATATTCAGTATATTTTTAGTTTAGTTGACCTGAAACCTTTTATGTGTTGTAAAGGCGCAAACAGGGTTGGCACAAGCAAACTTAAATTGTCAGTTCGATTTTTATTTTTGTTTTCATTTCAGTATTATATATTGAACTAAATTTTATTTTAAAAACAAGTAGGGCTGCCAAAAAACAATAGTCTACGTACTGTTTATTATTTTTTATAATGTCGTTTAGGATGTTTGTATAATATCTCTTAGTTCTGAGGCTGTGATAAAAAGGTACATCCTTGAAAATGGTCAAAAGTTTACATGTGACCGACAGCTCGTTTCCATAAAGATTAAAATTCTCAAGTCGTTTCTTGGCTCAAATGTCCTTTTGTCATTGAATGAGTATTCATTCCTTCAACCTGCTACATTTAATCATAGACTCCATCTTCTTAGGGCTATTATCGAAAAATATGTAAATGTAAAACTTTATCATATACATAAAACCAATCCGGGGATTAAAGCCGCGACAAAAGGACAAAAGCGTAATAAACTAAACCTATTTGAAGGAAATTAAAATAAATGTAAAAAGAAAGAACTTAGTGGTTTATCAAAATACCATCACACATTTACGGCGAACGGCAATAATCATCAACAGGTTTTACATAACGCTGTACTGACTATTATTTGGACTATTTTTTAGCATCTAAAACGCAATGAACGAAATTTTTAAATGCATAAAATGCAAACATGGACAATTCAAGAATAATCAATATTATTTGTTTTGCAATGTTTGACCCATACTTGCAATACATTAATGATTCCCTCTTTGTGTTTATTTTATTTTATGATTTCAATATTTACAAATTGTGTATATTCGACTTTATTAATTTATCCTTAATATCGATGATTTTTACTCAGAATAACGATGGTTTAATGAATGATTCCATTAATATTTTTTTAATTTTCCCGCTTGCAAATTCGCGAAAAGATTATTTGATGCCTTGTTAACTATACAATCATGGTACTACTTGTTCTGACCACTATCACTAAATAGGAACCTTAATATTTTAATGCACAATACAATATATTGTTATTTATTTTCGTGATCATTTTTGGCAACCCTGCCGTTTTCACTTTCATTTTTCATTTAGTTTTGACGCGCCATTCTGCTCAAAGGGCTTAGGATGCGCGCATCGTTGATGTGTCATGATGGATTAGGATGAATTTTGCACTATATCTACGACCAGAAGTCACAAATGTCACCATCCCTTTTTCTCACGCTATTACTTATTCAATTTAAGGAAATTGTTGTCTCATTTCATTCTTCCGCGATTAGATGAATCTATTTGTCACTTTTTCGCATGATGCATTTCCTTATACCTTTGTCCTGCTATTTTACCCTTTACGTATTAGAGTTTGGTGTGCATATTTGGTAGTGCAAGTATAGGTGTGTGAGTTTTTTTAAAAATAGGAACGCTTTTGAACTATCGTCAGTATGGAGGTACCGTATCCATTCTTTTTCATCTAAGTTCACATTAGCAAATTTAGGCGATTCGAAATTGCTCTTATTTATTATTTGCTTAAGTCAACCTAGGACTGGCTCTAGCGTCAGATGCCAAATACGATTTTATAAAGACGGCAATATGTTTGAACGTTCAATCTTTGCAGTCGATGTCCGCAACGCAGGTAAGGCATTAAAACAATGTTTGTATAATCTTAAATACAGTGTTAGTAGGAGGGACACACAACAAACAGCGTTGTAAATGCTTAGTACGAAAAGTATATTTGCTCGCTAGTTCTTCAACCTAATATAGAGGCATCATTATATCTGAAACATTGACAATTATATTCCACCACAACAAACAGTGTTGCTATGGCGATGCTTTATTTAAATTATACATTTGAAAATATGTCAAGGCAGAAGGCCTGTTATAATATTAAGCTACATAAAACATTGTCTAAAAAATTTTTTTTATGGAACCTTACATGGATGGCTAATAATTCCACACAACTACCGTCATAATATAAGCCTAACACACCACATTTCCGAAGGAATTAGGTGCCACATCCGGCATGAGCCCTTTATGAGCACGGCTACACTGATTTCGATAGAAAACAAGAACAATTATTCATTGCCGCTTCAACCAGTTACATCCAATGCGGTGGTACCACCCGGGTGGTCTTAACCCTACCACCTAGTTAGGAAAGGGGACGTACAGTTTTACATGGATTTAGACCCATCGAATAGCTCGTGTTAATAACCAAATGCAATTATCTAATTCAGATAAATGAAAGTGGTACATGACCGGGGCAAGGATTTGAACCCAGAACCTCTAGCATGAAAGGCAAGACTTCAAGCCCCTTCACCACGAGCTGTACTGTAAACTTGAAAACAGAACTGCGTTTTTTGTCTTATCAGTTGTTGCATTAAAATTAGCACCAGTTTTCTTGCACATAGAAGAATGGTAGTTCGTAAATGTTTCCGAGAATCAAATTTCATGTATGCCAATACTATAATGACTTGCTTCAAGTTATAGGATAATAATATAGGCTCTCTGCAGGTGATGGGCATTGCGCACGCGGCGGGCTTCAGCAAGGAGGACGTGCTGGAGCGCATCGGTCGCATGCGGCCGGTGGCTGGCGCCGTACAGCTGCTCACGGCGCTGACGGACGCGGGTTGGCAAGTGCTGCTGCTCACCGACTCCAACAGCGTCTTCGTGCACCACTGGCTCAAGGTGCACGAGCTCGAGGTGAGTCAGCTGCAATGTGGTGTTGTTAGACGTGGAGGACGTGCTGGTGTACTGGCGGGTTGCTATTACCCCCTATCAGACATATGACATAATTGAATGTTTCAATAATATCAAAGTCACTAAAAGGACGCAACAAAAATATTCTGATAGCCAAAGGCCAATTTTGAGCATCTGTAAACGAGATAAATTTGTGGTCCAAACTTGTCGGTAAGAATTTGTCTAAAAAAAATTTGTTTTTTCTGTTCTTTTGTGTTCTGACATGGATGGCTAATGCCACACAACTACTGTTATGATATTAGCCCAATACACCACATTCTCGAAGGAATGAGGTGCCATGCCAGGACCTTCACTTTATGAGCACGGCTACATTGAACTGGATGGAAAACACGCACAATTTTTAATTGCCGCTACAACCATCTTTTCATCCAATGCGATGGTACCAACCCGGGCGAGCTTAAACCCTACCACCTAGTAGGGGAAGGGAACCTACAGTTTTACATGGATTCCGAACCATGGAGCAGCTCGCATTCGTGACGAAATGCATTTATCGAACTCAGAAAGAGAAAGAAAGTGGTGCATGTCGGGGCGAGGAATCGAACCCAGACCTCTGGTACGCAAGGTCAGTGCCCGCGCCACTAGGCTACGAGCCGCTCAAAATTACGCTACTGAAAATTACAATGTACCAAAATCTAGACTAACAGCCGTCAAAACTGTGGATGTTGAATCTTCTAGAAAATGCAACATTGACCATGAGGCATCATCAGTCTTGACCGGGTGATGCGTGCTCTCACATCTCTCGGGGAGCAATTAGCAGCTCGTTGTTTATGGTTTTCGGTGTTAGCGTGCGCGTGACTTCTGTGCTAATTGGAAAACGCCAAACAGATTCATACCTAGGAATACAGTATACGTTAACGGTGGTCTGAAGCAATTCAGTATTTACAAAAAAAAAAATTTCATTTAAAAATGTGCATTTATTGCTTAACCCCGGGTACGGTATGCAGAGCAAAATGCAAAATGAGAATAAAATCGAATGTCTGTCTCAATATCTGAATCTCTCACGCAGAGGGGTTTAAAAAGTTAATTACTCCACTCTGTGAACACAAATCAAAATTTCCACAATTTAAATGAATCCGTCCACTACTATCAATCGAACCTTGTCTCGTACCGGATGGATCCTACCTGCTGCCTGATGCTAGAGAATCTATTCCGCATCACCTATCCAATTAACTTACTAGCACAAATTGGTCGCGTGACGAACAGTTCTTAATAACGTTTCTTTGTCTTCGGTCACGTGTAAGTCAGCAAAAGGACAAATCCCCAACATGTGAAAAATGAAGTCAGGTGTCAATTTGTTTCTTAGTAGATGCCTATTCTGGGAGATTTCCTAGGAAGGATATTAGCCAGTTAAATTTTGTGTTTCAAATGGTTTCCAAAACAATGGGATCCAATTATCTCTGTATTTGACGAAATTGAAACACATTCTGCTCACTCCTAAACGATGTCCATTAGTGAGCATTACTGTTACTCACTGGGAAATCTTCCGGATCTTAAGGGGGGTTACCATGGTAAATTAACTTGCTGGATGAACAGGCAAGTGAGTGATAAAAATGTGACGCTTAGTTCCATTTAGTACCGTGCTAACTGGTAAATTATGCTAAAATGGGCCTAAATGGTGGTGGTACATGCGTAGCATACTAAATGCTACTTATGATGCTCGAATGAAGTGATGGCAGGGGATAGGTAGAAGATGTAGTGCTGCAGATTTCTCGTAAGGCTGTTGTTATTAAGATTTTTGATCACTATCTCTTGGTCAATAATTTTTTTTAGGGTTCCCTACCCAAAAGGTGCTAACGGAACCATATTATATTACTAAGCCTCCGCTGTCCGTCCGTCCCTCTGTCAACGGGCTGTATATCTCATGCAAACAAATAAAAATTTAAGGAGGTTTCCACACAAGAATCGTTATTGTTTTGTGGTTAATCTTGTACGATGGTATGGAACCCTTTGTGTGCGAGTCCAACTAAAATCGATGTCCATCTACATAAGTCTTTTGACCATGCCTCTATACAGGTTGTCCGAGGTTCGGTCAGGAATATCGAAGGGTCCTGATATGTATCGTATGTATGGTGCAGTGATGATTTTTTCTTTTTCCCCATGTTTTCAATTTTACTGCTTTCCAACAAAGAAAATGCATACGACAGTATGAGCGCTCTCTAAGCTCGCGCTGGTAGAAAAGTCATCCTAACCCTCCGCCTTCGCTGCGCCGCTTACGACGCGCGGATCGCTTAGAGTATGTATTTAGTGTATGCACATACATTAAGGAAAAAAAATTTTGAAAACTCAAATCTCAAAAACTAGTATAGTTTGGGCAATTTTTATTTTTGTATAGTGTTTATTAGATTATTAGATTAAATTGGCTCATTTCGATATTCCTGATCGAACCTTGGACACCCTGTATAATATTAATACCATTGTTTCAGGATAAGATAACGCATGTGCTGACGAACCCGGCCCGCTGGGACGTCGAGGGCCGGCTGCACGTGCAGCCGCACACGCACCAGGAGTCGTGCCCGGACTGCCCGGCCAACCTGTGCAAGGCGCTCGCGCTCGCCTTGTGGCGCGAGCGGCGCGCGCGGTTCTCGCGTGTGATGTACGCCGGCGACGGCCGCAACGACTACTGCCCGATGGTCTCGCTCGGCGAAAAGGTGAGCACACTGTACACTGACAAGATAACGCAGGTGCCGACGAACCCGGCCCGCTGGGACGTCGAGGGCCGGCTGTACGTGCAGCCGCACATGCACCAGGAGTCGTGCCCGGACTGCCCGGCCGACATAAAATGTATGTATACAGAGACCAGGTTGAGTGACCCGTAGACTAGTGGTTTCTTGTGTCGAAGACTGCGGGTACTATCCCACGGTCGGCTCTGATATCTCTTTCTTATGGAGATAAACATCTTCATTTTCGTTGAGAATGTGGGGCACTCCGTGATTCGGAATCCATGTAAAACTGTAGGTCCACTTCCCCTACTAGGTGGCAGGGTTAAACGGTATTAAAAAATTGTCAGGTTTTCCATCCAGTTCAATATAGCCATACTCGTTAAGGGAAGGTGCTGGTTTAGCATGAAATGCGGTGTGTCAGCCCAATATGATAATAGTAGGTGTGGTATTTACGATCTATGTCCAGTTACATAAAAAAAATTAAAAAAAGTTAACCTCTGTAACATAAAATGCAGGTATGTTTTTTTAGTCTTGACATATTTTTACGTCAAAATACTTTTTCCCTTTGCATTGAGGCTCTTTTTCACTAAATAGATGGAACATCGGAACGTACACGACAGGTTAAATTTTAACATTTACCGTCATTATCTTTACAGGACCTAGTCTGTCCCCGCATCGGCTACCCGTGCGAGAGGGCTGTCCAGATGTGTCCCCCGAGGGCGACGGTGCTGCCGTGGCGGGACCACTACGACATATTGAAACACATGTTCCCAGACACACCGACACGGATAGAACCGCAGTAACTGGCGGGACGGAGTGGCCGCCAACGTCACACTTGCAGGCCTCTGAGTAGCGACCTCTTTCGCTTTTTAATTAATCTTCTTATCTGTAGTGGAGTTAATTGAACGGCCTTTGTAGGTACTTGCATAGTTAAAATAATTCAAAGGAACCTTTTTGTAGTAGATCTGATTGGCCGATAAGGATAGACATGCAGTAACGAGCGGGACGGAATGGCCGCCAATGAGACATTCTGTTTGCTAGCCCTCTGAGTAGTGACCTGTTTAGTTTTTTTAAGTAATCTTGTCTGTAGTAAAGTTAACTGCACGGCTTTCGTTACTTATTCTGTTAAATAGTTAAAATAATTAAAAGGAACCTTTTTGTAGTCGATCTAATTGGCCGACAAGGATAGATATGCAGTAACGGGCTAGACGGAATGGCCACCAATGAGAAATTCTGTTTGCTAGCCCTCTGAATAGTGACCTCTTGAGCTATTTAATTAATCTTGTCTGTAGTGAAGTTAATAGAAAGGCCTTCATTACTTGTTCTGTTAATTAGTTAAAATAATTAAAAGGAATCTTTCCGTAGCAGACGTAATTGAAACTGTTTCTTGCATAGTTACAGGAATAGGGCCTTTGCATGGTCTATACATTTTTTTAAAATTTAATTTCCTCATCAAGTAAGTCAATTTCAGAGGAGTATTATGTTTTGAAATAAATCCACATTTTGTGGGATAATAGGAAATTTTATGCTAAGGTATTTCAATGTAAATTTAATTTTATTTCGTTTTTGTATGTAAAGCGTATGCCAGGCCCTCAAAAAGGTGCCCGATGACGCTTACGAGGTTTTCAACTTTATCAGGGGCTGCGAAAACCATCACGCTATGTTTTTTTATTTTATTTTTATTTTTTATTTATTTATTAAGGCGAGCTCACAGTGCATTTACATAACAATAGAAAAATAATATAAATGAAAATAACACCAATTACGAGCTCACACAGCTGGAAGAAACATAAAATAAAAACGTGAGAATTACAGTAGCACGATCTAGTATAAACGAAAGAAAATACATTAGTTATCTCATACAGTTGGAAGAAACAAATAATAAAAAAGTGAGAATACCAGCTGCACGATCAAACATGAAGCACAAAATTAACATATTAGGTTAGTAGAAGAAATAATCATTTTAGCGCTGTTTCTAGTTCCTAATGTAATATTAATATTTATTGTACGAGTGTGCATTTCAAGATCTGTTTTTGAAATGTTTCGCTTATAGCGATAGGCAAAGAAAGCATTTCTCTGAAGTATATTGAAACATTTTTTATCTTTTCAATTGCCTAGCAAATACCTCATTGTTGAAGTGAAACTTCTTTGCAGGGGGTTCTAGAATATTTGTTATGAAAATTTCAGATCATTTGAGGGTGAGTAGTGGAGAGTGCCTCAGTAGCGTCTTCCCCCTAATGGTTACACTAGTGGTGAAAGAGAAGATGGCAGGTAGGAAGCGGGGGAGAGGGGTAGGTACATGCGTAGCATACTATATGCTAGTACAGTCGAACAAAGAGTTTAGGATACACATCCGGTTGAATGAAAAGATGAACAGTCGAAATACTTTGACTTTTGAAAACAATTATAGTGTTGATTATAGATTCAAACATAGTTGCGGATGTTTATTAGCTGCTGAGTAAACAAAACCCTAACAAAATTGAATCAGAGGTTGTATTTAAACACTATTCATTTTTAGGTTTAACCGGAAGTGTATCCTTTAACCTTTGGTTGACTGTACAACACTCGAATGGGGTGACAGCAGGGGAGAGGTAGAAGTACAACTGGCTACAGATTTCTCGTAACTTTGCTTGTAGTTGTTGGTTTTTCATTTAAGATCATCCCTGTGTTTAATCTCAATGATTATCTCTCGGTCAATAATTTATTTTCAATAAATTTAACTCTATCTACACATGATAAGCAAGAAGTTTCACTTACATCGGGCGTGGCCTCTGCGCAAAAACTTTTTTTGCCAGGCTGGGGCAAGTTTGTGAATCTCAATTTAATGTGTTTTGCCCTTTGATGAAACCCATGGGCAGTACTTAGTTAGACCTATTGTATGTTGTGCACGGGAGAGATAGTTTTGAGTTAATAATGGTGTTATTGTATAGCGTGTTCTAGCAGTTCTGACATACATACTATGGTCAAAAAGTTCCGGGAATTAATAAATTAAAAAAAATTGTGTTAATTTTCGGATACATTTATTTTATCACCTTCAATATGTATAACACCCGTCTGAAGCGATGCACATACGCCAACGCTTAACCCATTCTTCCATACACTTTTGACAGTCCGGTGAAGGAATGGCTTTCAATGCCTTCGTCGCATTTTCTTTTATTTCATCGATGCTCGAAAATCTCTTTCCACGAAGGGGTAATTTAAGTTTTGAGAACAGGAAAAAGTCACATGGTGCCATATCCGGAGAATACGGTGCCTGTTGGATTGTATTTACAGTATGTTTGGTCAAATAATCGGTCACGATGCGCGCTTTGTGAGACGGAGCATTGTCATGGTGCAAGATCCATGAGTTGTTTTGCCACAATTCCGGACGTTTTCTACGCCCGGCCAGGTAGTACTCCTTATTGACTATTTGACGATTTTCGAGTACGATTTCTTGAACTTTTTCGACGTTATCATCGGCAGTTGATGTTGAAGGGCGTCCACGACGAGGTGCATCGTCAACTTCTTTGAGACCATTTTTGAATGACGAATACCACTCGTATTATATATTATATTATTATATTATTATTGATAGGCTAGCAGCTTTAAGCTGATGCGCCTATATCACAACACTTATTTATTTATTTATTATATTTTTTTTTTTTTTAGATTTTATATGATTGTCCAATTTATTTTTGAAGGAATTTACGGAGACAGCGTTTACAACTTCACTGGGAAGACTGTTCCAAGATTCTACCACTCTGTTGGCAAGAAAGTGTCGTCGAGGGTTCTGCTTCGACCGATTGTGATACAGCTTTTTTGAGTGTCCTCTCAGGTTTTTAGTATTAGCAAGGGTGAACATATCTTGTAGATTGGTAGAGTTGTAAGAAGAGTTGAGAATTTTAAATGTTTCAATAAGATCTCCCCGTTCTCTTCGTTCTTGTAGAGTGGTGAGGCCAAGCTTGTCCAGCCGGGTTTCGTAACTTAGATTTTTCAGTGCAGTTGGCATTTTTGTAGCTCTACGTTGTACTCGTTCCAGCAGGTCAATATCTTTCTTGAAGTAGGGACTCCAGATCTGGTATGCATACTCCAACATAGGTCGCACATATGTTTTATAAAGCTTTAGGAAAAGCTCAGGGGTTATATGGGAGAAAGCTTTGTTTATGGTATACAGCAATGAGTTTGCTCTCTTCACTACAGTTATAACGTGTGCCTCCCATTTTAGATCTTCTGTGATTATGACACCCAAATCTCTTTGTGTATTCACACTTTTTAGAGTGTTACCCTGAATTGTGTATGTTTTCCTTGGGTTTTGCTTTCCTATATGAAGGACTGTACATTTGTCCACGTTGAGTGACATTAACCAGTCTTGCGTCCATGCAGTAATGCGGTTTAGATCATCCTGTATGTCAGTGTGCTGCGTGAGTGGGTTCCCGATGATTTTAGCGTCGTCAGCAAACAGGGAGTACATCATCTGTAGGATAGCTTGAAAGTCCGTTAGGTAAATACCGAAGGCAATCGGCCCGATAACTGAGCCTTGGGGGACGCCGCTATGAACTGGTCTATCCTCGGAAAGCTCATCACCCACTCTCACTCTAAGTTTTCTGTTAGTCAGAAAATCAGAAAGCCAGGTGTGAAGTTTTCCTCGTATTCCAAAATGTTCCAGTTTTAACAAAAGTCTTCTTATAGGCACTCGGTCGAACGCTTTTTCATAGTCTAGGTAGACAATATCGGTAGGTTGCCGTTGATCCCATTCTGCGGTCCAATGATTAACACATGTAAGTAAGTTGGTAACGACAGACCTACCGGGCACAAATCCGTGTTGTTCGTCTAAGATTATTTTTTCATTTTTGAGAAAGTCCTTTAGAGAGTTGGCAATAATTTTCTCCATAGTCTTGCAAATAATGCTAGTTAAGCTTATCGGTCGGTAGTTAATAGCTGAGAACTTGCTACCTTTTTTGTATACGGGCGTAACTATGGCTTGTTTCCAGTCGCTCGGCAACTCTCCATCTTCGAAGGATTTGTTCATTATTTGTGCTAAGAGGTTGCTGATAGACGGAGAGCATTTCTTTAAAAGAACAGCTGGGATTTCATCAAAGCCCATTGCAGTTTCATCTTTAAATGTACATAAAGTTTTTGCCACAGATGCCGATGTGAATAATATATCAGTCAGAGAATTTTCAACTCTAGGAATATTGAGAGTTGGAAGAGGTCCAACGGGTTCTCGGATATAGGTATTTTCAAATTGGTCTGCAAAGATATCAGCCACTGCTCTGCTGCCGGTTACAAGATTTCCATTGTGTTTTAGTGCTAGTGGAACTCCAACTTTTGTAGATATTTGTTTGCGTATGTAGCTATAGAAGGATTTGGGTCCCGAATCTATTATACCAGACTCGTAGCTACGTCTTGTCTGTCTTGTAATTTCTACAATTGTATTGTTAATCTTTCTATATGTTGCATAATTTCTTTCATTTTTATTCAATTGATACAATTTCCACAGTTTTTTCTTTTCATTAATTAAAGCCAGAATATCCTTGTTTATCCAGGGTTTATTTTTGGAGCCAGTTCTGCGGTGTTTGTATGGTATGTGAAGGTTCACAGCATATTCTATTCTAGATTTGAAATCTTGCCATAAATCTTCAACATTATTATTATGGTTTGTACTCACGTACTGGTTGAGTGCGTATTCGACAGCAGTGTAGTCTGCTCTAAAGTAGTCTCGTTTCATTGTCTGCGGCTTCTTTGTGTTCTGAGACTCTATGCTGAGACTCTATACTCTTGTTTTTGAGAGAGCAGAGTCTCCGTAGGCTTTTTGTAGCATTTTGAATGCATCAGCATTCAAAATGCTACAATCAGCAACAAGAGATTTCGTTGGAAACACAAAACTTCAAACAAATTCTTTGTATATTTTTTTCCATTTTGAAATGCGACGCACTTCTAAAACTTGATTGATATAAACAGACGCCAAACAATTACTAATGACATTTAAGGTGGCCCATCCCGCTCATCTCCCCATATAAAAGCCAGATCACGCCTATATGTCTTGTCAGAGATCCAAAATGTTGCTCAAAATAACTTTATTTGATCGAACTAGATGTCCGATGACCATTGGCATTGTAAAATTGTGTTTGGTTTCCAAGTTATAACGTCCGAAAGTTCGAACTTTTCGCGCGTTTTATACAATAACTTTGGAGGTGGATTACGCAATAATAAAGTAAGAACATCTTAAAAAGATTAGTCATCAGACATAGCTTATTAAATTAAGATTTATAATCTATTTGTTTTTTGTTTGATTTTTGACTACAACGCTCGTGGTTTACTTTTAGCTATAAGTCGTTTTGAATATAAAATTTTTGTAAATCTTACCAAATCATACACTACGTCTTTTTTGTGGACAGGTTGCATCTTCCTCATCACGGAGCCTGTTTTATTCTTTGAAACAGAGAAGATCCCAGAGCGCAACAGCACGGTTTTGTACCGTGCTCGCAAATGAGTTACACCCGCCGGGTTGGGCCACGTTAATATTTGACATTTGGCAGGAGTGTCAGGGAAAGGTGTACCTGAGAAAAAAAATATTCGAATCGGTAAAGCGTTTTAAATTCAAACTATAAATGCCCGGAACTTATTGATCATAGTGTACTTCTTTGCCACGTTCGGGCACATAGCTAAATTTGAGACACCTGATTGCATTCAGTTCCATAAAGGGCGTAAGTGAAACCATACTTTATAATTTTTTTAAATATATACAATTTATTTTGGATTTTCAAAACGATTAAAGGTGCATTGATGCTCTGCTATATTTGAAACCAATAAAGGTAAATACCCCACGCTCATATTCTGCGTTCAACTTTTTTTATTGTTTATATATCATCCATAGGCACTACACTGCACTCGGATTTGTCATATTATTATGAAAGTTTATGAATGTTTCTTGAATTGAATGAACTTTTTGGATTATCGCAATTAATTGTGGTTATTTTTAAATATATAGAAATGTTGTTTTGCTTGCATCCTTATCAAACTGAAAGCAATCGACTCTTATCACGCCCTTACCTATTTGACTCTGTGCACAGCCTCCACACTTGAGAATCATCAATAAAATGTATAAATGTTTAGATATACTTGTTTTATTTAAAATATTACATTGGAATAAAACCCTACTCTAGCACGGATGACGCTACTAGGTGCTGGTGGCTGTTGGCTGGCTTCTCCCTGCGCTGTCGCCGACACTCGCACACAGTTGCACACACACACGCTCAAGCCTATACGGAGCTTATGTGGACAAGACACAACCTCATGAACACTTTCATAATGTTCTCAATCGTCTGTGCTACAGGCACACCTTGGCATTGGGTGTGACGTCACATATCCACGCAGCCGTACGCAGCTCGCAGTGCAGACGCCTCCATGCAAATCCGTAGAGATGGAATCTACATACACGGGCGCAGCTTGGCCGTGCGCCACTGTGCAGTCCCAGCTTAACAGATGTACCATTCGATCAGTCAAACACTGACAGACCAAAGCCAAAAGACAACTCTGATGTTTCTGACAAGTAGCCAAAGGACCTTCCCATTCAGCCGTCATGTAAACTAAATAAAATGACCGACTGGTAAATACTGAGTTGCTGAGTTTTCTTTGTTTATCTGACCCCGTAGTTCAACCCCAAATATATAAAAGGTTAGACAGTGGTACACATATTTATTATGATAAAGACTCTATACATAAAAGGTGAGACAATTGTTTACATATCTTTATTGGCAGCTAGCTGAGGTTCCCGGCACCGCTTGGCCCGATTTCGTTGTGGAGCCAGGTGAAATGTTGAAAACCTTCGCGGGCGTGTTATTCTAACAGTCAGTTCTGCATCTCGACAACAGCGCCACCTATCGGGCCCAACTACAGCTAAGAACGATCCTCAGGCTCGATGTTTGAAAAAAAAAATCGCCCGATCGGTGGAGCCAATCTTGAGTTTTGCTCTTGCCAACACATTTAGGCATTTATTTTTAGGGTTCCGTACCCAAAGGGTAACAACGGAACCCTATTACTAAGCTTTCGCTGTCCGTCCGTCCTTCCGTCTCACAGGGCTTTATCTCATGAACTGTAAGAGGTAGGCAGCTGCAATTTTGAAAGAGTGTGTATTTATTTTGCCGCTATAACAACAAATAGGTAATATTCAAAAATAATAAAAATTTAAAGGGGGACAAAACAACGTGATTTTTTGCTGTTTTTATAGATTCTCGCACAATCGAAACGGATAATGAGACTTAACCTATGCGCCGGGAGAGTGTCACTCGAAGATGTCGTCGTAGGTGACGACGCTGCGCGCGGGGTCGCGCGGAGGGCGCGGCGCTGCGGGCGCGGCGGGCGGGCCCCAGGCGGGCGCGCCGTCGCCGCGCGGGCGCCGCGCGTGCACCACGCGCAGCGCCGCGCCGCCCTCCTCGGCGGGCGTGCCGTGCAGCTCGCCGAGCACGCGAGCCGCCAACTCCGCCGACTGCAGTGTCACGAGCGCCCTGCCACGCGAAACGCCCGTCATTAGCATAGGCTTAGAATGTAAAGAAATACAGAGTCAACTGACGGACGATACCAAAATCCGACAATGGACAAAATAAAAAGGATTGTCCAAAATAAAAAGGAGGCCGAAGTCTAAATCGCATTAACCCTTTCCCCGCCAGGAACGTATATATCCGTCAGAGCAAGGCATTCTGCAGGCGCCATCGTCGGATATATCCGACAGAAAACTACTCCACTTCAAACATTAATAAAACTTTACTGATTACGAAATAATGTGTTTTATTTACATAATTGCACAGTACATACTAGCGTTCATTAGATATCTACTTTTTCAACAGTGGAAACAAACTATTTGCAACAAAACAAACAACAACTCACGACTGCACATTATCGAAATAATTGTAGGGTGGCGTATTGAGAAGGATTATGCCAAAAAACCTTGGCGGTGAAAGGGTTAAAGAGTACATTCACAAAGACCGATTCCAATAGGCAAACATGTGATTGAAAATTAAAATTAAAAATAATATTTTTCAATTACTAATTAATGAAAGCCCCAGCAGACAAGAATTGTTATTTTTAAAAAAAGTTCACAACATGTTGTTCTCAGTGTTGTCAGATGTTGCGTATTTTCGCTGTAATAGGTAACGACATTTTAATCCTATCTTGCGATTTCAGCTAAATTATTACTACTAACTAAATACACTCCGTGTATAGTAAATTAAGTTACTAATAAAATATTTTATCATTTTACTTCCGGTGTACTTTTGGTCTATTTTCTATACCAATATCTGGCAGATCCGACCGCGACAAGCCGTCATCACGACAGATTGTATTTATGTTTCATGGTAAAGATCGGTCAGTACGTCTTCAATAGTTTACGGAGAACCGACTGGCGCTGCTATCGCTATAAGCCTTTAGATCAGAAGGAAAAGGTTATCAGCCAGATCAATTTATTTTAAGGTTTACGATCATAGTATACTGATTTCGCTTCCTCTACAAACATACACAATTGTAATTATTCGTCAACTACTATTTTAATTATAATTTTACTTAAATGCCTTTTTCGTAATTAATAGAAAAATAATATTTATGGTTCTATGCTGAAAGTCCTTGCCTTTCCGTGTGAACAAAGACACAAAAAGAAGTAACGTTTCACCTAACCTAACCTAACCTAACCTAACCTCAAATATGCATTTTTAAAAGTGTCTGACGGGTTATTCCTGCTGTGAAAGTAAAGTAAACTATATTCATTATTGTGTGTAAGCATGTGAGGAATGAAAATACGTTTGGTTGATACGGTATCGTTTAAGTAGTAGCGCTTTTCTGGCCCATAGTAAAATCGGCAATGTCCTTTCTATTTTGAATCAAAACAATTTCTAAATCGCAAAGTAGCTTCAAAATAATGATCTCAAGTTATGTTTTAAGTTTTACTTTGAAATCTTTTATTCGACAAAGAATCAGTGGGTCACCCCTTAATTACCGTCAAAAAAGGGTTTTTGTCCGGGTTTTTTACTCCCGTTCACTAAACAATCCATAAATGCACAGGTCATAAATTTTATAGTTTTTATAGTTTTATAGTTTGTTAAAATATGGACTTTGTCTGCAATAAATATTTTATTATTATTATTATTATAAATATTTAACAAAAAAATCATTTCACATTCCATGATCGCGACTCCAATGTATTGACAACGATTTCAAACGAATGAGAGCTGTCGGAACTCATGTAAAACTGTAGGTACCCTTCCCCTACTAGGCGGTAGGGTTAATCCCGCCCAGGTTTCTGCCGCTGCATTGGATGAAACTATGATTGAAGCGGCAATGAAAAATAATCTATGTTTTCCATCCAGTTCAATGCTCGTAAAGGGAAGGTTCGAGCATGGCACCTAATTCCTTCTGGAATATGGTGTATTGGGCTCATATAATTATGGTAGTTGTGAGGTAGAAGCCATCCATGTCAGGTTGCATGAAAATATCCATAAATCAATAATACATTGTGTAAGATTATTACAGATTCTAATAAATAAATAAATAGCATGCGAAGCGCTCACTTGTTGTTCTCGGCGTCGAAGCGGAAGTCGACGGGCGCGTGCGGCGCGACGCGGCGCCGCAACGCCTCCTCCGTGAGCCGCGTCGCCGTCACCAGCAGCGTGTTGCCGCCGCGCTTCGGCTCGCGCTCGCCCGCCGCCGCCGCCGCCGCGCCCCCCTCCGCCGCCGCACCCGCACCCGCCGCCCCCGCGCCCACCGCCGCCTTCTCCTGCCGCCCCGCGCTGTCGCGCAACGTCCATACACATCGTTAATATTGTCTAGATGAGTGATTCTTAACTGTTGGGCCGCGGACCACTGGTGGTCTCTGGAAGCGCCTTGAGTGGTCTTCGAAGCCATCCTAAAAACATTTAAAAAAACCGGCCAAGTATGAGTCGGACTTGCACATGAAGGGTTCCGTACCATCGTACAAGATTTAACACAAAAAATCAGGTTTTTTGTATGGGGGACCCCTTTAATTTTTATTATTTTTAAATTTTCCCTTTTTGTTGTTACAGCGGCAAAATAAATACATACTCTGTGAAAATTTCAGCTGCCTAACTATTACGGTTCATGAGATACAGCCCTGTGACAGACGGACGGACGGACAGCGGATGCTTAGTAATAGGGTTCCGTTGGCACCCTTTGGGTACGGAACCCTAAAAATTGTACCAGCCTTGACAAATAAGTCCTTAACGATCGTCTTGAAGCGCTCGGTCTTACCAAACTTGGGAAAAAAGAGACTACGGTGTGCCTAAACTAAAATCCGTGTACACAATGAACAAAACGGCACTTTGTGGCCATTTACTAAAACTCGATCAAACCAGGTTCAATTCAAACCCAAGGGAGTAATTTCTTTCTAACAAAGTGGTGGACTCTTGAACAAATCGCCTCAAGAAGTGATTAGTGTTATCACAGTGAATAGTTTTAAAAATCAGTTAGACAAACATCTTCATAATATTAAACTTAACTAAAATAATAATAATAATCCAAGTGCAATCAAAATATGAACACGTATCAGCTTAAAGCCGCTAGTGTATGATAAATCAATAATAATAGTTATAAAATCTGTAAACTAACCAAATATTGCAAAAAACCGGCCAAGTGCGAGTCGGACTCGCACACGAAGGGTTCTGTACCATCGAAAAAAAAATAATACAAAAAAATCATGTTTTTCGTATTTAATTTAAATCTCTAATTAATCTAAATTGTTGTAGCGTTTAAAACCTATTTGTTGTTATAGCGGCAAAATAAATACACAATCTGTGAAAATTTCAGCTGTCTATCTGTTACGGTTACTGAGATACAGCCCTGTGACAGACGGACGGACGGACGGACGGACAGCGGAGGCTTAGTAATAGGGTTCCGTTTTCACCCTTTGGGTACGGAACCCTAAAAAGCTTCAAAAACATTGCAAAAGGAATGTGGGGCACACTGACTTGTCTCGCGCGGTGACGAACGAATCGTAGAGGTATTTGACGCGCGGGGACGCCTTCTCGTCGGGTGGGGGCTCCTGGGACGCGCTGAACGGCTGGTACGAGGCGACGCCGCCGCCCGCTCCGCCGGCGCCCCCGCCGCCGCTCAGCTTACGCTCGCGCCCTGTAGCGCAAATCCGTAGTCAAGATAAATTGCTATTTCAGAGGGAATGGGCTTCTAAGCCAAATTAAGATGAAAGGATATATTATTTAATTGAACAAGTCATTATCTTTGGTAATTTATAGAGTTCATCTTTAACCCATGTTCTACGATTCGGCCGATATCAGCAGAGTAATATACAGTTTACATACCTATACAATAAAACCCCGCTTTATGCAAAGGATACTTGCGCTAAAATTCGCATGAATGAAATTCAACCATGCATGGAAAGGAGGGATGACTTCCCGCCACGACTACCATTTTACTAGTCCAAGGAAAGCATTGGGTATGCCCGCTTTCCCGGCTAGGTTTCAGGGTCAAGCCCGCTCAGGTTGCAACCATGGCATGGCAAAAAGGTGGTGAAGCGACAATAAAACATTTCTATGTTTTCATCCAATTATACGTAGCTGTGCCCATTAAGGGAAAGTCCTGGCATGGCTCCTAATTACTACAGGATTGAGGTGTGTTATGCTAACATATATATTTTATTTATTTAAATACATTAGCAGCTTAAAGCTGATGGGTGTACGTGATTGTTTGTGTGCAATATTTCTTAATTAACAAATATCATGACTGTGTGTGTGTGGTACAAGCCATCTTTGTCCAGTGATATAAAAACGTAAACAATAATATACTTTAAAAATTTGTTGGTATCGTGAAAAGTATAGGGGGATTACCATAGAATATTAATTCACCAGGTGAACAGGGAAGTGAGTGATTAAATCTGACATTGTAAATACTGAATCGGACGCAATCTATCATTTAATTGCTCCTCGCCCCTAACCTGCTACAGGTTATGGGCCCAGTAGGCATGAAGCACTGCTGAATGCAAGAAGTTCGTGTCGGGCGAGTGAGCAAGGGCAAATTGGTTCCGCCCGTTCGAAAGGCGCGGTGGGGACCGGCGGCTGCGGTGTAGTGTAAGTAAAACGGAACGGGACGTTCAAACGGCGTCCTCGGACTGGTTGAAGAGCCGAAGACATCATTGCAGTAACCAGCGATAAGTCGTAACAGTATCTTTTAGGTTGAAAGAGTTGAAATTTTTTTTTAGTGGGGTGATAGAAAGCAAAGAAAAAAGTTAATGTAATATGTCCCTTGTCAAAAAAGGCCTAGCGGTACGTTGTTCTGTGCTGCTAATAAAAACTGCATCGGACGCAATCTCTCATTTAATTGCTCCTCGACCCTAACTTGCTACACATACCTCCGCAAACATCCAGGGAGTTCTCGTTATGTGCACGACCTGCTTCAATGTCTTGCGAACGTGGTCAACTCACCCGCGCGAGGTCGCTTGAATGTAGCGTTCTGTGGCAGTGGCGGAGGGCTCTTGATCGCCTGGATCGCTCCGCTCTTGAGCAATTTGCGCGCGATCTCCCGCGCGTCCCGCCCCTCCGTGCCGCGCTTGGCGGGCAGCGGCTTCTCGGGCTCCTGCTTCGGCGCCTTCAGCGCTTGGAGCGCCTTCTTCTTCTTCTTTAGCTTGGCGTACTTGGCCTGCAGCATCAGCTCCTCCTCCGTCAGGTTGGACGGGAAGTGCAAGTACACCATTTCGAGGAATCAAGTTGAAGCTTTTGACTTGGACTGTTTATTTTTATTTTGCACAATTTTTACCCAAAAATACACTGAATTCCCTTTTGTCATAAGTCAAAACCATACGGCAAAGTACGTCGGAATATGTCTGCGGTTTACGGAAACACGGTATTTCACATCTCCGCATTTTTATTGGTAGAAGAAAATTCCGAATAAGTGAAATAAATGACTTTTTGTAGTGGACAGTGAGTTAATAATAGTATATCATCAAGAGAATAACGGATTTTTATGTGATTCTATTCAAATTAACATGATCATCCTTACTGGAAATTCTGAATACGTAAAAACGGTTGCATGGAATAAGGTTTATGCAATAATTAACGTCACGTTAAATGTCAAAATAGTGTATAGAGTGTGGCCAACAATTTTTCATGCTTGTGTTGTTTTTCTTGTCCCGTAATTAAGACGAAAAGGTTAAAATAAATTTCAAATCGAAGAAGGAACCTATCGTTTCGCGATGACCCGTCACGCGCGCAACTGCACGGCGGGCGCCGTGTACACGTACCACGAGAAGCGCAAGGACGCGGCGGCGAGCGGATACGGCACGCGCGCCGAGCGGCTCGGCAAGCACTCCGTGAAGAGTTTCGACTGCTGCAGCCTCACGCTGCAGCCGTGCCGCAACCCCGTCGTCACCAAGTACGTACCTTCTCAAATGATCTGTTAGGGCTGCTCTTTATATTACTTCATAGTTTCTACCAACTAGCTGGGTATCAGGGATGGTAGAGTAGTTTTTTATAAACATTTTGATGTAAAAATTTGGGTCCGGAGATATCTATTTGTCTTGGAAAAAAAAATTGAAAATTATTTTCTTCGTGCTCCATCGGTATATTTAGTTCTGCATTGAGACGCAAACATACCTTGTCTTTCCATTTTTAAGTTATCAATTGGCATCATCATAATTGCTCATATGTTGCTAACACACCGTTACCCGTAATTAAGGGCAAAAAGATTGTTGTGCATGTTTAGAGTGTTTTTAGAAGCGCAGAGACGAAAGCGAGTACGGAAAAATAAATGAGCGCATGGCAATGCCATTTTAGAAAAATGTTGGTGAAACTGCATGTTGTTGCTGATCGCCGCTGTTCTATAGTTGCGCTTACATGTATACATCTATCTAGCACTCGTGCATATCTTGTTGTTGTTCTGCGCATTTGTATGCACTGTGACTCAGCTACTCGTCGATGCCCTCAGCTTTTTGAAATGACAGAAATTTTGTCACAAATTCAAAGGTGAGATTTTTAATTTTTTTTCGATTTCCGGACCCCAATTTTGATTTAGAATAACGTATTATGAGGCCTTTAGTAGGTATTATTATATAGATATTTTTTAATTGCGGTGAATTAATCTAAAGAATTTCAGAATCATTAGCCAGTCCGGCAATCCCAGCGAAGAAGAACTGGCAAGAAACTCCGCTGGTTTTTTTTTTCAACGTCCACTTAGTCTAAGTTTACAAAAGTATTTAGAATCACAGATAAAAACGCTAAATTAATATGAATTGATGAGAATCAACAATTCATGTCATTTGCAACAGTTCATGACAAATATCAGTTTATTTGTAAAGACCATGTCCGCCATCTAACATGGCGTAGGTCCTTAATTAGACAACCTGCCTACCCAAACTGTTGGCAGGAGCCGATAGTTTTGTTACCAGGATCACCACCAGGAGACAAACATTGCCCGCTCTTGCAGCTAACCTCAAATAGTCCAACCTCAAATGTTGAGGACCAAAGGCCGAAGCGGACGATGGGCTTACCCCTCTACCTTTCTCCTCGGTGGCTTACCCCCGATTTCTGCGTTACTCTGGTCCGGCTACCCTAGTTCCGGCTGCGAGCCCTATCTGAGCCGGTAGTCTAAGTTGTCACTTAAATTGGCGTTACGGCAAACCGATCGACTGGCGTTTTCAAATGTATGGAGAAATTGAAGAGCGCGCGCAGCGGGCGTTAAGCGAACTAACATTTGCGAGTCCGAGCTTGATTTGACGACTTACTCAACGTTTCCGTAAATACGTCGACGTTGCCGTTTACGTCCACTCCGCGTTTTCGTGCAAATCGGAAGTCCGCGTTCGACTTTGACAGCTTGAAGAAGAAAAACCACAGAATATCTTGTAAAAACTTGTATGGAGTTTGGAGAAAACGCCAGTCGATCGGTTTGCCGTAAACTCCAATTTAGGTGAGAACTCAGACTGACCACTCTAATCAATTCCTTCAGATAGGGAAGAGACGGACAGAAGGACCTAGATGCCATTACACCAACTTATCCATGTTCAACTGTTACATTGAACTAGAAAGAAAATAATGACAATATTTAATTGCCGTTTTTATTTATTTATTTATTTTATATTAGACAGGCAGCCTAGGCTGCTGTGTCTAAATCGAGTACATATAGTTCATTGATATATTAACAAAATTTCTTTTTACTTAATCGGTTTCAGTTCACTTAGTTACTTATTTTAAAAATGTATTTATTTAGATAAGCGTCCAAACTTACTCTTAAATTGATTAGTGTTGTTTGCACTTATAATGTCCTCTGGAAGTTGGTTCCAATCGTCAACCACTCTGTTGGTTATGAAGTGCTTCCGTGTGTTGGTTTTGTGTTCTATTTTATTCAGTTTTAGAGTGTGGCCACGCAGGTGAGTGTTATGATTAAGTGTGAACATTTCCTTCGTTGCATCACAGTTGTATTTCTCAGTAAGCATTTTGTATACTTCTATTAAATCGCCTCGCATCCGTCTTTGGTGCAGGGTTTGTAGTTTCACCACCGTCTTTCATTCAATGCTATACAATGGTGTCATTTAAGACAGGCTTAACCCTTTTACTTAATATACACTATTGAGTTGTTTTCAAGAGGTCCTTTGTTTTTAAAAAAAAATGTGGAGTTATAAATAATTTTCTAATAAGTAAGTAAATCTATGTTTTACATTTGTTTCGAACTACTTATGAAGTGTAATATTTAGTTGGACGGCTTACCGCTCATATTTGGAGCAGAACATTCTGTTCGGTATGAAGTGGATTATCAATAAAAGTTACTAGCAATACAAATTATGAACTAAATTGAATAGTTTATCTTTCTTTAATTATTTAAATTTCAAAAAACCTGAAATCTCAATCAAAAACCAATCCACTTCCAGGGAGGGCTACCTCTTCGACAAGGAGGCGATCCTGCAGTACGTGGTCAGCAAGAAGACGGAGTACGCGCGCCTGCTCAAGCAGTACGAGCGGCAGAGCAGGCGGGACGAGGCGGAGAGCGCGGAGCTCGCCGCCGCCGAGAAGGAGGCGAACCTCGTCCGCTTCATGAACCGCGAGAAGAACATCACGAGCGCGTCGAGCGCCGGAGCCTCCACGTCGGCGGCCGCCTCCGCTCCTGCGTCCGTGTCCAACCTCGCTAATGGTGCGTGGCGTCTCGTACTAATCACTGTTTTCACCACCTAAAATCCGATAGTTAACTTTTGGTTACATTTATTTATTTTTTTAGACAGGCAGCCTAAGCTGATTGTCTAAATCTTATTTTTCATTAGTTTAAGTTGATCGTCATGTGGAAAGTTATTTTCATTGCATAATTATATGGTGTACCCGAAAGATAACTTTGGGATTTTTGTTACTGGAGGTGGTGGAACCGGGCGTATGGCGGAGCCATTATTTACGGGCGTCAGTAGAGGTGATTGCGTTTAGTTTGATATGGATGTAAGTAAAACAACATTTATTTATATTTTAAGGTGGGCTTTCCCAATCAACTCTCCATACAAACATGGAAGAAAGATCATGCGCACATTTCTCATCTGAGATCCAAAATTATAGCTATATTTAATCAAAGTAGATGTTTGATGACCATTGGCATTGACAAATTGTATATGTTTTCTAAGTTATAACAATATTTAGTGTTTTATACAATAAGTTTGGCCGTGGATTACTCAACGATAAAACTAAACAAATCCCCCAATTCGTAAGCAAACTAAATACAGTTTTTTTATGCAACCTGACATGGATGGCATAGCACACAACTACCGTTATGATATTAGCCCAATGCACCACATTTCCAAAGTAATTAGGTGGCATGCCAGGACCTTTCCCTTTATGAGCACGGCATCATCGAACTGGGTGAAAAACACGGAAAAATTGTCATTGCCGCTTCAACCATAATTTCATCCAATGCGGTGCCAACCCACCCGTTTTCCACTAACTCGTGCCTACGCTGCAGCAATACGGATGAGTTTCGATCTCAACTCCCGCCATTCCATGCTTTTATTGAATGCATGCAATTTACATCCATTCCAGGAAAGGACAAGGAGCTGCCAAGTTTCTGGATCCCGTCTCAGCTGCCCGACGCCAAGCGAAGCCGCACTGAAAAGCCCGACCCCACTGTTTACTGCCCTGTGAGCGGAAAACCGCTACGCACCAAGGACCTAATAGAGGTTATGTGTAGTCTTTTTGTATTGTTTGTTAATTTAAAACGTGTTTTCGTCTTGAAAGGTTATTCGAACTGTTCCGGTGACCAGACGGTTGGCAAAGCGGTATACACTTCAGGCCACTTTTAGCTGAGGTGCCCGGCTCAGCTCGGGTCAATATCTCGACGACAGCGCCACCTACCGGGTCCTACTGTAAATCTAAATTACAAGTGTTGTGATACAACCGGAGGAAACACTTTCTGTCAAACCGTGTTGTGGAAGACTAGAACAAGCTGCCGGAGGAAGTCATAAGTGCTATCTCAGTGAACAATTGCAAAAACAATTTGGACAATCATGTAAAAAATATTAAAAAAAACATTCGTATTATAAACACTTGAAAATAAAAATAAAATAATAAAATAAAAACAATGTGCACTCAAGTATATTAAAATAAAAGAACATTTAGTGTTTCTTGGAATTGCACCCCCAGGGTCTCAATCTTTCAAGCAAACAAATTAGCTTGAATCTATAACTATTGGATTCCAAATAATATAATAAAAACCCAGAGATGTACTAAATTGTCAACTGCCCTAATATTTACCAGAACTTGCGACGAAGCGAAATATAGGTTTTTGACCTGTAAAGTATACTTTTTAAAGTGAATTAATATTTGTTTTATGCTTATTCACTAGACAAATATATGATCTTGCACCAAAAAACATGAAATAGTCTAAATAATTTATTTATAGATTCCAAGCGCCGGCTTGAAACTTAATAAAAACCTAGTAAGTATGTGTTTACAAACATATTTTTTAACGAATACAAGCAACTTATTAAAACTGACGCTGTGATAAAATTAAAATAACCTCAAAATATAAGAGGTTAGCTCTTACTTTTCTATATAGGATAATCTTATTGTATAAATTGCGTAAGCGTGATGTAGCGATTAATTTGTCAGGTAA
Organism: Incurvaria masculella; assembly: GCA_946894095.1. Lineage (NCBI taxonomy): Eukaryota > Metazoa > Arthropoda > Insecta > Lepidoptera > Incurvariidae > Incurvaria > Incurvaria masculella. Next base: position 26,616,298 of record OX335644.1, on the reverse strand, counting down.
AATGGACCCTCGTGAACGATCCTGACGACAAGAAGAGTCTCATAGCGAAGGAGAACCGCTACATGTGCCCTGTGACGCGGGACATCCTCGGCAACTCGGTGCCGTGTGCCGTCATCAAGTAAGTTCATCCACAACCGCTTGTATCCGGGCACCAGGAGATGCTTTAGATAGTTACGGGAGCTGTAATGCACACTTATCGCCCGTAATCGAAGTGGCTGACATTTCAATCCTCGCTCGGGATGTCAGATGGGCTGACTCCAATATCTCCAGTACGGTACAGGATTTGATTTAAGTGTTCTGTGGGTGTTTAAACTATTGTCTGATATTGGCTTACCACATTTATTTTCCTCGGTCCTTGTGGCCGACGTTTCGAACTGTCCTGTGCAGTTCATGTTCCAACGTCGGCCACAAGGACCGAGGAATATAAGTGGTGAGCCAATATCAGACAATGGTACAGGATTTGTTCAACTGGCACACTCATTTTCCGATGCACATGATGCATATATCCCTAATAGGCGCCATCACTAGCTTTTTCACTTCTAGTTTTAGCGCCGGAGGTGTCGTCCGGTCCTGACTCGCTAGGCACCGTCTGGCATAAGTAGACAACTCACTGGCCCGCGCCCTTTCTCTCATCAGTGCACTAGGACTGGACTCTAGGAACGCAGCCTCGGTAGCTCAGTGTGCGACGCCTTGCGAATCGATAAGCTGGGGAAGCACCTCTGAGCGCAGTTCATTTCTGGATGGGTGACCATTTTTAACCGTTGAGGCTGGCCTTGGTTCAGATTCCACGTAAAATTGTGGGGTACCTACAATTTTTACTTAACAGGTGGCTAACCCCGCCCGGGTTGATACTAACGCATTGAATGAACGACGGTCGAAGCGGCAATTATAATCATTCGTGTTTTCCATCCAGTTCAATGTAACCGAACAATAGGCTTATATCTGACGGTCAGTTCGGTATTAGCCATCCATGTCCAGTTACATAAAAAAAAGGCTCGCTGCGCGACAATAATTGTTGCCCATTTCTGCAGCTAACCACATAGTGCGAGTTTGAATTCATTGTCGAGGGCCAAAGGCCGAAGCCAACACACTACAGTACCCTGGTCCAAGCAGCAGCGACAGTTCGGGCTGCAAGCCCCACCTGATTGGGTCCTTCAGATAGAGAATGATCCGATCAACAATCAGCGGCTCTTGCTGCAGGTGTGAATGCCTACGTATTGCTAACGTGTCGGTGGTCGCAGGACGACGGGCCACGTGGTGACGATGGAGTGCGTGGAGCGCATCATCAAGCCGGAGTGGCGGCACCCGCTCACCGGCGAGAGTCTCCGCGAGCGCGACATCGTGCCGCTGCAGCGGGGCGGCACCGGCTACGCGGCCACTAACGACCAGCTGGAGGGCACCGACCAGCGGCCCGTGCTGCAGGCGTGAGCGCCTTCCTCGTGGGGTGTTTATACGGGTGGAGATCTTTTAATAAGTAATGCTTGTGGGCGACTCGTAACCTAGTGGCGCAGGGACTTGCCTAGCGTACCAGAGGCCTGGGTTCAAATCCACGCCCCGTTCGTGCACCACTTTCTTTCTCATTCTGAGTTGGCTGAGTGCATTTCGGCATGAATGCAAGCTGCTCCATGATTCGGAATCCATGTAAAACTGTACCCATACTGGGTGGGTGATACCATCGCATTGGATGAAATTATGGTCAATGAAAAATTTACCGTGTTTTCCATGGAGTTCAATGCAGCCGTGCTCATAAAGGGAAGGTCCTGACATGGCACCTAATTCCTTCGGGAATGTGGTGTATTGGGCTAATATCATAATGGTAGTTGTGTGGTTATTAGCCATCAGTCAGGTTGCATAAAAAAAAACCCAGTTGACTGATTAAAGCTGTTCCGACCCATATAAAGTTGTTTGCACACATAACGCAAACAGTATTGCACTTTAAGCCACGAATTAATAATAAAAGTTTAATATAGTCATATTACTTGCAGTGAAAACAATTTCACAATTTCAGGATTATTGGTTTTGTTACAATTTATTTAAATACGATTTTTATTTAACAGCGCCATCTAACGGTGTAAAACTTCTAATCGGCAATTATAACGAAACCATTAAACCTGAAATTGTGAATATGTTTTCGCTGCAACTACTATGGCTATATTTAATATTTTTGACGAATTCGTGCCTTAAAGTGCAATACTTTTTGCGTTCTGTGTAAAAAATACATTGTATGGGTCGGTACATCCTTAAGGCGCCCTAAGACGTTGACGAGTCGGAAGAAAACCCTAACCACCAGTTGGTGCTCCAGCTCGAACTAGGCTTTCTTACAACTCACAACGTTTCATGGTGGGCGTCTGGTGGCTGCTGGCAGGTTTCTCCGTGCGCCGTCGCCCACATTTTACGTTTTGCACACCAACACACTCATGACGTGTTCTGGTGAATATTTTCAAATACACAGCAACTTCCTACCGGAAATACCACGCTCGATCTGTCACAGCACTGACAGATCTGAAAGACTAATAAAGACAGCTGTCAATACTGTACAAATGGAAAGGCAAAAGGCCTCTGTGGAGTCTCTGGTAAACGAAACAATCACTTCTACAATCCACTTCTACTAATGCGTGTCTAAAATTTTTCATTTCCAGTACCGTTCAAAAAGTTCTTAGAAAATTTTAGTCTCGTTTAAGAAGTGATATATAGCAATCAGACTCAAAGTAATGATTTTAAAGTTAAGGTCATCATGGCACACCTACAAATGCATTTCTTAATTACAGTATGATTCTCTTTTTAAATGTGTGTTTTAACATTTGTCACATGTTAAAACACAAATATTGCTGTGTTTTTTCTATTATATTGTCATTTTGTGTTTGTTGTTAATGACCCTAGTTGATTTGTGATAAAAAATCACATACAATGTTATAAATATAAATACAATTGAATTCTTTAACAAATATATTCTTTCATTGTTAAACATCATCACTGGTGGTGGCGCTGCGGGGTCCTGACTTGTGAAATAAAAAAAACTAATAACAGTGTTTACACCTTAACATAAACATCATATAATTGTTATGTGGAAAGAATGAAGAGCAAAATAAATTTTATCATTTAGTATTAAGGATGTTCCGACCCATGCAATGTTTTTTTTACACAGAACGCAAAAAGTATTGCACTTTAAGGCACGAATTCGTCAAAAATATTAAATATAGCCATAGTAGTTGCAGCGAAAACATATTCACAATTTCAGGTTTAATGGTTTCGTTGTAATTGCCGAATAGAAGTTTTACACCGTTAGATGGCGCTGTTAAATAAAAATCGTATTTAAAAAAATTGTAACAAAACCAATAATCCTGATATTGTGAAATTGTTTTCGCTGCAAGTAATATGACTATATTAAACTTATATTATTAATTGGTGGCTTAAAGTGCAATACTTTTTGCGTTATGTGTGCAAACAACTTTATATGGGTCGAAACAGCCTTAACCTGTATTCTTCCTATTCCTATGTAACACATTATTTAAAAATGACACCAAGTCATTGGTAATCATTCATGTGCTAAATCTTTTGAGGTTATTCTAAATATGCATTATGAAAATGTATAAATAATCCATTCCAGTTTAAATTTTGTTGGGTGCTAAACCGGTTGACTAAATATCCACCACCTTTCCTTAAATTTGACTATGCAACTGGGAGTGTTCGGTGGGCGGGTCCGCGTCGTCGGCCAGGCGCAGCCGCACCTCCTCTTCGAGCTGCTCCTGCGACTGGAAGGTCCGGGGCTCGCTGCCCGGCGCGTGCAGTTCGAAGCCTTCGCGCCCCACCACCGCCACCAGCGGGTAGCCCATCCTGCGGAAATTAGAGGTTAGGTTAGGTTAGTTGGAAAGAAACACTACGTGAGGTTACCTGTGATACCTAAGTGATACAATTGCAGCGCACAGATAGGTCCTCGCGGATGCTTCGCTTGGCACCAGCAAATGCACCTAACATCATGGTGCCCTACCTCCAAAGCGTGAGCACTGTGTTTGGCATTCAGTGACGTAACGATGACGTCATACCATAAGTTCAAATCGGACCACTGTGTGTAACAGAATTTATGAGGACTAATTGGCTTCAGGTTTCAAAAAGGTTGCCCACTTTTTACCCGACTACGGCGAAGCCAAGGAGGGGAGTAATGTGTTTACCCTGAATGTATGTATGTTATGGCGTCAAATATCTATGAATTATGTACCCAAACATACTAGAAAACCATAAAAGTAACGTAGGATATGTTAGTAGTCAATTGAAATTGCGAATTTGTGACAATCTACAATAATAACTGTTTCCATACAAAATTATGCGTGACGAAGAGCCACCAAGCGGACAATAGCTAATTCGGTTGATTTACTATTACCTGTTTTCACCACCTCCAGTTACCTGAAATCTGATAAGTAACTTTCGGTTGCATTGCAATTTCACATGGTGTAACCGAAAGGTAACTTTGGGATTTTTGTAACTGGAGGTGGTGGTAACGGGCGTATGGGGGGTCCATGTGATAAGTTTCGCTTTAAATCACTAGGTGGCAGTGTGAAGGGTCAAAAGAGATATTCAACCGGAGATCCAGTTACCTCTAAAAAATTATCGATTGTGTTCAAAGCCATCGATAATAATTTTTAATGCTTTGAATTTCAAGAAGATTTAACCTCCATGATACCTTTATTTTTAAGTGACTGGGCATGGATGGCTGACACCACACCTACTGTCATTAGCCCAACCCACATCATGGGAAAATAGGTACCATGCCAGGACCTTCTTATAGAATATATTTCCCTTCCAAAACCATACTTAGCTGACCTGTCGGCGTCGAGCAGCCGCTTGCCGACGGTGAGGTGCGCACGGTCGTCGAGCAGCACGTCCCCGCGCAGGGCGGGCGGCGCGCCGAGCCGCCGCGCCAGCTCCTCCGCCGCCACCGCGCCGCCCGCGCGCGCCCCGCTCGACCCCTCCTGCCGACGACGAACCGATGCAAGTTCCGGCACAATATTTAAACGAGAGCACAAGGTGTGGCCCCGCGAGACTGTGTCACGGCCATCGAGCAAGATAGAGCGGGAGTGGCGATCGAAACTCTTCCGTATAGTGATAAAACCGGTCAGACAGTAAGCTTAGTCAGGCCGCACACCGAAACACCTAATAGCATGCACGTTGCCGTGACAGCATGCACGCTGCATGTTTGAAAGAACGTAACAATTTTTATCAAATTTTAAAATAATCCTACATTTTATAACCACTGACTTCAGGGCTACAGCATGAAAGGATAACAGAAGTAATTTGCAGAGAATCAGAAAATATTTTTTTTTTTATATAGCTGAACTTGCACAATCAACATCTGTGATCGACATAGTAGGGATGCACGTATATATGGATATGGATATGTAGACATGGATGATAACTTTTTTATGTATAAACAGCCACATGAAAAAGATCTGGCGATGACGACATGGCTACAAATCCAGCGGTGAAGCTGGCACGTTTGCAGTGTGCTAAAATGTAATTTCATGATGCGGCTCCATGCATGCTGTTTGCTGTTGCGGTGTGCGGCCTGCCTAGGGAACGCCTGCGTCTTACGTGTCGTTGGATCTCGAGAACATCAGGAGTGAGCGAATGCGTACGCTACGGCTATTCGGATGAATTTCGGTCGTCACTCCCGTACTAAGGTTAAAGCTAGGTTAGTTTAGGTTCGCTACCTTAGGTCCAACGACGAGTACGGTGTACGGCGCGAGCCCGCGCGGCCACCGCAGCCTCGCGTCGTCGCTGAGCGCCTCGACGCCGGCCGCGAGCAGCCGCGTCACGCCGACGCCGTAGCACGCCATCACGCACGGCGCCGCGCCCGCCGCGCCCGCCACCGTCGCGCCCAGCGCCGAAGAGTAGCGCGTGCCCAGGATGAACGTGTGCGCCACCTGCGTACCCACCTCTATAATCTATGGCGGATTCAGTTAGGTTAGGTTAGGTTAGGTTGCGGTCAATCAAGCTACGGGTTTGTGGTTGAAGCAGCAGCTCTAGACTGTGTCGGATTCAGGTTGGAGGTGCAGTCAATCAAGCAACGAGTTTGTGCTATACATAATTGTTACCTCTAGGCTGTGTGTCGGATTCAGATAAAAGGTCCAGTCAATCACGAAACGGGGTTGTGCCTGGAGCAGCACGTCTAGACTGTGTATCGAATTTAGATAGGAGGTGCAGTCTACCAAGCAATGGGTTTTTTGCTTGATGCAGCCCCTCTGGACTGTGTGTCAGATTCAGATAGGAAGTGCAGTCAATCAAGCAATGGGTTTGTGCTATAAGTGTTACCTCTAGACTCTAGGGTTCTCAAACTTATATCGTCTACCGCCCACTTTGAGGATTATTTTTTTAATAGTGCCTCTAAAATGTATATTTTATTTTTTCTTCTTTACTGTTATAACTTTAATTTTATTATTGATTAATAGAGGGTTATATGAGTTTACTATTCTTATTAAACAAATCAGCCGTCGCCCCCTAAACATTTTCCTCAATTTCCTCTGGACTCTTTACCGCTCCCCTACTGGCCTATAGCGCCCCGTCCCCCCTTTGAGAAAGACTGCTCTAGAATGTGTGTCGGATTTAGATAGGAAGACATGCAGTCAGTCAAGCAACAGATGTGTGCCTGAAGCAAGGAAACCCTACCTCTATAGACTGAACTGATTCGAGCTTGCTGCCGCAGCTCGTGCAGTGAACAGTTCCCGTGTCCCCCGCGTGCACGGCTCGGTGCCCGCACGCGGCGCACACGGCCAGCGCGTCCTCGCCGGCGGGCGCCGCGTAGTGCCACTCGTGCGACTCGCTGCCACCCATTGCGCTGCCGTCCGCCTCCACTGCGATCCGCCACAATTAATATCAATATGGGTGCCATATCTGGGCTCCCGGGAATAGAGTGTTCAGTGTTCCCAGTGACAGCATATTGACTGTGTATGACCTGACATTTGCTTTGCTGGGATGGCTCACATAGTCACTTTTGTTACGCACAATGGCCTCTCAGTGAAGTAGGCTTAGCGCGGAAAACATTTTGCCCAACTAACTAACAAACTAACTAACATGACCTCACATTTGATAATTTTTAGACGCACAACTAGTGATATGCATCTAGCCATGGTAAATAAATCCCTGCGTGAACGGGCAAGTTAGTAATTAAATCTACGTACAAAGAGAAAGACATGGCAAAGGTTATAGATCAGATGCATTGGCTGTAAAACAGTCTATTTGAAGATACTTATTTGTGTGCTAATTGTATGAACAGGTTTGATTTATGTCTTTTATCTTGACTTTTAAACCTAATGTAACATAATTTTACGAAACGTCACTAATGAGAAACAGGCCAAACTTAAAATCAGCGACTAGCCTTAGCAATATGTCAGCCTAGTCACAGCTGTGTTTGGTCCTTTTGTTGATATATGCTGTTTATTTATTTTAATTATCTTAGTTTAGCTACTAATTTTTAAGTTATTTGTTACCTTCATAATGTTTTCGTTACATAAGATAATTTGATTTTCATTCTTTACACTTATAACTTAGTATAGAATACAATTTAGAAATTAAGTAAGTATAAGCTTTATCTAATTGTAATTGTAAGCATTATCAATAATAAACATTTTCATTTTCATTTTAAACCAAACTGAACCATGTGCAAAATCGAAATATCGAGACAAAGGTTATTGGGGGCTAGCATGCACGATGGTGGGAACATTGAAGTTGAGCCTGGAGCACTTGTTAAGAGTGTTAGGTGAAGACGTGAAGTACTGGACATTCGAGATAAATATATGGAATACTGATTACATGGTGTATTATTGATGTATTATTGGTGTATTATTAGATGAAAAATGTGGAGTACCAATTGAAGAGGTGAGATGAAGATGTGGAGTACCGATTGAAGAGTGTGAAATGGAGATGTGGAGTACCGATATAAATTGTGAAATGAAGATGTGGAGTATCGATTGAAGAGTGTGAAGTGAAGATGTGTAGTACCGTTTGAAGAGTATGAAATGGAGATGAGGAGAACAGATAGTTGCAGATATTGAATTCCGATTGAAGCGCATAAGATGAAGACATCGATTACCTCTATAGTAAGGGACCCGCAGGCCGTCGAACAGTCGCGTTAGCGCGGCGGCGAAGCGCGCGTACGCGTCACGAGCGCACTGCTCGTGCGCGTGGAAGCTGTAAGCGTCCGCCATGAGGAACTCGCGTGCCCGCAGCAGTCCGTGACGCGGCCGTCGTTCGTCGCGGTACTTGTTTGTTATCTGCGACGAATGTTATGTTGCAATATCTGACTATTTTTTTTTATTTAGCTGGACATGGATGGCTAAGAGTCGTATTCACTATGTATAAAATGTACAATGCATAATTTGGTTGTGCATTAAGAATGTTAAAAATTTTTGTCATGCAGAATGTTTAAAAGTCACAATGTATAAAATTCCTACCGCACTGCATTTAAAGCTGAAATTGCTACGAAGCTGTATCCTAATCTAAGTTAGGTTTATATCTTAACTGAACCTAACCTAGCCTAACATCGAATTAGATATGTTGTGACTTTTATAAGTAATGCATGAAGAATATAATTACTATATTTCATCAACATCTTCACTACGTATAAAATTATACGATCTGGATATGATACGTTGCATCTCTTGTTTGCAAAATAATTTAAGTACACTCTAGAGGTAAAGGTTTCGAACGGCTCGTCGCTCGGAACCGAAGGACTCTTTTTTCTATGGCAGAAGGTTCAATCCCCGCCAGGTTCAAGCACTTTTAAAATAAAGACTAAAATGGCAGACATTACCACAACTGACCTGGTAGAGTGTGATCGGGAGCTGCTTTGGCGAGATGGGGGATGCCTCAGCCAACAGTTCTGTGATCACCTCCTCATGAGTCTGGAATGGTAGTTTTTGAAATTCATAACATAATGGTTTTAACTCATGAGGTCAGCAGGGCAGTGGTAAGAACTGTGAACCCTGCAAACTTGTGAATTTGATTTCCGTGGCTTGCAACTTAATGACATTTAACAACTTACATGCACGCTGGCCCGATTAGCCCCAAACAAGTTTGACTCGTTTCGATTTTAGCGCAAGATTAGATGTGGAATAACATACTTAAAATAGTAATATTTTCTGTGGATTTCCGTTTCTATTTAAGTTTGTTTAACTGTAGGGTACAATGTGTGACTTTTTTGGTACTGGAATGATGCACGCGCTTTTATCGCCGTGGCTGGGCCATGCAAGAGTGTTTATACAAAGTATTATATGAAAATAGAAACAATCATTATTATTATTATGTTATTTATATCACTAGCAGCTTGAAACTGATGCTGGAATTTAATTTTTCCCAGAGTGCACTTGTTTATATTTTAAACTTACGCTACACTATTATTACTGTCATTACTAATATGTATATTTATTTAAATTTTATTAATTGATTGTTAATTATTTATTATTATGATTATTATTATTAGTTAGTATAATTTTTTTACTTTAAATGTTTTGCGCGCTATAAAATTATAAATGTTAAAATATTTGGGGTCTCAAATAAAAGGTGCACATCATATAATTTCCAAGTATCAATTTTATTTTGGAACTATTAGCCATTTTACGACCTTAGGCGCTGATTAAAAAACTCCACACTTAACTAACTCAATGTACAAAAACCAGTTATTTGATAACATAACAAATTAGCACAAAAAATAGCTAGCTTCATGCTCTACATGAAAATTATAAGTTATGATAGCCGTCCTATAGGATTTATTGCTGAAGTCAGGTAATTAGGAGATTCTTCCGCCCCCCCCCAAAAATCAAAAAAATTGTTAGGTTAGGTTAGTGGTTAGCAGACGTAAAACGTTATCGCACCGGACTGAGCACGTACTCGCGCCGATGGCGATCCTCCAGCGCGAACAGCTCGCGGCCCATGGGCTCGAGGCGGCCGGAGCGCTGCCAGAGCGCGCGCGGCGCGAGCGCGGGCAGCGACACGCGCTGCGCGCCGGCCGCCTCCAGCGCGCGCACCACCGCCGCCTCGAGCTTCTGCAGCGAGCGCACCGCCAGCGGCAGCAGCGCGAAGCAGCCGGACGTCGTCGGCCGGACCAGGCCGCTCTCCATCAGCAACTGGAATAGGTAATGGACGAGTCTTAAGCCTTTTTTAGGGTTCCGTACTCAAAGGGTGCCAACAAAACGTGGCTGAACGGAGGTTGTCTAGGAATTTGCTGAGCTCTGTGAGTCCATGGGTCCACACTGAGAAAACGTCATCCACGTAATGCATCCATAGTAGTAGTAGTATGGACGTAGTAAGTTAAGAACAGAGATATCACGAAGTCAGCGCTGTGTGAGCATGCAGAATCGGGACCTGGGCACTGGTTGAGGTTTGATCAGGTGAAAGTTCATCGAAATCAGCAAGCACAAGAACTTCAATCGTGAAGATTCCTACCGTCTTTTGCCCATATGGAAACCCGTGTGGAATAAACTGACATCTGAATTTTGGATAGGTGCACCGACAACCGACGTCGAGGAAAACAATGTCAGTGTGATTTGCACTTCTCACGAAATTCGGACTGCAGCTAATCCTCAAGCAAATATATATGTGTTGCCATGGACGCTGAGAAGTCAAGCAAAGCGACGGGTAGTCAGTAACGTGCCTAACTCCGTCGCGACAGGCACGTTCTCCTAAAGATAGAGCCCATGTGAGGCTCCGAAACGTCGAGCAGCACGTCCTGCTCCTCACACGCGCGGTAAGCCGTCAAACTAAAAAATATATTAGTTATGTACCTTTTAAATAGTAATAATTTATCAAACTTTTCACGTTCTTCCACTCCAATTGTTTAGTGGATGTCAAGTGGCAAGCATAAACCTGCAGAGTAATGTAATTTTAGCTTGTTTTTATTTAATATAAATACTTAGGTCTAGTGCAGAGACAATGGCTCGAAACCGACATGTGGAAACCTTAACCTCAATGTGTACATTGAGGATAAGGTTTAAATCAGATGTCACAATTAAACCTTGGTAAACCGGTTTAAAATATTTATGAATAAAGATCATTTGTATTTATTTCATTTTAAAGGGATAATATTATTTTAAAAGTTGTAACCTTTCGACAGTTTCCCGGTTTTCCGAGGCAGCGCTACATGAATCAGTTACATTTAGTTCAGTTCAATCTTGTGTTTGGGCTAAGGGCTTCAGTTTGTTAGTTTTGCGTTGCATGACAAAATTTGCAAATGCTTGGTACTGGGTGTTTTGTAGGTATGTATTGTTTTAAGTTTTGTAGGGGTTGGGCAATGGGCCCTCCAATTTACTGTAAACTGATAAACTGCACAAGACTACGCGACACGTAATAATGTAATAATTTGGCGGATAAATAGCTTACCCGTTGACTTTTGGATGTGAGTTCTGTGGGCTTGAGTTTCGCATCCTTTGGCACAACTTGCACCGGCCTAAATATTTGCGAGAGCCGTTTCATCGAACCTAGCTTTTTTTCTTTCAAAATCTGCTCTATCTTCACAGGTTCAGGAAAGGAATTCTTTTATTTACAAATAACCTAAGAAATCATAACAGCTGGTTGATGACAGTGACAACAAGACTTTTGACATTTCAATGGAAAGGCATGTTAACTTTGCCACGCGGCCCATGATGGTTAAATTAAAATGATAATGAATATTATTAATTGAGCTAATATTCAGCAAGAAAGTGGTTTGGGGGTCCATTGGTAATTCGTCTTCTTCTTAGAAGTTTGCTTGATGGATAGGATAAAACATTGACATTTTAGGAGCTGGGCATAGACATAGGGCTGGTAGAAAATGACTTTAGGCATTAAGCTCTACCTTTTGTACACTTTATCGTGCAATAAACGTTATTATTATTATTCACAGTATATATTTATTATCAAATTTTAGGTTTACATTATTTAATACAAAAATACAAAAATAGCCTTAAAAAATATAAACCTAAAACTGGAAAACCTTACGGAGGTCCCACCTGGGACAAATCCTGTAAGACCGCTCCGAGCTACAGAGACAGAAACCGCCGAACGATTCTCGTGTTCGAGAGTAGAACCGCTTTCTGCATCTGGAATCGGAGCCCAATATCGATACCTAATTTTTCTAAGTGTTTGGCCAAATTCTTTGGGACAACGCCGTTCGTAGACATAACAATTGGCACGATGGTGGTTTTCCGTGCACGCCACATGGCGGTAACCTCGTGGGCCAGGTCTAAATATTTCATAAGTTTCTCATTTTCGGCCCTGTCGAGGTTTTCGTCATGTGGTATTGTTATGTCTACGAGGAAGATCTCGTTGGACTTGGGATCGACCAATACAATATCAGGCTTATTGCACTTAATTGTCTTATCGGTTTGTATTGGTCGATCCCAATAGAGCTTAGTGCCATCTTTCTCCAACACGTCTTCCGGTTTGTATTTATAATATGGCACCACTGAGTCGATGAGGCCGTATTTAAAGGCAAGTTGCTGATGAACTATTTTGGCTACTTGATTGTGCCGCTCCAGGTACTCAACGCTCGCCAGGCGCGAGCAACCGGAAGTAATATGGCGGATGGTCTCACCTGGTTGGCCACAGGCTCGGCAGGTATCGACCGATCCATCCTTCATTATATACTTCCGGAAGTTACGCGTGACGATCATTTGGTCCTGAATGGCACAAACGAAGCCTTCGGTTTCTCCGAATAGGTCACCAAACCGCATCCATTGAACTGAATCCAAGAGATGCGTGTTTGGCGACTCTAGTACTCGGAGAAACCGTCCATGCAGTTCCTTGCCTCTCCATACTTCCACACGCTCAGTAGTGCTAACAACCGGAAGCGTAAAGCTCGCGTCGAACAGATTAAGCGGGGTGAGCTTAGAATCGCACGCCACTACCTCGATATGTCTGTTGTTTTCCGCAGCCGTCAAAAAGTAGTCACGAAGTTTACACACCTCGGAATTATGGAGGTTTGTGAGATTAAGCATTCCTCTACCTCCCTGTTTCCGAGGTATGTACAACCTCATGACAGACGACCGCGGGTGGTGCATACGGAAAGTGGTCATAGTAGTGCGAACTTTGCGATCCAGGGCCTCCAGCTCGGTCTTAAACCAACGCACTATGCCAAAGGTGTATCCAATCACGGGTACTGCCCAACTATTGAAAGCTCGAAGTTTGTTCGCACCGCTTAAGTGGCTCTTGAATATGGCTTTTGTGCGAGACCAAAACTTTGCTTTCACAGTTGTTTTCGTCTCCCCGTGATTGAGGCATAGTGATTGGTTAAGACCTAGATATTTATAGGAGTCTCCTGCAGAGAGGGCTCGAATCGCGTGCTCATCCGTGATAGCAAGGTCGGGCGAGCTCTGGACAACACCTCTTCTAGCATGAATGACTGCACATTTATCGAGGCCGAACTCCATACGTATAGCGTTACTAAATGTTAATGTTACGCTCAGGAGTTCAGCTAGATGTACCTCGTTTGTTGTTGTTAGTTTCAAGTCATCCATGTAAAAGAGGTGTGATTGTTTTCGTCCACCTCTCTGCAGTTGATAGCCTAATCCAGTCTGGTTCAGTAAAAAGCTCAAAGGGTTAAGTGCTAAACAGAACCAGAGTGGACTAAGACTATCACCCTGGAATATTCCCCGCTTAATCTGTATTGGCTCAGAAACATAACCTTTGGTGGAGATTACAGTTTTCCAACAATCCATACACTGGCTGAGGAAGTTTGTCAGATTGTTATCTATTTTATATATCTCCAAAACCTTCCTCAGCCAGGAATGCGGTACAGAGTCGTAAGCCTTTTTGTAATCAATCCACGCTATTGAAAGGTTACGTTTCTTTTGACGAGCTTGTTGGCAGATGACACTGTCAATCAGAAGCAGCTCCTTGGTGCCACGTGAACCCACTCGACATCCATTTTGAGCATCGTCCATTATTGAATATTGTAATAAATGGTTGTTTATCTTCATGCTCAAAATGGATGTCAATAATTTGTAAATTGTAGGGAGACAAGTTATAGGCCGAAAGTGTGTGGGTTCAGTGGCACCTGGTATTTTAGGGAGCATGTACGTAACACCAGTGGTAAAGAAGTTTGGGAGGGTACCGGTGTCAATGGCATCCTGGAATTGTGAGGCGAGTGTTCCGTGGGCTGCAACCATTTTTTTCAACCAAAAGTTGTGCAGGCCGTCAGGACCAGGATGTTTCCAGTTCTGAATTTTCCTAACTGCATCCTGCACATCCTTTTGGTCGATATGCATTGCAGCCATCGGTCTTAGATTGTTATAGTTTTCCTCAACACTCTCAATCCAGGATGCTCCCTCTATGTGTGCTGTATTATTTTTTAGTATTATTATTATTTAAAATTAGTATTATTATTATTATTATATTTTTGTTTTCGAAAAACAATCTTCCTTTAAAATTATTAATAACTTTTCATGGTACAAAGCGGTAGCATTTAATGCCGAATCTGAAAAAAAATGGAGGGAGAACTGCGTGAGCTACTGTGGTTCTACTCATGAAATTCATCGGTGAGTCAGTCACTCACGCCGTCATTAGTAAGATTTGTGCGACCACGTTTCAACTCATTAAATAAGTTGTAAACAGTGGCACGAGATGGGGCTTCATCGTAAAAGGCCAATCAAACCCTATCATAAGTTTCTTATTGACTTTAATGACATCGAAAGTCATAAAAAATCATTGTACGAAAATTTTGAATTGGCGGCGAAATTGTAAAACAAATAACAAAGAATGAAATACATGCAATGCGATTTAAATAAGAATAGGATAGTATCACCGCCATTTTGAATGTCAAACTGCTAAAACCCTCACTTCACTTCACTTCAGTATATTTATTCGTGTTAAGTATAAATATATCTTTATTGATAAAAAATCTTACTTCTTTTATCCTTTTTTGTCTGCCGCCTTGCACCTTTCCTACATCCCAAGGGTAGGTAGGAAGAGAATGCCTTTTGGCATTAGGCCCGCCTTTAGTAAACTGTTTTTATAATGGTGTACAATAAAGAATTGTATTATTTTTATTATTCACTTCACAAACTTGATCCTATCCTATTCTTATTTGAATCGCATTGTACAGTAAAGAGGTCCATATTCAAAATTTAAACCTATTTTTTTATTATATCGTTTACATGTGGACAGTTCTAAGAATTTTAATAGTCGCCGTCGCGTAGTACACCCCGTGTCGCCGACAGAACAACACATATGTAAATATAGATATAAGCTCGAATTAAGTTGTAAATAAATTGCACATTATGTATTAAGAGCTCTATTATTGTTGCCAAAAATAGCCGCGCGGCGCTAGTTTGTAAGGGTGCACCCGAAAGTACTGAAACACATGAATGTATGCTATTATGAACAAAACTGAAAAGATCTGAAAGTAGAACGATCACGTTTATGTAATGTACAAGAAATCTGAAATAAATACTGTCAGCTTTGGTCTTTAACTGGGTAGGTTGAGCCGGGGGGAGCTCGTAGTCGGGAATAATATGCCAGGTCTAAAAATGCACAGATACACATAAAAAGGAACTGGAAACGATGAAACGAGCTTAGTTTGGACTAAGCTAGGTATGGAAAACATTAAAACGAGTTGTTATCAGTACAAACTCACATGTGAATACACTTAGGAAATGCCGACGCGCGTTTGTTGGTACAAACGGCGCGGACCAATCAGAGAACAGGAAGGCAAATCGATGCCGCTAACTATCGCCTGAGCAACAAGATCTGTTTTAAAGATAGGCACTATTTTGTAGGACGTTGCCTATCTCTCGCTGAACTTCTGTGACTTATGTGACTGCGACCTGCAACCTGCGACCTGCAACCTGCAACCTGCAACGACTGAGTGCGATCGGTTCGCCAACAAAGAGAGCCTTAGGCAAGCCCTCTGGCACCGACTTATTATTTCTTGCTATACACCTACATCACACCCTATCCACGTCCTTACCTCCAACCAGTTCCCGTCAGCCAGATGGCATAGTTCTGTGCATCAAGACCATCCAAGATCCTTCCCGTTACGAGCACCTGCGACTCATCTGCCTGGGACGAAAGCTGGCGGCGGTTAACACCGAACGGTAGTCTCCTTCCATACCCCTACCAGATTCCCGTTTTCAGAGCCTTCAGCATACTACAGAAGAGGTGCGGCCGCCGAAAAGAGCAACGTGTCGGAGCCAGTCACCGAGCTGCCTTACATCCAGCTGCGGGTCCGGATATCAGTTTCGCCGGAAAAGCGCGGAACCAGCTACACGTACCTACCTACTACCCACCTACCTACCTACCTATGATCCCTAGCTCTTCGTGATTCGAGGCTAGTACTGAAACGAATGAAAAGTAGGTAAGGTCATTTCAGTTTTTCACACCCCGCCTCGCGAAACCATGCTCAGCGAGGCCTCATGCCAGCGAATTTTCGGACTATCGCTGATTTAGTTACGCTCGAACCGGTAACGAACGCATGGTAGTACCTGTGGAACAGACTGAGCGACTCCAAAAATCGCCTGTGGGTAAGGGATTCCAGGCCAACGGTGTGTTGTGGGCACAGACATCAGAATTATTAACTAGTATTTCCGATTTCTGTGGTTGTGGGTCCCCAACAAAACAGACCGCTCGGCGCTGAATTGAGTCCGAGAACGCCAACATGTACAATTGTACTGGGGACTACCTTACCATATATGGCTACAGTATTGTATCACCGGCCTAATCTGTCAATTATAAAGAAGTAGTAGTTGTACCGGTAAAGAACTTTCTGCAACAGTATAGGATCCCCAGTTTCTGCGATGCAGTTTTGGCCTTGGATTCAATAAAATCCAGAAAACCCACGTCTTTCGAGGTCCAGTAGGTCCAGGTGCTCCGAGACAGGTACGACATTGCCTTGAAAACTTGCTACGAGCGGAAAGGGTTCTGCATTGGAGGAGAAAACACAGCATTGCGTCTTGCGAACGTTGAACGCGACAAGGTTTTGTTTCTCAAACTGTACACAACATGCATACCTCCAAAAATATAGTTGCCTGTACACTTCAGAAATAATAATGATGTTGGCATGAGTACACTTGACTTGCAACTTCTATGGGTTGCCCCCACGGAGGAGGGAGGTAGGTTGCCCCATAATAACAAGATTAGAAAGCCGATTGGATGCACTGGGCCTCACTACACTAGAAGAAAGAAGTCACTGAAGATTGATCGAAATTATTATAATTTTAAATGACCTCTACGAACTACAAACACTTCAAAGAATATACATATAATGACCAATAATATAATGTAGGACTCATCGGTCATACCAAATAAATCGAAATAGATTCCGAATCAAGACGGATTCCCTTATCGAACGAGTAAGTGATCTGTAGACATATTCTAGTAATTATGTGCTCAGGAATCAGGAATCTTTCAGTCGATAAATCAATTAGTTGTCAAATCAATTTTCTCGGCGGAAACATTCAGAAGAACGGCATTTCAATTATTCAAGGTATTCCGTCAACAAAAGCGGTTTTCTCGAGTGAAAGATTCAAATTCCTGGGCACGGAATTCCAAGAATAAGCCTACTGATGCCTTGGCATTGAACAGTTTAAAAACCAATCGAAAACAAACGGGTTGTTCATTTAACTGGACATAGATAGCTGATAACACACCTATACTGTTACGATATCAGACCAAATATAATTTAAGAAATATACTGGTGCCATCCCGTAAAACTTAAACTGAATGGAAAACACGGACAATGTTCATTGCCGCTACCATCGTCCATTCAATGCCTAGTAAAAAAGAAGGGGACCTACAGTTTTAGGTGAAATCCGAATCATGGCCAGCCTCGACGGTCGAAAACGGTCACCTATCTAGAACCTAACCGCGCTCAGAGTTGCTTCCCTCGGCGTATCGAACCGCAAGGCCTTGTCGCACCACTGGGCTACCGCGGCTGACAAGGGGCTATTAGACATCCCGGTTAAAAGAAACACTGAACGCATGAACAAAATATAAAACAAACAAATCTTCAACCATCCAAAGCAAACTGCGCTCGCGACCAGTTCCACCACCTCAACTCGATGTCGGCACAGCGAGGTCAACCTCCCCCAGCGAGCACGGATGGACGGGAGTAGCAACCGAAACTCGGACTTATTTTGTTCCGAAGAAATAAAGAAACGTTTCCGAGAAACTCCGTGGACATTCCTTAAAACTGAACCGAACCAGTTCCAACTCCAATTTAACCCAAGAAAGTACTTTCTAACCTCACTCCTCCGTGTTTCTAACTAACCGAGTAGTGGACTTCACAAGAAGTAATAAGTGCTATATCAGTAAATAGTTCAACTTGACAAACATTAGAAAAAAGACAATTAATAAGTATACCTAACAGATATTTAAAAGTGCACTCAACATGGGAAGTACACGCATCTGCTTGTATATATAAATAATAATAATAATAAATAATAATAATTTGAGTCGGACACACACACGAAGGGTTACGTACAATCGTAACAAGATTTAACATAACAAAATGACATTTCATTTATGGGGTTTTGTGTAAATGTTTATTTTTATATTTTTACTATTTGATGTTATATTATGCCGGAACATTTCAGTTAAGGCTAATACGGTTCATGCAGACCCGGACGGACGCATAGCGTAGGCTCAGTGCCTGCGAGTGAGCTCGCTTAGTACTGACATAGGTATTCTTTGCTAGGTACTGATTTTCTCGAGTTCCACCGACGCGTAAGAACGCATCGAAGGGCACAGTATTTTGTGCAACAGACATTCGATGATACGCTGTCGCCATACGGAGCAGCTCGTAGCCTAGTGGCGCGGGGACTGGCCTAGCGTACCAGAGGCCTGGGTTCAATTCCTACATGCAACACTGTCTTTCTCTTTCTGAGTTCGATAAGTGCATTTCGTCACGAATGCGAGCTGGGAGCTAGGTGGGAGGGTTTAAGCCCACCCGAGTTGGTACCATCGCATTGGATGAAAAGATGGTCGAAGCGGCAATGAAAAATTGTCCGGGTTTTCCATCCAATTCAATGTAGCCATGCTCGTAAAGGGAAGGTCCTGGCTTGGCACCTAATTCCTTCGGGAATGTTGTGTATTGGGCTAATATCATAACGGTAGTTGTGTGGTATTAGCCATCCATGTCAGGTCGCATACAAAAAAAAGAATGAGTTTCGATCGCCAGGTCGCTACTCCTGTCCGTGCACGCTCGCTGACCTCCGCCGTTTACCGCTCCGCCCGCACCTCCCGCGGTCAGATTTGTGCCGGATTGCGCCAGTACCAAGTGGTAGAGCGCGGCGTGGTCACTAGGATATTATATGCTCTGTGGTGGTCAATCCAGCCACTCGCGCAGCGGCCAATCCGGTCCATCAGTCAGATCAGTTCGTTCAGTGCAGTTGTGAGGAGGGGCGGTCGTCTTGGCTTGTCGTGAGATCGTTCGACGCTAAACACAAGGTGGGTGCATAGGTACTAGGACACATCACGCTTGTGATGAAAATTAAGTGTATGAAATAAATGAATCATACTAATATTAAAAATACGAAAGTAACTCTGTTGCGTTATCTCGCCTAAATCGCTGAACTAGTTTGTAAGTATCAATAGAAAAAAAATAATACAATGACAAACCTGAAAAAGTTTCTTGTCGGCAATTCTTCGCCAGAAGTAATCAAACCGATAGGAAAAAAACCGGCCAAGTGCGAGTCGGACTCGCACACAAAGGGTTCCGTACCATCGTATAATATTTTACACAAAAAATCACCCCCCTTTGATTTTTATTATTATTTTATATGAACTTTTTGTTGTTATAGCCGCAAAATAAATACACACTCTGTGAAAAGGAGATTGCAAAGTTTGTATGGGGCAGAAAATCGGCCCTTTTTTAAGTGTACATGGATCAAACTACCATGGTAAAATTGTTTTGACTAAGTTGAATCCGAATTGATAGATCTCAGACACAGGAAAGTCCCAGAAACGTCAGCAGATGCCTTTAAAGTATTTAATCTCCGTTCCGTGATCATACTTCGCGGCGCCTAGTAAATTGTATTATTGCCATACTTGCGACTTTATTGCACTGCCAATAGATGTATCTGGTAGCAAAAACTGTATCACAAAAGACATTTTATGGTAGCAAATGTGAGAATATTGAAAATAAGCGTCGAAAAAATTATTTCAGTCCTACAAAAAAAAAATCTCTCCTAGTAGGACCTCAAATGAAAGATTGTTATTAGACACAGCTGGCCATTTTACTTCATTTATATGACTGGCACCTCAAACAATGTCATTGACCTTTTGATTTTGAATTGACGTTTGCGCCGTCGACTGCCGTTGAGTGAGTTTTGTCGTCGCTGGGTCTCTGGGTTTCCTGCACGATTGCGTGTGCAGGTACAGGCCTGAGAGTACCCCCTATTACCTGGACTGCTTGCCAGCATGTTCTCAAATAATATCTACTGTGCCGGTCCTTTGTCAGCCGCTATAAGCCAGCGGCGGGCTGGGCATCATCTCATCGAGACTTCGGGCGGGCGTGACGTTCTTCAACCACGTCATTCCTGTCGGGTGACTGGGAGCGCAGCAATAACTCACGGGGCGGTCGTCCTTCGCGCGGTCGTGCGTGCAGGGGAACAAATTAGTTAGGTGTCGATGTGGTTATCAAGTTCTATGGTAGACTGTTCATGGTTAGGTTAGGACTTTATTTGTAGTTTACTGCTATATAATCGAATTGACTATTACGTCATAGTATGCATTTAATTTTGAAATAAAGGTAAGGACAGGTGCTGGATCTTTTGGCTGGCAGGTTTCCAATGACTCAACGAATGCCGCTCACTACTTTTTAGACAGGTTAAACAATTGATTATGATGAGGGATGGAACCCATTGCTATCGCTGTAGTGAATCGAAGTACCTTCTTTGTTTCATCACAATTGCTCCCTGTACTGAGCCCGCAGCCTGACTTGTCACCTAAATTGGCATTTACCCACAAGACCATGCATTGAGATTATTCTATAATTATTTTTTTTTAATACGGCACCGATTACCTTGATCACTTCATCAGAACAGATAATTTCGAAATTATGCAAGATTCGTCAAAAAACATATTACAAGTATGTCCAACTTAGGTAAAGGTATCATGAACTCACATTATCTATACAACCTTGGTATTGGTGCTGTTTATACAAGAAACTACGGTCCCTGGAGCAGCACCCCATTGCAGCTCCAGGGGCGCTGCTCGCACCACCCAATCCAAATAGAGTAGAGACGGCGGCGTGGAGCACAATAGGGAGTGTTTAGCTACACAAAACCAGTTAAGTTTTTTCTTATTTATTTAATATATTCATTCTGTATGCTGAAATAGTACATAAATTATATTGTTACAACGTAAAATGCAAAATCAAGTCGTTGACGTAAGACATTACAAACAGGTAAATACCAAAGGAGCCGAGTCTAAAATCTTATTTCTTTTTTTAATACGCTGGAGTTATGATAAAATGGCTGTAAATGAAACTATGTAAAATGTATTAAATGATTCAATTCAATATTTTGTAAATAAAATAGATTTTTCCTTGAATTATGAGATTATCAACTCTTCTAGTATGCAGGAGGTGTAACAGATCTCACACGCAGCTCCAGGATTTTAGACTTGGTATGTAAAATCTCCAGTGATCTTCTGGATGAACAGGAAAAGATCTGATGAAACACTCCAGCAGTTAAAATGTTAAACAAGGCTTTTTTAAAGTATAGGTGCAAGGTTGGACTTGAAGATTAAGGACAGGAGATTAAGTTCGTAAAATAATTTTGACTAGTATTACATTGACGATGGCACTATACACCAGATTTAGGTTAAGCTCAATATTCATAATTCAGAATCATAATCAGTGTTTTTTTTTTTATCTTTTTTTTTTATATTTATTTTTTAAGTTTCTCCTTATGTTTGCGAGCGGTGGCATTAATTAATCAACTACTTAAGTTTTAAACTTATTTTGTGATTGGCAAAATATGTTTGCCAGTACTTATGTGCATGGAAGTATGCGACATTTATATCTTTGACATAGACCTAACTTTAGTACGCATATTAAGGTCGGACTAAACCAGTTTTTGTATGGTTAGTCCGGTGCTAATCTCGTAATAAGTTTTGACAGGTTCTCTCTGAATACGAGGCCTACGAATGTAGGCTGCTATGCAGTGAAATGTTTGCTAAGTTTAGGACATACGGGTGTTATCATCACTTTTTTTTACACATACAAACTACCCCAATCTAGTTGACTGAATTGATAATAGCTAGAACGGTTATGTTTATAATTTGTTCATCCTTTTTTTATCGGAGAAAGTTTTAAATAAAATATGGGTGTTTGCATTTACTTAAATGACTATGGGTTGTACTAGATCACAATGAGGCGGAGCTGGAGCCGGAGGCGCAGGAGGCGGTGATCCTCTCCCCGCACCTTGCATCCCAAATCTTTCTGCATGTCAACGTGCCTTCACTTCTTGATTGAACTTCCGCAAACACTCCAAACCACCTGAGAACAGGATAAATTATTTCACAATAAATTTTAATTTGCTCGCTAGCTGAAATCAACGTTCAATAACAAAATTGTCATTTTGGAATTGCTACCCATAATTATTTGTTTGTAGGTTGTCACCAAAATATTCGGGTTAATAATTTAGGTAAACGGCAAAAAAGGGTTGCATGGGTGGATAATAGACTCGAGGAAACAAATATAGCAAGTGAAAAGTATACATAGTTACTCAATCGAGGAATATCATGGACGAACACCACAACCGAGGCGAATTTTCAGGAATGGCATCCAGGATGAGAAAACATTGATGGCAGACAGCATCATTCTGAAAAACAAAACCAGAGTTATTGAAGCTATTATTTGATAGAAGTAGAATTGCTGGAGTAGGTTAGGTAATTATCTAACATATTATTATTAGTTAAGATTTAAATGATACAACAGGAGAAATAGGTATTGTGTCAGCGCCCAGGACGTGTATTCTTGGCATTCAGTCGATTCAGTAGAGTTAACAGAAGAAGAATTTACTTTGACATTACTGTTAACTCTACTGAATCCGCAATGACTGAATGACAAGAATACACGCCGAGGACACGTTCAAGCTTGCTTATGAAGCGTATACGTGGCTAACGGACTTTAACGCACCTAGCGCAACTAATTGAGCAACAGGTCCAGCCGGCATTTAGATCTAGTTTGTATTCAGCAATAATAACCATGAAGCTATTTGAACCTAGTCCAATAAGTCTGGTAAACCCGGCATGTAGATAACGTAAAACCCAGACTACGGCGTCCGCTAAGTTGTTACGAATCACAATTTAATTAGAGTGACATTGATGAATATTTCGCTGCTCCGCTCGGTCGGGCAGCGATAAAGCGGGCACGTTATCTGAGCAAAGTGGACCTAGCCGTGCCGATTGATACTTTATTGTTTGTTAACCTTCAATAGGAACTAGATGTGCTTACATAGCGTAGTTTGATCAATTAGTAAGCTTGAGGGTGTCTCTGGTATGTGAAATAATTGGTTCTTACCTCAAATACAGTCGCTGGAAGGAATCCACACACCTAATACGGCATTGTTCAACAAGTTTCTTCGGAGCCGAGTTACTGTACCTCCACTGTTAACACACCGTACAGCAGCCATATTCTAATGAACTGATTTTAAAGCACATGGAGACGGCCATATCCCCACATCACAATATACCGGCCGTAACAAACAAAACGAAGCGGAGGCGGCGCAAGTCAGCTGTGTCATGTCACAGAATACAATAAATAGCTACGCTGTCAGCGTTATTATTGCCATAACTGAGACAAACTCGATATTGGAAGGTATTTGTTAATGTAATAATAATGGTAAAATGTATTAAATAAGAAAAAGTTGAATCGAATTGTAATAATGTATACCATAATATTATATAACGAACATTATTTATTAAAAATCGTGTCAATATTTCAGGGCAATTGATTTCAATACCAAGAGTAATACTGAGGAATATTCAATGTGAGGTGTAGCCACTCAAACATGGCGTAATGTCGTCTTCCGTGTACGAACTTGGTCGTTATTTTTTAATTTGTGCGATGTTCGCAGGAGTGCTATCGAAAAAGGTAATATTTCAAAAATCTAACAATAATAAACAATTATCGATAGGTTCGAACACTCTCATAATCATATTGGTTTTAAGCCCAAAGAGTCCTGGAGCTCCGGTTGCACACCTCCTTTCAGCTGCCTACCTTATACGGTTCATGAGATACCGCCCTGTGACAGACGGACGGACGGACGGACGGACAGGGGAGGCTTAGTAATAGGGTTCCGTTTTCACCCTTTGGGTACGGAACCCTAAAACTTCAGATTCACTAAAAAAAACAAATAAAAAAATAACCGACTTCAAAGAAAAAGCACTAAAAAATAAAAAAAAATTGCCATTTTTTGTGGTTACGATTATTGTTATTTTTTGAGTCGGTGATTGTAGGGTAGTTTCACAAAGAGTTGGTTTTTGACCGAGCATAGAGCGACGCGTCTCCGTTTCAGATTAGCCAAAAATTCTTTTGTATGTCAGGCTGTTCTCCTCTACAGATCGCATTTCTCGACCAGTTCTCGTGACATGTTGTGAGCAGCAGGTCTATTCCTGGCATGCCGTTATCAGGAAACTGATCTAGAAAACCGCTTTCGTAGCGGTTTTCAAATTGATTTTCTTGACGAACATATTTCTGTGCAGTTTTTTTAATTAATCAAGGTTTTCCGTCGAAAAAAGCGCTTTGAAAATCGCTATAAAAGCGGTTTTCTAGACTCAGGATTCCCGATTCTTGATTACTGAATGCCAGGAATAGACCTGCAGGTTTGATAATTATATAGATTTTTTATAAGAGCCAGTTTTTGAAAATGTTTAATTTTTTTTAAATGTCCAATTTTCAAAAACACAGACTTGCGAGGTCTACAGTTTAGAGAGCCAATAGTTTTTTGTTGTTTCGGGTTTCTGTAGACTCTGTGGCATTAATACTAGGGCTGAGATAAATAGTCATAACAGAAACTAAGACTAGCGAAAAGTACGTCGTGACGTCAATTTGCATTACTTTGAGATTTCGTCCATACAAAATGTGTCAAAGAGACGTCACAAAGTACTACTTTTCTTTAGTCTAGGAATCCATGATTTCCTTTACGGCAGGGTTTCTTAACCTCTTTGGAGTCATGGACCCCATGCGGGATTTCAAAATTATTACAGACCCCTTTCGAACTCACTTGAAGAGAAAGAAAACAGGGTATTTTATATTTTACTTACTCTATATTTATCACCACAAAAAAGTAAAGATACGTCTTTTTTTAATCGATCACGCGCAGTATTATGGACCCTCAGCACTGATGCCACGGACCCCTAAGGGCTCCATGGACCCCAGGTTAAGGCGCTAGGACTAGCCAACTACTCGCGCCATACAAATGCACTTTATAACAAATGTAATAATATGTAGTGAAACGCTTCAGCAAATCCAAATAGAACTCCAGACTGATAATGGATTGTTAATATTTTTTTATTCCATCATTTATTTAAATAATAATAAAAATAAAAAAGTTGATTTTCTCATTAGAAATCTGAAAGTCATTCGATTTCTAGATATAAGCAAAAACAGCATATATGCATAAACAAAAAATTCCATTTGCTTTTAGATTTCTACATTTAGTCAAAAAAGTTCGGAAATGGACACCGTTTCCGCAATGTATTTTGTATAGAAAAAGGAAACATACATTAACGAAAATAATTCAATTCCTAGACAAGGAATCATATATTGTAAGAATGACACTTATAATCGTCAGACTTAGTTAGTTAACTTGGGGTGCCTCGTCTAACTTTGCGATTTGGCTAGTACCAGGCCCTTAAGAAACCCTGTTTTACGGCCAATAAACCTTCTATGTGAGGGATATGTTCGTCTCAGTGCACTCCAAAATTGATCTGTTATCAGCATGAGCGGGTTCAAACACGGAGATCGTCGATCGTCGGGTTCAAACACCAAGACACTCTCTTGACCTCTTTATCTCGCAGTCTTGCTGCCACGACGCACGGTATCTCTTCCGATAGGGACATTGTTAATTGCACTTATATTATCCGCACACATTCATACAGTACAGAACCAAAGGGGGAAAAACTATATGGAGGGCAGCAGAGCTTTTCCTTGCAGAATATTCAAAAACCGGTCCCGCACTCGAAGCGTTTCGTACCATCGTACAAGATTTTACTAAAATAATCACGTTATTTGTTATTTTTGATTATTTTTATATTTGTTGTAATAGCGGCAAAATACACACTCTGTGAAAATTTCAGCTTCCTACCTATTACGGTTCATGAGATACAGCCCTATGACAGACGGACGGACGGACGGACGCACAGCGGAGGCTTAGTAATAGGGTTCCGTTGGCACCATTTGGGTACGGAACCCTAAAAAGCAGTTACAGGGGGCCCATTTAGGTAAGAGTGAGTTCGAGTTCGGGAGTGAGTTAACCTAAAAATAACTGGGAAATATATTATTATTTAAATAACGGAACCGTTATTTATACTTCCAACGTATTTACGGGACAGACAAGATTTTTACCTAACTGTAATGATGTTCAAGAAGTGTGGAAACATTGAATATTTAAAAAAGTGAGTTGATATTTAGTGACGAATTTGAACTCACTCTTGACCTGAATGGACCCCCAGGTTTCTTTTTTTAAGGCTGTCGTGAAGTCACAGGAAATCTAAGATTAGAAAAATATGATTTGAGATTACCGCGGTTAACTCATTTTAAGGTTTGTAGAAAACGGCTTACTCACTGTGTGTCGATGTTATTTCACGACATTTCGAACCAAACATTTGGTCATTCATCAGGCGAGCACCCTGATCCATTCTTTGTCTATTGGGCATGGAATCGTCTTCCAGGCCCTAACGGTTCCGTACCCCTAAAAGTTGTCAAATTTTAAATCACTTGAGAAAGCTATATTTTATGTCCGTATCTCTTTATTTTTTTTGTTAATATCTGTATTTTTCAGTAAAAAAAATCGAAAATGAATGTAAATAATACATCGTTTTTCCCATGTTTATTAGACAATATTTTCTAACCTAAAAGGTAAATAAAAAAAATACTTACAGAAATTTCGACAATATAATATGTTAGAATTCAACATTTCAAAAATCTAGTAAAACATTAACAGTTCTATTCACAGTGGGCGGACTAACTTTAGCATGCGTTTTAAAGTCAGACTATACCTGTTTTTTGTATGGTTAGTCCAGTGCTAATCACGTACTAAGTTATGACAGGTCCTTATTCTGAATACGACTGTAAGCATGTAGGCTGTTATCGCCCGTAGTATGGGGAATTGATAGGTAGATTCAACTAGTCAGACTCTTTTACCTAACGGTCGATTCTACATGCGTATCAAATTCGTTGAAGTAAGCGCTATATCTACTTGCTTAGTACGAAAATAAAAATAAAATAATTATTTATTTATTGGAAAACTTACAGCTTATTCACAATTCATATACAAAAATGGACAATGTAATTGTCAAAAGCCAAAAACATGTTTTCACAGATATAAAATTTACAATTTGAGTTGACTGCTATTTAAGCGTAGATAACCTTGCTTAAATCTAAACTTAAATTAAACATGGAAATGAGCATATGTATATAATTAAGCGAATATTAAGTTTTAAAAGTGTGAGAGGGTGTGGGTTGGTGTCAGGGTGATTAAGGGTGT
Source organism: Incurvaria masculella (assembly GCA_946894095.1). Classification (NCBI taxonomy): domain Eukaryota; kingdom Metazoa; phylum Arthropoda; class Insecta; order Lepidoptera; family Incurvariidae; genus Incurvaria; species Incurvaria masculella. The sequence goes on along the minus strand of OX335644.1, from coordinate 26,588,621 downwards.
GTGAGGGTGTGTTAGGTTGTGTGCGTGTAAGTGTGGGATGTGAATGTGATTTGGGGTTGTTGGGGTTGCATATTAAAATTATTATTATTTTATTCATTCTTTGATTAAAATTAACTCTATTTTATATTTATTTTTAAATGTATTTTTAATTATGTTCATGATTCTCCCTATTACTATTCAGTATTTCAGCTACTCGTTTCTTAAAAGTTCTTTTTAGGGTAGTATATAAATCAACGGATGTAAAATAAGTATTGTAAAGAACGGCAATTCGATTTAAAGGTGTGTTGCTGGTATAGTTTCTGCGAAACTTTCTCACGTGTAAGAGGTCCACATTACGTGTATATCGAGCAGGTACGTGTAGTTGCACAGCGTTTACGAGTTCAGGACAGTCAACCCCACCGCTCGCAATGTCGTGGAGCAATGCCATGTCAGTAACTATTCGCCGTTCCTCGAGTGGTTGAAGCCTATGAAAACGGATACCCACAACGATAATTTAAATGTTTTACAAATATTTTCTGAATGCGCTCCAGGCGATCTTTGTACACAGTATATTGAGGTGACCAAACACTACAGGCAAACTCCAGGACACTACGTACATAAGCAAAGTAAACAATCCTTAAACATTAAACATCCTGGAAAAGCTTGCAAACTCGGAGTACGAATCCCAAGTTACGGTACGCCCTGTTCACGGCTTTCTCGATGTGTTCATTATATGTGCATTTGCTGTCAATCATGACTAGCGGGCTACTGCAACTCTCCGTAAGAGTGTAGTTGAATACAATAGGATTCCTGCTTCTTGTGAAAGAGATAGTTTCGCATTTACCAACATTGATAGATATCCTGGTATCTTTGCAGTAGGACCCGATCCGGTTTAAGTCCTCCTGAAGTTTTAAGCAGTCTTCAGTGCTTCTTACAGCTGCGAAAATTTTACTGTCATCAGCGTAGAATAGACACTCAGAAGATCTGACACATGTGTATACATCGTAAGTGTATACGTTGTATAAAAGCGGACCCAGATGTGAACCCTGTGAATTAATATATTTTTTAAACCTGTTATTAAAAAAAATTGTAAGAAAAATTGACGCATTTGAGCAATCCGCGGACGCCTCCAATCGCGAATAGAAGGTTCACGCACCAACGACAGGATGGGCCAAATGTCCAATTCCTTCGGGTGTGCGCTCGGGTCACCACTTCCCGCTGGTGACCTGGCGACAGACAGTCCGCTCGACCGAAGCAAATTGAGGTGCCCGACCGGCCAGTGACCTCCGTTCGGGAAGGACAGGTCACGAACATCTAGATCGGCGGGTTCCTGAGCGTCTGGTCGGATCGGAGGGGCTGAGGGCGCGTGCACACTTTGTCTAGTCAAGTAGCGAGTTGAGTTGCCACTTCGCACTCGATGAGCACTGCGCTTGTGTAGGCGGGTAAATAGCCAGTTAATTAAAAAAAAAACGCTTGATTGCGCAATGGATGAAAAGATGCTCGAAGTGGAATTGTCCGTGTTTTTGCAGAGCTCATAAAGGGAAGGTCATGGCATGGCACCTAATTCCTTCGGGAATGCGGTGTGTTGGGCTAATATCATGACTGTGAATGTTGAATTCGCCATCCAAAAACCCAATATAAACATTATCATGTCTAGAACATGTCTCATAAAGGGAAGGTCCTGGCACGGTACCTAATTCCTTCGGGAATGTGGTGTATTGGGCTAATATCATAACGGCAGTTGTGTTGTGTTAGCCAGTGGCGTAGCATTGGGGGGTCGGAGGATGCGGTCCGCACCGGGCGGCATTTCACAGGTGGCGGAAAAATATGCAGGTAAAAAGGCATATTTTATGATCAATCACAAAAAAAATATTTAACAAAAAAAAATAACCGACTTCAAAGAAAAAGCACTAAAAATTAAAAAATAATTTCCATTTTTGTAGTTACGATATCTGTTATTTTTTGAGCCGGCGTCAGCCGGGCACGCGCTGCGCCAATCAAGAGAACCTAACCTAACCTAACCTAACCTAACCTAACCTAACCTAACCTAACCTAACCTTGGCTGACACCGACTCAAAAAATAACAGAAATCGTAACTACAAAAATGGAAATTATTTTTTACTTTTTAGTGCTTTTTCTTTGAAGTCGGTTATTTTTTTTGTTATTTTTTTTTATTTGTTTATTTTTAGTGAATCTGAAGTACACTTACTAATTTGTACACGTCCTTTCCAATAAAAAAAGAATCACCGAAATCGGTTGGCGTTATATTGAGTTATTCGTCCATTTGTCGCGCACATCTTAATACAAATTTAAGACTTTTATGATTTTCTCATGGATATCATTGTCAGAACTTAATCAAATTAAAATGGGACCACTTGGGAAGCACTAGCTATCATTTAAAAAAATAATCATCAAAATCGGTTCACCCAGGCAAAAATTATGAGGTAACAAACATAAAAAAAAACATACAGACGAATTGATAACCTCCTCCTTTTTTTGAAGTCGGTTAATAAGAGGGCGGCAAATTTGGGATCCGCACCGGGTGCTAGTGACCTATGCTACCCACTGGTATTAGGCATCCATGTCAGGTCGCATAAAAAAAAAAAAACATTATATTTTAGTAGTCAAGAGTTTGCTCCTCACCAATGTATATAATGTTCTTATAATAATGTTCTTTGTGAGCAGTATTAATCAATCAATCACTGTAAACTAGTTTGTAAGTATCACACAAACCACCGATGTCGGACAACCTGAATTTCTGGTCCAAGACACGCAGACCAAGTAATGCGGATCCAAATGCAGACAGCATCAGACAGTCTATCGACCGGAGACGAGCCGGCGTGCCATCGCGCGAACGATGATGCAATTTTTGACCGACTTCAAATAAAAAAACCGGCCAAGTGCGAGTAGGACTTGCGCACGAAGGGTTCCGTACCATCAACACCAAAAAATCATGTTTTTTGTATTTGATTATTTATTTATTTATTATATATGTTTATTATACCCCTTTAATTTTTATTATTTTTTTATTTTACTTATTTGTTGTTATGGCGGCAAAATAAATACACACTCAGTGAAAATTTCAGCTGCCTACCTATTGCGGTTCATGAGATACAGCCCTGTGACAGACGGACGGACGGACGGACGGACAGCGGAGTCTCAGTAATAGGGTTCCGTTTTCACCCTTTGGGTACGGAACCCTAAAAAGGAGGAGGTTCTCAATTCGTGGGAATCTTTTTGTTACTTACATTTATTTATTGATAAAATTGGTACCACCGGTGCCCCCCGTAGCGTAGCATGCCCGTTGTATCACACTGAGGCCGCAAGTCCACACATGTAGATACCTCAGGTTAAAAAAAGAAGGAGATGTGCCATCTACATATAATTTATATAATTTGTCCATATGGCGGCGGCAGGCGGAGGGTAATGCCTACACCTATATAATATACACCTATATTATATACACCTATATTATAAACACAGATATTTTTTCTTGTGGTTAAACAGATATTATGAATGTTGTTGAACAATATCATTGCCTACTGGCAAGAGTATCTGTTGGTCATCGAACTGTCATTAATAGTCAAGTAGACAAACACATCTGCGTCTAGACCAGCCCACCTTTCGATAATAACAATCAGACATCATTTATACGATTCCATTCACCATCGAACGTCGATTGAATTACAAGTAGACAGTTATAATGAATTACAAGTAGACAGTTAGGTATAAATATACCGTGTGACCCGACCTCATAGCCTTGATATCTACTGCTTACGTAGCATCACGCCGCTTTACAGGGTAGGTAGGTCGCCATACGGTTCGATCACAGAATACTTCTTTCGCTTCGAGCCGATTGCGTTCAGTTTGATAAGGAAGTAAGTAAAACAACATTTAATTATATAAAACATAACCACAACTAATTTCAATAAAATAAAAAGTAAATATGTGGATTGATGGTTTAGCTGTAATTTAAAGATAAAACTGTAAGTTTTCCGGTGCTTTGTGTTCTCAAATCAGACAAATATTCATAAAGTTTCATAAAAAAGTTTGAACAAGAAATATCTCAATGTTATTGTCACACACAATTACATTACCCAGCGATAATAAGCTGCTTTACCCTAATGGTCACGCGTTGGAAATTCTATATTCAGTCACACATAATCGAATGTCCCTCCTATTGGTCACACACAATGAGGTTACCTCAATGGACACGCATTACAAATTCTATATATTTGGCTTGACATCGTGACTTTCCTTGTTTTCCCTGTGGCTGTGGCGGCCATTGTTTGTTTGGCTTCGATAGCGATCCGATTGCCAGATAAACTCATGTTACGGTTAAACAAAGAATTGGGTACTCGCAGACTAGAAATGCTATCTTGTCGCTTCACTACCGCGCGCTTGATAATTCCACATACTATTGTCATTGCGCTGACATTTGACAAGTAAAACTAGCAGTCACAGAGTAGGGGAACACTTTTGGTGGACCTAATTCCAGCGACCAGCGAAGTTTCTTGCCAGTTTTTCTTCGATGTGATTGTTGAATATGAAAACGAATAAATATGGCAAATCCGAGTGTAGTGTACTGTCTATGGGTAGGGAATTTACAATAAACAATTTAAAACTGTAGGTCCCCATTCACTTGGTTTGATACTATCGTATCGAATGAGAGAAGGTCGAAGGGGCAATGATTTATCGTCCGATTCCATCCAGTTCATTGCAGCCGTACTCATACGGGTAATGGCACCTAATTCCTTCAGGAATGCGGTTGTTGTGCCAATATTATAATACATATGTGTAATATTATTATATATACCCATATAAGTCAACTCGCGACTCTTCTGTGTGGTAAGAACTCGATTTCACCAACTTCAACTTTTAAACATAACATGCAATGTATCACCTCTTGAACAAGTTAACCTTGACGTGTGTACTCAATGTTCAGATGAATACAAACCACACGGAGCTAAATTAAATTATTCTATCCTAACCATACAAAACCATTCGGACAAGAAAACTAACATTTTAACCGTGTAACCTTGATCTACGAATGCATGTTTACGTTCTAGAAATGGTTCTGGTCAACCAGGGGACCTAATGACCCGTGGGCACCATGTTCACATATATGGGATGCCATCTAGCCCCAAAGCTGGCTGACATTTTAAAAAGTTTATGTTAACGTGTAATTTTTGTAATCTCATTAAATCATGCCATATCGGCTCAAATGATCTTGATTCAATTTGGTAGTTTTTTTTTATGTGACTGGACATGGATGGCTAATACCACACCTTCTGTCATGGTATTAGCCTAACACACCACATGGAAATAGGTGCCATGCCAGGACCTTCCTTATATTGCACGGCTACATTGAACTGGATGGAAAACACGGACAATTTTCATTGCCGCTTCGACCATCGTTCATTCAATGCGATGGTACCAACCCGGGCGGGATTATCCCTACCACCTAGTAAGCAAGGAAGGGAACCTACAGTTTAACGTGGACTCCGAACCACGGCCAGCCTCTCTCAACGGTCGAATGGTCACCCATCCAAGACCAGACCGGATCCAGCGTTGCTTAACTTCGGAGAGCGATCTCCGCAGTGTCGCGCCACTGGGCTATTGAGGCTGACAAAATGGCTGACAAATGGATAAATTGTCCTGGACCAGCCTTTGGACCATCCCTTTGGGCTACTTTTTATCCATGAAATAATTCAGTCCGACATTAACCCCAGCGGAGCCGGGTACCGCAACTAGTTAATAATAAAAAAATGTAAATAGAGGTCGCATTGCATTTTTTCGCGCACAAGTAAGATGCGCCAAAGGAATTGTTGTTCTGGGTTCTAATTCCGTGCAATATTCTAGGAACCCTTATTAGGTAGGGTTAATCCAGCTCGGTTTCGTACCATCGCATTGAATGAACGATGGTTGAAGCGGCAATGAAAATTGTTCGTGTTTTCCATCCAGTTGAATGTAGCCGAGCATTATAAGGAACGTCCTGGCATGGCGTCTAGGTCCCATGTGGTGTGATGGCTAATATCTGACGGTCAGTTTGGTATGAGCCACCCATGTCCAGTTACATAAAAAACAAATTACATGGGTTCCGAGCCACAGAGCGGACGCATTCATGACATGATTTGTATTCTACTCGGAAAGAGAAAGAAAGTGGTGCATTCTCAGGGCTGGTTTGAACCCACAACCACTCTCTTATGCCTACTATTTTATGCCTACTATTTGCCTCTAAATTCTAGAATCCTCGAAATCAATATGCACCTTAAGATTGAATACAATATGTGATATAGATTGACAACACAGCTGTAAGTGAATGTACGAAGTTGATTTCACCTTTGAGAAAGTGGAATTGAGAAACCATGTTTGATATGTGTTTGTTTGGGCGAGTGTTTTCGAGAGTTATTTGGAGAGTTTGACTCATGTTTGACTGACTTCTACATTACTACTGCTACACTATGGCCATATACGCCAGTATTCATTATATATTTTTGACTATGGGCTATTAGCATTTATATTCCTTGCCTTCAGAATGTCAGAGCGCTCTGGCCCCTACAGTACCGCATTCGAAGGATTATCGATTTCATCATTAGTAAGCATCATAATCAATCCAGCATATACATATACTCAGGAAAGCGAAAACGAGTTAGTTACAGATGAGTTAGTCTCACTTAAGTGAGACGCTCTCCTGGCGTCTTCAAACATAAAAAGTTGAGTTAGTGTCGTCGCACTCTAATTAGAATAATTAGAAAGGGACAACACTAGGGCTGGATTCGTGGCTGTCATTTCATGAGTACGAAAGCATAGTGACTCACTGGTGAGTCACCGGTGACACACAGATGAGAATCTCATGAGTAGACCCCTAGAGCTAATTTCAAGTAAACTATTACAAATTCTGTCCCCAAATTTTTTCATATACGGTACCTATATTATACATTTATACTTTTTTAATTTGGAGGGCGGGGGGTCGGGGGGGGGGGGACTTTTTTGTCCCATTCCGTTCACTCGCATTAGTTTCTTGTCAACATACCTACACGGTAATCATTATCTTGCATTGTTAGTACATACATTATAAGAATAATGTCGTAGAATTGTAGACCATATAGGTATTATGCTCTGGTTCTCACGGTACATTGTGAACGTGGGAGTGGCATCAGTGACGTAATTCATTTAATTTATTTACCACGATTAGTCGAGCGATTAGTAGCCCCTATTATCTTGCCGCCCTAGGCCCGGGGCTAATCAGCGTTATGGGAAACCCGACATTTTCCTTGTAATACAAAATTCAAATATTTGATACAAAACCAAAGGAACATTTGTTTTCTTTCAGGTTTTCAAAATGAAGCTATTAGTCGGCGTTGTGTTGGTAGCACTGGCGGCGTGCGTATTGGCGGGAAAAAAGAAGGTGGCTGATGACAAGGTATTTATGTGCACATCATCCAACTAAAAATACTGAACTAAGTACTAAATAATAAGGCATTATTTTCGTGCTTGTGAGCGCTGTGTAAAGCGGCCAGTTTGCAGTTTTTTTTTACTGAGTCCCGAGGAACGCGGGCCCGAACAGTTCTGTGGGCCCGAACAATCGTCAATTTCTAATTTTGTTTGTTTGTCTTGGATCCGCAGGTTAAGATAGCCGTATACTACGAGTCGCTGTGCCCTGACAGCAAAAAGTTCATCACGCAGCAGTTGGCGCCCGTGTGGCGTGACCTTCGCGGCGTCGTCAAGGTCAAACTGGTGCCGTTCGGCAAAGCCACGGTGAGCTAGTTTGCGCGTTGTAATCTCCTTGATTCGTTCATCGATGGTTCCAACCATAGACAAAAGGAAGGAGGTAATGATGATGATGATTTTTGCTTGATGGCCTCTGTCTACTGTTGTGTAGACAATTTTGCCAGTGTCGTGTTGTTGGGTGACTTTAGGTGTCACCCTATTTTAACTCTGCCAATTACTGTGGAGATTCATGTAGGAGTGGTCAATTTATTAAAAAACTTTGCGTGAACAAATTTTACCTATCTGAGTTTCGTATGTGCTATTAGTAGGGAATAAGAGGGATGTAATAACGACTCTTGGGGAACAAAGAAAAAATACATGGTTAGTTAAAGGGGGAAACAAAAAATTACAGCTTAATGTTATGGTTTTTGATAAAATAGGACAACACTTTTAGGTAGGATGGATGAGAAAGGGTTAGAAGGCAGCTTATATTGGTAGGGAGAGGGATTTTAAATCTTGGAAGTATTGTGTACAGTGATGGAGTATTTAAAGGGCAGGAGAAGAACATATGGTTTAGGTCTCCCTCCGCGAGCCCACATTCGCAGAGGGAGGAGTCCCTTACCCGTAACTTTGCTAACATCACAGGGGTGCAGCAGTGTCCTAAACGCATTCTACAAATTATAGAGGTTTCACTCTTCGACATATATTTGTGTTTCGTGAACCATGGCTTGATAGGGATATCAGTTTGCAGTTGAGCATAGTGGCGGCCCCTCTCTTTCTGCGTTCGGGACCATACGCGACACCAATCCCTACGTAGCGTGACCTTGGGAAGGGAGAGTAAGTCATTGGGGTATACTAATAGGTGGGGGAAAAAGTCTTTTCGCATTATAGTATGTATGAACTTGTAATAAAATCTCTTTGGCTATACTATTTGTATCTGGCTGGTTTTGGTATCATTAAAAGTTTAAATTTTAAAGAACATAATTCCAAATTCAAATTAGGAAAATGTGTGATTCTCATTTGTTTTTCGTACTGTCAAAATGAGTGAATCTAATGAAGAAATTCGATACATTTTAAAATTTTACTACAAAAAAGGTAAAAATGCAACGCAAGCCGCGAAAAAAATTTGCGATGTTTATGGACCTAGTGCAGTGTCTGTGAGAGTAGCACAAATTTGGTTTAAGCGTTTTCAATCCGGAAATTTTGATGTCAAAGATGCACGTCGCTCTGGTCGCCCTATTACGGATAAAATGGATGCCATTTTTGAAAAAGTGGAGCAAGATCGGCATATCAGTAGTTACGACGTAGCTAAAGAACTAGGAATTGACCACAAATCAGTTTTGGCGCATTTGAAAAAAACTGGATACACAAAAAAGCTCGATATTTGGGTACCTCACGAGCTCACTGAAAGAAACCTAATGAACCGTGTACTCATTTGTGATTCTTTATTACGACGTAATGAAACCGAACCATTTTTGAAGAAGCTGATAACTTGTGATGAAAAGTGGATCACGTACGACAAGAACGTGCGAAAAAGGTCGTGGTCAAAGGCCGGTCAAGCTTCACAGACTGTGGCGAAACCCGGGTTAACTCGCAACAAGGTGATGCTGTGTGTGTGGTGGGATTGGAAGGGCATTATTCATTATGAGCTGTTACCACCAGGCAGGACCATCGATTCTGAACTCTACTGCGAAAAACTGATGAGATTAAAGCAAGAATTTGAGAGAAAGCGGCCGGAATTAATCAACAGAAGGGGTGTGGTTTTTCATCATGATAACGCTAGACCTCACACATCTTTAGCCACTCAGCAAAAACTAAGAGAGTTTGGCTGGGAGGTGTTAATGCATCCGCCGTATAGTCCTGACCTTGCACCTTCAGATTTCCACCTGTTTAGGTCTCTTCAGAATTCTTTAGGCAGTGTCAGGTTAACATCACGAGAGGACTGCCAAAACTACTTGTCGCGGTATATTGATCAGAAGTCCCAATATTTCTATAGCAATGGGATCATGTCCCTACCTACAAGATGGCAAAAAGTTATCGAACAAAATGGTACCTACATACTTTAGTTAAATGTATATAAACCATATTAAAAAATGTTTTGAATTTTCTTAAAAAATGCGAAGAAACTTTTTCCCCAACCTAATATGAATGTCCTTCTGTCTCCGGTCAGTATTGCCTCTTTAGCTAGGGTGTCGACGAGTTCATTGCCGTCAATGCCTACATGACTCGGTACCCATGCAAGCAGGACTTCAAGGTTTTCTTCAAGGCATCCGACCAGGGCTTCTTTAATGTTGAGGATAATTTGGGAAATTTTGGCATGAAATGGATATTGATGGAGGGCTTGGAGGCAGCTTAAGGAATCCGTCAGTATAACTGTCTTGGGAAATTTCTTACTTCTAATAAAGTTGATTGCCTCACAGACAGCAACACATTCACCTGTGAAAACAGATGTTTTCGGTGGGCACTTCAATTTTATATTAGTCTTGGAGAGCTGATGTATCATGGCTGCCCCTAGGCAACCAACCTCAGATTTTTTCGATGCGTCGGTAAAGATAAGATGCCAGTTGGGCCATCGCTCAGAGGTTATTGAGTTAAAAATGTGGTTAGCATGTATAGTGTCTTTGTCGATGCCGATACTGAATTCTACAGCAGGCTTAAAAATGAGAGTAAAATATGGGGAGCTGTAAAGAGGAATAGGGCATGAACGTTGAACGGGGGATCTAATAGATCTAAATCTGTCAAAGCTCTTGACAAGAGCAGGGTAAGTTTTGTATTTCCAGTAAGGCTTACAGCGACAATATTGGGAGAGGAGGTTTAGTTTAGGAAAGATTGGGTGATTTGATAGTATTGAAGCTCTATATAGGAATCGATCTGCCAGGTATTGACGTCGCAAAACGAGTGGGGGTTCTACACATTCTACTTGTAATGCGTTAATTGGAGATGATTTCATAGCCCCTATGATTAATCTCATGCACTTTGACTGGATTAGTTCTAGCTTCTGGAGAGCTCTTTTATTGCAAGGTTCTAGTAAAAACGTGCCATAATCTAAGTGGGTTCGGATAAGCGCATTATATAGTAATTTTTGCGAAAATGGGTGAGCACCCCACCAGACCCCTGACAGCGTGCGGAGAATGTTTATATTTTTTTCACATTTCTGGACGGTGTACTCCAGGTGAGCCCTTCCTGTCATTTTGCTATCAAGGATTACCCCGAGGAACTTAACCTCTTTTTTGGTGGGGACAGGTATGCCATTTATGGATATATCTAATGGGGGAATCAACCGACGTCTTGAAAAATTTCATTATGCTGCTTTTTGTTGCGGAAAGTTCTAGGCCGTGGTCAGTCAGCCACAAATTTAAATTATGCAGACTGTTTTTAGGTTGTTAGTGGCGTCTAAGATAGACTTGTCAGTGACATAGACAAGCAGGTCATCAGCATATTGGAGGATTCGTCCAAATGCTGTAACTCCATGTTCTAAGTCGTGAGTATATATACTATATAGAAGGGGGCTTAAAACAGAGCCCTGGGGTAGACCCCGCCATACTGCTCTGGTAGCTATTATCTCTCCTTGGACTCTTAGGTGGATTGTGCGTGAGGCTAGAAGGTTAGAAATGAAATTGACTAGCTTATCAGGAATCCTCAGCTTCAGCATTTTCTGCCTGAGGACTGAAAGCAAGACATTGTCGTATGCTGCCGACACATCTAGGAAAGCAGCAACAACTGATTCATTTCTGCTCTGTGCTAGTCGTATATCTGTGGTAAAAATGCTGAGGCTATCAATTGTGCTACGACCCTTTCTGAAACCAAACTGATTTGGGGCTAGGATTTCTCTGTTCTCAACGATCCAATCTAGACGATTTTTTATTAGTTGTTCTGTGATTTTCGCAAGGACTGAGGATAGGGCAATTGGTCGGTAGGAAGAGGGGTCATTAGGATCCTTGTTAGGCTTGGGGATTGGGATTATAATTTGGGATTTCCATGTTGTGGGTATATGGCTGTTATCGAAAGCAATATTAATAATGTTTAAAAAATATTGTAGCGTTTTAGGCTGGGCCTTGCAGATAAATGAATAGGGAATGCCATCAATTCCTGGAGCTGAGTCTTTTACATGATCTAAGACATATTGGAGTTCTAAAACGGAGAAAGGGGCTTCCATTGGATCAGTATAGGAGGTAGGGGTAAACAATTGTGGAATCTCTTGAGCCTGAGGGGCTGATGGGGGTGCTAATTTATCTAAAAAGTGGGCAATCCATGCTGGCGATTCTGCCTTTTGGGTATTACAATCTGTAAAGGCCGACCTATACCTCTTAATGTTTCTCCAAACCAAAAATGATTTCGTATCCGGTGAAATGGAACAGCAGAACCGGTGCGAACCTTCACGCTTTTTTTTACGTAACTTGAGCTTAGCACGTGCTTCATTTCTACGAAAGGTTATAAAATTATTCATAGACATATCCGAGCAATATTGTTGTTCTGCCTCATTTCTCGCTTTAACGACCTGTGTACATTCGTTGTTCCACCAGGAAGGGGATGCCAATTTCTTAGCTGATGAGTTTTTAAGTGGTATGGTCTCATCTGCTGCATTGGTAAGTATGTTAACAAAATTAACATAGCAATCGTCTAGGTTATTCAGGGATATGTCTGCAAGAACTGTCACCTTAATTTCTACTGCACTGCTAAATGAGTGCCAGTCGGCATTACATGTTCTATATTTCAGAAGGGGTGTTGTATCCTGCCTAGGCAGGGTCCTAAGAGGGAGGGTGATTAATATTGGGAGATGATCACTACCACGGGAGAGGTGGGATATGTTCCAAGTTAATAAAGAGGATAAGCTAGTGGAACATAGTGTCAGATCCACGGCACTATGCCCTTGGTGTGGAGAAACTCTACGAGTGGGTGAGCCATCATTTAGGATGCAAATATTTTGCTGGTCTATTATGTCCACCAATCTGGTTCCAAAGGAGTCTCGATGGGTCGAGCCCCAAAGGGGGTGGTGACAATTAAAATCACCCAAAATTACAAAGGGAGGAGTTAAACTATTGAAAATTGCTCTAAGCTCAGGGATAATAGAGGTCAGGGGGTGGGGGATATATACACACAGATATGAGATGTCCTTCGTCCGTATGGCCACAGCATTAAAGTTGTTGCTATGCGGAGGAAGGTGTACTTGACAGTGTGGGATAAAATTATTAATAAAAAGGGCGCAACCGCCCCAGCCATCATCTCTGTCATCCCGGATACAGTTGTATCCTGTCATTCTGAAAATAGATGCTGGCTTAAGCCATGTCTCCGTGATTGCAGCGATGATGGGTCTATGTTTATTAAACAGGGATATTAGTTCTGGTTTCTTATCTCGGATGCTTCGTGAGTTCCACTGGATCATTGTTGAGGTGTCCATTATTTAAAAGTTGTGTTAGTTTTTTGAGGTGAGAGGCAACGTTGGTCGGTAATGAAGGTTGTGAAGAGATTAAGGAAATCAGGGTCAAAAGTATTGTCTCGAGGGCTGGACTTTCAAAGAAAGTGTTATGGTTGTCATTTTGGGTTTGCAATGCACACCCATTTTGGGGAGTGGGAAAATTAAATTGTTTTATTATGCTGTTATGGGCATATTTATCGTAGCTCGGTGATAGAGGTGCATGTGATTTGGGTTTGAGGAACACGGTTTTGCGGGAGGATGTTACAACATGGTTCTTACCTAAAGAATTGCTAAGGGCTTCAGAATACGACCTTCGTGGTGGACCGGTTTTTTTGGAGGCCTCTGCATATGAAATTGATTCATCTGTCATTAACGTCTTGATAGCAAGCTGTCTGTCGTGCTCTGTGCACGTCTTGCTGATCGCAGTGTGGTTTCCAGAGCATGACAAACAGGTCACTTCTACCTCTTTGCAGGTCTCCCCAGTATGTGATTCCCCACACTTATAGCACCGAGGTTTGGATCTACATTGATCTTTCGTATGACCAAATCGGCAGCAGTGGTGACATTGCATGGTTGGATAAATATATTTTTCAATAGGTATAGAGTTGTGACAACAAAATACTCTGTCAGGTAGAACCTGGCCATCAAACGTGAGAACCACAGTTTGGGAAGGTTTCCAGGTGGTGACACCTTCAATAACCGATCTGAAATTAAGACGCCTGGTTTTAATAACCTTTCCGCAACCGGTACGTCAACGTACTGAACAATCTCCTCTGGTGTCCAATCAGCAGGTATTTGCCGGACCAGCCCCATTCTGGTTACGTTGTACGTCGGTATTATCGCCTTATATTTTTGAGCAGACAAAAAATCACTATCTAGAAAGAAATTTGCTGCTTGAGCCGTTCTGAATTCAATACATATTCTATTTCGACCAAGACTTTTTACTCCTCCTTGGGAAATATTAGGTACTTTATTTTGCATCAGGAGGCGTCCGAAGTTAACATGATGTATTGAAGTGCCAGCCGAAGGGTCTGCTTCAATTCGGAATATGTGTACCAAAAAAGGTCCCTTATCCAATTGTGTGTAGAGCTGCCTACCAATTTGGGAAAAGGGGCGTGAGCTTTGGTTGGTCAAAGGGGTGAGTTGGGTAAGAGGAGTGGTCTGGGTTGGTAAGATGTCCTGTGAATGAGTAATGTTGACTGTACTTTTTTTTAATGCAATTATCTTTTTAGGATTTTGGTCCACTTTAGAAGTGGTTAGTTGAGTTTTCGCCTAGGAGGTATAAAGCCCTGGTCGGTATCATCATCGAAATGAGAACTAGTATTTTGATTTTTTCGTTTTCTCAATCGGTCGCCGGTACCGCCATTGCTACAGTCCATGACATCCGCGTCATCGACCGTGACAAAGGCCGCCGGCGACGCAGGATTCGATATATATTCTGTTTCACTGCGGATCTCTACTTCTCGGGCCGCTGCAGAAGCCGCGAGCTCTAGCTGGGAGACGGACGGAGCACCCCCTCCGGGGTCATCCGGTCCTCTGTCCCTCTCCAAGCTATCCATATCCGTGCATAAAAAGGGACGGGTCGGTTTAGTTAATGTGTATGTACGTACGGTTAGTTGGTAGGTCCCACACCACAAAAGTTAAACCCACAAACCAGCCTCAGAGGCCTTTTAAACGCTAAATAAATGAAAAAAACCCGGACCGGCTCACTGACACATGTGGTAACCATAGATCGCGGCGGCAGAGTCCAGGAAGGAGGTATGGCATCTCGCGCGCCTATTATGAGACCCGCTGTCTGCAATTTTCAAAAACTACCAACTTAAATGCCACATCTAAGAGGGATTGTGTAGGTGGGACCTGACTTGAAGAATGCATTTTTAGAGCACATTTGCGCGCGATGGCGATGTTTCGAATGTCTGGCATACCTACGACGCGGCGCCAGTTTCTAATACATTTGTATGGTCACTTTGACCATGCGGCGGAGATGCGATCTCGACCGAAAGCCGCTTCACCTTCCTTTCACTCCAGTGGTTCCAAACGTAAGTTCCAATCTGTAGAGTTCTGCTATGTGTGGTAAAATATACAATCAGTCGTATTCAGCATAGACCTAGCATGCGCGCGCAGCGCGCTTCTATGGTAGGTATTCAGAGTTAACTTTTCATTTCATTTCATTTATTTAAACTTTTTGGTAGTCAAACTACACCAAGTTACGTCACAAAGATCCGCGGTTTCGATCAACCCAGTAAAGAAGAACCCTGTCAAATTAACACAAAAAAGTGCTATTTACTAAGGCGATAATCCCGTTTGAAAGTTAGTACATAATTAGTACAGGGGTACAGTAGAGGGTTGCAAAATAAACATTGCAAATTGTTGCAATGTTTATTTTGGTTTGGTCTATGGTACATAGTAGTTACTATGAATAGTAGTTATAGTACTTATTGTATGCAATGTTAGCAGCTCACGGAACGATCACGAGAAGTTCTTACACGAGTAGCTGTCATCCTCCATACTGCAAAAATTTAGGTAGCAGAGGCGGACTTGCAGTGTTAGCCTCCCTAGGCCGTGTAGTACCAGCCGGCCCCTTCTCAGCTCATAACTTACTAAGACATATGTACCTACTAGCTGCGGTACCCGGCTCCGCTCGGGTCAATGTCGCGTTGGACTGATTTCGGTCTGAATTGTTTCCTGGATAAAAAGTAACCCACCAAAAGGCTGGTCCAGGAGTATGTATCCATCTACCAAATTTAATCAAAATCGTTTGAACCTATATGGCAAGATTTCACATTTCCATTTACACCTTTTAAAACATTTGGGAGCGAATTTTAAAAGTATGTGCCGCTAGACCCTTACTGCACTGGCACTGCTACATAGAAATTGATACAAAACCAACAAAGGTGGGATGAACCCTACCACCTAGTAAGTATGTAAGCAAGGAGACCTAAAGTTTTATGAGTAATACGAACCACAGCCACCTTCAACATCGAAAACTGTAACCCATCCGGAATCTGACTGCGCCCAGAGTTGCTATACGTTGATAAAATACTCATATAACTCGGGTGAGTGGTTCGAAGTTATCGCTCTACACGATATCGTGGAACTTTCTGTAGGCCTTACTGTTACACCTACAATTTTCAAGTACATGTTATAATTTTTTCTTAAGGTTTGTATTAAATATTTAAAAAATCCATGTACAATTGTTGCTCGTTGATCGCTCCTTATATTAATTAAAATCGTATCAAAAATTCCGTTGCGTGGCTTAGAAAAAGTAAACGGAGAAACAAAGGAAGATAGCGATTACCCTCCAAGCCGCGCGCCGTCACCGCCGCCTCGGGGCATTTCGGTTGGTATGACAGCTACATTTTAGCGAAAAAAATTAAGCATACAACAAAATGCCTCTTTTGCTCCAAAAAATCTTATAGGTTAACCTTTTTGCAATTTGAACAATACGTCCGTTAACATTCTGTATGGTCACTATTAAAATCTCAAACAGCTTACTCATCGATGCATTGGTGTATTTGTTGACAGCACGACAAAGTGGGTGGCAAATGGCAGTTTACGTGCCAGCACGGCCCCGATGAATGCTTCGGCAATAAGGTAAATTGAACGTATGTACAATCCATCAGCTATGCCATTTACAAGTGCATTATTAAAGTGCATTTACAGTTCGCGCCAAAAATATGCCCTTGTCTCAAGAGCGTTATTTATACGCACGGAAGCATATATGTTTGGCGCGTCGCGTAGGTACGCTGATAGTACTGTTTCTATGATTTTTATGTTCTTTAGTAACTAAACTCTTGGTTACCTATTTCACTTTGCATGTTTGTCTATATTTTACTAGATTGCGACAATGTCGCGATTGCATGCGAAATAAATTTTCGCAATCCAACGAAGCGTTGCAATCTAGTCGACCTCAGGGTCTACTCATGAAATTCTCACCTGTGAGTCACCGGTGAGTCTTCGTACTCATCAAATGACAGCCACAAAGAAAGTTATGCGACTCACAGGTAAATCACAGGTAAGAATCTCATAAGTAGACCTGGCTGACTATGTTTTGTTTTACTGTATGCATTAAAGGTAATCAGGGAAATTCAATACTTATTATGGTCTTCCAACCATGAGTTCCTTTGGAATTGATTGCCATGGCAGGCGCTTCCCTTTATGAGAAAAGCCATATTAAACTGGATAGAAAATAAGGACAGCGTCTCATTGCCACTGCGGGTACCTATAGTTTCGTATGGATCCCGAAACAAGAGAGTTGTGTATGCACAACGCATGACTCAAATCACTCGTTTCTATCTACTTACCTACATATATGTAATAATGACTTCTAGTCGATAGGTATGTTCACTGTTATTCGACAATGTTATTTACATTATTAATTACAAATTAATAATTTTATTGAAATAATAATAGATATTTCTAAGACTGAAATGTAAATTTTGACACGATAGCAAGAAAGGATGACCATGACTACCAACAAAATCACTCAAGAATGTAGTTTTTATTAATATAAACATGTACCAATTATAAATAAATAAATGTCGGTTGGAACAGGCGTATTCAAGTCCCCTAATCAATGGGGGCGCCTGCGGGTGGACCGCTCACTATTTCCATAAATTCCTGATATCTTTTTTATTACTGAAAACCCGATATGGGTGGCTATGCTGAGACACCTTAGTTGCTCAGAAAAGATAAATCAACCTCATATTTGTTGGTAAGTTGAGTGGTTTAACGCGTGGCACAACGCAAAGTTCTTGCAATCCACAAAGTCTAGCAGGATCACTTGTGGTAAAAACGTATATGCATTCGTGTCAAAGCGTGCGTAAGAGCGACAGTTCATTTGTCGGGCATGTATCTTTATTGTTTTAATGCTAAACATATCCGAGCTCGTTCTTACACACATTTCGACGCATATGCAGGTACGTGTTTACCACAACTAAAGCCCGCTGGACTTCGTGGATTGCAAGAACTGTACTCGTACATATATGTATATGATGTATGTGAGAGGTTATGTTTATGCTTCCCCTGTGACGTAATGTTTGTGCTGCCCAGGTACAAGCGTGCATCCTGAAGGATAACCACCTCGTGGACACGGACAAGGTGGAGCTGATCGTGTGCCTCATGGGCCAGGCCAGCCCGGACAAGGCGTTGGAGCAGGTGAGACCCTTCTTGAGATGAAATCAGGGCATCCCATCACCGAAATCAAATGTTGCGTGGGAACTCATTGACAAGGTGTTTCCAGTGACGTTATAGAATAATACTTAAATTTTACGAATACACAGACTATAGAAACTTCGGAAATGGGAAGTACTAATTCTCAGAAAATCCAATCTTACAAAACCAATTTCCAAATTGGAAATTTATCACGTCTACATTGAACATAATTAAAACCACAAACATTTTGCATGTACAAGGAACTGCACACAGATGACTAAAAACACTCATTCAGTCATGATATCTAGCGGGTATTATAGCTTAAATGTGGATAAAAAAAAGCCTAACTTATTAACTACGGTTTGCGGATTTATCATCACTGAGTTTAGCGAATCCGCGGGGCAATCAGATTGTGACATGACTTTGTAGTTTGACTACCAGAAGTATAAATAAATAGAAAAGAAAATGGAAACATTACCCCAAACCATTTCCGGAGAATTAGGGCTGAGTGCACGAAAGGATAAAAAATCAAAATCAACGTCAAAGTATGATCAAACACGTCACTTTGTGTGGACAGTATGGAAGAAACTCTATGCGGATCACTAAAAGTGACGTGTTTGAACATTGATTAACTCAGCCGTTTCTTCGTGCAACCGGGGGGCTTAGTGAGCTTTTCCAGAATCTTCCCTTTACAAGCACAGCTACGTTTAACTGCATTTGAAAACACGAAAACAGTTTCTTTGCCGCTTCGACCATCGTTCATCTAATGCGATGGTACCAACACGGGCGAGTTTAACTCTGCCACCCAGTAATAGGGAAGAGGACCTACAACTTTACGTGAGTTTCGAAGCATAATGTGAATCAAATTATGAACAAAAATGTACCTTTCAAAAGAACGAGATCACACCCTGGGATTCGAGCCCGCTGTCTCCGACGCAAAAATCTACAGTCTTTAACCACTAAGCTGCGGGACACACATGCATGCATACCAAGTAAACAATTTAAAGTATAGTTATATCTATGTATATGTGTAATTATTGTATTTATGTATATTAGTAGTAAGTAGAGCGAAACATCTCGACCAATAAAATAGGTAGGCCGTATTTTGATGGAATTTGTCTCATTGCCTGGTATGTCCATCGACAGTGCACGACTCAGGTAAAGCAGACGGCGGAGCTCGTGCGGCTGCAGGGCTGCGCTAACTCGGACCGGGGCAGCGTATTACTGGCGAGCTATGGGGACAAGACCAACGCCGTGCAGACGCCGCTCTCCTTCGTACCCACTATCGTCATTAACGAGGTTAGATGCGCTACTACTTTGGATAAAGTTTTTATGTTATGTGCCTTAAGGGCAAGTTGCCGTAAGTGAATCTCAGGTACACATCCCAGAAGGACATAATACAAAAGTCTACAACCATTTATACAATACTACAAACAGAAATCAATTTATTGATCATATTGTTGTTGAAGATTGAGCAGAGGGAATTATACTCGTAGTTATAGTATACTCTATCGCAAAATAAAGGGGAAGGTTTAGAACGCTTTCATCCGCATTAAGGCATGCGTAATTTTGAGTAGTCCGAAATCTGGTTTTAGTTTAATCTGAGAAACATGATAATACATTTACGTCAATATGCTTAAATTTGGGAGTAACTATAAGCCACAAACAAATTGTTTTTCTAAAAAGTCTTCATGATTCCGTGCGTTTCGGTTTCTATCATCGGGAAAATTAATAATTTGAGGTTATGCTTTTGTAAATAATCAGAAAAACTTTTGGTCTCCACATTTATCTGAAGTAAGGGCGAATGTCCAGACCAGCCTTTTTTTTCTGGATAGTTGTCGTTGCATAATATTAAATTAATGTTTTGGGGATGATGTCGTATCCATAAACAAATACAAATATCTAATTCTAGCTCGATACCCGTAAACCAGTAACCATCTGTCAATGTATATGTTCAACCACAAATGGACCTACCTATAATATAATTACCTATAATATTTCAGAAATTCGACCAAAGCATTCAAGACGAGGCGTTCACAAACCTGAAGGCGGTGGTCTGCCGGACCGCGACGAAGAAGCCCTCGGCCTGCAACTGAAGCATGAACATCTCCAATTAGCACCATATTTAGGAAGTTGGGGGAAGGGATTGTCAAAAGCTAAGAGGTCTCTGCATGGGAGGGGCTCCTACGAATGTAAATATTAATGTACCAACATGTCTTCAAAGTCCCTATTTCTATGAAAAAACAGCATTTTTATAACATAGATATTTTGTTGGTATTTATTATCTATGTAACTATAGTAAATTATGTTTAACATTTTCTATACTGTATTATTCATTATTTTTAAACACCTTTCCAAA
This sequence comes from Incurvaria masculella, assembly GCA_946894095.1. Taxonomy (NCBI): domain Eukaryota; kingdom Metazoa; phylum Arthropoda; class Insecta; order Lepidoptera; family Incurvariidae; genus Incurvaria; species Incurvaria masculella. The sequence goes on along the minus strand of OX335644.1, from coordinate 26,568,000 downwards.
ATTAATAATCGGTGAACATACATAAAAAAAGAGAAAAAAAAAGATTCCGACGAATTGAGAACCTCCTCCTTTTTTTTGAAGTCGGTTAAAAATAGATATACAATTAAGTGCAACAATGAAAAAAACCCTTGTTCTTTTTTCCATGTTACAATGCTAACCTTCGTGCTATCTCACCGTACGATTTTTGTGTTGCTGTAAAATCACCACTTAACTGCCCCCGGCCCCACTTAACTGCCCCCGGCCACCCCCCTATAGATACAACGCTGACTTGCAAATCAAATGTATCAAACAAACTTACCTAGGTGAAATTCTAGCTCGTAAGTTAGTTGGTAAGTGCATAGGTTTCATACAGCCGTATTCAGAGTGGGCGGACTAACTTTAATGCACAGGACTAAATAGGTTTTTGTATGGTTAGTCTGGTGCCAATCCCATACTACGTTTCGACAGGTTCACTTTGAATACGACTGTCAGGTTTTTAGCTGAAAGACAGTGGTGTGTACACAATAATAAATCATGAGAATGTTCTAAGAAGTGTGTTATTATAAAATTATCTAATAATTTTATTTCCTGTAATTTTTTTTACATAGAAATTCACAAATCTATTTGTCAAGTGTTTCCACACTTTTGTTTTGTTTCTATGAGGATTTCTTTAAAAAGTGCAGCTTTTCTTATTCAACAAACTGTTATGGTATTAGCGTAGCAAACCACATAGGAACTGGGTGCCATGCCAGAACCTTCCTACTATTGCACGGCTACATTGAGTGGGATGGAAGACACGGACAATTATCATATCCTGTAGTGTTTGTATCTATGCAATAGGTACATATAATAATAATAATAATAATTGTTTATTGAGGTACATAGTCCCATTAATTTAACATTTAACATTAACCATTAACATACAAATAAAAAAAATACAATTTGATAAAATCCACATAAAAAATCGTATTGCAAATAAATCGTATGATATGATTATCACACCGAGCCACGCGTTCCAACAAAGCCGCTTTCCGTTTTCTTAATATAGCGAAGAAGTCTAGCCCATTTTCAGCGAACATGCCAGACGCACTACACCGCCAGGGTAGGCCACATACATTGTCTCATGTCCACCAGTAGTGGGGTGCTGTCAATCTGACAGTCGGTTGTTGAGCCGGTGTTGGATGGGACGGGCGCTTACGCTTGAAGGCTGGGTGTAGCAGTGAGCCAGTGAATGTCGTGGAAAGAGTCCTACATTACCGCTTCGACCTTCGTTCACTCAATGCGATGGTACCAATTGGGGCGGGCCTAACCCTGGTAGGGTTAGGTTTTACTTGTAATCCGAACCTGAACGAGTCTACTTCGGATTTCTTCGCAAGCCTGTGCAGGTCTCTCATTGTTTGTGAGGGGGTCCTCCCTTGCATGTACCTATGTGTATGGAAGCAATAAAGCATATTATTCACAGTATATATTTATTTATCAAATCATAGGTTTATATTATTTAATTCAAAAATACAAAAACGAAGCCTTCAAAAATGTAAACCTAAAACTGACTTTAACCTTAGGAGGTCACACCTGGGACAAATCCTTTAAAGCCGCTCCGAGCTACAGACAGAAACCGCCGAACGATTCTCGTGTTCGAGAGTAGAACCGCTTTCTGCATCTGGAATCGGAGCCCAATATCGATGTCCAATTTTCCTTAAGAGCCTATCGTCCGATTTTGTGAAATTGTAGTTTTTTGAACCCATATTTATAGCACATGCAAAAAGATAACTCATGATTAAAAATATGTGTTGGAAAGAACAACTGTTACATAAGGACCCCATACCTTTCGTTTTTTAATAGAACTTTTAGATTTATGTAAAAAAAAATCTGAACCTGTCTATTTTCTTGAAAACAGCTTAACTTTGTGCAAATTTAATGAATATATTCAGTTAAAAAAGTGACGATATTATTATTATCTTAGGTTGCTTATATCTTTAACTGTGACCCCATACCTCGAAACTAGCAAAATTTCAAAATATTTTATTCAAATTAATTAACCAACGTAAATGTCGCGCACGGCGTCCAATTTTCATACAAACGTTCATACATATTACGCGCCCAGCGAGCGGGTCGTCAGTCCCGTCCCGACGGAGCTGCCGCGCGGACGTTTCCGACGTGGGGTCTGTGGATATTTCGTTTGTACTTACGACCTTTCGTTATGAAAAGGATTTCTCATCGGTGTACCGCACAATGTGAAGTCTCGCAAGAAGCGTGCTCTATGTTATTTTACTATAATAGTATTGCAAGATAACTTGATTTGAATAGAATTAAAGTTGTCATTTAAACTTTATCGTTATATATGTGCCTCAATGAGATTGGAAGGTACATTAATATAACACCTGAAGGCTTTTTTTTATGTAACTGGGCATGGATTGCTCATACCAATCGACCGTCATTATATTAGCCTAACATACCACATGGGAACTAGGTGCCATGCCAGGACCTTCCTCATATTGCTCGGCTACATTGAACGGTGTGGAACATACGGACAATTTTCATTGCCGCTTCGACTAACATTCATTCAATGCAATGGTACCCACTCGGGCGGGATTGACCCTAATACTTAGTATTAAGGGGACCTACAGTTTTACGTGGAATCCGAACCACGGCTGGCCTCAACGGTGGTAAAATTTAACCCACCTAGAACCGAACCGTGCTCGGAGTTGCTTTACTAAGCTTATTGAATCTCAAGGCGTCGCGTCACTGGGCGACCGAATATAGCGACGCTTACAGTTGTTTTCCTATACGTGTGCTCACGGCGAAGTGTTCGTGAGGCTTGACTGGAGAGGGTGCGCGCAGGGCACGCGGGGTGAGAGGTTTGGAGCCGCGGCTTCCCCGAACATTGGATTGTAGCTAGGTTTGCGGCGTGCCGCGTTGTAGCGCTTTTATATTGCAATGATTTCTGTACAAGCCATTTATAGCATATTTCTTATATCTATTATGGTTGCCAACTATTATATTGTATACGAATACATTATTAATATTACCTAATAAGATGTTCAATGTATTTCAAGGTACCTAATATATAAATATATGAATACAATATTTATTAAACATGTCGATACAGAATATTATCACCACCACTACAGAATGAGGTGTTTATTTTGATAAACTAACAACACAGGGCTATTTATGTATTTTACCATTTAATATTGCTGTGCATAATAATATATTTTTAAATTTTCTTTAATACTTTATTTCAATAGTGTCAACCGCTAATTTAGTTACTAGTAATTGAAATAGATTATAATTGTGTATATAATTACTGAACCTACTGAAAACTCGAAGGCGTGAAATAGCCGCCGCTAGATAACTATGTCAATAATAATACATGAGAGAATATTATATTTTTATTTCTAACAAAGTAAGTGCTGTTTTTATGGATCCGTAAGGTTAGGTTCTATCTAAAACTCTGAAGGCTTATAGTGTAGTAACACACCATGTTGCAATGGTGCACGTTGTAATTCAAAACACCACGCTTCGAAACGCGACAAAAAAATAATCCACCCTGCAACCAAACTTCTTTTTATTGCCAGCGCGCGCACTGACCAAAAAAACCGGTTTAACTGAAACAGAAGAAGTACAATCGGATTGCTTTGTTGCAATGCCGGTGAGCAAAGTAAAAAAAAGACACACAAATCCTACAAAAAAGGTAATGAATGTATCACTTTCGATCTCTGCAAATTAAAAAAATTGTAAAGCAGGTACCCTCATCGATATACCTTTCAGTATTTTTAATTTTATAAATTAATATCGAAAAATCTCGATCCTCCCACTAAGCTAGCTTATAATACAAAAACTAAATAACCCTTCACATTTTTAGTCAACTCAAAACTAGGCCGCCGTGCACGACACTTCCGCTCAATTCTGCTCTAGTGCATCCTACTAATATTATAAACGCGAAAGTTTGTAAGTATGCATGGATGTTAGTTACTCTTTCACGTAAAAACTACTGAATGGATGGACTGATATAGATTATACATCAGAATAACACATAGGCTACAATTTATAAAGATATTGTGTGAATTGTCCAAAATATCAAGTAAGCAGGTAACAATTTACCTCCTGCGAGATATTCTGGGGTGCGGTGCCAAAACCGCTAAAGTTACACGTATGTTATGCATGATAGAAATGTTTATCTTAAATAGTCCTACAAAAAAGTCCGCCACAGTATACATCAATATCTTATGTGTAAGCCATTATAGCCAAAACAGTGAACCATAACTACAATAAAAATTGATAATTTATTTCAAATGCACATTTGGTAGTAATAAATTGATTCCTAAATGAAAATAGATACTTTTATCCCTTCTGGTGTAACATAAAATGTTTGATCATCCCGACATCAGTCCGAAACGAAATTGACCCGAGCTTAGCCGGGTACCTCAGCTAGTATTACATATTTTTGATTGAACTATCACCGACCCACTTGATCGGACTAGGAATAAAAACATAAACGTAAGGAGTTAATTCGTAAGTTATGTACGTAGTTTATTTTAGATGTATTGAAAATGCCAAGGTGTTTGCATAGATAACACAAATGTGAATTTGTAACATATTTCAAAAGAATAGGCCAGCTGCGTGCCATAAAATATCACGAACTAAAGGCGGCCGGCGCCGGTCGGCAATGTACTTTACTGCCGTAAAAACGCACGAGACCGAGCTCTGCAACATATTTTCTGAAATCAAACCACTCGCTTTCTCCTCGTTTAAAAATCTTTTCAATCTTTTAGCGGCTCGTAGCCTTGTGGCGCGGAAACTGCCCTAGCGTACCAGAGGCCTGGGTTCAATTTCGACATGCACCACTGTCTTTATCTTTCCGAGTTCGATAAGTGCATTTCGTCACGAATGCGAGCTACTCCTTCGTTCGGAATCCATGTAAAACTGTAGGTCCCCTTCCCCTACTAGGTGGTTGGGTTTAAGCCCGCCCGGGTTGTTACCATCGCGATGGATGAAATTATGGTCGAAGCGGCAATGAAAAATTGTCCGTGTTTTCCATCCAGTTCAATGTAGCGCTGCTCATAAAGGGAACGTCCTGGAAAGGCACCTAATTCCTTCGGGAATGTGGTGTATTCATAACGGTAGTTGTGTAACATTAGCCATCCATGTCAGGTCGCATAAAAAAAAGTGCACACATTTTTGCTATGAAATACATATTTCAATGCGCTATTGTGTCTTTTAAAAAAACTTCACAATCACTCTAATAACCCGTTAGGATTCTATGATTCAGATAGACATGGTAGCATGATTTTACAAAGAACACGGTTTATATCCAGGCTCACTTGTAATAATCACAAACATGTGGGATTATAACAATGAAATAATACGTAATAATTTTATTATATTTAAAAAAATACATAGTCCAAGTCCACCGTGCATCGTGATCCAATGTGCGCCGTGTAAATGTCTTACATTTGTGTGAGTGAGCACGTTGTGTCAATGTGTTGGGGCAATATTTTTTTCCCACGGGTGGACGGCGTAGCCTTAATGTTTGGCCAAATTTTTGGAACAACGCCGTTCGTAGACATAACAATTGGCACGATGTTGGTCTTCCGTGCACGTTTTTCAAAGCACATTATTATTATTATTATTAGTATTAATTCTGGATTAAACAATAAACGAAATTTCATCAAAATGCAAAATGCAGGGGGGGGGGGAGGGGCTGCGAAAACCATGCCGACCGGCCAGAAGCCTAAGTCCACTTTCGAGCGTTAGTGTTATGAAATAGCCCCGGAATCACACAATACCCGACCTACCCCTGATTTCACCACCTCTAGCTACCTGAAATCCGATAGTTAACTTTCAGTTACATTGCATTTTTGTATGATGTAACCGAAAGATAACTTTGGGATTTTTGTAACTGGAGGTGGTGGAACCGGGCGCTAGCCGACTATTTTGTGTGATTCCGGGGTTATCTCATTATGCTAACTCTCGAAAGTGGAGTTATCTATTAGCGGACTTAGCGTGGTTTTCACCAAGTGCTGATTTAGGGCCTTTATTACTAATGTGCTAATTATCTTGCCCTGATATTGATTGCAAGGTCCTTAATATGTGGCGATTAAGCTAACCAGCAGTAGGTGAAAAAGGCCCTTAGTTCAGTGCTTCTTCACACCATATTTGAAGGAGCCTAGTTTGTACGCTGGGGGAAATACTTTGGGACATGTTGGCTATACCACACAAGTACCGTTATGATATTAGCCCAATACACCACGTTCCAGAAGGAATTCGGTGCCATCCCAGGGCCTACCCTTTATGAGCACTGCTACATTGAACTGGATGGAAAACACGGAATTGTTTTCATTTCCGCTTCGACCTTTTTTCATCCAATGCGATGGTAGTAACCCAGCCGGGCTTTCACACTACCACCTAGTAGGGGAAGGGGACCTACAGTTTTACATGGATTCCGAACCATAGACCTAGCATGCGCGCGCAGCGCCCTTCCGAACCATGGATCAGCAGAAAGTAATTCTGTCTGTCTGTTGCTAAACCGCTGAACCAAGATTGACGAATTTAAGTATATAGATCATACATGAAAAGGATGGAGAGATGGCATCGAACGCGCCTACTATGGGACCAGCTGTCTCCAATTTTAAAAACCCGCCAAGTGCGAGTCGGACTCGCACACTAAGGGTTCCGTACGATCGTACAGGATTTACAAAAAAAAAACCGGCCAAGTGCGAGTCGGACTCGCACACGAAGGGTTCCGTACCATGGTAGAATAAAAAAACAAAAAAATCCCGTTTTTTGTATGGGAGCCCCCTTTAATTTCAATTATTTTGTAATCTTACCTATTTGTTGTTATAGCGGCAAAATTAATACAAACTCTGTGAAAATTTCAGCTGTCTACCTGTTACGGTTACTGAGATACAGCCCTGTGACAGACGGACAGACGGACGGACGGACGGACGGACGGACGGACGGACAGCGGAGGCTTAGTAATAGGGTTCCGTTTTCACCCTTTGGGTACGGAACCCTAAAAACTACCAATCTAAATCAAACTTTCATGCCACACGCAAATATATTTGCAGACGTATTTGAGGGATTGTGTGGGTGGGAACTGACGCTATTTTAGACGCGGTAACGGAATTTTTACTGTTTGGCATACGACGCTGCGCGGCGCCGCGCCGTGCCTCCACCGGATTCCTATGCAAAGATATGATCATTTAGACCATATAGCGGAGACGCGTTATCGACTGCATGGCACTTTTCTCTTCAGTGATAGAGATAATCTGGACCTTGAAGAACGACTGGTCACATAATGTAGATACCTTTGCCGCAAAAAATAAAACTAGAAGGGGGTGAAATAGTGGATGAAAGTTCGTGTCGGGATCTTATAAAATATCCAGGAAATATCAGTCCTGCGCACCATTGACCCGACTGGAGCCGGGTTACTCAGCTAGTTATCTATAACTACATTCATTATAATTGTGAACATACAGAAAAGTGTGTTAATTAAATATGGAGCGATTATATTGCTGCCACCTGATATTTCGCTTACACAGAGCCGTCAAACTGACATTTGTCATCCACAAAACTACTAGTGATGTACACGGAATAAAACTTCCGGACCCATAACTTGTGGGTCGAAAAACAAATGCGAATCTGAGCTTGCCGTGCGGAATTTTCGTAAAAAATTGTGATTTTGATCGTGCATCGACAATACTTCAAGTTTTTACTGTCCATTGTGATAAGTGCGTCGACACACATCGGGAATTGTATTGGTTAGTCCCAGCGGTGACATGATATGACCTCGAAAGAGCCTCCTGACTTGGACGACCCCGGAGGCCATCATTTGCCTCTGGGGTTTGTTCTTGCCAAATCAAAACTCCACTCTCGGAGCAGTAATTCATTAAGCGATGAATTTAACACGCCTCCTGATCCGTCATGTTTCATAGAAGTCAGCAACAAATTTCAACTGTTGTCTGAAAATGATGAACCACATTGTTCTGGGAAAAGAAAAAGAAAATCGAGACGCTTACAACCGAAAACAAAACACAATCCTATTGACTTGCATTCATCCAAATCCTCGATAGTTTCTTCCGAGATTGATAACCCTCCATCCAAGATTCCAACTCCTGGTCCTCCTCCACATCCTGCGACTGAAAATAAAGATAATAATGACTTGACAAGACTATACAATATATATGATAAGGGTCCCTTTATTGTTCATGCACAAAAAATTGAGTCAAATCCAACGTCTGGCACTATTCTAAATCCAATCACTTTTGGATTACTATTGCGTCAGAATAATATTACTCATATAAAACGAGATGGAATAAAAAATATCGGTCGTAATAGAGTATCCATTGAGTTTGACACTTATGACGGGGCAAATCATTTCCTAGCTGAAAAATGTTTGTCAGAGAAAATGTTCTAAGCATTTATACCTACCTTTAATATTACTAAACTCGGCCTTGTAAAAGGTATCCCTCGTGATTGGTCAGTCGAAGAAATTTTGAAAGAAGTTCGCGTGCCTGATGGCTGTGGACCTGCCATTAAAGCCAGGCGCTTAAATTATAAAGTAAAACAAGAAGGCCCTCCGACTTGGAGGCCATCCGAGTCCGTCGTTTTAACTTTTGATGGTCAAAAACTTCCCAAGAGAGTATATGTTGTGAATACAAGCCTACCAGTTGATGTTTACGTCTATCCAACCATCCAATGTTTTAAATGTTGTCGTTTTGGGCACACCCAAACTCAATGTCGCTCCAAACCGAGGTGCTTCAAATGTGGTCAAGAACACCTTGGATCTACTTGCAATGTCGAAGATTCGTCAATTTCCTGCATATCTTGTCATGGCAATCACTCTGCCATCAACAAAAATTGTCCAGAGTTTATGAGACAAACATTAATAAAAAGCAACATGGCTGAAAAATCTATATCGTACGTTGAGGCTGCACGAGAAGTACCGACAGCTCGACGGTCGTATGCTAATGCGGTCTCAGCTCCATTGTCAAATATTCAACCTATAACTAAATCGTTTAAAAAAACTATTTTTTTGAAACCTAAACCGAGACCCTCACTTTCACCGGGATATAATGTTTCGGCCCACAATGCAATCATCAACGAATATACCCCCCCCTCTTCTAATGGTTGTGCCTTCCTCGATGAAGTCAATAGTCCTGCGACTGTTGACCAAATCAGCCAGTTGATTTCAATATTCATTAATTTGTTGTCTCCTAAATCTTCTGTACCGTCCAACGTTGCCAAAAAAATTTCAGACATTTCACATATAATTCAAAATATGCTTAGTAATGAAGACTCTGTAGGTGAACTTCAGAGTATTCAAAAGTAGCCAATTCTAATTTGTGGTTTATTATTATTATTATTTATTTTTATATTTATATATACATATATTTTATTATTATTATTTTTTTACTTTAAAATTTTTCATTTCTGAATATAAAAATGGATTCCAAAATTTTACAATGGAATAGTAGAAGCATGTATCGTAAAAAATCTGAAATTTCTTATTTACTTAATAAATACAATCCAATAGTGTTTGCTATTTCTGAAACATGGTTAAAAGCAGATCAAAGATTTAGAGTATCTAAATATATTACTCTCAGACATGACAGACCTGACGGATGGGGTGGTGTCGCCCTACTTATAAATAATTCATACCCTTTCTCCTCCATTACCTTGCCCCCTTTTGGTGATAGTATGAATGCTGTTGCTGCCTGGGTGCAGGGTATAACTTTTCTATCCTTATACATTCCTAAACCATCTCCATCCATAGTTCATGAACTTAAAGCTCTCATATCGTCTCTTTCCAAGCCATTCATTATATTAGGTGACTTTAACTGCAAACATGTAGTATGGGGATCTTCAATCAATGATAGCTTTGGCAATAAACTTATAGATATCATGGATGATCTTAATGTATGCCTATTGAATGATGGATCACCTACTCGTCGAGTCTCGCCTTATCAAAATGTTAGTGCCATAGACCTTACATTATGCTCCCCTGACATTGCTCAAATATCTTCATGGACGCCGTTATCCTCCACTCATGGTAGTGATCATTTTCCATTGCTTATTACCATTTTTGCCCATCATCAAGTACCACCTAAACGACAACCTTTACAAAAATATAAAGTTTGCAATGCCGATTGGTATACTTTCAAATCAATAGTAGACAAAAATGTCATGAACCTTGCTAAACCCTCCATAGAAAATCTCCAAATAACATATGCTAAATTTGTCGAGTCATTAATGGATGCAGCTGATAAATGCATCCCCTTAAAGAATTCTGCTTTAAACAAAAGGCCGTCTCCTCCTTGGTGGAATTCCGAATGCACAGGAGCTATAAAAAATAGGAAAAATGCGGAAAAAATATATACTGAAAATATGTCTGAAAAAAATTTTCTAGATCTTCGTAAGATTCAAGCTCAAACATCTCGAACATTGAATGAAAAAAAAAAAAGAAGGATGGCTCAATTTTTGCTCTTCTATTTCTCCCCAAACACCTCCCTCGATTGTATGGAAAAATATTAAACGTTTTCGATCCGTTTTCAAAGATGTTCCTCCCTCAAAACCTATGTCTGATGTTTGGATTGAGGAATTTCTTAATAAATTGGCTCCACCTACAATTCCCATGTTAACAGAAACTCCATTTCGATATGATTCATCATCATTTAATGATCATATGGATACTCCATATACTATACAGGAATTAAAACTCGTTCTAAGTCATGTTTCTGATTCCACTCCTGGAGTTGATGGTGTACCATATTCTTTCCTAAAATATTTAAATAATTATTCTTTGGAATATTTTCTAGAACTGGTTAATCTCGCCATAGACTCTGGGGAAATTCCAAAATCCTGGAAAATTCAAATTATTGTTCCCATTTTAAAACCAAATAAAGACCCTAATTCTGGAACTTCATACCGTCCCATAGCCTTATCGTCAGTCTTATCCAAAATAACTGAACATCTAATAAAGAATAGACTAGAGTGGTTTGTAGAAAATAAAGAATTATTGTCTAACACTCAGTTTGGATTCAGAAAAGGAAAAAGTACAATAGACAACCTTAGTATTTTCACAACAGATATTCGCCTCGCATTCAGCCGTGACGAGTCTGTCGTAGCAGCATTTTTAGACATTTCTGCTGCCTATGACAATGTTCAGCTACCAACTCTTAGACAAAAATTACATAATCTAAATATCCCTGAAAAAATTGTGCTTTTTATAAACAATTTACTTGTCCAAAGAACTATTGAGCTAAGAACTGACTATGGTCAATCATTGACACGGACTGTCTGGAAAGGTCTTCCGCAGGGCTCTGTTCTTAGTCCAATCCTATACAATCTTTATACTCATGACATTGATCGAAGTGTTAACCCTTTTTGTAGAGTTTTGCAATATGCTGACGACCTTCTTATTTACATTGCCAGTAAGTCTTTCACTAATGCAGCCCAATCAATAAACACTTCAATAGAATCACTAAATAATTGGCTTTCAGTCCATGGATTAGAATTATCTGCAGCAAAAAGTAAAATTGTCACTTTCACCAGGAGACGGGCAATTCCAAACTTCATCATCAATAGTCATGGTTCCCAAATTCCACATGAAAATAAGATAACATTTTTAGGTGTAATATTAGATGCAAAAATGACAGGTGTACCCCACATGAAGTTAATTTCTGAAAAATGTGAAAAAAATATTAATATAATCAGATCCCTCGCTGGCGTATGGTGGGGAGCTCACCCATATTCCCTGAAACTCATTTACAATGCTCTTATTCGAAGCCATCTTGATTATGGTACTTTTCTGTTTGAACCTGCTAATTGCAAAGCCTTGAATAACCTTAACTTGATTCAGTCTAAATGTCTCAGAATCATTACAGGTGCGATGAAGTCGTCCCCAATTAATACTTTGCAAGTTGAGTGTGTAGATCCCCCTTTACATCTACGAAGACAATATCTCTCTGACAGATATCTATGCAGAGCAATTCAGTTTTCTAAACATCCCATAATTCCCAAGTTACAACTGCTATCGACATACACGCTGAACAAAAAATTCTGGGAGAACAAAGTCTCTCCCAGATTAGTTAAAAGTTACCGCAAATTTCGTAACCTAAAAGCTCCTACATATAGATCTGAAACTCTTCCCTTATTTGAAACACCATATGAAGCTTTGGTTCATTCTCCTACAGTTCTTACTCACATCGGTATTGACAAAGAAACTCCTGCTGCTAATGCAAAATTTAACGCTTGGATTCAAGAAAAATACCCAAATTGGCATATTATATACACTGATGCTTCAAAACTATCCTTGGATGGTAGTGTAGGCTCAGCTTTCTTTTATCAAAATCTCAATTTGGTTTGTAAGATGAAAAGTCCAACAGAAGCTTCAGTTTACACAGGGGAGGTGTTTGCAATTCTTGTAGCATTACAATTCATTGAACGCAATACATTCTTGAAAAATATCCTTATACTGTCTGACTCGAAGAGCACTCTGCAATCAATTCTTCAAAACCCTTTCAAAAGCCGAATTCATAATCCTTTAATTATGCAAATTAGACATTTATTATATGATTTTTTTATAAATCATATTGACATAGTAATAGCTTGGATACCAGGACACCATGATATAGCTGGAAATGTCATTGCGGATGAATGTGCAAAAGACGCTGTAATAAGAGGAGATAAAACTGTTTATAAAAACTATTGTTATGACCTTGCATGCCTACCTAAAGTACAGCTTACTCACACATGGCAAAGATCATGGAAAAGATCTAGCGAACACAAAGGCAGGTATTACTCAAAAATTCAACCAGATATTCCAGCCAAACCATGGTTCTTCAAAGTAAATTTAAATAAAGTAGAGACATCAATCATATGTAGATTAAGAATTGGCCACATATGCTCTCCAGTTCATCTTACTAAACTTCGAATAAAAGATTCATCATTATGTGAATGTGGTCTAGATGAGGGCACTGCTGATCATATACTTCTTGCATGTCCTCTACATGACAAATCCACTCCGATTTATAGTAATTTATCAAAACTAAAAATACCTTTGCCCACTAATGTTCAAACTCTCCTTGCTACCTTTAACATCTCTCTGTTAAGAATAATAGCTTCATTTATTAAAGCGAATAAAATTAAACTATGAAAGAATAAAAAGAAATAAGTATATGTAAATATATTGGCACAAAAATCTATCATTTCACTAACGAAGCATTTCAATGAAATTTAAGCTTACCTTTAACTGAGACTAAATATGCATGAAAAAACGACAATGAGCATATGTCAAAACTTGACACTGGCAGAATGAACCTCAGATGAGACCAGTTGCCACAGAGTGGGTTTGATCCTCTCTATAAAGAAGAAGAAGAAGAAGAACTTGTGGGTCTAATACGTTCATGATAATGAATGTACGTTCAGAAGCGTACTTATCACAAGAGCTGCTCTCTTATTGGGTGGAGTTTTGAAATAAATTTCTGATTGGTGTCCTCACTTATTTTTTCACATATTACGCCGCCGCGGCCGCCGCAACGGTCCAGTCCCTGATCCGAATGATTCCGGATCGACCTGGCCAGTCATGACAAACGAAATGTACATCACTAAAACAGAATCGGCTGACTCAACCAAAATCAATCGATGCTTCTGATATTGTGAATAATCAGTTAATATCAGTGCGTGCCGTTGTTTAGATTGGTCAGCGAAGCAGCATCCTGGCTGCTGTTGCTTCACTGCGCGTTTTACTCGGCGTTTCGCGCTCGCCAGGCGTTCGATTGTAAGTGAGGTTATGTTTTTGAAAATATTGCCTCCATGACATCACAGCTGGGCAGGATGTGAACCATTACGACCTTGGGTGAACGAGGAACTCTCTAGCCTTCCTTATGTATTGTATTGTAATGTATGTGTAATATGTTTCTAAGCCACATGCTAGATACCAACAATTGTTATGCATTTTACTTATCCTAATTTCTAATTTGTATTCCTTATTTTGGAAAAATATATCGAGAAACAACAAAACAGAAGTGTTCTTTTATGTTTCGAAACAAAGACATAATTCGAGTAGGTAGAACACAAACCCAAAGCCTGAAAGATTCTCACTGACCATTCATGATAGTGAAGAAGATGCTTTGACTAGCCCTCCCTGACCTGACTTTGCATGATTCCAAAGAAGAAATAATGCCTGTAATATAAGTGCCTCTCAACACGTGCTTGCACAGGGCTGATGATAATGACATGAGACAACATACAAAGTTTCTTGTATACGACCAGCGATCATGGAAGTACAGCAGTAGAAACTGAAACTCGCTTGCATAGCGGCACTTCATGCACTGCCAACTAGTAGCCAAGAAAATGTAGTGAGGTTTTGTCCATACACTTTTAAGTATCTAGTCAGAAGCCTCTTAGTGACAAGAAATGGTTATCACAATATACTGGGACATTTTCTTTGAGCGTGGAGTGCACTATCTCTTTTATGTTAAGCGCGGCATATGGCGCACGCCAGGGCCTCACTAAAAAGGCGCCCATGGGCTTTCGGACTTTCACAGGGGCTGCGAGAACCATGCCGGCCGGCCAGGTGCTTCTTCACACCATGTTTGAAGGACCCCAGGTTATACTTTGAAGGAAAAACTTCGGCAGGGAGTCGATTCCATAGTTTACCGACCATATAGATTAAAGATCTAGAGGATCGGTGGGTTCTTATTTTAGGAATGTCGACGGTGAATGGGTGCATACCCTGCCTGTTCCGCGTTGTGCGGTGGCGGTCTCTGGTTGGTATTTGCATGGGTTGGTTTATAATTGTTTTGTAGATATTTTAATGTGGAAAATATGTAAGGTATGTTATGTTTTATTCTAGATATTGCTAGATCTGATATATTCTAGCGGTGGCATTGATCAATCCACTACTTACGTTTTAAACTTATTTTGTGACTGGCAAAATATGTTTGCCAGTTCTTATATGCATGGAAATAGAGTATGTGACATTTATATTTTTGACATAGACCTAGCATAACGATTCTTGACATGTTTAAGTGTAGGTTACCTACCTATGAATGCAATAAAACAATACAATACAATACAATATAATACAATTACTTTTGTAATTAATTCAAAAATGTTGACGTTGTGCAAGTGTAAATCAGTGTACCTAAGGACGAATAAAGAATTTAATTGAATTCTGGTTATTACAGATATCTCTTCTTTCTTTTTTAGCGAAAAATAAGTACGGATATCACTAACCATAGATTGTGCACTCCACGCTAAAAAAAATGTTATCTTTTGAAACTTCTAGTCAAACTACACTAAGTTACTTCACAAATTATTTTAATAGCGGATACGATTAACTCAGTGAAGAAGAATCCGCAAATAAAACTTCACCGGCATATAGATTAAGTATTAAAAAAAAAATTGGTTGTTACATCCTCTAATCTGGATACACCGTTAATCTGACAGAACATTCTGTGCATTATGTATTTAAGTGGTCCGCATTATTGAGGCCCAACTGTAAGAATAATCGAATTCTAATAAAAACCGAACTGTCAGCTCGATTTTGTGTCTGATTAATTGAAAATAATTGACATCAGGTAATGCGGTTTCCGTCTATGTCTTAATTTTTCTCATAACTTGTAGGCTAGTTACTACCTAAAGATTATTGCGTCGGGTGCATATGAGATTAGTCGGGGACACGTTTTCTTCGGAATTGAATGCTTGGGCGCCTACTAGTAATGTGTGGACCCTGCAGGTCGCTCCTATAGGCTAGTTACTATCACAATAAATTACCTAAAGTTTGAGCCGTGGGGTTCCATATGTCAGGAATACATCTTTGTCGGAATTTAATGCGGGCTAGCTTGGGCGCCTACTAGTAATGCGTGAACCCCGCAGGTCGCTCCATTCCCGCACGTTCAGCATGCAGGCGGCCGGCGTCCCCGAACCGTGCCCGCCTCCCGGCGGGGCGCCGGCGCGCGCCTCCGACACGCCGCCCCCCGGCGGGCACGTCGCGCGCCGCTACGACGCCGTTGTCAAGTCGCAGGAGGACAAGCGACTGTACCGGGGGCTCGAGCTCGCGAACAGGATGAAGGTGCTGCTGGTGAGCGAGCCGGGGACCGACAAGTCGGCCGCGGCGCTCGATGTTAACATCGGTGAGTGTTTAGGAGCTCTTTTTGTGGCATACTTGGATGTGTAGTAAACGCACTTGTTGTAAGTATTTTATTATTTTTATTATTCATATTATTATATATTGTACCGTAGGGCACTCTTTCACTTCTGCCTACCACGCTGGGAAGGCGGTGTAATGATATGTATGCATGTAAAGGTTGTCTGTCAGGAACTTGAATTTTAAAAATATAAATTAATTCACTGTACCAATATTTTCTTTCATGTTCCGATGTACAAATTTTCATTATTATTATTATTATATTTTATATGCACTAGCAGCTACAAGCTGATGCGTGTATTTTAAATATTGAGTGCACTGTATTTTTTTTGTAATTAAAGTTTTGTTTTTAAGTTTAGTTTTTATTTATTGCTTCTCGTTTTTGATATTTGTCCAATTTGTTTTTAAAACTGTTCACTGAGTTAACACTTATCACTTTATTATTATTATTCACAGTATATATTTATTATCAAATTTTAGGTTTACATTATTTAATACAAAAATACAAAAATAAGCCTTAAAAAATATAAACCTAAAACTGGAAAAAAAACCTTACGGAGGTCCCACCTGGGACAAATCCTGTAAGACCGCTCCGAGCTACAGAGACAGAAACCGCCGAACGATTCTCGTGTTCGAGAGTAGAACCGCTTTCTGCATCTGGAATCGGAGCCCAATATCGATACCTAATTTTTCTAAGTGTTTGGCCAAATTCTTTGGGACAACGCCGTTCGTAGACATAACAATTGGCACGATGGTGGTTTTCCGTGCACGCCACATGGCGGTAACCTCGTGGGCCAGGTCTAAATATTTCATAAGTTTCTCATTTTCGGCTCGCTCACCAGCAGCACCTTCATCCTGTTCGCGAGCTCGAGCCCCCGGTACAGTCGCTTGTCCTCCTGCGACTTGACAACGGCGTCGTAGCGGCGCGCGACGTGCCCGCCGGGGGGCGGCGTGTCGGAGGCGCGCGCCGGCGCCCCGCCGGGAGGCGGGCACGGTTCGGGGACGCCGGCCGCCTGCATGCTGAACGTGCGGGAATGGAGCGACCTGCGGGGTTCACGCATTACTAGTAGGCGCCCAAGCTAGCCCGCATTAAATTCCGACAAAGATGTATTCCTGACATATGGAACCCCACGGCTCAAACTTTAGGTAATTTATTGTGATAGTAACTAGCCTATAGGAGCGACCTGCAGGGTCCACACATTACTAGTAGGCGCCCATTATTATTATTATTATTGTCTCGATACACTAGCAGCTTAAAGCTGATGCGTGTACATCTGAGTTGGTAAAAAGTCTAAAGTATATGATTTTCTGTATAAGTGTCAAGTCTGTTTTTGAAGCTGTTCACTGAAGCGGCACTAATTACTTCCTCCGGGAGCCTGTTCCACGACTCAACCACACGATTGGTTATAAAGTGTTTCCTCGGGTTTGAATTGCTTGAGGTTCGGTTCAGTTTTAGTGAGTGTCCACGTAGGTGATCATTGGTATTCATTGTGTACATCAGTTTGAGATCTGCCACATCATAGAGTTCTGATAAAATTTTAAATGTTTCAATGAGATCGCCTCTACGTCTTCGTTCCTCCAGCGTGGTGAGGCCCAAGGCCTCTAGACGGCTTCTGCCAATTTATAAAACAAAACAATAGCGCAGTACAACATGTTCCCAAACTGTATGGATTGGTCCTTTGCCTACCCACTGACAAAACAAAGTTGTATTTGGCCGGTAGGAAGTAGTCTGTGCCTGTGACAGCAATTTTAGGAAAACTTTCACGAAAAGAAGTCGCGTATTAGTACCTTTTGACAAAAGCGCCACGCTTTGCGCAGTCTCAAACAGGCAATGCCGGCCGTGTAGGCATGTGTGTGTGTGTATGCAAAAGTGACATTTCGATGATGGCACACGGAGAAGCCGGCCAGCGCCGACCAGCGAGCACCGAGAATAGTGAGAAGCTCTGGTTCAAGTTGGATCCAGTAGGTTATGGTTTCTTTTGGACCCGCGACTGCCTTAGGACTCCTTCATCGAGCGATGAATACCACCCGCGAACATTCTCTGTGTGTGAGCTGAAGCGCCGATGACTTTCAGGTTACCTGAGCGACCCTGATCACCTGCCGGGCTTGGCGCACTTCTGTGAACATATGCTGTTCCTGGGCACTGAGAAGTACCCCAAGGTAAATGCTGTAGTACCTCCTCTTCATTTTTTTTAATATGTTTTTTTTTTTTATGTGACTGGACATGGATGGCTAATACCACACCTTCTGTAATGGTATTAGCCCAACACACCACATGGGAACTAGGTGCCATGCCAGAACCTTCCTTATATTGCACGCCTACATTGAACTGGATGGAAAACATGGACAATTTTCATTGCCGCTTGACCATCGTTCATCCAATGCGGTGGTACCAACCCGGGCGGGATTAACCCTACCACCTAGTAAGTAAGGAAGGGGACCTACAGTTTAACGTGGAATCCGCACCACGGCCAGCCTCTCTCAGCGGTCGAATGGTCACCCATCCAAGACTAGACCGGACCCAGCGTTGCTTAACTTCGGAGAGTGTCGCGCCACTGGGCCACTGAGGCTTTTATTTATTTATTTATTTATTTGATGAACGAGCAGCCTAAGCTGATGTGTTCATGTCTGGGTTCACTGGTGCTTTGTTATTACGGTTACTTTAGTTTAGTGTTTTTAGGTGTTTGTCAAACCTGGTTTTAAAATAATTGGTGGTGGGTGCTTTAACGACATCTTCTGGCTAAATAACCGGACATGGATGGCCTACTGTCATGATATTAGCCCAGGCCACTGCATGGGAACTAGGTGCCATGCCAGGACCTTCTTTTCATTGCACAGCTACATTTCTAACAGTTTCTAACTGCTTAGACCGTCGTTCATTCAATGCGATGATACCAACCTAAGCGGGATTAACTCTACCCTCCTAGCAAATAAGGAGGGACCTCAAGATTAACTTTGAATATGAAACACGAACAACCAATCCCTTAGTTGTCTCTTAAGAAACGTAGACTTTTTTTACGTGCAGGAACCCACACAGGAACACACATACTTTGGCGGCAGCGCCGGCGAGTGAGTTGGCGTATGCTTTATATCTTACTGTTCATAAAAACCTAGTTTATATTTATATCAAGTACGTGGTGTACTGAACCCCCACTTATACCAGGACCCTAAATATTAATTCTTGCCTTAATAATACCTATGTTAAAAAAACCTATGTAATAAAAAAAACACCAAAAAAAAAACACCACTGTTAAGAAGTTAAATATGCTAACCATGTATGACGCGTATGTTAAGAAAGTGGCGCTGTTTGCGAGGTGCAACACATCGGAATACAAAACACCATGCTCCACGAGGCATAAACACTTATTGCAAACACCAAGCCACAACACTACGAAATTCCAAAAAGGCCTAAAATGCAAAGGTGCCATGATTTATAATAAATTGCCTTCTGAGATACAAAACATAGAAAGTGACCAAATATTCAAAGGAAAGTTACATTCATGGCTCCTAAGCAAAACCTTTTACAATTTAAACTTTTTCCAAGACTAAGTAATGCGATTTTAATTTGACAAATGTGAATTTATAATTTTTTTTTTTCTGATATTTAATGTATAATTTGATTTATTTTATTTTTAATTTATTTTGTGTTTTTATAACTTTTGACGATGTGTACACAAGATCTAACGTATAACTGTAATGTTCTTGAAATCACAGAATAAACAATTTTGATTTGATTTTGATTTTGAAAACAAAACACATATTAGTATTAGTAATGCGTAAATATGTAGTGATTCATAAGTATGATAACAAGATGACTTGGCTCTTCAATGTCTCTGCGTATTCATGAAGTCATCGGTTTTCCTTTTTAGTAACTGGCAGTCAAATGCAGTAGGTACGTATCTACAGGCGTCCGATTACTTGGGTGAACCGATAAACTTTTCATTGCCGCTTCGACCGTCTTTTCATCCAATGTGATGGTACCAACCCGCTCGGGCTTAAACCCTACCACTTAGTAGGGGAAGGGGACCTACAGCTTTACATGGATTCCGAACCACGGTGCAGCTCGCATTCGTAACGAAATGCACTTATTCAGCTCAGAAAGAGAAAGAAAGTGGTGCATGACCGGAGGAACGATTTGAACCCATAACCTCTGGCATGAAAGGCAAGTCCTCTAGCACCTACACCATGAGCTGTACTGTGCGTGTTGCCGCGCTCACAAAGGAAAGCTTGTAGCATGGTACCTAATCCGTCCGGGAATGTGCTGTGTTGGGCTAATATCATGACGGGAGGTGTGGCTTAGGTATCCATGTCCATCACATAAAAAACTGGCCAAGTACGAGTCGGTATCGCACACGAAGTGTTCCGTACCATCATACAAGATTTAACACAAAAAATCAAGTTTTTTGTACAGGTGGCCCCTTTAATTTTTTTATTCACTCAATTCGTCTGTATGTTCTTTTTTTAACCGATTTCAAAAAAAGGAGGAGGTTATCAATTCGTCTGTATGTTTTTTTTTTGTTACCTCATAACTTTTGCCTGGGTGAACCGATTTGGATGTTTTTTTTTTTAAATGAAAGCTAGTGCTTCCGAAGTGGTCCCATTTTAATTTGGTTTAGTTCTGACAATGATATCCATGAGCAAATCATATAAGTCTTAAATTTGCATTAAGTATGTGCGCGACATATGGACGAATAACTCAATATCACGCCAACCGATTTCGGTGATTCTTTTTTTATTGGAAAGGACGTGTACAAATTAGTAAGTGTACTTCAGATTCACTAAAAATAAACAAATAAAAAAAATTTTAACAAAAAAAATAACCGACTTCAAAGAAGAAGCACTAAAAAGTAAAAAAATAATTGCCATTTTTGTAGTTACGATTTTTGTTATTTTTTGAGTCGGTGTCAGCCAAGGTAGCCAAGGATCTCTTGATTGGCGCAGCGCGTGCCCGGCTGACGCCGAATCAAAAAATAACAAAAATCGTAACTACAAAAATGGAAATTATTTTTTACTTTTTAGTGCTTTTTCTTTGAAGTCGGTTATTTTTTTTGTTAAAATTTTTTAGTGCTTTTTTTTTAAGTCGGGTATTTTTTTGTAAAAATTTTTTTTTGTTCATGTTTGTTACCTCATAACTTTCGCCTGGGTGAACCGATTTTGATGATTATTCTTTTATTTGATAGCTGGTGCTTCCCATGTGGCCCATTTTAATTTGGTTTAGATCTGACAATGATATCCTTGAGAAAATCATAAAAGTCAAATTATGTGCGCGACAAATGGACGAAAAACTCAATATAACGCCAACCGATTTCGATCATTCCTTTTTTATTGGAAAGGACGTGTACAAATTAGTTAGTGTACTTCAGATTCACTAAAAATAGAAACTAAAAAACACAATAGGTAAAATATAAAAAAATTAACAAAAAAAAAACCGACTTCTAAGAAAAAGCACTAAAAAGTAAAAAATATTTGCCATTTTTGTAGTTACGATTATTGTAATTTTTTAAGTCGGTGTCAGCCAAGGTAGCCAAGGTTCTCTTGACTGGCGCTGCGCGTGCCTGGCTGACGTCGACTCAAAAAATTACAATAATCGTAACTACTAAAATGGCAATTATTTTTTTACTTTTTAGTGCTTTTTCTTTGAAGTCGGTTATTTTTTTGTTAATTTTTTTATATTTTACCTATTGTTGTTATAGCGGCAAAACAAATACACATCCTGTGACAATTTCAGCTGTCTACCTATTACGGTTCATGACATTCAACCCTGTCACAGACGGATGGACGGACGGACGGACAGCGGAGGCCCGGTAATAGGGTTCCGTTGGCACCCTTTGGGTACGGAACCCTAAAAAGAAACCTAAAAATATCTCATGTAACTTGAATGCTACCTGACGAGCTGTTGAGTTGTTTACTTCACCCTCTAAGGTTACCCCCAAGCGGAACACCCTGCCCAACAGAATACTTCACTTGCAGGAGAATGAGTACAACAAGTTCCTGTCGGAGCACGGCGGCTCGTGCAACGCGTCCACCTCCTCCGACCACACCACCTACTACTTCGACGTGCTGCCGGACCATCTGCCCGCCGCGCTCGACATGTACGTGCACTATTATTGTATTGTATTGTATTGCATTTTGTCAAATTGGTAGACAAGCTGCCCTCAGACAGGTCATTTTTAGGGTTCCGTACCCAAAGGGTGAAAACGGAACCCTATTACTAGACCTCCGCTGTCCGTACGTCCGTCCGTACGTCCGTCAGTCCGTCCGTCCGTCCATCTGTCCGTCCGTCTGTCACAGGGCTTTATCTCGTGAACCGTAATAGGTAGGCAGCTGAAATTTTCACAGAGTGTGTATTTATTTCGGCGCTATAACAACAAATAGGTAAAATTAAAATATAATAAAAATTAAAGGGGGGGGGGCATACAAAGAACGTGATTTTTTTGTTTTAAATCTTGTACAATGGTACGGAACCCTTCGTGCGCGAGTCCGACTCGCACTTGGCCGATTTTTGTATTTTATTTTGTCAAATTGGTAGACAAGCTACACTCAGACAGGTATTTTTTTCTTATTTTAAGGCATCGATAATAAGCATTTACATTAGGGCGTAGAACAGAACAACAGCAAACATACATGCAGCTTCCAATTTCTGGCATATACCATCGTCAAATTTACTAAATGATTAAAACTAAGTTAAATATGTCAAGGTAATGATTAGTCAAGGGTTTTATGATACTAGATTATCATGGGCATTTCAAAAATTCTTATTATAAATACTGTTCATCTGTAGCAAACTCTGCCTACTATAGGTGCCTATTATTATTATTTCGGAATTTGGAGACCCTCCAACACCGAGTATTGCTCGCATTTGTGGGACGGCTCAGCTAAGCAAATGCTTGGCTCCGGCTTGGACCCGATACACCGTCGGGTCGTGCGTCTAGTTGACGACCCCGAGGTATCCTTGAATTTGGTGACCCTGCAACTCTGAAGGGATGTAGGGTCTCTCTCTGTGTTCTATCGTCTCTTCCATGGAGAATGCTTGTCCCTCCGTCCCCTTTCTAACACTGCTCGAACAGGCAGGGAATGGTACAGTACCAGCACTGTGAGTAAATTGCAATAGGGATGTGAACCTGCAAAATAATATCGACCATTTAAGTTATTATATCTTTAATTTTCATAACTATTACTTAAATATTCTTATAAAGGAAAATCAAATAGATATCATTACGATTACCAATGTTGGCTTGTGAGAATGAATATTCGGTCTCGGGATTTCCAGCAATTAACGAATGCCTCCTTCATTTCTTAAATTATATGTTTAGGCACATATACTAAATGTTATAATAAAGTTAATTGCAGTATCATCTAGCTTTTTTAGGGTTCCGTACCCAAAGGGTGAAAACGGAACCCTATTACTAAGCCTCCGCTGTCCGTCCGTCCGTCCGTCTGTCCGTCTGTCACAGGGCTGTATCTCATGAACCGTAATAGGTAGGCAGCTGAAATTTTCACAGAGTGTGTATTTATTTTGCCGCTATAACAACAAATAGGTAAAATTAAAAAAATATTAAAAATAAAAGGGGAGTCCCATACAAAAAAACGTGTTTTTCTGTGTTAAATCTTGTACGATGATACGGAACCCTTCGTGTGTGAGTCCGACTCGCACTTGGCCGGTTTTTAGGGTTCCGTACCCAAAGGGTGAAAACGGAACCCTATTACTAAGCCTCCGCTGTCCGTCCGTCCGTCCGTCCGTCTGTCCGTCTGTCACAGGGCTGTATCTCATGAACCGTAATAGGTAGGCAGCTGAAATTCTCACAGAATGTGTATTTATTTTGCCGCTATAACAACAAATAGGCAAGATAAAAGAATAATAAAAAATAAAGTGGGGGCCCATACAAAAAACGTGATTATTTGGTACGGAACTCTTCATGTGCGAGTCCGACTCTCACTTGGCCGGTTTTTATAGTCAGTTAACTTTACACCGCTGAAGAAGAAAGTCGAATCAGTCGAGTAAAACTGACAGTAATCTTAGGTGAAATAGAATAATAACAATCGGCTTGGATTCACGATATTTGTACGTCGCCCTTTTTTTCATTTTTGGTGGTTATGTTTTCCTTTTTTCGGTTCTCAATACTGTTTTTCGACTAAAAAAGTGGTGCTCACCACAAAAGTTGTCAATTACTACTCACGAAAATGTATGTGGAAGACGATCCTTTTAAGGTGTACAGCAAAATGTTATTAAAATGTTTTGCTCCAAATATACAATGGTTAATGTTTGGAAAATTATTCCGTTGAAAGCTCTATATGTGCAAAAGATCTTGTATTTAGGTTATGAAACACCTTCCGAAATCAGATAATCACCTGTGCATCTGTATGAATGTGTTTTATTTTAGAGAAGATTGCCTATTATTAGATTTTTGCTTTTCCTTATTGAAATGTTATCGATATAAAAGTAAAACTCTGGTTTTTACCCTTCCCTATCCCTCACCTGTCAAAAAACGCTTCTTAGAACGGCTCGACTATAGATGTTATTTGAACATAGTAGACTGAATAATTATGCGCATAATTTTGTTAGCTCCGCGGCAATCTCATCGCATTAAATGTGTAATGACTACTCAAATACATTTTCTCATAATGTAATGCTGCACGTGCGATAAGTGACATTGTCACAAATTGACCTTGAAGAAATGACCTTGTGAATGAATTGCATGCATACCAAATGTACAACTCAGTCTGAATTATATGAACTACATATTTGGGGGATATTGTGCCGTGTAGTTAGGATCATTGCCTACTTAGTTAACATCACTGATTTCTTATTTAAGATGTCTTGTTTGATTTACCAGTTTTTAGATGAAAGATGTACTCCATGATGTAGTTAAAATAAGGTTTAGAGCCATAGAAGAACTTTTATTTGTTTTCAAACAAATTTAAATGTATTTGACCAGCACAAAGCATGAAGCGAAATATTATAGGTTATGTTTTTATGATATTTTCTTTCCCACGACTTCTTTTGATGAGCATGAATTGAAACCAATAATTTTAAGAATAATAAAATTGCATCATATAAATTTCGTAGGTTAAGTAAATAAAATTATAAAATCTATTCTGTTTTATTTTGTATGGTATCTGACAGATCTTTTAGGTGAGCTTGCTTAGACGGGCGGATGTTATATCTTCCTCCATGCAGGCACGACACAGAGGGCTGTCTGTTATTCCTAGTTTTTTTTTTTTTTTTTATTCTTGACCATGGATACAAGTCCTTCAGTCGCAAAATTAAATTATATACATTGTTATTCCTAGATTATAGAGGTGTTTACTGAGCGGACAATGTCTTGTTATTGTTCCCACCTTTTTACGTAGGTTGATTCTGTTTACGTGCAACAATATGTGTGTGAGGCGCTAATCTAGAGACGGGGTAGCCTCTTTGGCCTGCTCCCAGTCTTCCAGTTGTGTAAAAGGTAGAGGTACAATGTGCTCGGGTTCCCTTGACAGACACTCGATCGCTGCCTCTGTGATTTTTATTTTGCGAAAAGTAAGGTAATTCCTTT
Source organism: Incurvaria masculella (assembly GCA_946894095.1). Lineage (NCBI taxonomy): Eukaryota > Metazoa > Arthropoda > Insecta > Lepidoptera > Incurvariidae > Incurvaria > Incurvaria masculella. The sequence continues at coordinate 26,542,326 of OX335644.1, read as the reverse complement.
TAAACCACTTTAATACGGCTTGGAGTCTTAATGAATCGGTTTAAGGCTACACGAATCGGTCCACGTACACAAACAAATGAGTGATGTAGCGTAAAATTTTCGCAGAGGGAAGTCGGGGAAAAAAAAATGGGGTCGAAAGCATATTATCTTAAAAATTACTTGTGAAATCTTGCAACTGCCAATTACGGTATAGTTAAACTTGATTTCGCTTATCTCCCGCAGCTTCGCGCAGTTCTTCATAGCGCCTCTGTTCACTGCCGAGGCGACGGATCGCGAACTGAACGCCGTCAACTCGGAGCACGACAAGAACCGCTCGTCGGACACGTGGCGGCTCGACCAGCTCAACAAGAGCACCGCCAGCGCCGACCATCCCTACAGCAAGTTCGGCACCGGTAGGCGCACCTTGTCAACGTGAGAGAGCTCTCAGTGGTCACAGTATGTCTCGCCGCTGTTCACTGCCGAGGTAATCAAGCGCGAATTGAACACCGTCAACTTACGCAACCTGTCGCCTATTACCAAAACCTGTTGTCAAAATAACCGACCAACCCTAGGGTAAGGCTCTTTCCGACGCATCAATGTCGCCTTAGGGCGCCTACATTGGCCATATGAGGCAGTCACACCTAGTTGAACAAACACAATTATACCTGAAAACACACAATTATACTGTTGAAGTGGTCCTTTCGTTGCAAGATTTCTGTATACCAATAGCATCCTGGACTGTGTGCAGGCAACCGCGAGACCCTGGAGACGATCCCGAAGGCGAGCGGAGTGGACGTGCGCGCCGAGCTGCTCGCCTTCCACGCGCGCTGGTACTCCGCCGACATCATGGCGCTCGTCGTGCTGGGCAAGGGTGAGTTGGTTAGGAGCCTCGAGGAACGTGCTCTACGCCGTCGAAAGATGGCGTTGTTTGTATTTTAACATTGCAATGCACAAAGTACAAGATTGAATGAATAAAAATGGTTAATACCTTTTTTGCAATGTGTATTTGGGTTTTAAATGCATCACAAGATTATAAATCTCGTGATTGGATCTTTTCCAGCTTGTCATAAAAAATACAACTACAATTGTTTTTTATTGTTTATTGTTTATTCATCATCCATAGACAGTACACTGCACTCGGATTTGTCATATTTTATCATTAGCCAGTTCGGGGAAATCCCAGCAAAGAAGAACTGGAAAGAAACTCCGCTGGTTTTTTTTTTTTTTCAACGTCCACTTAGTCTAAATTTACAAAAGTATTTAGACTCACAGATAAACACGCTAAATTAATATGAATTGACGAGAATCAGCCATTCATGTCATATGCAACAGTTCATGACAAATATCAGTTTATTAGTAAAGACCATGCCCGCCATCTAGAATGTTGCCAATTGGAGCAAGCCAGTCCCCACAAACAGCACCCGTTCACGAGCATCACGCCAGGCACAGCCATCGCCTCTATCAACCATATTTTAGGGAAAGAGGAGACCCGAACCCAGCGTCGCCGCAAGTAGGGACCTTAAAGCGATGCACTACTCCAGTGGCAACATGAAAAAGTTGTGAAAGCTCTGTACGATTTAGTTTTAATACGATTATTTCTGTCATGAACTACTACAGTGACCTGTAAACAAAGAGTCAAAATACAAAATACATTATTATTCTTACAGCTAAAAAAAAAACTATTTAATATTACACTTTAAATGCTACCACCTACAGAAAATTAAGAGTACAATGGTTTGAGAGCAACCATATACGAATAAGATTCCTGAAAGAGATTCTGACCAACACCTACTGTTAAATAATGCTTTAATACAGTTCGGGTGTACAGAGCCCTCGTCATTATTGATACGAAATTGTATCAAATCAATATTATTTTGTTAGTAATTTCATACTATATATGGTTATAAATTAAATATGAACATTCACCCCTTTAGCATACCGACTATGTAAAATGTAGTAACGAAACTGCTTTAAATCTGTCCCACACTATAGAAACATATCGAATAAGTTGCATTTTCCTCCGCCTGGGATTCCTTATGACTGCATCTCTGTCCGTATGGTGTCACCGATATTAGCGATAACTTAAAATTGTGTTTTTCTTCCAGTTAATCCAACAATTAGCTCAGCCATAGTCCGCAAATCCGCTGGCATGGCGCCTCGCTGAGCGTGGTCACGCGAGGCGAGGTGTTTATGGCTTTTCTGAGCACCTTTGGTCCTCAGTACACATAGCCACTCATACCGGCTTTTTAATAAAAAAAATGCGGTGTGTTGGGCTACTATCAGGATGTTTGGTGTGATGTTAACCACCCATGGCCGGTTACATAAAACCATAAAAACATAAGCATCGGATGCCATAAACTTTAAAAGCCTCCAGAGTCATTCTGTCACTTGCAAGATTTCACTAAAAGAATTATGCACGAACAAAGCGCAATTAAGGGATGAGATCAATGCATCTCTCCCTGCCATAATTTACCACATGCACCAGCGAACAGCATTTACAGATTGCAGCTGCACAAATATAAGTCGGAGAAGAAAAAAAAATTGTATAAAATAATCGATTCCTATGGCAGAGTCCCTGGACGAGCTGGAGGCGCTGGTGGCGCCGCTGTTCGCGGCGGTGGAGCGGCGCGGCGTGGAGGCGCCGAGCTGGCCGCGGCACCCGTACCCGCCGGCGCTGCGCCGCAAGCGCGCGTACGTCGAGCCGGTGAAGGATCAGCGCTCGCTGTCCCTCACGCTGCCCGTGCCTGACACCAGGGAGCACTACAAGAGCGCGGTGGGTTCCGTTTGGTTACGTTAGGTTAGGCTGGACACATGGAATATTACTCTCGAAACCAAAGCCTGTGCTACTGGAAAATTAAGGCAGGACTGAATCATGCCAAGGCCCTTAATGGATCTTTCCCAGAAAAGAGTATTCGAGCTAATCAACCTTGGCCAAAATCAACTCAGAGCTTTAACAGGGCACTAGAACCTTAAAAAAACACTGCACAGGACGAGGTTGGCAGATACAGATTTATGCAGGTTCTGTCTTGAACAAGAGGAGACACCGATATCCACCTTCTGTGCGAATTCATAAAACAAATACCATCCTTGGGGGATAATTACTTGACCCAGATTACATCAAAGTTATCACACCTCAAAAAAAGAACTTCTTGGAGGAGGCAGGAATTGAGGGAAATGTCACAAATCACAATAGATCTGAAATGGTCGCAGTGACAGCGAGGCTAAAAAGATCGCTTCCCAACTTCAAATAATAGTAATAATAGGTTAGGTTCATAGATAAAACCGGCCAAGTTCGAGTCGGACTCGCACACGAAGGGTTCCGTAGCAACGTATAATATTTAACACAAAAAAAAATTATTATTATTTTTAACTTTTACCTATTTGTTTTTATAGCGGCAAATTAAATACACACTCTGTAAAAATTTCAGCTGCCTACCTATTACGGTTAATGAGATACAGCCCTGTGACAGACGGACGGACGGACGGACGGACGGACAGCGGAAGCTTAGTAATAGGGTTCCGGTTTCACCCTTTGGGTACGGAACCCTAACAAGTAGAAATAGCATCTAGTACTATGAGACCCGCTGCCTCCAATTTTCAAAAAACCATTAACCCAGCGTAAACGTACATTTGATCGAACTAGATGTCTGATGACCATTGGCATTGTAAAATTGTGTTTGTTTTCCAAGTTATAACGTCCGAAAGTTCGAATTTTTCGCGCGTTTTATACAATATCTTTGGAGGTGGATTACGCAATGATAAAGTAAGAACATCTTAAAAAGATTAGTCATCAGACATAGCTTATTTAATCAAGATTTATAATCTATTTGGTTTTTGTTAGATTTTTGACTGCAGCAGACGTGGTTTACTTTTAGCTATAAGACGTTTTAAATTAAAATTTTCGTAAATCTTACCAAATCATACACTATGCACATTGTCTTTTTTGTGGACATGTTGCATCTTCCTCATCACGGAGCCTGTCTTATTCTTTGAAACAGACAAGGTCCCAGAGCGCAACAGCACGGTTTTGTACCGTGCCCACAAACGAGTTCGGCCCGCCGGGTTGGGCCGCCTTAAATGATGTTTCGATGTTTCGAGCGGCCGCCTAGTTCCCATACAATAATATGGTCACTTTGACCATAAGGGAGACGCGACATCGACCGCTGAGACCGAGGAGAAGTGCTCCTTACTTTCTCTTCAGTGGTTAGGTTAGGTTAGGTTAGATACTCGCAGGGTCGCCGGTGGTGGATGTTAGCGGCGGTCTCCACCATCGCGTGTAGTATATAACATTCCTGTAGGAGTTACGTGCCATGCCAGGAGCTTCCCTTACACCGAGTGTATGCTTCTCTTTCAGCCGGGGCACTACCTGTCTCACCTGGTGGGCCACGAGGGGCCCGGCAGCCTGCTGTCGGCTCTCAGGAAACGCGGCTGGTGTAACAGGTACTTTTATTTTTAGTTTTATGTACACGGTATACAGAAATCTGTAGGCACAATCGTAAGGGGGTGATTCTGTAGACGAACCCTGACATGTTTTGAAAATATGAAATTTACGCATCAGCTTCAAGCTTCTATTGATATAAATAACATAATAATCAAAATAATATTTTTTTAGGGTGGTTGCAAAGGTGGCCTAGACAATGTTTATTATAAACTCTACATAAAAATTGATAGACCTATAGGTACTAATTAATAATAATTTTCAGAATTTAAGGTAAAGCGTGCTATAAGAAGTTTTACGCTGTCAGATGGAAGTATTTTTTTTAAACCGTAAGATGTTGCAATAAGGATTTTTATACCTTTAGATAGCGCTATTAGAAGTTTTATTCCATTAGATAGCACTATGAGAAGTTTTATACAGTTAGATGGCACTGGCCAATGAACCTGCCAACGTTTGCCAACCGCGGTTCAATGGGGAAAAAAGCACAACGCTTTAACGACCTCTTTCAAAACTTTTGAATCTGTTCCGTTTTATGCTTTAGGGTCTAAGCCACATATTGCGATAAAAAAGCAGTTTTCTTCCCATTTCACACCATACATTCCAAATTCAAATACGTTGCAAAGCAACCAAAGTGAAAACAAATGACTGCACCTCCTGGCTTAATAGACAACGAACGAGACAAAACAATTGCCAACCGCAGCTAAATTGCTCGTCGCCCCAGAGTTGAGCTTCATTTACTTCTCCATCAGAAAGTTATTAGTGTGTAGCCGCTCGGGGGAACGGCAGAACGTCTAATATGCAGATCGTATAATATCATATTTTAACAAAATTTTAAAACCATGCACAACGTATAATCGGCAGATCGTATAATTTTATAAGTAGTGCATGAAGAAGTTTAAAAAATAAAATTACTTATTTCTCCATGCATAACGTATAATAGTCACTACTTATAAAATTATGATCTTTATTTAACAAAAAAAGAAAACCATGCATATCATATAATCCAAAAACTTTTCATACGATAAGCGCCCTTATGAATATACCTTTAAAGCGTATACTCGCACGCGACTTTTCGATCGTCTCAATTAGCGTAAGGTGGCCTTGTTACTCTTTAACAAATATCGATTCGTAGCAATTTCAGCCTTAAATGTATCGTTATTAGGGCGCTTTATGCAGTGCTTCTTGGCATATTATACGTTCTGCATGGTTTTCTTTTTTTGTGAATTCACGTTAGGAATATTATACATTGTGACTATTATACGTTGTGCATTATGCAAAGAGTTGATTCTATTTTTAAACTTTCTTCATGCACAACGTATACAATTATACGTTGTGAATATTATACGATATGCATGGTTTTGATTTTTTGGAAAAAAATACTTTTATACGTTGTGAATATTATACGTAGTGAATACGACTCAGCCGCTCTATCTGTAACTTGTTTTATAACAATGCTCAGCTCATTCTTTTTTAATGTAAAACACTTGACTGTAATCTTGAGGTTGCCTCCTATAGGACAAACCTAGTTTAGTATAGGAGGTAACATTCACTTCTGTAACTACTGTTTTTATCAAATAAATAAATAAATAAAAAATAAAAAGATCCGAACAGTGTCCCACGTGTGCCCGCAGCCTGGTCGGCGGCACGCGGAACGGCGGCCGAGGGTTCAGCTTCTTCGGCGTTCAGGTGGACCTCACCGAGGAGGGCGTCAACCACATCGACAGCATCACCAGGCTCGTCTTCGAGGTGAGCGCCGCGCATTGTCAGCCTCAGTGGCCCAGTGGCGCGACACTTCGGCGATCGCTCTCCGAAGTTAAGCAACGCTGGGTCCGGTCTGGTCTTGGATGGGTGGCCATTCGACCGTTGAGAGAGGCTGGCCGTGGTTCGGATTCCACGTTAAACTGTAGGTTCCCTTCCTTACTTACTAGGTGGTAGGGTTTATACCGCCCGGGTTGGTACCATCGCATTGGATGAACGATGGTCGAAGCGGCAATGAAAATTGTCCGTGTTTTCCATCCAGTTAAATGTAGCCGTGCAATATAAGGAAGGTCCTGGCATGGCACCTAGTTCCCATGTGGTGTGTTGGGCTAATACCATGACAGAAGGTGTGGTATTAGCCATCCATGTCCAGTCACATAAAAAAAAAAAACCTTCCCACCGTAGCGTAGATTAAAGGAATTAAACGGAAATAACACGTTCCGGCAGCTGATGCGCCTGCCGCGCCACTGCAGCGCGTCAGGTATGTTCTTCGAGGAGCGTGTCGACACTTTTAATGCTATCGTGCGAAACCGGATTGCCCGATTTTGGTCTGGAATCAGGTTGTGTTCCAATGCAATTATTTGTGGTAGCTGATTGGTTCCACTCAGCAATCTTTCAGAAACGGAATGGGATTTTGCTTTCGTGACTGATTTTATCTTTTCAAATGATTGTATTGATCTTATTTTAATTTTTGTTTAGTAAATGTCTTAGTTATGTGTAAAAATATTGACAATTTATGGACCTTGGGTCTGCCAATAAACAATTATTATTATTATTATAAAGAGGAGGGAACTACGAGGAACTTAGAGCAGCTCGTTGCCTAGTGGTGCGTGGATTGGCCTAGCGTACTGTAGATCCCTTCCCCTACTAGGTGATAGGGTTTAAGCCCGCCCGGGTTGGTACCATCGCACTGGATGAAAAGATGGTCGAAGGGGCAATGAAAAATTGTCCGTGTTTTCCATCCAGTTCAATGTAGCCGTGCTCATAAAGGGAAGGTTCTGGCATGGCACCTAATTCCTTCGGGAATCTGGTGTATTGGGCTAATATCATATAATGAATGAATGAATAAGTTATTTATTGTGCAATAAAGAAAACAAATACAATTACAAGAACTATTCAAAACAACAACAAACTTACATAAACCTTACTTAATCCATGTCAGGTTGCATAAAAAAAAATGCAACATACAAAACTTGCTGAAAACTACTTATTTCCACTGGTACGACATTTCTAACCTTCACCATATCCCGTCACTGCCAGAACTGCATAGTTACACCGACATTAAACTAAGCTTGATTCAAAATTTTGACAAGGTAGACTTGAATTAAGTGATGTTATTCTAAATAAAAAAAGATATATATCATTGGTTTCTATTAATGTATTCTGAAAAGTAAATAACAATGCCATTATCCCTATTCAACACTTGAATGTCCTGAATACTTAAAAACAGTGCTATTTCATTTATTGTTTACTGTTTATTGTTTATTTATCATCCATAAACAGTACACTGCACTGGGATTTGTCATATACCATTAGCCAGTTCAGCAATCCCAGCGAAGAAGAACTGGCAAGAAACTCCACTGGAAACGCCAAAAGTATTTGCCACTGCTTACAATCGCAGTTAAAAACACTAAATTAATATGAATGAACACACAGACATTTAAAAAAAAAAAACTCAAACATTATTGATTTTAGACCCCATTTCACTGGGCCAAATTTGTTGCAAATTCGCTCTAGAATGACCCCTTAGAAGGAATGTATAGAATTACCAAACAGCCTGTATATACATTCGGATGGTGTGTGTGGTGTGTTGCGGCGCAGTACCTGGCGATGCTGCGGCGCGAGGGCCCGCAGCGCTGGGTGTGGGAGGAGCAGCGCGACCTCATGGCCATGGAGTTCCGCTTCAAGGACACGCAGGAGCCGCGCCACCTCGTCCACGGCTGCGTGCACAGCCTGCAGGTCGGCGTTCCATGTATTCGTGTCATAATAACATTCTTGCGAACCTTCAACGTTTGGTGCGACGCCTTGCTATTCGATAAGCTGGCAGAAGCACCTCTGAACGCGGTTAGGTTCTGGATGGGTGACGATTTTCAACCGTTGAGGCTGGCCGTGGTTCGGATTCCACGTAAAACTGTAGGCTCCCTTCAGTTTCAGTTTCAGTTCATGAGTTAGGCCCACCGGGTTGGGCCACCTTAAGCTGCAATGCTCAAATGTATTTTAATCATTTTTTGGGCACACCCACATCATTATGTTACAATGTATGCGCGTAGAGCTACCCGGTGGAGGAGGTGCTCAGCTACCACTACCTCATCAGCGAGTGGCGGCCGGAGCTCATCACGGAACTTCTGGATCTGCTCACGCCGGACAACGTGCGCGTCGGCGTCATTGCCAAGTGAGTGAGGTCGTTCGGTGAAGTGTGGATATGAGGTAGTGAGTTAATGTGTATGTGATTGTGTGTCCACGGTGGCGTATGTGTATGAAACAAATGTTTCCAAGTTTTTTTAATGTTAAGCGCGGCAGATGGCGCACGCCAGGACCTAACAAAAAAGGCTGTGAGTTGATGGGTCTAAGGAAATGTACGTCTCAACTTGTTCAGCGGAGCTCTTGGCCCTTAGGTAGATAAATTATTAAACGCTCCTCGTAGTTATGGATATATTGTTCTAATCTATACGGTACAATATTGTCAAGTGAGGTAATTAGTGATTGATGGATGAGATAGTGAGTGAATAGCAAAATGTTCTATTTCTCTACAACAACAATACACATGTACAACTATAAACATTAACACACACACACCATCACATGCGCACACACCCTCACACATCCCCATCACAGGTTGTGACTGAAAACCAGCATCGCCAGACTGCTGCAGCACGCTGCAGCTCTCGTAAGTGCGAACCATCACTGAGTCATAAGCCTTTTCCCTAGGGTACTTTTTGTTTTATAAAAAATAAGTTCTCTTGGCTATGTATAATTGTACTCTATCGAATACATTATTTTCTATTCTATTCTATTCTATCTTCTACTTCTCGGAATGTTGAATACTAAGATGACTGAGGTAAATGTAAGAGAGTGTAGGTATGTGTGGGTGTGTATGTTTTCGATTGCCGACTCGATGTCTTACCCCTGTGCAGATGTTTCAAGGAGAAGTGCACGGAAACGGAGCGGTGGTACGGCACGCGCTACCTGCAGGAGGACATAGCGGAGGCCACCCTGGCGGAGTGGCGCGCGGCGGAGCCGTCCGGTGAACTCCACCTGCCGCCGCCCAACGAGTTCATACCGGCGCGGCTCGAGCTCGAGCCGAGAGAGGAGTGCACTCAGGTGTGCAACTATGTCACACACACCTCACATCTACACTCTTTTATGCACACTTCAGTGATATCCTTTAAGGCGGCCCAACCCGGCGGGCCTAACTCATTCGCGGGCTCGGTACAAAACCGTGCTGTTGCGCTCTGGGACCTTCTCTGTTTCAAAGAATAAGACAGGCTCCGTGATAAGGAAGATGCAACATGTCCACAAAATAGACAATGTGCATAGTGTATGATTTGGTAAGATTTACGAAAATTTTTATTTCAAAACGACTTATAGCTAAAAGTAAACCACGACCGCTGTAGTCAAAAATCTAACAAAAACCAAATAGATTATAAATCTTGATTAAATAAGCTATGTCTGATGACTAATCTTTTTAAGATGTTCTTACTTTATCATAGCGTAATCCACCTCGAAAGTTATTGTATAAAACCCCATACAAAAGGGGAAAGAAGATCACGCCTATATTTCTTGTCAGAGATCCAAAATTTTGCTCAATATAGCTTTATTTGATTGAACTAGATGTCTGATGACCATTGGCATTGTAAAATTGTGTTTGGTTTCCAAGTTATAACGTCCGAAAGTTCGGATTTTTCGCGCGTTTTATACAATAACTTTGGAGTTGGATTACGCAATGATAAAGTAAGGACATCTTAATAAGATTAGTCATCAGACATAGCTTATTTAATCAAGATTTATAATCGATTTGGTTTTTGTTAGATTTTTGACTACAGCGGTCGTGGTTTACTTTTAGCTAAAAGTCGTTTTGAAATTAAAATTTTCGTAAATCTTACCAAATCATACACTATGCACATTGTCTTTTTTGTGGACAGGTTGCATCTTCCTCATCACGGAGCCTGTCTTATTTTTAGAAACAGAGAAGGTCCCAGAGCGCAACAGCACGGTTTTGTACCGTGCCCGCAAATGAGTTGAGGCCGCCGGGTTGGGCCACCTTAAGCAAAGGGTGTCACTTAAATAATAATAATAATAATAATAAAATGTTTTATTGAGGCACACAGTCCTAAATACATGAAATATACAGTAATGTACAGTAATTACTAGTCCTTAGCATAATGAGCCTAAAAAATGTATTTACATGATTTACAGAAGAAAATAAAAAAATTAATAAATACAAATTAAAATTATAATTAAAATCAAACAGACAAAATCAAACAAATCGACATAGAATAGAAATAAAATAGAGTTATGAAATTACTAAACAATTCATAAAATGTCAAGAAAGAGATAGAGATTAAAATACACAATACTATGTTTACATTAAAATTTTTACATTTAAAATTACATTAAAGCATGCATTAACAGATTAAAACAAAATAAAATCACAATAATATAAATAATCAGAAATACATTTAACAATCTTATTATTCGATGATGCCACACGCTCCAGAAGAGACGCTTTAGATTTGCGGACGATGGCAAAGAAGTCGTCAAGCCGGTTTTCCGCGAACATGCCAGACGCACTACACCGCCACGGCAAGCGCAGCAAGCTGCGCAGAGCGTTATTATACTGCACCCGCAGCGAGTGCAGTGCTCGCTGCGTGTACTGGCACCATAATGCAGCGGTATAGAACGCCTGACAGTACGCTCGGAACAGTGTAATCTTCACCTGCCTGGAGCACTGCGAGAAACGACGGGCGAGCATATTGCTTCTCATCGCAATTGCGCGGCGCTGCCGTTCTATATCTTCATTGTCTGTCAGTCTGTCTGTAATTACGTGCCCTAAATATTTGAATTTTGTAGTAATTCTCAACGGAGAATCACGCAAAGTTATTGGCGGGATATTGTCAGGGCCGCCTCTGTATTTGAAGAGGACGACCTCTGTCTTCCGTCAGTTATATATAAGGCCATGTTCCGCTGCATACCGCTCACAGATACTCATCAGGGTGCGCATACCCTTCACAGAGGGGCTGAGTAAGACCATGTCGTCGGCGTAACTGAGACTATTGACACAAACGTTTTGTCAAACCATTTTGTCTCCATGCACGTATATATGAAGTATCTACAAGGGGTGGACTGTCCAAACAGCAGTTGGAGCACACACACCACACACACCACTACTAATACACACCAACACTATTTAACATCCCTATTTCACACTTTTATCATACAATCTCTCTACGCTCTCACTATTTAACACATTTAGGCACAAATTTCAGATTACTAGAAACCAGTCTTTACCATTGGAAATTTGCCTCTATGGTTAGTGATACTTTAAATGTCTTTTCAGCAGCACCACACGCCAGCCATCATCCGGGACTCTCCCAACCTGCGGCTCTGGTACAAGCAAGACAACGAGTTTTTGCTGCCCAAGGCTATCGTCAGTTTCGATTTTGAAAGGTGATGTTTGCTCGAAGGTGTTTTTCTTCATGGAAATATTGGCTTTTCCGGGACCCATCCCGGAATTATTTGCTCTCTGTTTCGTTAGTTAACCTATCCATGTCATCCCGCAGCCCACTCGCGTACTGCGAGCCGCTGGCGTGCAACCTGCTGTCGGTGTGGGCGCTGCTGCTCCGCGACTCGCTCGTCGAGTACTCGTACGCGGCCGAGTTGGCCGGCCTGCGCTACCACCTCACCAACTCGAAGCATGGCATCCAGGTACTAGTCTAGCATTTACCCTTAGTAATGATCTTAGCTCAGCACACCGCACTCCTGAAGGAATTAGGTGCCGTTTCTAGAAACTTTTCAGATATGGACATGGCTGCATTGAACTGGATGGACAACACGGAACAGTTTTAATTGCCGTCACAATCACCTTTTCATCCAATGCGATGGTACCAACCGGGGCGGGCTCAAACTCACCATCAAGCTTTAGCTTTACCAACCGCTTGCCTTCGTGACAAAATGCACTTATCTAACTCAGAAAGAGAAAAAAGTGGTGCATGAATTGGGCGGGGTTTTGAACCACGACCTTTTTTTTAATGTATAACCGGCATGGGTGGCTGTGCTGAGGACCAAAGGTGCTCTGAAGAGCCAAAAACACTCGCCTTGCGAAACCACGCTCAGCGAGGTGCTATGCCAGCAGATTTGCGGACTATAGCTGAGCTATCGAGCTTATTCAAATTACGCTATAGGTATGAGGAAAGGCATCCGCCAGTAGAGAGTTCCATATCCTGGCGGTGCGGCAGAGAAATGAGTTTGAGAAACGGTTCGTTCTCAAAAGCCTAATGTCAACCACAAGTGGGTGCTCTGATTCTCTGCGGCGGGTGCTCCGGATATAGGTAGGATGGGGAGGAAGGCAAGCTCAGGTATGGAAGGCAAGTTCACGCGCCCCTGAGCAACGAGCTCTTATCGACGAGGGACCATTCGGCAGATCACAATCGAGGGACACGACGACAAGCAGCACGTGCTCCTCGAGCGGATAGTGGAGCGGCTGTGCACGTTCCGGGCGGACCCCGCGCGCTTTGACATCATGAAGGAGAGCCACGGGCGGGCGCTGCGCAACTTCGAGGCGGAGCAGCCGTACCAGCACGCCGTGTACCACCAGGCGCTCGTGCTCACCGACCACGCGTGGACGAGGCGGCAGCTGATGGAGAGCGCGCCCGGTGAGCGAACATGCACACTCACTAACACACCCATTTTCACTAACACTTTTGTCACTAACACACCCTTTTTCACTAACACAACCTTTTTTACTAAAACAACCTTTTTCACTAACACACCCGTTTTCACTAACACAGTCTCTTTTACTAACACCCTTTTTTATGTTAAGGTGGCCCAACCCGGCGGCCTCAACTCATTTGCGGGCACGGTTACAAAACCGTGCTGTTGCGCTCTGGGACCTTCTCTATTTCTAAGAATAAGACAGGCTCCGTTATGAGGAAGATGCAACATGTCCACAAAAAAGACAATGTGCATAGTGTATGATTTGGTAAGATTTACGAAAATTTTAATTTCAAAATGACTTATAGCTAAAGGTAAACCACGACCGCTGTAGTCATAAATCTAACAAAAACCAAATAGATTATAAATCTTGATTAAACAAGCTATGTCTGATGACTAATTTAAGATGTTCTTACTTTATCATTGCGTAATCCACCTCCAAAGTAATTGTATAAAACGTGCGAAAAATCCGAATTTTCGGACCTTATAACTTGGAAACCAAACACAACTTTACAATGCCAATGGTCATCAGACATCTAGTTCAATCAAATAAAGCTATATTGAGCAAAATTTTGGATCTCTGACAAGAAATATAGGCGTGACCTTCTTTCCCCTTTTGTATGGGGAAATGAGCGGGTTGGGCCACCTTAAGCGTAGCATATGGCGTTACGCCAGGAGTGCCCGACGGCCCGAGAAGCTGCAGAAACCATGCCGGCCGAACAGGTGCTTCTTCACGCCATGTTTGAAGGACCACAGTCTGTGTTTGGGGAAATACTTCGGCAGGGAGATCATCCCATTGTTTACCGAACCCATAGTTAATGGATTCGGGTTCTTATTTTTGTGATGTCGACTGTGCGAAGGTAGAAAGGGAACGGAGGGACGGCTTTATGCAGCTCTGACGAGCATTCTCCATATTAAGGAGATAGAACACGGAGACAGATCCTACATCCTTTCGGAGTTGGAGGGTAATGCACTCCCGCTAAGTCCCTTTAAATGCAGTGTTAAAAAAAGCACCTAGCTGGGCGGCATTGTTTTCGCTGTTTTGCAAGTTCAAAAGCACATGGGTGTCGTCAGGCAGCGCTTTGATGGCCTGGCGTATGCCATATGTTGCACTGCACAAAAAATAAACATAGGAGGAAACTCTATCACCGTGATGAATATGAATGAATATAAATAAAATAATATCACTACAAAAATTTACTTGTAACCAACTTGGCTGAGACCTCAGATCAAAAAAGGAAGGAGATGCACCATCTAGCGAGCCTACTGTGAGACCCGCTATATCCAATTTTCAGAAACTACCAACCCAACTGAAACGTACATGCCACATGCACATAGTTGCAGATGTGTTGGAAGGTTCATGTGGGTGAGAAATGACTTGGCAATGCATGCATAGACACGCAGCCTGCTTCTAATACGATTTTATGCTCAATTTGTCCATACGGTCGAATCGCGAGCACTGACCGCATGACACATATTTATATTCCCTTCTGTGGTCGGCAGCCATGACGGTGGAGCTGATGGACGAGTACGCCGCGCGCTTCATGAAGCGCGTCCACTGCGAGAGCCTCATGGTCGGTAACCTGACGCGGGAGCGCGCGCTCGCCATGGCCGACATCATCGAGAGCAAGTCAGTATTGACATCTTTATTACGTGGGGCTATTTATCCGGATATTTGTTTTCTGCACTAAGGGGTCGATTTTTCAGTCCTCAGATAGTACTTATCGGACTGATTACAAATTCACGTTGGTCAAAAGACAGATAGTCGTTGACGGAGAATTGTATCTTCTGTCACAATTATCTGACTATAATTTTATCAATAAACATATGGACTTACTATATCTCATGGATAAGCTGAAGCGTAAATAAATCCATCGAATAGTTATCAGAATAGTTTATCAGACTATTGCAAAATCAAAACTAAGAAGACAATAAATGATCAAGCGGGAAATTGGCACCCGGTCACCCTACCAACCTCTCTCTACCTATGCATGTTGTAAATAATCCTTCCAATGATTTACTGGGGACTGGGGGGGGGGGGGACTACGGGGGATTTACTGCGAGAAAATCGCTTCTCGACTGAAAGATTCGTGAGCACGGAATTCCGAGAACGGGCTTACTTTGCTCCCGAGAAATTCCATAATTTGGAGATCCTCTAACTCTGTTGGGATGTAGAGTCTCTCTCTCTCTGTGAACTACTTTCTGTACGCCAGATAATGCTCGTCAGAGCTGCATTTACAATAATATGACTTCTTCACATTGCAGATTGCCAAAGGATGGCGTGCCGTTACTCTCGCAGCAACTGCTAGAGAACAGAGAGGTGGAGATGGAGCCGGGTATGCACACCGCGGATTAATAATACCTTTACTAGCCTGTACTCTAAATATTTCGTTACTTTGGTGCAAAAAGTATTTCTTAGCGGACCGAACTTTGACAACTGACGACGCCACTTGCCTGCTTAAATCTAAAAATACAAAATAGATCATCCTAAAAAAAAAAGAATATCTCTGGAACATTCGAGCTATACCTCGAAGGAGATAGTTTTCGAATGATGTGCCGTCCGGTGGCACCTTGAATTCAGTGGAGTTTTCTAGAAAGAGACTCCACTGATGTATAAGGTGCCCGAGCTCTGGGGACAGACAATAATTTTTGTATGCCATACAAGTGATACCGTGCAAACGAACCTAGTAATAGGGACTGTTTCTCAGAGGTGATACAAGTGATGTTCTCGCCTCAGACTACCCCCACTCACCCACCTATACCCAAAATAAAACTGGTCCTGCGTGTATGGCCTGAGCTGTCAGGAAAAAATTGCCTCATGGCAATATGATGGTTCGTTGTTGTTTCTTAGTGGTTACAGGTTCTGATAGCATAACGTGTGTGTGCAGGTTCGCACTACCTGCGCGAGGTGGAGAACTCGGTGCACCGCAGCTCGTGCGCGTCGCTGTACTACGCGTGCGGGCGGCAGGCGACGCGCGACAACGTGCTGCTGGAGCTGATGCTGCACATCATCTCGGAGCCGTGCTTCAACGTTCTGCGCACAGAGGTTGGGACACCGATAGCTTCCCCCGATCCAGTAGCCACCTAATTGCTCAGGAGCAGCTCTCCCACATTTTTTGTTTTTTCGTGACTGGACATGGATGGCTAACATCACATCCTTCTTCTTCCGCCTTTTGCTATGCACTGATGGACGTAGGCCTCCCCCAGACTTTGCCAAGTCGTGCGGTGTCCTGTATTTCTCCGCCAGTTGTCACCTGCTGACGCATATTGTCTCGCCAACGTGCAGGTGGTTTGCCGACGCTTCTTTTCCCTGTGTAGGGTCTCCACATCAAAACTTCAGTGTTTCATCTGTAGTCATCTCTGCGACATATGTGTGTGTACCCACTACCACTTAGCAACCCTATGCATAGCATCAGTGACCTTGGTGATTTGGCGTATCAGCGAATTTGGCATTGGGTCGCGCAGTAAGATGCCGACCATGAATCTTACGCAGTACTAATTGTGAGCGTCCACATCTCACAGGTGTAGGTCAAAACTGGCAGCACGCAGTGGTCAATCAGTCGGGTCTTGAGAGACAGGAACATCTCGAAATTAAAGGCAACTTTAATTTTTCAATGTGATATTATCCCAACACACCGCATTCCCGAAGGAATTAGGTGCCATGTAAAAACCTTTCCTTTATGAGCACGGTTACATTGAACTGTATGGAAAACATGGGTAATTTTATGGACTATATTTGATAACTATCATTAAAAACGCCTTCTCCCGCCATGTCAACCATGTGTCACTAACTGAGCCTCGCCGCACCGACCCTCAGGAGCAGCTCGGCTACATCGTGTTCAGCGGCATGCGGCGCGCGCACGGTGTACAGGGACTGCGCGTGATCGTGCAGAGCGACCGGAGCCCCAGCTACGTGGAGGACCGCGTCGAGGCGTTCCTCGCGTCCATGGAGGTGACCTTTACCGGTTTATACTGGTTAACGTTTTATTTGTGTAGTGGTGCCCTGGGCTGAAGGGTGCATAGGTGGTGAGTTCTAGTTGAAATGTTTAGGGTGGTTCTGTAAAAGATGTCTTTATCAAAGAGGGATGCGAGACGATTTAATAGAAGTGTATAAAATGCATACTGAGAAATACAACTGTGAAGCAATGAAGGAAATGTTCACACTTAATCATAACACTCACCTGCGTAGCCACACTCTAAAACTGAATAAAACAGAACACAAAACCAACACACGGAAGCACTTCATAACCAACAGAGTGGTTGACGATTGGAACCAACTTCCAGAGGACATTATAAGTGCAAACAACACTAATCAATTTAAGAATCGTTTGGACATTCTTTTGGACAGCTTGGTATTTCCCGCAACTTTAGGACTACTTGGCAAAATCCTTGAGAACCAATTACTCGATTTAGATGCGAATTGTATCTACGTCTAGCCTGATTCTACTCAAAACCTATAGGCTACATAATATAACGCTTCATTACCTGAAGGGTGAGTAGAGAGTGTTCAATTCTTATAACTTGCGAACCACTAACCCGATTTATGTGCGTATTTTATCAATGTATAGGATCTCTGGGAGCAGTCAGGTTCGAGATGGGTTACTGTTTTCGATGTTGAGGCTAGCTGTGGATTGGAGTCCACGCAAAACTTACCTACATTACACGTTACTTACTTACTAGGTAAACAATGTTGCAGTGCAAGTGCAGAAAGGTTCTGGCGGCAAATGCTTTTTTTTAAATAGCCACCAAATGTCAACGAAGCTCTAAATGGGAATTATTGGATGTTACTCACTAAATCATGCTATTTCGGCTCGAACGATCTTGATTAAATTTGGTAGATGGATACATTGTCCTGGACCAGTTTAACCCTATTTTGGACCAGTCATGTGGGCTATTTTTTTATCCACGAAATAATTTAGCCGACACTAACCCGAGCGGAGCCGGGTACCGCAGCTAGTATAAAATAAATAAATAAAATAAAATATTATTCTGAAACCCGATTTAAAAACTTTTGTTCGACGTCTCACATCATTTGACCGGTCCCTCCGCCCAGGTCCCTTCGCCCACACTCCTCTCTCAGTTTGAGTTGACACTTGTTATTATATACGTACCTTCTACTGTGCGAGTGATTTATGATCAAAATAGCGTAGGTCAAGATGTTGAGCAAAACTTTAACCTTTTATGTTTCTATGCAATTCAGTAATCTGAATATTCCGATAAGCTGGTACTCCCTGGCCTTTAATAGTGCCGGATTAGTGAGACTACTTATATAGTGAGCTCAATTGTTTAAATATGTATAAGGGTGTATAGAAATTTATTACTTGTTGAACACTAACATCAAACACTGTCACTAAATGATTTCACTAAAAGAACTAGATCACTTGTATCACCATGTAGAAACAGTCTTGTTATCGCTTGGTATCATTGGCACCGTGCAAATCTCTCGATACCCAAAAACATTCTGACCAGGATAACATTACTGTACTGATGCCTGTGACCAGGATAACATTACTGTACTGATGCCTGTGACCAGGATAACATTACTGTACTGATGCCCGTGACCAGGATAACATTACTGTTCTGATGCCTGTGACCAGGATAACATTACTGTACTGATGCCCGTGACCAGGATAACATTACTGTACTGATTGGTGCCCGTGACCAGGATAACATCACTTGTCCCTGCCCAGTAGGCCTATTAATAATTCTGTGCTCAAGAATTTTCGATGGAAAACCTTTAATTATTAACATACAGTGCTCCAGAAAATTTCCGACAAGAAAATATCTTTTTGCGGTTCTCCAAATAGTAAGTTTCTTGAGCATAATTCCAAGAATTGCCACCCAGGACTCAATCACCGGTTTAACCGATCAATGTCCGTGACCAGGAGTACATGATGAGCATGCCGGAGGCGGAGGTGTCGCGGCACCGCGCCGCGCTCGCCGCGCAGCGGCTCGAGCGGCCGAAGCAGCTGTCGACGCGCGTCGCGCACATGTACACGGAGATCAGCCTGCAGCAGTACAACTTCGAGCGGCCGCGCGTCGAGGTGGAGCAGCTAGAGAGCGTGACTCGCGAGGAGCTGCTCGCATTCTACCGGGTGAGGCATCACTCACAAACGTTAGTTGAGTTAGTTAAGGGCGTGATAAGAGCCGATTGCAT
Source organism: Incurvaria masculella (assembly GCA_946894095.1). Lineage (NCBI taxonomy): Eukaryota > Metazoa > Arthropoda > Insecta > Lepidoptera > Incurvariidae > Incurvaria > Incurvaria masculella. The sequence goes on along the minus strand of OX335644.1, from coordinate 26,523,064 downwards.
TTAGTTTAATAAGGACATCATTTTGTCAGCCTCAGTGGCCCAGTGGCGCGACACTTCGGCGATCGCTCTCCGAAGTTAAGCAACGGTGGGTCCGGTATGGTCTTGGATGGGTGACCATTCGACCGTTGAGAGAGGCTGGCCGTGGTTCGGATTCCACGTTAAACTGTAGGTCCCCTTCCTTACTTACTAGGTTGTAGGGTTAATCCCGCTCGGGTTGGTACCATCGCATTGAATAAACGATGGTTGAAGCGGCAATGAAAATTGACCGTGTTTTCCATCCAGTTCAATGTAGCCGTGCAATATAAGGAAGGTCCTGGCATGGCACCTAGTTCCCATGTGGTGTGTTGGGCTAATACCACACAGCCATCATGTCCAGTCACATAAAAAAAAAAAAAAAAATATATAAGTTTAAATTCAAGCTCGCCTTGAAAAATCTGGGAGTACTGAACAGGGTGCGTCAGTATTTCACGCCTTACTAAAAAATTCTGCTCTCCAAGGTGCAGTTTTGCTACAATTTATTCAAACCCAAGTCTAACAGAGTAGTGGACTCCTAAAATAAATTGCCCCAAGAATTTATCATTGGTTTTAAAAACTGGCCAAGTGCGAGTCGGGCTCGCACACGAAAGGTTCCGTACCATCGAACAAGATTTAACACAAAAAATCAGGTTTTTTGTATGGGGACCCCCTTTAATTCTTATTATTTTTAATTGTTACCTATTTGTTGTTATAGCAGCAAAATAAATATATACTCTGTAAAAATTTCAGCTGCCTATCTGTTACGGTTCATGAGATACAGCCCTGTGACAGACGGACGGACGGACGGACGGACAGCGGAGGCTTAGTAATAGGGTTCCGTTTTCACCCTTTGGGTACGGAACCCTAAAAACCAGTTGAACTAACACTTTAATAACCAAATTTAACTATAAGAAAAATCTAAATGCACTCATAATATCAAGTGTGCATCAACTTAAAGCTGCTATTGTATACTGAATCAATAAAAACAAATAAGGTATTGCATGGAGTATTGTTCCTCGCTGAGAAATAGCGACAAGCTACTGTGGCACCATCTAATTGATGGCGCTTAACTAATCGCTCTAACAAGTCGATGTACGTTGAGGGTTTGGCTGACGGTGCCGTGTCTTAGATTAAACATAGTATGGATAGATTACTCACGTCATACCAGGGTGGAATAATGATAATAAAAGTCCACAGGTGGCTTTGAATTCACATTTCAGAAAACATTAATTATAAATCAATGATACTTCTTATTTACAATGACTTTATTTAGCCTGGTTTTCTGTTTAGTGCTGATTTATTTTAATTGACACTTAAAGGGCTTTTATTACTAAAGTGTTGATTATCTTGTACTGGTATTGATTGCAAGCTGCTTAGAAAGGCCCTTGATATGGGGTGATTAAGCTAATCAGCATTAGGTGAAAGAATTAGGTGAAAAGAAGTTAGAGTTAAAATGTAAAGTTTTCATCAAGCCTACCTAGGCGAAATTTGGAATCAAGCTTAGTTTAATGACAGTGTAACTAGTTCTGGCAGTTACCGGGAGATGGCGCTGGTTAGAAATGTCATAGTACCAACGAAAAATAGCAGTATTCGGCGAGTTTTGTACCTTGCATGACATTAGCTATATATCTATACCTTACTGTTTAATCTACGGCGGTGTCCGTGCGCAGAGGTTCGTGTGGCACGGCTCGGCGGAGCGGCGCAAGCTGTCTGTGCACGTGGTGTCGACGCTGGAGCGCGACGCCTCCCCCGCGGCCCCCGCCGCCGCCCCCGCCGCCGCCGCCGCCGCCGCTGCCGCCCTCAAGCCGCCGCCGCCGCGCGCGCTCGAGGTATGGGCTACTATACTATTATGCATGGAATACTGAAAGGGGGGGGGGGGGTGGGGGTGGAGCGTCCTATTGTGCGAGTGTCTAGGTACTGCCTGAACCAAAGAACTATGAATATGCTAGAAATGCCTCGCTTCCAATTCATTTCATTTATTTAAACTTTTGGTAGTCAAATAAAAAGTTAGATATTAATCTTTATATTTAATAAAAATAGGCTTTATTTCTACTACAATTCAATCTTGACATAAAATTCAATATGCATGCGTTCATTCATAATTATACATGTAACCATAAACACCTATAATATTATAAAATAGTCTAATCTTGATATTCAGTATGGTTTTAATCGAAAAAACATTACCATTATTTTATTAATTTGAGGTTATGCAAAAACATGTACATTGAATAATTTTGATTGTCGAGATAGCTTAGCGGTAGAGCAGTAAACATTAAACCCATAGGCCGCAGGTTTGGTTTTAAAAAAAGTTTTTTCTGATTATTGACAAAATCTGCACACGCACACATTTACCCAAGATATAGTATCCATGTGTGCCATGGACTTAGGAACGAATGTTATATGAATGTGGCGACCCCATATTGCATAGGTGATTAGTCATAGATTTACAAATACACATTGAAAGACTTGATATTGTCGTTGTATAATCTGAATAAGGGATTATCTGTCTGTGTGTGCATCCGTTTGTTTTTCCGTCAGGCGGTGCGCGTGACGGATCTCCTGGAGTTCAAGACGGGCCGCGCCCTCTACCCTACGGCGCAGCCCTATGTCAACATACCGCGCAAGGGGGCCCACTGCAAGCTATAGGGGTGACTCATTCGGCTAATATTAACAATGTCTTTCATGTCAAATGTCAACATGCTCATAGACACTGCTGGGGCGGTCAGAGGGGTTAATCTTAAAATTCACATTTTCCAGTGTTAGAAGTGAGTACTTTCTGACTTATGGAATGACTTATGAATGACTAGTACGGCAATGCGCACCGAAAAACTGTTAGTTTGACAAATATTTGGAAATCTACTGACACTTTACTGAAATCTACTCATGTAAAGCCTTCTCACACGAGACACGTTAGGGTTGACACAACGTAAAAGGACAGCAAGATGTTATCTTGGTATATATGTGAAAGTGATTCACCTGTCCATTTGAATTCCATGAGAACAGGGGCAGGAAGAGAATTCTCTGTCGCGATATGTTGGTCTATTCGGTAAAACAGTAGACTAAGAGCATTAAATCATTTGAAGAGATTTGTTTGTTACTATGCATTTCGTCAATTTGGTGGGTGAGCTTTGAGGCAAAACTATGCATATTTGGCCATAATTTTCTTGTGATATCTGTTATGACTTCGTCTATCACCTACTTCCGACTTATTGTCGAGTTTTGAGTCATCCTGTATATTTAGATAATTTAATATTTTTTAAATTCAGTTTTAGTTTATTATTTTCTCCATAAGATGTATATTACACACTATTTTTTTTTTCTTTTCCTACCGGTTCTATTAATTCTGGCGAAGATAAACGGACAAGAAACTTCGCCAGGTTCATCATTGTCATTTTTTTTTATACTTCTAAACTAGTTTAGTTATATATAAACATACATTGATGAGGAGCAAACTATTGACTAACATAATAGCATGTCTTTCATAATTATTCTAATCTATTAAATTATTCAGGTATAAAAAGCCGTCGTCATTTTCCCACCCTACCCACGCAAACCCTCCAATACGTCTACGTCTATGTTTGCCTGTGTGCACACAGAATATGACATGTATGTATGTATAATCGAACATGAAGCAAGGACACATTAATTAAAGAAAGATCCCTGTAAAAAGAACTACTTTACGAATATACTGCAAGGCTGGACCTGAACCAGCATAACATACCCTCAAGTAGTTATTTTTACAGGGACCTTTCTTTAATTAATGTGTCCTTGTTTCACGGTCGATTATACATGCATACGTGTCACATTACTTGGAATAAGCGACGTACATGCTTAATACGAAAAAGTATATTAACTTGACACACACACACATTTGAGTTGGGTGCTGGTTTTAGAAAAATGGCTCATAGGAGGCGCGTTAGATGGCACATCTCCTTCCTTCTTTGATCTGAGTAATCGACAAATGTGCAATACAATGCAGGTGATCAATAAAAAAAATGTTTACTTGTTACTTTGTTTTAAGTCAAGGCGTAGTATGTATAGGTATTATTGTTTATTAATTATCCATAGAACTCGCACTCGGATTTGTCATATTGTATCATTAGCCAGTTCAGAAATTCCAGTCAAGAAGAACTGGCAAGAAACTCCGATGGATCTTTTTTCAACATCCACTTAGTCTAAGTTTACAAAAGTATTTGCCACTGCTTAAAATAACATTAATTGTCTATAAATATAAGGTCGCACACTTTTACGATGCATGTCTTTGCGTATATACGCTACAGGAATGTTTAATAATAGGATATTTGTGGCTATTTGTCAGATGGAATATCACTTAAATTTTTCCTGATACATTTTAGGACAATGTAAAGCGACTGACCATCGCCAGCATACTTGTAAGGATTCGTATTCACTACGTATAATATTCACAACGTATAATAGTATTTTTTCCAAAAAATGAAAACCATGCATATCGTATAATATTCACAACGTATAATGTTATACGTTGTGCATGAATAAAGATTAAAAATAAAATCAACTCTTTGCATCATGCAGAACGTATAATAGTCACAACGTATAATATTCCTAACATGAATTCACAAAAAAAGAAAACCATGCAGAACGTATAATATGCCAAGAAGCACTGCATAAAGCGCCCTAATAACGACACATTTAAGGCTGAAATTGCTACGAATCGATATTTGCTACAATTTCGAAAGGCCACCTTACGCTAATTGAGACGGTCGAAACGTCACGTGCGAGTATACGCTTTAAAAGTATATACATAAGGGTGCTTATCGTATGAAAAGTTTTTGGATTATATGATATGCATGGTTTTCTTTTTTTTGTTAAATAAGGATCATAATATTATACGTTGTGACTATTATACGTTATTCATGGAGAAATAAGTAATTTTATTTTTTAAACTTCTTCATGCACTACGTATAAAATTATACGATCTGCCGATTAAACGTTGTGCATGGTTTTAAAATGTTGTTAAAATATGACATTATACGATCTGCATATTAGACGTTCTGCCGTTCCCCCCTTGTAAGATATACGAGTTCATAGATCTGTATTTTTTTTTTAACTGACTTCCTAGGACAGTGGTGAAGGATGTCTGCGCTGGATTTAATTGTTGTTCTTGTCTACAAAAGAAATGGCGCAATTTGAAGTAAAAAAACAATTTAATAAGCTAACCTTTTTATGCCATCTTCCTGCAATTAAACTATCACACCATAAATCTACATATTAAAATTATATTCCAACAATTTATACATTTTTCGGTTACTTAATGTTCAGGTCCGCTTTTCAAATGGGAATTGTCCTTTTCCGAATTTATGACTACTTTACTTATTTATTAGTGTTCTTGGCGCCATATTCCGTGCATCTTTGATAGATGACTTTACTTGTGTTCTTGGCGCCATATTCCAAGAATCTTTGATAGATGAAATGTTGAGTTGCAAGCAATAAGTAATACCATCGTGTGTTACATTCTTTAAACGTATTCATCTCGATAACAAAATGTATTTTTTTTATGTATTTTAGCCTAAATAACATGTAATTTGAATGTTTGATTGCTATGAAATATTGTATCTATAAAACAATGTTTTTCATGATTTTGTTTTTTACGACGAACCAGGAAATCGTGCAAACAAAAATTCGATGTTTTAGGTTAGGTTGCTATGGATTCTGTACAATATATTGAAATAAATTAAGATTAGAGGTAATTTGCAAATGTAAGTAATTAATAAAGTTATATGTTTTATCTCTTGAGTTTGACACATAACTCTGTACTATTTTTATTTATATTTTCCATAGTTTAGCTATCCCTCCCAGTTTCTTAGACTGTCATACAATTATAAATCACCGTGTACATTAAGTATATTTTTACATTTCTCTTAATTTGTGTGCACACTGTATAGTCGATTTTACTACCATAATAGGTTGATATAAAACATGTTCTTGTTCTTTAGGAAGAAATTTAGATTAATTGTTTAAAGTGTATTCAAGGATGTTAATATTAATAAAGGGGAATTAATTAAAGCAATTTTAAATAAATAATCATAGAACTTGTTTCATTGTTGGGTTCCCTTACCAATAAGTTGTGTTTTTTTATGTAACTGGACATGGATCACTAAGACCATACCGACGGTCATGATATTACCCCAACACACTACATTTCCGCAGGGGATTAGGTCCCATGCTAGGACCTTTTCTGTATGAGCATGTCTACTTGAACTGGATGGAAAACACGGTAATTTTCCATTAGCGTTTCGTCCATCTTTTCATCCAATACGATGGTATCAGGCTGGGCGGGCTTTATCCTTCCACCTAGTAGGGCAAGAGGACCTGCAGTTTTACATGGATTCCGACTCCGCCGGGTACTAAAAATAAAGTTAACTTTTAAAACTACCTTTGTACGACAGAAACCATAGATAAACCGGAAGGAGATATGCTACAATCGCCCCCCCCCCCCCCCCTCTACGATCAGACCCGCTGTCACCAATTTTCCAAAATTACCAACCCATCTAAAATGTACATGCCACATATGATGCAAACATAGTGGTTGGGCGACACTACGGATCCTCCGTGGGCGACACTGACAACTGACTTGACGAACGAATTTTAAGAACACATTCGCGCGCGGTTCTTGTTTCGAAAAACTAATGGGTGCCCCCAATACAATAAATGTGATTTTTTTAGTCAAATATTTTACGATGGTATGGAACCCTTCGTGTGCTAGTTCGATTAGCACTTGGGCGGTTTTTTTATCAAATTATTTTTTTTATCCTTTCGTGCACTCGGCCCCTAGTGGGTGACGTTTCGGTGTCACGGATTTTTTTATTTATTTCCAGCGCGCCATATTTCATTTTCTGCTATGGTCCTCCGACATTCAAATGGCTGACGGGGTGCGTCATTCGTAGCCTGAAATGTAGGCTGCATTTCGGGCAGTCCATTGTTTTTATGAAAATTGTCACATGCACGGCGCAGTAGAGGTTATTTATGACTCTACCACTTAGGAAAAGGACATAATAGGTACAACTTTTTATAGCTTTGTGGGTTTCTGCAACAGAACAGAGAATGATGAAGAAGTGTCACGATTGCGACCAACCGGTCACCGCCAAACGTAAATGTGCTCCCGAAAAGCGTTCGCCAAGTCACTTTCTTCCAACACAAACCCTCCAAAACGTCTGTGACTATGTTGTCAAGCGTCTCTGCTTCAAAGAAAACCGGCCAAGTGCGAGTCGGGCTCGCACACGAAGGGGTTCCGTACCATCGTACAAGATTGAACACAAAAAAAAGTCAAGTTTTTTGTATGGGACCACCCTTTCCTTTTTATTATATTTTTATTTTGCCTATTTGCTGTTATAGCGGCAAATTAAATACACTCTGTGAAAATTTCAGCTGCGTACCTATTACGGTTCATGAGATACAGCCCTGTGACAGACGGACGGACGGACGGACGGACGGACAGCGGAGGCTTAGTAATAGGGTTCCGTTTTCACCCTTTGGGTACGGCCGGGAAACCCAATCCCACTCGTACTTATTCTCTGCCTGAGCTAGCTACGGGGTAGTGGAGATTGGACCAAGGTACAGTCCCCACCAGCCCACCGTCGCGTCGGCTTCGGTCTTCGGCCCCCGACATTGAGGGAAAGTTCGCTCACGAACTCGGGACGCGCAACATCGAACGTATGTTGCACTTAAGGCGGCCCAACCCGGCGGGCCTAACTCATTCGCGGGCACGGTACAAAACCGTGCTGTTGCGCTCTGGGACCTTCTCTGTTTCGAAGAATAAGACAGGCTCCGTGATGAGGAAGATGCAACATGTCCACAAAAAAGACAATGTTTGGTAAGATTTACGAAAATTTTAATTTCAAAACGACTTATAGCTAAAAGTAAACCACGACCGCTGTAGTAAAAAATCGAACAAGAACCAAATAGATTATAAATCTTGATTAAATAGGCTATGTCTGATGACTAATCTTTTTAAGATGTACTTACTTTATCATTGCGTAATCCTCCTCCAAAGTTATTGCATAAAACGCGCGAAAAAAGCGAACTTTCGAACCTTATAACTTAGAAACCAAACACAATTTTACAATGCCAATGGTCATCAGACATCTAGTTCGATCAAATAAAGCTATTTTGAAAATTTTGGATCTCTGACAAGAAATATGGGCGTGATCTTCTTTCCCCTTTTGTATGGGGAGATGAGCGGGATGGACCACCTTAAATAGTGTCCTGTGAATTTCAAGGTGTTCTTTCTTACGCGTTGTTGGAACTCTAGAAAATCAGTAGAGAGATGACCCTCCGGCGCTACCGTTATGAGGGTTCCGTACCCAAAGAGTGCCAACGGAAACCTATTACGAAGCCTCCGCTGTCCGTCTGTCCGTCCGTCCGTCTGTTACGGGGCTGTATCTCATGAACCGTAATAGGTAGGCAGCTGAAATTTTCACAGGTGTGTATTTATTATGCCGCTATAACAACAAATAGGTAAAATAAAAAATTAAAGGGGGGGGGGGCATACAAAAAGCCAGATTTTGTACGGTGGTACGGAGCCCTTCGTGTGAGAGTCCGACTTGCACTTGGCTGGTTTTTTAATCTGAGGTATCTATCTACCACACTTTTTGCTCATTCTTAAAAAAACCTTTTTTCGACGACCATTCAACTCGGCTGCATAAGATTTTTTTACTCATTCTAAATAGTAAGAATTTGCACTTGATGATAGAGATAACAGGAAATCAATGCAACAGTTCATGAAACATATCAGTTTATTTGCATATACACTTTTTGTATGTAACCTGAAATGGATGGCTAATACCACACAACTACCGTTATTATATGTATTAGCATGCCAGTACCTTCCATTGCCGCTTCGATCATATTTTTATCGAATGCGATGGTGCCAATCCGGGCGGGCATAAATCTTAACACTTAGGGCCGAGTGCACGAAAGAACAAAAAATCAAAATTAACGTCAACGTACAATTAAACACGTCACTTTGTATGGACAGTATGGAAGGAACTCCATGCGGTTCACTAAAAGTGACGTGTTTGAACATTGATTAACTCGGCCGTCTCTTCGTGCAATCGGGGCTTAGTAGGGGAAGGGGACCTACAGCTTAACATGGATTCCGAACCACGGAGCAGCTCGCATTCGCGATGAAATGCACCTATCCAACTCAGAAGGAGAAAGAAAGTGGCGCATGAACGAGACGAGGATTTAAAAATCCGACCTCTGGTATGCAAGCGAGCAGCTAGGCCCGCCATCTATTGTGGGGTCGCTCAGTCTGTCTGCTCTACAGGCACTACCATGGACGTTGCTATGTGGAACTTGCATCCCTCATTCCTCCCCATCCTACCAATATCCAGAATTCCCGCCGCAGAGAATCAGAGCACCCCCTTGTGGTTGACATTATTCGAAAAGGAACCGTTTCTCAAACTAATTTCTTTGCCGCACCGCCAGGATATGGCATTGTCTGCCTTTCCTCATACCTATAACCTGGCAGAAGTCAATCCCTGGGAGACATTAAGCGATATTTGAACAAGCTCAGCGGTAGTCCGCAAATCCGCTGGTATGATGCCTCGTTGAGCGTTGCACCATACCAAAACACTGTAATAAAAAAAAATCGGCCAAGTGCGAGTCGGACTCGCACACGAAGGGTTCCGTACCATCGTAGAAAAAAAAAACAAAAAAATCACGTTTTTTGTATGGGAGCCACCTTTAATTTTAAATATTTTTTAATCTTACCTATTTGTTGTTATAGCGGCAAAATAAATACACACTCTGTGAAAATTTCAGCTGTCTACCTGTTACGGTTACTGAGATACAGCCCTGTGACAGACGGACAGACGGACGGACGGACGGACGGACGGACGGACGGACGGACGGACGGACGGACGGGCGGACGGACGGACGGACGGACAGCGGAGGCTTAGTAATAGGGTTCCGTTTTCACCCTTTGGGTACGGAACCCTAATAACTAGTACATAATTTGTATGTAAGTATATACCTATAAATGTATACTTAAGCATTTTTCGAATAAATGGTCTGACTACATAAATAACTGACATAAATATCCAAAACTTGCAGCAATAATTATAAATTTAAAAATTCAATTTATAATCCACCTTATTTAATTAAGAAAACAGCGGGGTGCAAATATTCAACGCGTTTGTTGCATCACGCACACATACACAGTGCGCACACATTCACAGTGCGCACACCAATCAGGAACGGATAACCCATGTATCGGTGCAACACACACAGAGCCCGACCACTACACGCGCATACCAATTAAAATGCCTTCGCACACCAACGAATTCCTACTTTCCAATTGAATCGGGACTGCAGAAATGATGTTGTCTCTTTCACAAAGTGTTTGAGCTTTTTTGACATTTGCATAAAGCGAATTATGAACACGTGCCATCCATATAATCCATTACAATTTTTATTTATATTTTTGACCAACGCAATTTTTTGCCCAACAAATAAATGTATCGTTTGTCGGTTGTTAACGTAGGTAGGTATGGTCCAAACGATAATCGGGTAAAGTGGATAATGTTGTTTATTTTAGCCTATTTAATGACCCTTCGTTCTAGTCACAAAGTTACTAAATAAATGAAAGAAATTAACTAATAAATGTGAGTCTACAATTGTTTGCATAAAAAGCTTATTATGTTTGCATCTCGCTCTATCAAATATCCCGCTTGCAGTATTTATTGAATCTTCCTTCGCTTTTTGGGTGCTGGTCGTGTGATAATGCTGCGAGTAAATGCAGTTTGAGCTCACGTAACAGTGTTTGAAACTTGTCTCCACGTTATATGGCATGTCAGAAGTTACGGACAATGCAATACACATTGTAATATGCAATTTATTATATTTGTTCATCAAACTAAACTGTGTTTAATTAGAGTTTCAGTGACATCTACATTTGAAGCATTGTAATCAGATTTTGAAAATAATCATAAACAATATTCTAAACTGTCTTTATCCATTACAATGTTTGCAATCGTCAAGCGAGATTATAGGATTTTTTTAAACATTATTTTTCATTGCCGCTTCGACCATATTTTCAACCAATGAGATGGATCCAGCCCTGGCAGTCTATCTACACAATGATGAGTAAGAAGCATTACTTCTCTCGTGCTTGGCCTACACACACAAAAGGTTTTAATTTGTTTATGCCACAAACTATGTGAGCTGGCCAAAATGCTAGAGACGCGGCTTAAAGTGGGCCATCCCGCTTAACTCCCCATACAAACGGGGAAAGAAGATCACGCATATATTTTTTGTCAGAGATCCCAAATTTTGCTCAAAATACGTGTATTTGATCGAACTAGATGTCTGATGACCGTTGGCATTGTACAATTATGTTTTGTTTCTAAGTTATAAGGTCCGAAAGTTCGAATTTTTCGCGCGTTTTATACAATAACTTTGGAGGTGGATTACGCAATTATAAAGTAAGAACATCTTAAAAAGATTAGTCATCAGACATAGCTATTTAATCAAGATTTATAATCTACCTATTTGGTTTTTGTTCGATTTTTGACTACAGCGATCGTGTCTTACTTTTAGCTATAAATCGCTTTATAATTAAAATTTTCGTAAATATTACCAAATCATGCACTATGCACATTGTCTTTTTTGTGGACATGTTGCATCTTCCTCATCACGGAGCCTGTCTTTTTCTTTGAAACAGAGAAGGTCCCCGAGCTCAACAGCACGGTTTTGTACCGTGCCCGCGAAATTAGTCCCGCAGCGGAGCACCGCGGCGCCGCGCCGCCCGGGTTGGGCCACCTACGCTGGGCTATGCAGTACGAATTTTACATTTATTTGGATTGGCATGATTAATATATTGCATAATATGCACATGGGGTGGTCAAGTAAAGAGCCACGTTAGCATACGTAGAGGAGGGGTTCAAAGGAGGACAAAATGTAACGACGCTGTTTTGGCACACTCATTTGCCGGGAAGAATTTGACAATGCTAACCATTGACTGACGCCGAACTTTTGAAAGCTGTATAATCAATGTAATCACCAGGTACGTTTTTAAAAATAGTGTATATTAAAGTCATTTAAAATTAATTATGAACTTTAATCGTACGAGATAAGATTCAAGTTTCGTCATAAAATTACAAAGTTATGGCGTTTTAATATTGTTATGACTCGTGTATGAAAGGATTCTGTGGGTGTATTGATGTCGCTTTTGACAAATTGTATAGAGAGTTTGAGAGTGAGCTTTTTATCGCCTTGTAGTTGTGTATACATGTTCCCGTAGTACTTAGCGTTTGTCAGTGTGTAAGTGTAAATATTGCCTGCGTTCCGAATATAGCTTATTGATTATCAAGTTATTTGAATTGTCCATAGATATTTGTTTAGTTTATAAATTAAGCAGCGAATTTACTTCTCCCCGTTTAGATCTTACACCCGGTTTTTATGAAATTTGTTTCCATCGTTTCAAACGATCGATTCTTCTTATTTTATATTCGAGGTGAATGATTTTTTGCCTCTGAGGAATTTTAAAACAAATATATAATATAAAATAATAATATAATATAATATAAAAAATGTACATATTCAAAATATGCAACCTAACAACATGCATCAAAACTAAGCATTACTGTCGTCATCCGACCAATACAAAGTTTTTTGTATACAGAACGCAAAAGGATTACACTTTGAGCCACGAGTTTCACCGCAAATACTTTGGCTATATTTAACACTAGCGTTAGCCGCGACTTCGTTCATGAGGTGGAAAGCATTATCTCTTGGCAATTAATAGCGTCATTTGCATTGAATTGTGATCTGTTATCAGACTTTTTGAACATGGTGTGAATAAGCACCTGGATGGAAGGCATACCTTTCTCTGCTCTCGTGAAAGTTCGAAAGCCTATGGGCATCGCAGGGCACCCTTCGAGGACCTGACATACTATATGTCGCGCTTAATATAACAAAGAGCAATAAGAAGGCTTTCAAATCGCGCACTCTAAACACACATAAACTATACAGGCGCTATACTATAGAAGGAACCCACTCTGAAATGTTCACGTTTCTAGGTCCAATAATTCTAGAGACTTCGTGTGTTTTTGAAAATTTGATAATTTTAGCCTCTTTTACTCTCTGAACAGCTAAATAAAAAAAAATCGTAGCGAGAATTTTGACCCTTAAAGAAAGCTTCTGTTTTTTTTACATTTCTAGGTCAAGCGATTCCTGGGATTTATTGTTTAAGGACGTGATAAGAGCCAATTGCGTTCAGTTTGATAAGGACGTTAGTAAAACCACATTTAATTGTATTAAAAAATAACTAAGACGAATTTCGATAATCCAAGAAATAAATATGTAGTTTTATGGTCTAGCTATAATTTTAAGGTAAAATTGTAAATAGCTGATGCTTTGTGTTCTCAAATTAGACACATATTCATACATTTTCATAAAAAAAGTTTGAAGATATCATATGAGCGTCAGATATTTACCGTTATAGGTTTCTAATTTAGCTAGAATATCAATGCATCTTTAATTTTTGTGAAGCTCCAAAATAATAGTTATTTTAAAAATAATAAAATATAATTTCACTTACGCCCTAATGGAACTGAATGTAATCAGGCTTTATCACGCCCTTAATGTCTCAGTGTTAAATATATGAAAATATGTTCATTTAAACTTCTTTTACTACCTGAAATATTGCATTTTGTATAATCCTTTCCTATTAAGTGTTCTCATCTTAAAAGTAAGTGACTCTGTATATTTCACGTTTCTAGTTTATATATGGTTCTATAGATTTATATATAATGCACAAAGTGCAATGCATTTTGCGTTCTGTGTATACTGTATGGGTCTGTAACTTTGTATGGGTCGTCAGAACGGTCTAAAAAACTTTTAGCTCCGTGAATATACTTTTAAAAGTCCGCCGCGTCGAGCGGAACGCACGGCGTCACAGGCACGCGGCTGCCCCTGTGTGAGTGAACGGGCAGGTACGCAGTCTAGTGTGTGTGTGTGTGTGTGTGTTCATACAGAAATTCCTTGATTTCTTCCGCCAACATTTCAGTTCTTTACCCTTCGTCCTGAGGGGCGGTCGTACGCGCGGCGCTCTCGGCACAAACAGTTTCTAGTTTCCGTGCAAGTGTTCTGTGGCATAGAGGGATTGTCAGTGGATTTGCGGTCGTGGAACTCGCTGAGGCCGTGTGAATATTCGTTCAGTGGTTCGAGAGTAAGGTAAGTGTTGTGGCTTTATTTGTACTTGCTCGGTTTGCTTCGCAATGCCGGTACATGGACGCGAACGGGTTTTAGAGGTCTGTATGAATGAAGATATCCACAATCATTTGTGTTGACTTGCATTGCAGATAATATTGCATACCCTAACATATTAGATACCTTAAGATAGTGGCTACCCTATCAATTCCCCATACTACTGGCGATTACTGTTTCCATGCTCTTAATGTTTTGCTAGGGTGTTTAAAATTTGGTTTCTAAAATATATTATAAAATCTATGTCAGTATGTTTCTTTTAATATAGGTACATTATAGTTTGGAAAATATTGGCTAATAAACATTGGAACAAAGTTGTCTGTTTTTACGTTCATTTTCGAAATTGTTTCCTCAAAAATACAGATATTTAAGTACCTACGTAAAATGAATACGGACACAGAATTATGCCTTCTCAATTCATATTTTTTTTTTAAATTAAAATCTTATCTCATTAAAGGTTAGGGCCTGGAAGACGATTTTCCTAGATTTCTTGTGACTTCACGACAGCCTTAAGTATTTGATTTGATTTTTACTGTGCTATGATACTGAGATTAGACAAATAAAATCCTTTACTTACCTGTTTATGATAATCAATTATATAAGTAAATGATGATAATACACACTGCTGGCCAAAGAAAAAGAAAATAGATGCTACAACACACGTTGACATATGGCAATCTATTCATGCAAGCATTGCTAAAAATGTCTACTGGGTTAATTAACTTAAAAAAATAAACCTTATTAAAATTATTTCTGCCTACATAAAGAATATCATAAATAAATAAGAGAAACAGCTAATCTGGTTGTTTATAGCTGCCAGATAGAAATTGATTACATATTTACATACAATTAATTTAATATCGAATTTAAAACAGACCAAAAATAATACTAATAACAACGATTGTTGTTTTTGTGTTTGCTGTAGAGACAGCACCATTATTAAACATTTATTTCCTCATGCTAGACCTTCCCTTTATGAGCACGGCTCCACTGATGGAAAACACGGACAATTTTTCATTGCCGCTTCATTCTCTCCGCTCCATCACAGGGGCAAGGATTTAAACCCATTACCTATTGCATGAAAAGCCAGTCCTATAGGACCTACACCACGAGCTGAACTATGGGATTATATATCCAAATGGAGGTTTTCTTATTAAACTTATTCATTTATTCAGTTATTGTACTCCATTTCGTGCACCACGCACTGAAAAGGACTAACAAGAATCTGCCGTGCGGGAATCAAAAGGGTCGCCTTCATAAAGTCCAAAATCGGCCAAGTGCGAGTCCGACTCGCACACGAAGGGTTCCGTACCATCGTATAAGATTTAAGGGAATTACGGAACCTCGTTTGTGCCTGCTAAACTCTGCGTCTACCCGCATTACCCCTCATTCTCAAAGGAATTAGGTGACATTCCAGGACCTTCTCTTTATGAGCACATTGAACTGGATGGAAAACAAGCACAATTTTTCATTGCCGCAGGAATAGTATATGACATGATATGAAATGGTCAGTCCGAGTTCTTAGCTAAATTGGCGTAACTTCGAAGTTACGTAAAAACGTCAAACACATACAAACTTGTTCTACTTATTCTGTGGTTTTACTTCTTCAAGCTGTCAAATCGAGTCGTGAGTTTGATTTCACAGCTTATTGCCGTCGAAATACGTTGACGTTGCCGTTTACGCTGGTAGTAAGGTATTTAAAAAAAAAACACAAAGACATAGATTTCTACATCACATTTTAGAATCCGGAATTTCAAAAACCTAGTAAAACATTAAGCGCATGGAAAGAGTTATCGCCCTTAGCATGGGGAATTGACAGGGTAACGTGTACCCGAAGTCCCAGTTGTCACCTAAATTGGCGTTTACGTCAAACCGATCGACTGGCGTTTTTAAATGTATGGAGAAATTGAAGAGCGCGCGCAGTGGGCGTTAAGCGAACTAACATTTGCGAGTCCGAGTTTGATTTGACAGCTTGCTCAACGTTGCCGTAAATACGTCGACGTTGCCGTTTCCGTCGCTCGACTCCGCGTTTTCATACAAATCGGAAGTCCGAGTTTGACTTTGACAGCTTGAAGAAGTAAAACCACAGAATATCTAGTAAAAACTTGTATGGAGTTCGACGTTTTGGAGGAAAACGCCAGTTGATCGGTTTGCCGTAAACGCCAATTTAGGTGAGAACTCATACTGACCACTCTGTACATTTTATTTTAATCGATTTTAGCGTCAGCTGGTCTTGTGTGTCTTGAAGTTGTTCAAGTGTATGGGTAGTAAGGCATAAGAAACCAACTAATCGGCTTAGACACTGCTAAGGGTGCCAAGACTTGCTCGAACTTACTTACCTCAACTTTCACGCTCGTAATCCCATTAAATTTTACTTGTGTCCGAATTAGAACATGGGTACCTTACTACTGATATGTGGCCACTCAGAATGTTTTAATCTATGGAATTGGTGGGGGCCAGCTGGTTTTATTTTTTTTAGGGTTCTGTACCCGAAGGGTGAAAACGGAACCCTATTACTATGCCTCCGCTGTCCGTCCGTCCGTCCGTCCGTCCGTCTGTCACAGGGCTGTATCTCATGAACCGTAATAGGTAGGCAGCTGAAATTTTCACCAGAGTGTGTATTTATTTTGCCGCACAAATAGGTAAAATAAAAAAAAATAATTAAAGGGGGGTCCCATACAAAAAACGTGATTTTTTTTGTGTTAAATATTGTACGATGGTACGGAACCCTTTGTGTGCGAGTCCGACTCACACTTGGCCGGTTTTTCTTAAAAATTTTGGCTCATAACCTAGTTTGTCTTAATTTCTTATTTTTATCTGAAGGGGAGAGAAACCGGGTTAAAACTATTAGATTTTGGATTTATCAACGGTTTCTTTTTCTGGTTTTTCTAAATTTTAATATTCCCGAGGGGGGCACCGAGTATCCTAGGAGGCGTGCCTATCCCTGCCCCTACCTGGCTAAATGCGCGGTGGCTGATAATTTTTTCGTTTCTTTTCTCGGACAGCGCGTGTTCTAATCCCAGGGAATGCACTTTTTTCTTACTAACACGAAGTATAAATACGAATCTTCGTCGGCTAGAATGTTAAATGGACAACTATACAGGTTATAATCGCAGGTTTTATGATTTCCTGTAAGTAAATATGTGTTCCCTCCATTGACTCATATATTTCCCTCACTCAACCCGTTCTTATCGGAACTGCCCATCGAACAGCTCAACTTGCCGTCAATACGAAACGACATGTTTACACCCTAAACAAGGGCGGGGTACCATCGGGTTCTGCTCTACACTGCGGATCGGCTCTGCTCCGCTCTCATCACGCAGTAGTGTCAATTTTCAAGAAGATGGGAATTCATACAACATTAAAAAGCGACCAAGTGCGAGTCAGAATCGCACACGAAGGGTTCCGTACCGTCGTAAAAGATTTAATAGACGGGAGATTTAATAGTTTTTTGTATAGGGGCCTTTAATTTTGTTATTTTTTTTATTTTACCTATTTGTTGTTATAGCGGCAAAATAAATACACACTCGTGAAAATTGCAGCTGTCTATCTGTTACGGTTACTGAGATACAGCCCTGTGACAGACGGACGGGCGGACAGACGGACGGACGGACAGTGGAGGCTTAGTAATAAGGTTCCGTTGGCACCATTTGGGTACGGAACTCTAATGAAGATCTCTTTACTCTTTTTTACTTTTTAGGGTTCCGTACCCAAAGGGTGAAAACGGAACCCTATTACTAAGCCTCCGCTGTCCGTCCGTCCGTCCGTCCGTCTGTCCGTCTGTCACAGGGCTGTATCTCAGTAACCGTAACAGATAGACAGCTGAAATTTTCACAGAGAGTGTATTTATTTTGCCGCTATAACAACAAATAGGTAAGATTAAGAAATAATTAAAATTAAAGGGGGTCCCCATACAAACAAAGTGATTTTTTTGAATACATTTTTTTACGATGGTACGGAACCCTTCGTGTGCGAGTCCGACTCGCACTTGGACGGTTTTTTATGTAGTTCTCCAGAAGAGGCAGTCTATCTCCTCTAGTCGTGATTTGGTTGTATATGTGTTATGGCGCTTGAAACCTTCGATAGTGCGATATAGCCTTCGTAGCGTTGTTGACATGTTCGACATTTACATTAAAGTTTGATTTTAAGTATGTATGTATTGTTGTGTGAAAAAAAATATATGTGTAATGTTAATCTACGTCTTTTTATATCTACATGGACGCACAGACTCCTTTAACAGATCATTTACGGTAATGTCTGGCGCGAGCGGTCGATTTGCGAGCCACACTCCGCCGGAGCCGTAAAGTTCGTTATCCATCAAGCGTCGTGTAGCAGATAAGGGCCCGTCACAACATACAGGGAATCGATGCTGTTTGAGCGCACCCCGACGCTATCTCGCGTCCGATCGGACAGTTCGGCGTACCGCCTCGCGGCGGAAGACGTGGCAAGGCAGCCCTCCTGAATGCCTGCGTCGGATTGTTGAACGGGGCACTCAACTGCACGGGGGCCCTTCCCGAAAAATGTTCGCATGCAAAATTTTCCGTTTTGTTCAATGTAGCCCTGCACGGACAATTCATGCATCTTCCTCATCACGGAGCCTGTCTTATTCTTTGAAACAGAGAAGGTCCCAGAGCGCAACAGCACGGTTTTGTACCGTGCCCGCGAATGAGTTAGTCCCGCCGGGTTGGGCCACCTTAAAGGCGATTTCCCTTGATTTTTTTTATTTTTTATGCGACCTGACATTGATGGCTAATACCACACAACTACCGTTATGATATTAGCCCAATACACCACATTCCCGAAGGAATTAGGTGCCATGCCAGAACCTTCCCTTTATGAGCACGGCTACATTGAACTGGATGGAAAACACGGACAATTTTTCATTGCCGCTTCGACCATCTTTTCATCCAATGCGATGGTACCAACCCGGGCGGGCTTAAACCCTACCACCTAGTACGGGAAGGGGACCTACAGTTTTACATGGATTCCGAACCATGGTGCAGCTCGCATTCGTGACGAAATGCACTTATCGAGCTCTGAAAGAGAAAGACAGTGGTGCAAGTTGGTATTGAACCCGGGCCTTTGGTACGCTAGGCCAGTCCCCGCGCCTCTAGGCTACGAGCCGCTAGGATGCAGCCGTCATGCAAAATTATGCTTTGGTCAATGGGCAAAGAATGCAATTCTTAAATTTTTTAAATCATGGATGTCCTGTGACTCCACGACAGCCTTAAGTGATTAAACATATTTTGAATTAAGTATGACAAGGGGGTAGTAGACTAGGAGGTCGCGACAAAAATGGTAACCATAACGTAAATGGTTGAAACTGGGTTCACAGGATAAAGACCAACCCTCTGAAGCTAAATGAGTCAGTCTGCCTGTTCCAAGTGGTTGCGTTTCGTAGATAATGGGCCTGAAAAAGTAGTTATGGTGACAAAAAAATTATATAATAAGGTAAATGGATGCAAATAACGAAGCATGAAAGTATCAATGTATACTTGCTTAGCAATACAAAAACTCAACAAACATTTGGTTGCATTTCGTAGTTATAGGCGATTTAGGATACAGATATAACTTAAGGTATATTTAAGTATTTAATAAAAAAACCGACTGGTTTTTGTTGTATAATTAATAGGTATCAATGTTTCCAGACAATCAGTATATTCATCAGCAGGTACATACAAGCATTCTATTTTATATAGTCAATCTAGAAAAAGCAAACACTTGGCGCAGGCACCCGACATATGTAGCATCAGAGGGTTGGTCTCTAACATGTGAACCCAGATTCAGCCATACCTTATCGTGACCAAAAACGTCGTGACCTCCCCGAATATAGGTGAACGTTAGGGCCCGCAACACGATTTCTCTAGTTTGATTCGCAGTCAGCGTGCAAAATAGTGCATTGGCCAATGGACAAAGAGAGCATTTCATCAAATTTCTTGGTTGACTTCGCGACAGTCTTAAATTTCAAGAATCCCTGAGAAAGCAATCCGTGCTGAGGACCGCTGGGGTTCCATTACCAGGTCTGGTATCCTTGCCGTGGTATTCCCAGGACTGTCGAGCGAGTCCCGCGCGACGTCTAGACAGGAAGATTTTGGATGCAGCTGGCGAGGAAATTGGTTTCCTTATCGCCTCGGCCGCTTGAGGAAATTCATTTTTACGTCAAACCTCCACGTCGCCGATGTCAATTTACTCATAGTGACTGGCCTATCCATAGAGTTATTTAAATCAACATTCAAAAACCGGCCAAACGCGAGTCGGACTCGCACACGAAGGGTTCCGTACCATGGTACAAGATTTACCACAAAACAATCACGTTTTTTGTATGAGGCCCCCCTTTAATTTTTAATATTTTTTAATTTTACATATTTGTTGTTATAGCGGCAAAATAAATATACACTCTGTGAAAATTTCAGCTGCCTACCTATTACGGTTCATGAGATACATCCCTGTGACAGACGGACGGTCGGACGGACGGACAGCGGAGGCCTAGTTTTCCGTTTTCACCCTCTGAGTACGGAACCCTAAAAATGTATTTAAGATGAAAATGTCAATTTTTTTTTTAAGATCAACAATTTATTTCTCTTAAAACTACGCACAAAGGCTATTTAAGCTACTGGAGTCCTGCCTCCTTTGCTAGGATTCCCTTTTTTCCCTTTAGGATTTAGGGGAAGCAGGGTCTTTCGCCATAAAGGTATTTTACGTTAACAAAGGCAAAACAAATGGGTTACAAAACAAAAAGATATTGAAAAAGTAATCTTAGAGACAGAATGTAAATGGAGGAATGTGTGTATGTGTTTGTTATATGTATAATAATAATAATAACTTAAGAAAGTATATATTATAATACATGAGAGTAGGTAAGGACGGAAGAGGCGACCGAAACTCATCCGCACAGCGACAGCGTAGCCACGTTTTTCTAATAATACATACAATGACGGTAGCGCCGGCCGGTTGTCACCCTCGGTAGCTCAGCGGCGCGACGCCTTGCGCTAAGGCTGAGATAAATAGTCGTAACAGAAACTAAAAATAACGTGACATATACTCGGTCACCAATCCAAAACTCTACCGCGCGCAGTGTTGCTTAACATCATTATCAAAACCCGACGTTCATGCCAGTGGGCTTTCTCTCATTTTTATTATAATCTTTGTATTATAATGGATTAGTGTTATTAGTAAAATCCCTCGTTAAACACCTTACCACAAACATCACACGTGGAGGGTTATCAGCAAGCCAGTAGAGAAGCCTCGCTGTGTTGCTTCGACAAGTGCATCCGCTTACCGTGACGAATGATAGAATAAGCCTAGGTGTAGGACGCTCCCTGAGTGCAGGTACGGATTTCGAGCTCTGGCTAATAACACTAGAGCTGTGGAGAACTCTCGTGCTGTTTGCACAGTCGCTCGCCATCACTCGGCCGCCCGAAGTCGATAAACTTGCGAGCGACCGCCTATCGATACATTTGGTGCTGTGCGAGTTCCGGCCAGCGAAATGTCGTATGTATGGGGTGGGTAGCCACTTTTACACTCTGCGGAGGGACCAGTCCGCTTCCGAATTCGATTACTGCTGATTTTCTCGAGTTCCAACGACACGTAAGACCACGTAATAACTCCACAAGACGCTATTTAGTGCAAAGAACATTCGATGTTCCGCGACCCGAATTCGTAAGCGAACTAACCACAGTAAGCGGCTCGTAGCCTAGTGGCGCGGGGACTGGCCTAGCGTACCACAGGTCTGGGCTCAATTCCTCGCCCCGACATGCACCACTTTCTTTCTCTTACTGAGTTCGATAAGTGCATTACGTCACGAATGCGAGATGCTCCACGGTCCATCCAGTTCAATGTAGCCTTGCTCATAAAGGGAAGGTCCTGGCAAGGCACCTAAATTCTTCGGGAATGTGGTGTATTGGGCTAATATCATAACAGTAGTTGTGTGGTATTAGCCATCCGTGTCAGGTTGCATACAAAAAGGCGTTTTCCACTAACACGTGGATACTTTTTCTCTGAGTTTCGATCGCTACTCACGTCCTTCCATGTTCACTGGTTTCGGCCCACTGCATTACTTCGGTACATGCTCCATGTCTAGCAAAATGTAGTCGTGCAATATTAGGAAGGTCCTGGAATGGCAACTTATTCCTATGTGGTGTGTTGAGCTATTATGAAGACAGTAGGTGTGGTTTTAGCCATCCATGCCCAGTTACATTAAAAAAACGTATTACGATGTTTTCCTGGTCACTTGATCCTTTAAGCATTTCGTGATGGGCTGATACACGGCAGTTGACTAGAACCCGACGGCCATGTAAAACCTGCAGAATTTGAGGTTTAGGGTTTCACCAGGGTTATTTAGGAGTTATTTGGCGGTACCTGTGCCATTGATATCTCCTGGATATTTATTCGTTTAACCATTAATATCAAGTTCTACATCGAATTATTTTTCTATCAACGTATTCATTCTAACAGTGATTGTATGAGTTTACCTGCTGTCTCGCTTGCTCATCACCCTCCACATCACCTGCATGCGTATCAAAGCGACACCACCAACGCTTCGGGATCGCCCTTGGCTACGCACCGCTCAAATATGAGTTCCTAAATATCGTGAACCGGTTCATCGTATTCTCCCATCACTACTTGTCGAAATGTTATGCAGGGTGCCCCCGTGAGATAGCGGCGGGAACTGACAGGACAAATAGAGGGGCGACTATTGTTGCCGTTGTGTACAGAGAGATAACCACGGCCAGAACTTGCTGGAGTATTGGCGTAGTTATACGGGAATTACATAAATGCAATATTTTACGGGCTGACATTACAGATCGGAGTCAGGCGATAGAAAGGTAGAAAATTATAATTATGTTTCGTGTGGATTCCGACCCCGCCCAGAGATAATAAGCCTCGAATATTAAACGGCCAGGCGTCGCCAAATGTATGTAACGTAACGATATGACTGTACATCTCAATACACAACATATATTGGTGTCGTCTGTGGTATCGGCGGCGTGCTGAACCTCTATTACGAGTTACGAATCACTTATCAAAAAATCGCTAAGATCATCGATTCCGCAGGCTTGAATAGAGCAGGCATTTGAAGGATGCACTAAATCGCTTGTCCACGGCGTTTTAAAGTTGTGTAGAATTTTTAATAATATAAATGTGTTAAAAAGATTTATTTATAGAATAAAAAATTTACACAGGTATAAAAACCGACCAAGTGCGGACGGACAGCGGAGGCTTAGTAATAGGGTTCCGTTTTCACCCTTTTGGGCACGGAACCCTAAAAATCCATTGACGGGCGATTTAGTTTATCCCTCAAACGCCTGCTTTATTCAATGGTGTACGGAATCTTAATTTTAGAGATTTTTCTATGAATGATTTGTAACTCGTAATAGAGATTGGGATTCTGAGTAAGCGTCGAGTGTCCATATAGAAGGCGATGGACCCAAGGTTAGGCTATCAACTGAAAATCAATAAGCAAACTAGTAGGCGTCGTGGGGAGCTCGACAAACTTACGTGGGATGGGAGGGGGGGTGTACCGTAACTCTTTCGTACAGCGCCATTAATTTTTTTAGAGAATAACACACGCGCTATATCGAATATTTGTTGCACTCAATTGCGTCCTGTGCAGTTCTTACGGTGTTATTACGTGTCGTTGGAGCTCGAGAACATCAGCGGGTCTACTCGCGGCACGGAACTTTTGATTTTTGTGTAGAATATTTTATTTTATAAAAAAAAAAACATGTTAAATTTTAGGCGTTTTTTGGTTTGTTTTGTATTGTTTGGTCTAGATAGTTTTTTATTTTTGTTCTTATCTCAAATTTTGTTTCCGCTTCTTTTCTTTTTATTATCTCACATTGAGTTAATTTGCGTAGTAGTAATATGTTTAGTTGGTTTGTATTTGTATCTTGTACTTGAATCACTGTAAATTCTGTTATTTTGTTTAAGTGGAATCTTTTTTGGTTTAATTATTATGTGTTTTTTTTTTACTTATATATTTTGTGTAACTGTGTGATTCCTGAATAAATAAAATAAAAAATAAAATAAAATAAAAGCGAACACAAGAATTTTTCGCGTGAGAAGCTGTCAAACTCAATGTAGAAAAAAACAGGCCAAGTGCGAGTCGGACTCGCACACCAAAATTTAACCCAAATAAATTACGTTTCTTGTATGGTAGCCCCCTTTTTATATGGTCGTTAAAGATCTGTGTAAAAAATTCAGCTGTCTGCCTATTACGGTTCATTAAATACAGCTCAGTGACAGATGGACGGACCGACGGACAGCG
The DNA here is from genome assembly GCA_946894095.1 of Incurvaria masculella. Lineage (NCBI taxonomy): Eukaryota > Metazoa > Arthropoda > Insecta > Lepidoptera > Incurvariidae > Incurvaria > Incurvaria masculella. Next base: position 26,498,532 of record OX335644.1, on the reverse strand, counting down.
GAGGCTTAGTTCCGGGTTCCTCTCTCTCAACTCTAAAAAAATGCCAACTGTTTTCTACTTAGATTTTGACAGCTTCTCACGCGAGATCTTCTAGTGTTCTCTTCCCGAGTAGACGCCCAGAGCGAATTCGTAATGGAACTCGAGAACACCAAGCAAACTGACTGGCTAGCGCTACTAATAAGTTGCGAAGCTGCCGCTATGCGAATGATTCTCGGTCGCCACTCCTATCCTGCGCTGCTCGATGTTACATGCACACAGTGCTTGCTACTCGTCACTTTACATCGTATTGAATTGGCTTGAGTGATGCGGTGAAGCAGAGGTTGGTGCTAATTTCTTAGGATTCCATCCCTCAAAAGGTAAGAAATTTACCATTGCAGCATTTTTCCGTTTTCCGTCGGTTTTTCTTTCAGGAAAATAATGTCAAATTATTAAGTCTAGTGTCTTGGAGTGGAAAAAAAAACAAACTTCGGCCATTTTCCGCAAATTTTGACGTTCCCAAATATAGTAAAATATGCAAAAAAGGTATTTCCCGTTGATCAAATTTGGCATAAGGCAGTCTCACCCTAGTTATCCCTGATTATAGAGACCCTGCAACTCCGAAGGGATTTAGGGTCTCTGTCTGTGTTCTATCGTCTCTACCATGGAGAATGCCATTCCTACCATCCCTCCGCCCCCGTTCTACCATCGCACAACGCCCAACAGGCAAGAAACGCACCCATTCACTGTTGACATTCCGCGATTTAGAATTAACTGATCCTATAGATTCTTTATAGGGTCGCTAAACTGTCAAATGCTCACCTGGCCGAGGTGTGGCATGGTTTTCGCAGCCCTGTGAAAGTTTGAAAGCCCATGGGCGTCGTCAACACTTAGCACCTGACAAAACTTAGTACGCGATTAGCACTGGACTAACCATACAAAAACCGGTTTAGTCCGGCGGATTCAATTTAGTTCGCCCACTCTGAATAAACCTATAGGGCTTTAGACGTATAAATATATTATTTTGTACATTCGTCTTTCTTTGACTTTGTACTCGTACGTGCTAGTCATCTTCAGTGGTGACAGCCCTAGCTGGAGCTGTGAAGGTGACAATGTTACTCTTTATTTCACGGACAATAAGTTTGCCGAAAAGCTGACCTCGCCGGCGCGACCCGACCGCATCCTGTCACACAACAGCCCGCACGGTGGCTGACCGCGCTTCGCAATTTAATACAATGCATTTATACTCTTTGCTTTGCAAAATTGACATGGAGTTAAACAGCGCGTGACCGCCGATATAATAAGCGATGTGACTTTGGCGCCATCGACATAATAAAGCAAAAAACTAGCAACCAACACATTTTTCCATAGCAACAAAACGCTGTTAATAAGTAATAGTTTTAAACACCGTACTTAAAATACTCCCGAACCAGATGTAGGTAAGAAATAACAAATATAATAAAAACAAAGCAAATGCATAATTTTGTACGGAGAATAAACCCACGATATCTAACATTCCTTCGATTTCCAACCGTGTATCCCTAATAATAGGCGTCTACTATTGGGTAATTTGTGGTCTGAGCCCGTAGTCCCAGCCGTCACCTAAATTGGCGTTTACGGCAAACCGATCGATTGGGTTTTTCAAATGTATGGAGAAATTGCAGAGCGCGCGCAGTGGGCGAGTTTGATTTGACAGCTTGCTCAACGTTGCCGTAAATACGTCGACATTGCCGTTTACGCCGACTCCGCGTTTGACTTTGACAGCTTGAAGAAGTAAAACCACAGAATATCTAGTAAAAACTTGTATGGAGTTTGACGTTTAGGTGATAACTGGGACGAGCAGCTCTGGTGCCTATTCGGAGAATCCGCGCTAGCGTCACAGAATAAGTATTAGTAATATAGCGTCTCTTCGTGCGAGATTATGGCGCAATCTTCTGACTAGCCAATTGGTATTTGGACTTGTCATGATAACGTGAATTGGCCTAAACCATATTCATCATGGCGACTTCGTTTTAAATAGTTATTAATTTACTTGTTTATGTTTATCATGTTTAAATAATCAATACGTAGGGGTATGTACTCACTCATTTGACGGGTAATAGACCTCGCTTCGTACAAGCAATTGCAACGAAAAAGCTAAAAAATATCTCATGAAGTAATGCTTCATGCTGCTTAGTAATCATCGAATTAACACATATCGCGCGCTCGCCGACGTGTTTCACAATTTATCGACAGTTTGTTGAATATTATCGACTATTCGGTGGCCCTAATCCTCTCTTAACTGTCGTGTATTTACTCAGCTAATGTATTCCGTACGCGGCGGAGTCGTAAAAACTTAAGGCACCTTATATCTGCTTCTCAAATTTCATAAATATTGGACAATATCGTTCGGGTTTGATTGCACCTCTTAAGGTGGAGGCGTAAAAATATTATGAATATTAAATATATTCTTAAGAGGTTTAATGAAATTTTTCATAGTTGGTGAACGTCGGATCTTGTATCATGATATTTGCTTATTCACACTACAATCTCGAAGTAACTTGGTCTCATGCAACGAACTTTCCTTTGGTAAACTTTTTCGTATATGTATGTTAAACACTGTATTAGTAGGAGGCATTGACTACGAGAAAAGTGACTGTAGGAAGACAACGTCGTTCGTGGTTCGGATTGCAAGTAAAACTGTAGCCCCACTTATGTAGCTTTTTTATAGTGCATATAAGTGCTTCAATGTTGTTTTGACACTAACCCCAAAGCCCTCAGCAAACTCAGCCGTAGATTGAGTTGGACCCGCTTCAACTTTCGCCTTCTATTCGTCGTTGTCGACAATGGTTACCGGCCGAGCGCTAGACTCGTTCTTCAACTCAAAATTTCCAGATCTAAAATGATTGAACCAATAATGGAATGTGTTTATGCAAGCAGTGTTAGGCTTTCTTGTCGTTTGCGCAGCGGTATTCCACCTAAGAGTTCATATTCGAAAATTGTACAAATGTTTAGCTTATCAATGGCGCCAAAAACTTCCACAATGTCACAAAACCAAAATAAATTATGAAAACAAATGACTGAATTTGAAATTAAAAAGACATGGCTGTCGAATAACATTTATTTGAAATTCGAATTGCGCGCCAATCCACAGATAATTTATTCTGAAAATGCTGTTTATAAAATCTCCAATTTCATAGGTAAAGACTAAAAAAACTAGTTTGTCTTTCCACTGTGAATAAACCCTGCAGTTCTTCGCTGTGCAGGTTCTCGGAGATGACGGCAGCGCGCTTGCGCAAGTAAACATGGCCGACGCGGGGGCTATCAGCGTGGGAACATCTCGCCGGCAGCCGCACACCTAGCCCTTATCTGGCGCATATTGACTCAGGGCTCACTGCTATCTTGTCGTGCGTCGACATTACCATATACTTTAACGTGCGGACACTTACCAGCAGCGGTACCTAGCCGCGACCAGCATTCTACCATACCGACGGCACTAGCAGTGACACAGAACATGGACACAGAACATGTTCTGTGGTGGGAACTTTGGGAATGGTGGTGAGTATATAGTCCGAGGTCGATACGGATATATTGGGAGATCACCACTGCTTCCGTGCATCTCGTAAGAGACGTCTAATGGGGAGGATGGCTGCCAAACTTTACCACCAGATGGCGCCATATGAAACTGTGCCACAGTTTCGAAATCATCCTGAGACATAGCGTAAACATAACCTCTACGTGGTAGTCTTGGCACAGTTTTATTTGGCGCCATCTGGTGGTAAAGCTTTGCGCCGTGCACCCCATTGAGTCGTCATTCGTGGTTCGGCAGGACGAGCACGGAAATCTCGCAGCGAGTTTGATGCGGTGGCACCCACTCAAACTTGCTACGCTACGCGTGGATTGGAACCGTCGGAATCGTTGGTGGAACGCAACTGGACTGTAGCCCTTACGGTTCCACCTGACGGTAACCTCCGAAAATGTGTATATTTTGGGGTATTTTTTTTTGTTATCTAAGCGAATAAACAACTGTAGAAAAATCTAAGTTGGACTATTATCTAGTGTATGACGGCAAAAAGATTTTAAGTCGTTGCTTCTATTCATAAAAAAAGTTTGTAACTAGGTTTCTTAGGTTATTTTCTAGTTTAGTGTACCGGCGGCGGAGCGCGGCGCTTGGAAAATATAAATGCATTTTTTGTGTTACAAGAACACGTATCTAGTTAGATGCGAATTCGATTCTTACAACACCAATGCACCCAACATATATAACAACAAATTTAATTTAACGACACATATTTGCTGTGACTTACTTGGAGCCTTAACTTAACCTGAATAAACCTAATCGAAAATACAATTCCACTCACTTTTGAAAATGTGGGTGAAAAAATATATTCCAGTTGGCTTTTCTTTATTTTCCCAAGTAATGTAAGCTACGATATAAGAAATACAAATACAACTGTATCATGGAGTACATCTTCCATTTCAAAACTCGTACATAAAAGTTGACAGTGACGATAGTTTTGCCGTTTCTAAGGTGAGGTCGTTTTGCGTTTTCTTCCTCATCGAACTCGTGTTTGTTCCACGTAGGGTTGCCATCTCTAAAATTTGGCAACCAGGACAATACGTGAAAATACGCGTGAAAACCCTGGATTTTAGGGCCCAGAACCCGGACATGTCAACAGGTTTTTTAAACAGTCAGTCAATTTGTAAACCCGGACTACAAATGAAGCCCCGCCCGGACGCTCCCCGGATGCCCTCTAAACTAGGACAAATCCGGGGAAACCCGGACGGATGGCAACCCTAGTTCCACGAGCACAAGGGCTGTTGTGCGCGCCGACCGCCCGTGCGCTTTCTCCGCTCGCGCCTGTCAGTCGCCACCGCGCCGCATTCTGTCAATCTTGCGCCCGCCATTTGTCAACATTCCAGCGCGCGCCGTCGACTCAAAATTAATTGGACAACCCTTTACATGTAAATACAAAAACTAATTTTGGTTGCACGTCAGCCTCTGAGAAAAGCAAGCAGAGATTCAGATAAAAATATCAGATTTTAACCGACATGGGGCCTTAACCTAACATACACAATGTTCTACGATACAATATTATGTTACATAAAAAAATATATATGCGCCGATTTTTAATGAATCTATCCTGACCTCTGAGAAAAGCAAGCAGAGATTCAGATAAAAATATCAGATTTTAACCGACATGGGGCCTTAACCTAACATACACAATGTTCTACGATACAATATTATGTTACATAAAAAAATATATATGCGCCGATTTTTAATGAATCTATCCTGACCGTAACCTACACCAATTTAAAGATACCTTATACAGGGTGCATTTTTAAATCGTGATCATATTAACAGAACTGATGATGCATATCAAACTGAACACACTTTTGCGAAACAAAAAAAACGAAGTCTCCATATTAACTTTCAAATTCCTAACCTCAAAAGGCATGTAAGGGACTTGAATACTGTTTTCGGTAAACTAAAAAAAAAGTTGTTTAGTTTGAGACATAGCATCGATTCTGTTAATTTGATAACGCTTTAAAAATACAAAATGTTTAAGTATTTTAACTTATGTAAAGTGTTCATGAGAAGCTATTTTATGTTGGAATAGTCCGTCGCTTTCCTCCTACAGACATCAGCGGCTTAGAATATTATGCCTCTTTGGAACTACGTGGTGTTGGTTGTGGCTTGTCAGTTGGAGAAAGTATTTATCTGGGCCGATACTAGTATTAGGAGTATTAGGACTTGGTATCACTAAAGCTATAATTGTGCTAGGAAAATGTACAACCTATGTTAAGAATATAATATTTAATTATGCTCTCCCAGATGTGGTTGGTCACCAGGGGAGATTTCTTTAAATGACCAAACCTCAAGACCTATAATACGGTCAAGAGAGCCCAAAGCCCTGCAGTGGGTGGCATTAAGAAAAAAAATTCAGAAATTTAAAATAATGTTATATTTGATTTAATGTATAAGGCTATAATAATAATAATCACTAAAGCTCGCTAGTGCCGATCCTGCTCCTCCTATGTCGCCGGCGCCGGGATCTCATTAGTTCCCTTTTCATTTGGGTGTTCGCGCTGCTCGTTCCGGAGTTAATTCCGGACGTACCGTAACCGGAACACCGCACTTCGCTCCGAACCATGTCCGCAATGTCGCCTCCTAACAACTGTGTCGTGTCGTGACGCAGACGGGTGAATCGAACGATGGCCAGGGGGATAACCATGGTAAATTATATGCAAGTAAGTGAAGTACCATGCTACATGTCAAACAACTTGTTATTCGGTAAATTGAAGTGAAATATACCACTTCGCACGAAATGCAACTAATTGTGCCGAGTAAATTTACAATGGTTACTCCCGAGGTCGGACATCTCTCAGTTAAAACTTAGTGCTGAACTACCGTACACTCACTACTAGGCCTATAAGTGTACCTAGTTAGTAACCCTATTAATTCCCCATACTACAGGTGATAGCTGTACATGCTCTTAATGTTTTAAGTACTAGGTTTTTGAAATTTTGGATTATCAAATACATTATATTAATTTTAATTTTTTTAAATAAACCTTTTAGATTGGAAAATATTGGCTAAAAACATTGGAAACAATTTGTCTGTGTCTACCTTCACTTAAGATTGTTTTTACTGAAAATACAAATATTTACATTAACATAAAACATGCGGACATAGAATGAAGCTTTCTTAAGTTGATTGATTAAAATCTGACAACTTTTAGGGGAAGGGAAACGTTAGGACCTGGAAGAGGCGTGCAAAATTGTGCCTTTTCAAATCTTAGATATCCGCTCCCTTCACGACACTCTTAAGAACCAACGTTTCTGAGTACCACGTGGCGCTACACGCCAGACGATCTTAAATAAAAATCAAAAGGGCCTGTACCCGATAACCGTTCATTAATATGTCATAGTTAACGCGGAGATAAGATACATTAATTGAATTTTAATTTACTACGAATCTGTGAGCCGCCCACGCCTAACATGTCGGAATTCGTACGCTTATCTGTGACTTTCATTGCCGAAGCGAGGCCATTACTAGACCGTGTCGACGTGGCGTTTGATGGGTTTGTTCGGATTTTAAATGTTATGTGCGATGCGCGCTGTCCCGTGCAATTGAAGTTTGATTTGGAAAACCGGCTAAGTGCGAGTCGGACCCGCACACGAAGAGTTCCGTACCATCATACAAGATTTATCAAAAAAAAAATCACGTTTTTTGTATGAATTTTAATATATTTTTAAATTTACCGATTTGTTGTTATAGCGGCGAAATAAATACACTCTGTGAAAATTTCAGCTGCTCACCTATTACGGTTCATGAAATACAGCCCTGTGACAGACGAACGAACGGTCAGCGCAGGCTGAGTAATAGAGTTCCGTTGGCACCCTTTGGGTACAGAACCCTAAAAAGTATAATACCAATTAATTGAAACTTCTTTGCTGGCGAGTCCTGCCGGCTCAGAAAATGTTTAAGCGTTAGAATTAAGACCTCTCGAGGAGAATAGTTGGGTAGGGACTGTCGACATTCCTCGAATTAGAACCAAATTATTATATAAATCCTATATCAATAAGGTTGAGTTCTTCAAATATGGTGTGTTGAGCGACGGTAGAGACGATAGAACACCTACAGTCCTATTCACAGTGAACTGTCAAAATTTAATGCATCTTCCGCGTTGAGCGACGGTAGAGACGATAGAACACCTATAGTCCTATTCACAGTGAACTGTCAAAATTTAATGCATCTTCCGCGTTGAGCGACGGTAGATACGATAGAACACCTACAGTCCTATTCACAGATAACTGTCAAAATTTAATGCATCTTCCGCGTTGAGCGACGGTAGATACGATAGAACACCTATAGTCCTATTCACAGTGAACTGTCAAAATTTAATGCATCTTCCGCGTTGAGCGACGGTAGAGACGATAGAACACCTACAGTCCTATTCACAGTGAACTGTCAAAATTTAATGCATCTTCCGCGTTGAGCGACGGTAGAGACGATAGAACACCTATAGTCCCATTCACAGTGAACTGTCAAAATTTAATGCATCTTCCGCGTTGAGCGACGGTAGAGACGATAGAACACCTATAGTCCTATTGACAGTGAACTGTCAAAATTTTATGCGTCTTCCGCGTTGAGCGACGGTAGATACGATAGAACACCTATAGTCCTATTCACAGATAACTGTCAAAATTTAATGCATCTTCCGCGTTGAGCGACGGTAGATACGATAGAACACCTATAGTCCTATTCACAGTGAACTGTCAAAATTTAATGCATCTTCCGCGTTGAGCGACGGTAGAGACGATAGAACACCTACAGTCCTATTCACAGTGAACTGTCAAAATTTAATGCATCTTCCGCGTTGAGCGACGGTAGAGACGATAGAACACCTATAGTCCCATTCACAGTGAACTGTCAAAATTTAATGCATCTTCCGCGTTGAGCGACGGTAGAGACGATAGAACACCTATAGTCCTATTGACAGTGAACTGTCAAAATTTTATGCGTCTTCCGCGTTGAGCGACGGTAGATACGATAGAACACCTATAGTCCACTTCACAGATAACTGTCAAAATTTAATGCATCTTCCGCGTTGAGCGACGGTAGATACGATAGAACACCTATAGTCCTATTCACAGTGAACTGTCAAAATTTAATGCATCTTCCGCGTTGAGCGACGGTAGAGACGATAGAACACCTACAGTCCTATTCACAGTGAACTGTCAAAATTTAATGCATCTTCCGCGTTGAGCGACGGTAGAGACGATAGAACACCTGTAGTCCCATTCACAGTGAACTGTCAAAATTTAATGCATCTTCCGCGTTGAGCGACGGTAGAGACGATAGAACACCTATAGTACTATTGACAGTGAACTGTCAAAATTTTATGCGTCTTCCGCGTTGAGCGACGGTAGAGATGATAGAACACCTATAGTCCTATTGACAGTGAACTGTCAAAATTTTATGCGTCTTCCGCGTTGAGCGACGGTAGAGACGATAGAACACCTATAGTCCTATTGACAGTGAACTGTCAAAATTTTATGCGTCTTCCGCGTTGAGCGACGGTAGAGACGATAGAACACCTACAGTCCTATTCACAGTGAACTGTCAAAATTTAATGCATCTTCCGCGTTGAGCGACGGTAGAGACGATAGAACACCTACAGTCCTATTCACAGTGAACTGTCAAAATTTAATGCATCTTCCGCGTTGAGCGACGGTAGAGACGATAGAACACCTATAGTCCCATTCACAGTGAACTGTCAAAATTTAATGCATCTTCCGCGTTGAGCGACGGTAGAGACGATAGAACACCTATAGTCCTATTGACAGTGAACTGTCAAAATTTTATGCGTCTTCCGCGTTGAGCGACGGTAGAGACGATAGAACACCTATAGTCCTATTGACAGTGAACTGTCAAAATTTTATGCGTCTTCCGCGTTGAGCGACGGTAGAGACGATAGAACACCTACAGTCCTATTCACAGTGAACTGTCAAAATTTAATGCATCTTCCGCGTTGAGCGACGGTAGAGACGATAGAACACCTATAGTCCCATTCACAGTGAACTGTCAAAATTTAATGCATCTTCCGCGTTGAGCGACGGTAGAGACGATAGAACACCTATAGTCCTATTGACAGTGAACTGTCAAAATTTAATGCATCTTCCGCGTTGAGCGACGGTAGAGACGATAGAACACCTATAGTCCTATTGACAGTGAACTTTCAAAATTTTATGCGTCTTCCGCGTTGAGCGACGGTAGATACGATAGAACACCTATAGTCCTATTCACAGTGAACTGACAAAATTTAATGCATTTTCCGCGTTGAGCGACGGTAGAGACGATAGAACACCTATAGTCCTATTCACAGTGAACTGTCAAAATTTAATGCATCTTCCGCGTTGAGCGACGGTAGAGACAATAGAACACCTATATTCCTATTCACAGTGAACTGTCAAAATTTAATGCATCTTTCGCGTTGAGCGACGGTAGAGACGATAGAACACCTATAGTCCTATTCACAGTGAACTGTCAAAATTTAATGCATCTTCCGCGTTGAGCGACGGTAGAGACGATAGAACACCTACAGTCCTATTCACAGTGAACTGTCAAAATGTAATGCTTGTATTGTCACCGGACTTCCATACAAAATGCTAGTTAGTCCGAATATTATCCGCGTATTAAAGTTAGCACGCCCACTCAGATATGTGAACTTGTACGAGAAAGCGACTCCCATCTTATGGGTGGTCTCGCTTGAATGGAAATCACTGATTATATTTAGTGCCGCCATTTTCGTACATATTTCATCCAACGCGACGGCGGAAACCGGCGGCAGCGGCGTATTGTTTATTGGATTTATGGAACCGTAGGTAACCTAACCTTGGACAACTCAAACATCCGAAACCCACACAGTACAATGGAACCTCTGAAGAATGGAACGCAGAACAGTTCAGATTGGTTAGTGTTGCGCCACCGAGCATGGAAGGACTGGAGGAGCGACCGAAACTGATTCGTGAGGCGGTAGCAGCGTAGTCACGAGTTAGTCTAGGTTCACTAATGCCCGTTTCCACCACCTCCAACTACAAACATCCCAAAGTTACTTATAGGTTACACCGTACAAATATGCCATGTAACCGAAATTTACTTATCGGATTTCAGGTACTAGAGGTAGTGGAAACAGGGGTAAGTGTAGTTCGTTCGCTTGCTACGAGGCTTCCGAATTCGGAACGCGCAAAATCGAATGTTCGTTACACTTAATGTGAAGTTCTTACATATTCATACGTGTCATTGGAAGTCGAGAACATCTGTTGTAAGAGAATTCGTAACCGAACTTACTCGCCGGGGCCGCGGCTCTGCAAATCTCGTATATATTGGTTGGGGAAAAAGTTTCTTCGCATTTTTTAAGAAAATTCAAAACATTTTTTTAATATGGTTTATTTACATTTAACTAAAGTATGTAGGTACCATTTTGTTCGATAACTTTTTGCCATCTTGTAGGTAGGGACATGATCCCATTGCTATAGAAATATTGGGACTTCTGATCAATATACCGCGACAAGTGGTTTTGGCAGTCCTCTCGTGATGTTAACCTGACACTGCCTAAAGAATTCTGAAGAGACCTAAACAGGTGGAAATCTGAAGGTGCAAGGTCAGGACTATACGGCGGATGCATTAACACCTCCCAGCCAAACTCTCTTAGTTTTTGCTGAGTGGCTAAAGATGTGTGAGGTCTAGCGTTATCATGATGAAAAACCACACCCCTTCTGTTGATTAATTTCGGCCGCTTTCTCTCAACTTCTTGCTTTAATCTCATCAGTTGTTCGCAGTAGAGTTCAGAATCGATGGTCCTGCCTGGTGGTAACAGCTCATAATGAATAATGCCCTTCCAATCCCACCACACACACAGCATCACCTTGTTGCGAGTTAACCCGGGTTTCGCCACAGTCTGTGAAGCTTGACCGGCCTTTGACCACGACCTTTTTCGCACGTTCTTGTCGTACGTGATCCACTTTTCATCACCAGTTATCAGCTTCTTCAAAAATGGTTCGGTTTCATTACGTCGTAATAAAGAATCACAAATGAGTACACGGTTCATTAGGTTTCTTTCAGTGAGCTCGTGAGGTACCCAAATATCGAGCTTTTTTGTGTACCCAGTTTTTTTCAAATGCGCCAAAACTGTTTTGTGGTCAATTCCTAGTTCTTCAGCTACGTCGTAACTACTGATATGCCGATCTTGCTCCACTTTTTCAAAAATGGCATCCATTTTATCCGTAATAGGGCGACCAGAGCGACGTGCATCTTTGACATCAAAATTTCCGGATTGAAAACGCTTAAACCAAATTTGTGCTACTCTCACAGACACTGCACTAGGTCCATAAACATCGCAAATTTTTTTCGCGGCTTGCGTTGCATTTTTACCTTTTTTGTAGTAAAATTTTAAAATGTATCGAATTTCTTCATTAGATTCACTCATTTTGACAGTACGAAAAACAAATGAGAATCACACATTTTCCTAATTTGAATTTGGAATTATGTTCTTTAAAATTTAAACTTTCAATGATACCAAAACCAGCCAGATACAAATAGTATAGCCAAAGAGATTTTATTACAAGTTCATACATACTATAATGCGAAAAGACTTTTTCCCCGACCTATTACATCTGGGTGCGCCCCTGAGTTTCGGGTGGTACTCCCGTCCTTCAGCGCTCGCTGTCTGAGACATGCGGGCCCCACACGGCACATTGCACGGCATAGGTAGGTTTGCGCGTGTGCAAGATGCATTTTGTCGGCGTGTCCGCAGCCGCCCACGGCAGGGCACAAAGTAGCTGCGATACACTCGCGAGCATGTTGATCGTGTGCTCCGAGGTATTCTTTGCGCCGAGCGACTCGCGGGTCGACCGAGGGGGTGAGCGCGAACTCTGCAGGAACGGGCACGTAACGTGTTAAGAGGATGATGAGGTGATCAAGTTTTAGGCAATGGCTCGTGCCTGTTTCCTCAGTCTAATTGAGAAATAAGTCAACTGCTGCGTCTTACGTTTTTTTTTTTTAGCTTTACTTGTATCCATTATATACGCCTTTTTGTATTTTCATACATTTTTTTAGATGCGTATATCATCGTTCGTGTGATCTTTAATGTATCCAAAATATTGATTTGTTTGATGTGCATAATATCAGAAAAATATGTCTTTATTTGACTGAGGAAACAGACACGAGCCACTGCATGGAACTTGATGATCATCTCATTATCCTCTTAATGTTCTGACCAACGTAGGGGTAACAAGTTTTTTCTTGCCACGTTTTTGGTTGTTTGTTGTCTATACAATGATAACTCACCGATCAATATATTTTATCTAACTGGATACGGATGGCTGATACCACAACTACCGTCATGATATTAGCCGAACACACCGCATTTCCGAAGACGTTAGGTGCGAACACGGTTAATTTTTTGTTGCCGCTTCGACCATCTTTTCATCTAATGCGATACTACCAACCATATGATACTTTCGAGATTACCGCGGTCGTTAGACATTTTTGAAAAATGTTACGGCTTTTCACGCGATAGGAAGAGACATTCTCCGACGACTGTCGTCTGCTGCGTACGATCGTGGCGGATGCCTCCTTGACAACGGGCTGAATGATTAGCTCGAAACGTCGGAGAATGTCTCTTCCTGCCGCGTGAAAATCCGTAACATTTTTCAAAACATGACTACCAACCATACTCCCTGGTAAGGGAAGAGAACCTACAGTTTTACATGGATACAAAACCATGGAAAAGCTCACATTCGTGGCGAAATGCATTTATCCAACTCGGAAAGAGAACACCTCGATGGAAATCATTAACTGTTCCGGGCATATTTTATCCAATACGCCCGCAAAGACCTGGGCGGCAGGCCATATTGTTTATTGCATTTATCGGACCGTGTGTAACCTAACCTTCGGTAACCGAACATCCGGAACCCACACAGCACAATGGAACAGTTCAACATAGGTAGGGTGCGCGCGCAGGATTCGTTTTGTCAGCGTGTTCGCAGCCGCCCACGACAGGGCACAAAGTAGCTGTGATACACTCACGAGTATGTTGATTGTGTGCTCCGAGCGACTCGCAGGTCGACGGAAGGGGTTAGCGCGAACTTTGTTACGCGACAGCCTGAATGAGATATAACAAGTTTTTCTGGCCACGTTTATCCATACAAACAATGATTACTCTATCGCTTTCAAACCGTTATTTACCTTAAAAACAAGGCGAATGATATTTGTCGAACTAGCGGTTTCCCGGTGCGCAATGCCTTACTGGGCCGACATGTTTCACCTGTAACAACGGAGGCATCAATGTGTGTCAAATTATCATATATCATGGATACGAGTATAAGTTAAGTTACCAAAAAATAAAACGTACAGACTGTCAACGGATTTATTTAATGTAAAATTTTCTGAAAAATATGTTATTATCAAGAATCAGGCGCGCACTATTTTATGCAACTTAATCACCTCATTATCCTCTTAAGACATTGTGTTTGTTTTAAAGGTTAATATATTACTATTTTCTATTTGTGTAATATGAACAGTGACATACATCTACAATAATACCACTGGATATCTCAAATGATCATTATTTATGATTGTGTATCTTATACACTGTGTTAGTTAGAGGCATTATTTAAGGTCGGCAATGGTGCAGGACGATTCTCAGTAATGTGTTTGAGAGCCAGTTGTAATACTCGCGTTGGGCCACACTAAACTGGAGGAACAAATTCGCAGAGGTTGGTAGAGGTGATCTCATCGAAACATACAAAATTTGATCAGAATGCAATGAAATGATGCTTCAAAATATACAAAAAAATCACAAACTGTAGACTTTTATATGATAAAAAAGTGCACCAAATTGCTATTGTATATTAATATGAAATAATTAATTTCATAGATTTTTTACTATTAGGTAACGCAAAAGATAACAAAACAAACAACAAATAATTAAATTTAATCCGCACGTTACGTCTACAAAACGAAAACGCGTTCGCGCTCGCTTCCATTTTATTGAACTCTCTCTTTGCATACATTTCGGGCGGCTATAAACTGTAGCCGTCCCTGTCCAGCGCTATAGCGCCGTCTCGCACGCACGCGGATCGGTTACCTATGGCTGGACGTATGCGCCGGAGAAGCCAATATACAACTCCTGGCGACATAGAAGCCGTAATAGGGTAGAGGCGGCATTATATTTATTTATTACAAAATGGAGTCCGTAGGAAGGATGCCACCAAAAACATATATGTGAAAAAGACAGCCAAGAGAATATGCGTGGTTGTACTTGGCCGACAAAATAATTGAGATCTAAATGGGTGCCCAATTCTATGGATAATCTGGAATGTATTTATAATTTACACAAAGCAGATATTTTACGATAAATTGAAGCGCAAGAGAACATTGACCACGCATATTCTTAATATTGAACTTGGTTCGCATGTTCACATTTATGTTTTTATTTGGATATCATTACTTTTTGTAACGATTTTTGTATGTAACTGGAGATGGATGGCTGCTACCACACCCATAGTCGTGATATTAGTCCAACACGCCGCATGCCAGGCGAGCTATTTGGCATATATGGTGCCGTAAACTGACAGACTCACGTAGAAGTCATTTGACATAATGGCTGAAGTGGCGTTGGGATTTTTAGCAAAGTTGCTAGATGCCAAAGCAACGGGCAATGGGTTAGTCTTTGTGTGTGCCTAAATAGGCCACAAGAGGTTGTCAACCACTAAGACCGTATATCTGTGCTCGAGAGCAAGAAATGGCACCCGTGATCAAATATTTAGATCCATAGATAAGCCTTTAAAACCCGAAACACGTCATTCGTTCTCATAAATGTATGTTTCACATCATGTACAGCCCTAGTACAACACGCTTGGCGGTCATAGTGTGACGTTGGTGTGCCACAAAATGTGCTTTAAGAGGATAATGAAGTGAGGTATACGCAAATATTGGGAGTCGTATATCATAGGTATAAGTTAAGTTAAAAAAAATGTACAGACGTAGCTCTCTCAGTTGACTTATTAATGTGAAAATTTTCTGAAAAATATTTCTTAATTTGACTGAGGAAACAGGCATGCACCATTGTATGGGACTTGATCACCTCATTATGCTTTTAAGCACATTTCGTTCATAACATATTTTGACATTTGACTACTCCTCATCTACCTATCGATAAACATCACGGGCAGATCTCTGCCCGTGATGTTTATTTATTTATTTCGGCGGGTCTATAGGTTAGTAGGTCGCAATGCGCTCGCCCGCCGGTTTCGCGTATAAACACCGCTTCAGCTGCAGTCTGTGGTCCCTGTTTACAAGACGCCGCCGCCCACACAACTCTTTGTCCGTCTGTCCGTCTGGCGCCTGCTATTCGTATTACATGTACGAGATAAGCGACTACCCGTTGGTCCGTCACCAAGGACACACGCATGCATACACTCCTTTAGAGCGGTTTTGACTGACCTCTCGCATGGAAGGCAAGTCCACCCGCGCCTGAGCTACGAGCCACATTTTAATGGGAATTGGTGTTTCTACAATCTCATGTGAGGGTAAAGATATTATCAATAATGACTTGGTAAACGAACATGCAACGAAAGCTCGGTGAAAACGTATGCGTCCGCAGTTTCAAACGCTGAATGAATCGGCTACAATATCACCATTTTACCACGTTGTCGTTGGTAGCCAAATGTAGAATGTAGACCGATGTTCGATGTAGGATACGCAACGCAGTTTAATGTAGCCGAACAATATAAGGAAGGTCCAGGCATGGCACCTAGTTCCCATGTGGGGTGTTAGGCTATTATCTGATGGTCAGTTCGTCATTAGCCATCCATGTCCAGTTACATAAAAAAAACTACGGCCTCAGTGTGCTCCTTTGGATATGGTTCTGAACCAGACGGTCCTCCAACCTATTATTGGAACTTGGAGAGGACTTGGGTGTTGTCAAACTCATGATGAACTCCCTTCCGACACAATTGTTCATCTATAAAACGGCATGAAAATTCGCTCGCAACATGAAAGTGGCGGCGTCTAATGATTCCACTTTATCGATGACATCCATTCCGGAAAAAATGCCAAAATATGTTTATTGGTTTCTTGAACCGTCCGTTCACGCAGCAACGGAACGAACGTGACTTTTGCATAGACATAGTTTATAGGCTGAAGAGCACCATACTTCTTATCCAGGATAAAAAACCTTTCGATATTGACCCGAGCGGAGCCGGACACCGCATCTAATTGCATATATTTTTAGTCTAATATCTTGCTATCAACACGAATGCCTATGCATAGAACAATATGGGCGTCACGCCTTAGCCTCGAGGCACGCCTCACGTAAATCAACGTGGCTCATTAATGTATCGACTGTATCTTCGGAAAATATCGGTGGGGACATAAATCAGATACTAATCGGATGGGAATACTCCACGGTAATGAGAACTGATAGTTCCTAGCTCTCGAGTCGTGATCCACGTCTTCAAACAATTGTTGTTTCTTTTTGGTTATTGGTTGTGTGACTGTTCTATCAAAAATGTAAGATTAGCAGTAGTATTAAGCCATTCAGTTGTATCATAATTGTATTGTATTGTCTACAGCCTGAAACCCTAACTATCAACTAGACATAGACAGGATTGAAGAGGCTCAGAGACGTTTTCTGCGTCATCTCTCATTCACTGATCATAACAGCCGTGTTCTTAAAACTTACTCGTAAAGACGGGCCCATTGCGAAATCGACACGTTGACTCTCTCTCATACACAAAATCCTCAATGGTAGCATCGACTGCACAGAACTGCTACAAATGATTAATGGTCGGGTTTCAAAGCAGGCTCCACCACCATGTGCCTTCTTAGAAACTTGTTACAACAGTTAAGGTTCAAATGCTCCCATATACACGGCCCTGCAATGTAATGATTGGAAAGATGAACTGGATATATTTTCATGCCCAGTAAACACGATTAAAAAAGTTTAATTAAACCCATCATCATCATCATTATGTTTGTCAATTGTATTTTGGGGTTTAATTGTTCTTTTCTTCTTTGACTAAGAATGAAACTAACTATTTTTTAATTTATAATGTTTTTAATGTTTTTGTTATCACTAGGTGGTTTCGGATGTTTTAATCTGTTATAGGTTTTTGTTTTTTTATTAATCAGCTTGATGTATTATTTACGCATGTTGTATTGACATCTCGTAGAATGTACACGTTATTCTTATTTAATTATGTCATATTAATAATGTTAAGTGTATGATTCTGTATTAATATATTATATATATATATATATATAAATAAATAAGTTGTCGCATTCATATGAAAGATACCCGTGAAGTTTCTTTGCGGGTTCTTCATCACTACCGAATCCGCGGATCAATCCGGAAAATCAAAACTACATATATGTTTTTGTCGACTTGCTTATGGCCGTTTATAATGAAAAGGCGCCATCTAAGTTTTAGATGTATATAAATCTTGGCTTTCTAGTCCGACAAGTGAGCGTAAACCAGGTTCTCACTTATAAAACGTTCCCGTTGGCGGGCACAATAATTTTAATTGCTCGGAAGTGGTGCGACTGGTTTGTGAACGCAGCACTAATTGAATGTGTCATAATTGATTTTACGTTGCGTTTCAATGTTGCCGCTTATTTTGTGTTATGGAAATTCTGTGTTTTGAACATAGAACTAGGATGTACACGAATGCTAGGTCTGTGGTTTTGAAACATGCGAAATGTGATTCGAATGCGTCCGCGTCTATCCAGTTGTTGATGATGATTTAATCTAAGGTTGTCGAGCGATTTTGGCCATGAGTATTTGTCAGTGAAGAGAACACCCTGGTCACCGCCGCCATTTGGGCGTATTGTCCATGCAAGCCCCTTTTCTGAAGGACCCGATCAGATGGGGTACACAGACCGAACTAAGGGTCGGGCTGTTTGGTTTAGGGAACTGGGGGCATCGACGGTACACCCACAATCGGCTTCTGCCTTCGGCCCCCCACATTGTAGTCGCAGGGGTATGTGGTTAGCTGCAGGGTCTGGCAAAGTCTGTTTTCCGGCAAGCACGTTGCGTCCAGGCTCTCCGCTCCTCGCGCAGAAAGCGTCCTTATCTAGTCCTAGTGGGCTGTTTAGAGAACGAAGCGCGGAGCAAGCGAGGTCCCCAGTAAAGTCAGACTGTACCCAGCGGAGACAGGACTTGAGGGCACCTCCGTTGCTAGTCTGGAGAACAAGAAGCACGAAAGCTACAGTTTCGCCAACTGACCCGGCCGCGTAGACATGGAATGGAGAGATGCGTTATGCGCTTCGTTAAGGGAGTTCGACAAACGAACAACTTCGGTATCACACTGGAGATATGGGAGTCAAGTCGAGCAGAGCGACGGGTAGTCAGTAACGTGCTTACCTCCATCGCGACAGGCACGTTCTCCTGAAGATGGAGCCCATGTGAGGCTCCAAAGCGTCGAGCAGCACGTTTTGCTCCTCGCGGTAAGCCGTCACACTACATATTATATGGGGGACAGCCACGCTCGGGAGTGCAAACGGTAACAGCTTCGGTTGCGGGCTGTGTGCATTACAGCTCCGGCCCCTAATTGGAGAATAGGAAGTAGATATCGACTACGTGGCACTCGCCATTAAGACTACTAAATCGATACGTCGAGAAGGCGGGTCCTACTGTATTACAGTTCCCCACTGACGTGTTGGCGTCGGTAGGACTGGCGTCTCCCTTTGCGTATTAACCTAACGGTTGGACCTTGAGAGCCATAAGAGGGAGATAAGCGAAAGGCAGTCGATTCCGCAACACATATCTCCTGTTCATACATTCCTGGGAAGCCGGCCGCGCGTCGTGTGATCAATCATCAACTCCGCCGGAACAGCGTCCCCTCCTAGGCAAAATCATTGCTTAGCCAAGCAGCCAGCTCAAACACAACATAGGTTAGTTTAGGTTAGGTTAGGCCAAGTCCTGTCTCCGCTAGGTACAGTCTGACTTTACTGGGGACCTCGCCTGCTCCGCGCCTCATTCTCTAATCAGCCCACTAGGACTAGATAAGGACGTTTGCTGCACGTACTTTTGATGATGGTTGTTCTGCTGCTATTGTGTCCTCTGCACCGGCGGACGAGCGCAGAGCAATATTACGAGCGATGACACGAGCGGGCGGGAATGCGGCCGACGCGTCAGGGCGCTCGCGCATGCGCTCCCCCCGCCCACATATATTCATTAAGGAGTAACGAGCATCGACCACTTGACAGATATATTTTTATATATTTTCACTGGATGCGACAGTTACGAGCGCCCGAACAATTTGTGGCCGCGCCTAATGCTGGGGGAAGCGTCCTACATGTGCGAGGTGGAAATAGATTACTACTTGCAACTATACTCTGTCTTACTAATAACCATTTCTTATTCCACTGCTCATTCTTGCAACAGTTACACCAGACCTAAATATGTTACAGGATTCGTTGCTTATTCTCTCGTAATAGAGAAAGGAATAATTTAACCCACGCTCACTATAGTCTTCATAAAAAAATTATTCGAATTAGCAGCACGACCGCCGCTATGCCCCCGGCTACGTAATTCCTGCCGCAAACATACTGCCCAGGATAGTTACCATGGTAATTAACTCGCCAAGTGAATAGCTCCTGAACAGGCAAAATAGTGATTTAAGGTGGCCCAACCCGCTCATCTCCCCATACAAAAGGGGAAAGAAGATCACGCCTATATTTCTTGTTAGAGATCCAAAATTTTGCTCAAAATAGCTTTATTTGATTGAACTAGATGTCTGATGACCATTGACATTGTAAAATTGTGTTTGGTTTCCAAGTTATAACGTCCGAAAGTTCGGATTTTTCGCGCGTTTTATACAATAACTTTGGAGGTGGATTACGCAATGATAAAGTAAGAACATCTTAAAATAAAAAAATTAGTCATCAGACATAGCTTATTTAATAAAGATTTATAATCTATTTGGTTTTTGTTAGATTTTTGACTATAGCGGTCGTGGTTTACTTTTAGCTATAAGTCGTTTTGAAATTAAAATTTTCGTAAATCTTACCAAATCATACACTATGCACATTGTCTTTTTTGTGGACAGGTTGCATCTTCCTCATCACGGAGCCTGTCTTATTATTAGGAACAGAGAAGGTCCCAGAGCGCAACAGCACGGTTTTGTACCGTGCCCGCAAATGAGTTGAGGCCGCCGGGTTGGGCCACCTTAATCTGATGTTTAGTTGCATTATGTACCATGTCAATAAATACATTTCAGTTCCTTTGACCGAATAACACGACGTTTGACAGTTAGCATTGGAACTAAACGTCAGATTTAATAATTCTTGCATGTTCAGCTGCTATTCGCCCGGTAAGTTAATGGATGGTACTCACCGGGCGAATAGCAGTAACCCCCAGAATCCTCCAAACTGGATCACTCGATTCACTGATTTTCAAAACTACAATTCGGCTGATGCGCTTACACCACGCCACACTTACTATAGAGTTAGCCCGTCCGAGTTCATATTTAGATTGAGGAGCGTCAATGAAAAAAATATTCCTGTCTTCCATCTCAGTTCAATGAATGCTCATAAAGAGAAGTTCATGGTATGTTACTTTATTATTTCGGGAATGCAGTTCGTTAGGCGTAATATCATGTTTGGTTATTTTTTGGAATGTCGACAGTGAATTGATGCATTCCCTGACTGTTCCGCGTTGAGCAATGGTAGAAAGGCGACGGAGTTAGAGTAACCGGCGTAAGATTTGAGAATATATGTGAGGGAATTCGATCAATTCTGTCCCAATCAGAAGCGTTTGTGTCACGTCACACCTTTGCGCTCTTAGGGCCGAGTGCACGAAAGGACAAAACATCAAAATCAACGTCAGAGTATGATTAATCACGTCACTTTGTGTTAACAGTATGGAAGGAACTCTATGCTGTTCACTAAAAGTGACGTGTTTGAACATTAATTAACTCAGCCGTCTCGTCATGCAATCGGGGCTAACTGGGTAGAATATTTGACATCCACTTCTGATTGGTGCAGAATTGATCGAATTCCCTAACATATTTTTTACGCTGGTTCCGACCCAAGGCCACGATGGTTACCATAGTAAATTAACTCGCCCGGTGAACAGGCAAGTGAGTGATCAAATATGACACTTAATTGCATTTCGTACCAAGCTAACTGATTTCATTTCTGTTCACTTGGCCAAATAACACATCGTTTAACAGTTACCAACGAAATGGAACTAAACGTCTTATGTAAAAACTCACTTGTCTGTTCACCGATTAAGTTAATATACCATGGTAACCCCCAGGTAATAAACCGAGCCGTCCCACAAATGCGAACAATAGGGTTGTTAAACTGTCGATTTCAAAGTACCCCAGATTGTACATGTTACAAACATAGTGTGAAGAAGCATGAAAAAAGAGACAAATAAACGAATTCTCTTTCTTTCTTTCTCTTTCAAGCACCTGGCAGGCCATCATGGTTTCTCAGTGACAGTCCATAGGCGTCGCTGGGCGCCTCTTAGGTCTGGCGTACGCCATATGCCGCGCTTTACATAAAAAAAATAAAAATTTGGCGAACAGTTAAAATACAGCCTCGAATCGGGTCCAAATGTATGGTCATAAAATCATAACGCGCAACCATACAGACACAATACAATACAATGCAATGTCGGTTCACAGGGCGCTGTATTGTGGAAGAAGTTAGCGCCAGTTAGAAGCGTTGCCAACGCGATCATTAGAATACTGCACTTTACGAATCCGACGAGAGATGTGAGGTCGGTATTCATAGTCGCTCCCTGAGACCGACTTTTTATCTCGAGGACTGCGGAAGTAATTATTTTTTCTTAGTGAACATGCTCAGCCAGGAGGTCTCGGCAGGTGGTGCAAGAATGAAGAAACTTAAGGACGTCGCAGTTTTTGTAGGGAAGAGAAAGAAAATGTTTGAAATATCAGGGGACATTCAAGAGGCCTAAAATGCATCCTACAGCCATAGGCTAGACAACTTTTTGGAGAAATATGGTTACGATCTATCAAAACGTCTCTTTTTAATCTTGGTAAGTTTTAGACTAGGAGGTCGCGACAAAAATGGTAACGATAACGTAAATGAAACTGGGTTCATAGGATTAAGACCAACCCTCTAAAGCTAAATATGTCGGTCTGCCTGCGCCAATTGGTTGCGTTACCTAGATAAGGAGCCTGAATCTTTATCGTTACAAGAAAAATGTATAATAAGGTAAATGGCTGCCAATAACACAGCATTAAAGTATCAGTTCATACTTAGTAATACCCAAACTAAATAAATCTTCGATTGCATTTAGTAGCTATAGGCGATTTAGGATTTAATTAAAAACCGACTGGGGTCTCAATATTTCCAGTGTGGGGGCTGCGCGCCTCCACTACCTGCTACCAGACGGATCCTTCAACATCTGGCCACATGGCATGCGGCCAGGCAGTGAGAGTTCGTCGCCGGTCGACTCAACACGACTCCGGACAAACGCGTAAAATACATTGTACAATCATATATCAAATCGTCAACAAATCTAACAATAAATATATAATACCGTAAACTGTGTTTAGCATCATTCAAACCCACAAATTGGTGACCCCGACGTGATCTAAAGACAATATAAAATACAAGTGTGATTTAACAATACAAACAATATTAATTACAATAAATTGTGTGGTTTGAAAAACAAAACAGTGAATCATAAAAAAAAAAACATTTTAGTGCAAAATGACGGACTCTAACTCCTTCGAGGACGCGCGTGATGTTGCGCCCGAAGTATGTCGTATAGGGGTACGCATTGCCCCGTTCAACGCATCGGATCCGGAACTATGGTTCTGGATGATCGAAGCGAGTTTCAAAACTTCCGGCATAACATCGGAAACAACCAAATTCGGTCACGTGGTATCCATGCTTGACGCAAAATATGCTTCGGAAGAGCAGAAGTCAAATTCCTTGGATACTTGGTATCAGAAAATGGTACACGACCACTTCCTGATAAAGTGGAAGCAATCCAAACGTACCCAATACCAACTAATATTAAAAAATTACGTCAGTTCCTGGGTATGTTAAATTTCTACCGGAGGTTCATACCAAAAGCAGCAGAACTGCAAGGCCCGCTGAATGATCTCCTCAAAGGTAATTTAAAGGGTCAGGCCCCAATCAATTGGACCACTGAAACCAGGGGAGTATTCGAGGCCTGCAAAGAAAGTCTCGTACAAGCCGCGCTGCTAAGCCACCCAAAAATTGACGCTCCCCTGGCTATATTCTGCGATGCGTCTGATTATTCAATTGGCGCAGCTTTACACCAACTTGTCGAGGAGCAGTGGCAGCCCTTGGCGTTTTTCTCGAAGAAACTTTCACCTGCAGAGACCAAATATGGAGCCTATGATAGGGAACTACTTGCCATATATCTCTCGATTAAGTATTTTCGCCATATGGTTGAAGGACGTGCGTTCACTGTATTCACCGATCAGAAGCCTCTTATCCATGCCTTTAAGCAGAAACCGGATAAATGTTCTCCACGGCAGTTCCGACACCTGGATTTTATCGGCCAATTTACCACCGATATAAGGCACATATCTGGGAAGGACAATGTGGTAGCCGACGCCTTATCACGGATAGAAGAACTGTCCCAAACCATCAACTTTGAAGAGCTGGCGTTATCTCAGCACTCAAATAAAGAGCTGAAGACATATCTACGGGAAGGATCTGCTTTGCAACTTAAACAAGTGCTGATACCTGGTACCACCGTAGCTGTCTTTTGCGACGTCTCCACGCCAACAGCAAGACCATTTTTGACTCCATCTTTTCGAAGAACAGCATTTAACACAATTCATCAGCTGTCACACCCTGGCATCAAGTCTTCAGTGAAGCTCGTCACTCAACGTTATGTCTGGCCATCTGTCAAGTCGGACTGTAGACAGTGGGCTCGCAGCTGCATCGAATGCCAGAAAGCGAAAATATCCAGACACGTATCGTCTCCTCGGGGTGTGTTCACATCACCTTCAGCCAGATTTGAGCATGTCCATATCGACATAATTGTCATGCCGTACTCCGAGGGCTACCGATACTGTCTGACCTGCGTCGACCGATTCACGCGTTGGCCTGAAGCTATCCCAATCGAAAACCAAGAAGCACCGACTGTTGCACGTGCGTTCTACGATAACTGGATCGCACGTTATGGCACGCCTCTGCGCATTACAACAGACCAAGGCACACAATTTATGTCCCACCTGTTCAAGCAGCTCAGCAGCTTGACAGGTTCGACCCAAATAAGGACCACAGCATACCACCCAGCTGCAAACGGAATGGTTGAGCGTTTCCATAGACAATTAAAAGCCGCTATTAAGTGTCACAACAACAATCGCTGGACCGAAGTTCTTCCGACGGTTCTACTTGGAATTCGTTCAGCCTGGAAAGAAGACTTACAAGCTACCTCAGCAGAACTTCTGTATGGTGAAACAATTCGTTTGCCCGGCGAATTTCTCTCTCCTCGCTCTACATATCAAGAAGCAGGGGAGCCAGCAGAGTTCATAAAACACCTGAGAGAAAACATGGGAGAATTACGTCCAGTGGTTGCATCTCAACATGGCCAAAAGAAGACCTTCGTATTTAAAGATCTTGCCACGACTGGGCATGTCTTCGTTAGATGCGATGGACAACAAGGACCACTGCAGCATCCTTATAATGGACCTTTCTCCGTCATCAGCAGGAACGAGAAGACTTTTGTCATTAGAGTCCGCAACCGAGATGTTACCATTTCAATCGACCGCCTGAAGCCAGCCTTCATAATGCCTGAAGAGCACACCACGGAGGCTCCAGTCAGTTCCACCAGTCCAGAGGGAAGTGATCACCAGAAAACCAACAAAACAATTGCAGAACCTCCAGCAACGAGAGCCGGCCGTCGGGTTCGGTTTCCAGATCGTCTGCAAGCTGGTTACTCGTGATCTAGCTCGATCACTGGCAGGGGGGTACTGTGGGGGCTGCGCGCCTCCACTACCTGCTACCAGACGGATCCTTCAACATCTGGCCACATGGCATGCGGCCAGGCAGTGAGAGTTCGTCGCCGGTCGACTCAACACGACTCCGGACAAACGCGTAAAATACATTGTACAATCATATATCAAATCGTCAACAAATCTAACAATAAATATATAATACCGTAAACTGTGTTTAGCATCATTCAAACCCACACCAGACAATATATTTACACAGTACATTTATTATATCGTATATTTATTCGCAGGTACATGCCAACATCGATTTTATATAGCCATTCTAGCTAACGCAACCACTTGGCACAGGCAGACGGACATAGTTAACATCAGAGAGTTGGTCTCTAACCTGTGAACCCAGATTCAGCCATTTATATCATCGTGACCAAATATGTCGTGACCTCCCGGAATATTTCCTCCTGCCTCAGTACTCCTCTGAATGTTTTAGTTAGCTAGAGATTCTGTTATAAGATCATGTAGAATACTTTTAGCATAGCCCTTATCGTAAACAAGAACCTAAGCAATGAGCGGAATTGTTTGTCGAAATGTTTTCAGGCCTCCGCAGCGATTGAAAAGGCCGGTTGTAAATTCACAACAGAAACTACATTTGTGAAGAGGTTTTTTATGTAACTCGACATGAATGGCTAATGCCACACCCGCCCGTCATGATATTAGCTCAACACACCGTATTCCCAAAGGAATTAGGTGCCAGGAATAAGTCAAAACATATTTTATGTTTCATTCCCTTCGTTCAATCGTGCATTATAAAGAAGGTTCTGGCATTACTACTGGTTCTCATGAGATGTGCAGCGCTAATATCATGAGTTTTAATAGCTATCCATGTCCAGTTACATAAAAAATACAAACTTTATTTGTACTCATTGAAAGCATGAAACTTTAAACTGAAGAAACGAACTTATAAGAAGTTTACGTTCTCAACTCTCTCCCTGTTTAGTCCCCCTCTATGAATGTGGGTCTTATTGTGCACTCTCCGTGCTCTTCGTTGAAGTATGGTCATAAACTCATAACAGTAGAACGCTGTGCGCGCAAACGTACTTAGAGCATCAAACTTAGCACGGTAGCAGCAAGCCGTGAACCAGAGTGGGCCTCCTCGCGTGCCCTGCTGCTAAATACCATCCGTTTTTAGAGTTCCGTACCCTATCACTTAGTTTCCGCTATACGTCTGTCCATCCGCCAGTCAGCTATATTTCATGAAGCGTAATAGGTAGAAATTAAAAAAGTTTACTGTGCGTATTTATGTTGCCGCTATAAAAACAGATAGTTAATATAGAAAAAACACATTTCTTGCATGGTTTCCATGAAAGATACTTGATTTTTTGGCACGGTACGGAACCTTTTGTCGGCGAGTCCGACTCGCACTTGGCTGTTTTTGTAGTGACAAAACGATTATACATGCCCCTCTGAATTTACACCTTACAATGCTCATTGCGTAATTGTATTGTATGTGGATACATTTCATAAAAAAAATCCAAAGTTACACTTATAAGGAAAAAAATACTGTGAAGTAATGTCAAACGGCATACTTACTAAAGAAAAGTGTTTATTTTCACTAAACTGATTTATATTTCACGTATTCATACATTACGCGTACCTTCACTGATCAAATTGTTCGAAATGTTTCAAAAAATAATAATGCAGTTTTAGTTTTAATTTTCAAATTCTTCCCTGTGATTAATTTGAGTTTTATTCCATGTGTGTCGTAGTTTCGGAGTTGGCCATAGAGGCACACTTGAAAAATTCACACTGCATAATTCACGTGCTTATATTTGATACGTTTTCTTAGATAATATGCCCAAATATTAATTCCTTTGCCTGGTCTCTGAGATCCTTGCACCTAGCCCTCGGCGTGTCAAGGTATGATGCATCGCCCAAACGGGAGATTGTTAGATCCCGCCTCACTTGAGGTGTATCCTCTTTCGTTAACGCTTCGAAAGACCCGCATCTTCGAAAAAAATACATTGTCTAAATATAACCACCTGAGATCTCATGATAGAAAGGGTGGAGGCGGCAAAATGGGATCAGGTGTATGAATAGTTAGATACACACACATAAAACATCACATTCGACATTCAAATCATTCGAATTTACCTAAGATTTTTATTGGAACAGCGCGGGACTGAATACTGTTCATTTACCCTAAAGGTGCTGTCAAACCTGTAAGATGTCATATAAAATAAAAAATAAAAATATTAAATATTGGTTTACCTTATCATATCAAAAAATACCTTAGCATAACTTAAATTTGGAAAGACCACGGGGGTCGTAGAGCATCTCTTAGGTGTAGTGCTTTTGCGCTTTTCATAAAAAAATATTATTACAAACTGTGTGCTCACAATTACATTCAAAGTAGTTTGAAGACAATCATAAAAATAGCATGAAATGGAGTACATTTACAAACTGTTAAATAACACATGTTGTCATTTCCGTCAAGTTGAGTTTCAAACGTCAACATGAGTTTTGACGTTTCTAATTTATGAACGCTTACACGCCATTTTTGCCAGCTTAGTTTTTCTTACACTTTCAGATATTTTTATTGCGCCCTGAAAAAACGCAAGTCTGACAGAAAGGTGCCAATGTAAACGAGTCGCTAAAGGGGTGACAATACGCATCACCCTTTCAAGACCGACAATATTCCGGTCAAACTTAAAATGTTCTCTCCAGATTGAAAAGTTAATCGTCCCGTGACGTGATTACTCCGTCACAAAATGGAGTCACGAGGGAAGAGTGAACGACAAGATGACCCATTTCGCCCTGCTATGGCTT
Source organism: Incurvaria masculella (assembly GCA_946894095.1). NCBI lineage: Eukaryota > Metazoa > Arthropoda > Insecta > Lepidoptera > Incurvariidae > Incurvaria > Incurvaria masculella. The sequence continues at coordinate 26,470,266 of OX335644.1, read as the reverse complement.
CTTGCGCCGAGAAAAGTTTAATCAACAAACCCGATGTCCGTCTCACCCCACCGTCCCCGCGCGCTGTCCTCATCTCGTAAAATCTGTTATATTTGTTCATAATCCCGGAGCGACCACAAAAAACAAATTGACGCCAGTTGGGGATAATTTATTTTTTTCGATCCTATTAGGAGTTTTATAACTTTTTCGTCGAGTGCTAGGATTACGGGTGCGAGGAATGCGATGAAAATCGACATAACCTCTCTTTGGAAGCTCGTAATATTGCCCAACGATGAAGGAAGGACGAATGTGGCAACTGAAAGTGTTTAGTTCGTATCGGAACGGCGCATTGTAGGCTGGATTTTTAGGGTTCATTAAACAAAGGATGAAAACGAAACCCTACTACTAAGCCTCCGCTGTCCGTCCGTCCGTCTGTCACAGGGATGTATCTCATGAACCGTAATAGGTAGGTCAGCTGAAATTTTCACAGAGTGTGTATTTATTTTGCCGCTATAACAACAAATAGGTAAAATAAAGATAATATAAAAATTAAAGGGCACATAGGGGATGTGCATTTTTGGATTAATGAAATTTTTTATTAAATTACAATTTTGGTGTAGAATCTTGTACCATGGTACGGAACCCTTCGTGTGCGAGTCCGACTCGCACTTGGCCGGTTTTTAATTACATAGACATTCAATTATGTTCAACTAGTTCAATGTGTTTAACACATTGTCATGTTTTTGTACTGAAATATAGTTTATAGGCCTATAATGTAGTAAAATGTAAGTATGTAGTAGTAAATGCAATATAATGTGTAGCAAAGACATTTAATAGTTGCAACGCATAAATAAATACATTTTCTAAAAAATGATATATGAAGATGACATAAAAAATCACAATATCTGTTAAATCGCTCATTTGCGCCTTATTCTATTTCAGACAGTGGTTCTGCTATTTATTTGAAGATTTTTGCCATTATTCACGTTTCGCGCAAAACTAGGTTTTTTTTTAAATGAGAAAATGATATAAACCTGAAATGCTGTTTATTATGTTGATCTTTTTTTCGAAATTTAAGCCTTGTGCTCAACTTCAAACGTCGGGACTTCAACCGTGATGATATTTCAATGTCAGTCTCTCATGGCACTCGTTCTGTTTCAGGTGCTTGTTCTCAGGCGAAGACACTTCGGACCGTTTATGGTAAGTGACATTTTTAGTAACACACCCTGAAGTCTGGGTTCGCTAATAGATAACTCCACTATAGAGCGTTTGCTTTATGAGATAACACAAAATTTAGTGTAATTTTGAAGGCGCATTTTACCGGGCTCCGCTCTGATCATTGTCCAAAACGAAATTGACCCGAGCGGAGCCGGCAACCTCAGCTAAGTAAGATAAAATCTATCAAGTGAATGGGCGAAGTAATTCTTATATGATTTACTAACAGCGTTTGTTTGGGTAACATAGCTTTCAAGTGTTCTTACCGAGCATTCCCACAATATTGCGTGGTCGCAGAGTCGCGCGGCGCCCAAACGGCGCGGCGGCGGCGGCGGCGTGGCGGCACCCGCTGCGCGGATCGCATCTCCGCGCATTCCTGTGGTCGAGAGACAAAAGACGACGTGTGTTTTTGCCCTTTTTAACCCCCGACGCGGCACTGGGGTTATTTATCTAGAGGGCAGGTACGCGGGCTTGGCGTTGGGGTGCTTCGATGCGAAGCGAGATGCCGTGTCGGTCTTTATGCTTGAATTAATTGATAGATAATCGGAATTTAGTGATTTTATGGATATATAACACAAGGAAATAGTGGCAATAGTAGAAATAGAAGCTAACTTCCTTAGACTTACAAGTTTCCTAGTGAACTTTAAAGTTTCCGGATATGTGCCAGACGCAATTTCAATTTACGTGTTTTCTGGAACTCTCCACAAAACCGTGCAACACCATTCAATACCATACAAGAACATATACGTCTACACACACACAGCTACATAAGACACCATGCAACTCCATTTCGCTGCGTAAAATATCATGCATCATCAAGTTTATAAACTGGTAACGACATAAAACATCTAATTTTGCAGTTAACTGACGAAGGTCAGTTGAATTACAAGTTTTCTAATAACCGATCTTTATATTCTTAAAGATGTAAAAATACTTGAGGAGGGTCATTCGACTTTCAAGTTTCCTTAAATCTATCAGGAAAGGTGTACATTGAAAAGTCTTTTGCCAGAAACTTACGAGTTTCCTAGGAAACATGTAATTTGAGGTTTTTTCACCTTTACTGAGACTTACTTATAAAAAGCCACCCTATTAAAGAAGCGATATGAAAAAGGTATTCTTACATTAAAGCATGATTAAAGCCTGTTACTCTTCAATCTTACTTTTATTACTTATTTAAATAATAATACATTTTGGGAAACGTCATCCATTGCTGAAACCCTTTGCGCAATAAACGTTTCCAATCTCTCACACACATACCCTAACACACTCTCTATCTCTCAATTGACTTCCTATAAACTTTTATCCCATAATCTTTTAATTAGCGCTTAATAATTTTATTTATATTTTTTGTTTAGTTCAGTTTCATTATAGTCTACGATAGCTGTCCTCCTAAAGCCGCGTTTTCTTTTCACTTTGAATTTTATTTTGCGTCGAGAAAACTTATTCCGATCCGCACTTGAACCTTTCGAAAACCCGCCGAGGACCGGCGACACAGTTGCGCCCCCTGGAACGTGTTTGCGCTTGTTTGACAGATAGCGGGATCAAATATCAAGCGTCCTCCCTCCGCCAGAGTGCGATCCCGGGCACGGAGGGCGCACACCGAGCGAGCGACCGCGAATGAACGCTCGCAAATTAAACCTGGGACGATCGAAAGTTTGACCGACGTTGAATATGTTGTAAATTGTCGTTCGCAATAGTTTAAAACAACAAACCGTTGCTAGGACCGATTATATAGATTATTAAATTTACGCGCATTTAATAGACATATTGTTAATTTTATACTAGGCCGGTTAAAGTCTTCACATGGTATTCCGCTTGTCAACCAATATCTAGGCTCACATTTGTTGCCAAATTCGGGTCTTTAGTTCTGAAGTTTTCCTTTTTCTGGTAATTCGCCTTTCGGGAAGCGCTTCCCAAATAATAGCAGTTATCTACATACCAACATTATTAAAGCTGGCAACCATTAATGAATTAAGTCTGCAAGTTTTTCGTTTCATGCTAACAATGCCACAATAAATTTTTTTATCTATATTTAAAAAAGGGTTTCAAAAATATAACTTTTTGAAGGCTGACAGCAACTTCATTCTTAATGAAAGCAAGCTATATAAATATAGCTAGATATTAAAGGTGTGCAATTTTGAATAAACACGACTTTTCACGCGTCGGGAGGTGATTTTCTCTGGCTCGTTTCGAATTGAGCATTCAGCCCGTTGTCGACGAGGCAGCTGCTACGCCCGTTCGCAGCAGCCGACTGACAGCAGCCGTGAGTTTTTTCCAACGTATTTTACAACCGCAGTAATCTAAAAAGTCTTATGTTTGTGTCTTTGTTGGCTAGAAAGTGAAAAATAAAGAAGAAAACACACGTTCCGGTAGTTGCCACATTAAAGAAAATATCCACAACATCGTCAATGCGCGGATGGAGCCCATTCGCGTTCGTTCGCTAGATGTGAACGAACTTACACCAACACACCGACATAGAGTCGTAGCGGGCACGTCAAATAAAGAACCAAATATAACAATGTCCAAGAAGTGAGGAAGTTCAGGAAATGCGCTGCAAACAAGATGTCTTCATAATGACGGTTGCTGCTCCAGAGCCATGTCTGTGAATGCCGGCGTGCCGCAGGGCTCTGTGCTGTCCCCAACCCTTTTTCTGCTGCACATCAATGACAATGATGAATTTGGGCGACATTGATTGCTACGCAGATGACAGCATGGTGCTAGCCAGGTACACCAGTTACCAGACCGCAAGCCGGGCTGAAGTGGATGACGATAGGCGGCGCCTCGTTGTTAGACTAGAAGAGACCCTGGAAAAACTTTCCGGGTGGGGTCTCCAGAACCTCGTCGAGTTTAACGCGAGCAAGACGCATGCGTGTGTGTTCAGTGCGAAGCGAGCTCCGTTCAGTGCGGCTCCGACCTTCCAGGGAGCAACTCTACACAGGGCTTTTAGTGGTGGTCCCTTAATCCCTTAAAGTCCCTTTATTTTTTTGTGGTACTTTAAAGTCCCTTTTTTCTGTAATTGGTCCCTAAAGTCCCTCTTTTAGCAAAAGTCATTCCCATGTTTGATATCAAGTTCAGTTGTATGACTGTTCACGACAATTCACAGTTAGGCATTCGGTAAGAGTGACCTCATTTTTAGTATTATGTTATTAAATCAAATGGTGAAAGCATTCTTTTCTTTTGGGGGACCCATTGGTACTTCAAATTCCGCATGCACCACATTTTTTTAATAACTAATAATTTATTTATTATTTCACAACTAAGTACTTCGATTTTATTCGTAATTATTTAAGGTTCCAAAAAAGTCAACAAAAATAAATAACCCAAGGTTTATTTGTCGCTGCGCTCTACATCTTTAACATCTGAACCTTAACCTGAATGGTCCACTTTGGAGATGTAAGTTTCACAGCAATTAATAAAAAAATTACCTGATTTTCAGTAAATTTTTCATTGTATTTAAAAAGGTATCATAAGTGATTAAACTTATGATTAAATTATAAACGCGCAAAAAATCAGCTTTAAGCTTGTTGGATTAGGAATTGTTTCCGTAAAAAAATGTATTCTATATTGAGCTCCTAAAAGGTCAATCTTTCATCCCACAGACCCTAGTCTTTGATTCATCCTATCCATCCAGCAAGCTTCTAAAAAGGAGACGGAGTACCAATACGCAACCTTTTTGAAAATAGGTTACATGTCAACATTCAGCCTCAATGAAGACAGTGAGGGGCAAATTAAATGATATATCTTATGCTGTCGACCACGCACCACTTGTTTATATTCTATTATTGTGGTTGTATTTAATTGGCTTATGCCCTTAAGTCCCTTTTTTCGGATTAGAGGTCCCTTTTTCCCTTTTTTTGACATGTTTAACCGCTAAAAGCCCTGTCTACATATTGACGACCACATAGGGATCCTTGGTGTTGACCTGACGCTGTTGACCTGACGCATGACCTTAATTTTGGACGCCATATCGAGGATAAAGCCAAGCTCGCCTCAAAAAAGCTGGGAGTCCTCAACAGGGTGCGTCAGTACTTCACGCCTGACTGCTTCTTTACTAGGCGCAGATAAGGTATTGCGTGGAGTACTGCTCGCATTTGTGGGACGGCTCAGCTAAGCACCTGCTTGGCTTTCTGGACTCGATACAGCGTCGGGCCGTGCGTCTCCTTGACGTCCCCGAGGTATCCCTAAATTTGGAGACCCTCCAACTCAGAAGAGATGTAGGGTCTCTCTCTGTCTTCTATCGTCCTTACCATGGAGAATGCTCGTCGGAGCTGCATAACGCTGTTCCTCCGTCCCCTTTCTACCTACGGTCAACGCGGAACAGGGAGAAAATGCACAAATTCACAGTCGACATTCCAAAAATAAGAACTCACCGATCCTCTAGATCCTTTATCTATAGGGTCGGTAAACAATGGAATGAACTCCCTTCCGAGGTATTTCCCCTAAATTACGACCTGGGGTCCTTCAAACGCGGTGTGAAGAAGCACCTGGCCGGCCGGCATGGTTTTCGCAGCCCCCCTGAATGTTCGAAAACCCATGGGCGTCGTCGGGCACCTTTAGTTCCTGGCGTACGCCATATGCCGCGCTTAACATAAAAAAATAATAAATAATAATGCTATATTCTACTTATAAGTTTACAATCTTACAACATTCCTGCGCCATAATTATTCGTTTCCTAGAATATTGTAAGTTTATGGATCATACAATTTTCCTACGACACAATTGTAAGTGTCTTAGGATACATATAAGTCTACGGATCTTAATTTTACTGCGACACTATTGTCAGTTTCCTAGGATATTGTAAGTTTGCGAACAATTACTTTCCATTTCTTAGGATACTTATAATTTGAAGAATCTTAAAATTTTCCTACGATAAAAATGTAAGTCTGCGGATCTTATAACATTTCTTTTAAACTAATGCAAGTATCGTTGGATACTTTTGAATTAACCGATATTACAACATTCCGGCTGTCTAGATAAAAAGTTGGGTCACGTATTTATAGATAAATAAATAAATAAAAAAATTAAAACGTCTTGAAGCCCTCTAGTCGTAATTTGGACGTTGTATGTATGATACGTGCTTCTTAGCGATTTTGACATGTTCCATCTTCAAGGTAGGCAGCGCCCTCTATAGTAGTACATACGGCATCACTTTGACGCCACACATTGGACTTTGACGCACATACGTTTTCCTTGTAAATGTCAATGCCTACTGTGTCGTTTACGCTGAAGCGCTACGTACATGCTAAGCTTATATCTGTGCTGTGTAGCTTGTTGAATGTTTTAGCATGTTGAAATTAGCAGCTTATATGTAGCAGTTGGCATTTGTTGGCATGATAAAACTAGCAGCTCTATGTAGAGAGCGCTCCGGTCGCTACACTGCGACATCACCACCTAATACTGCCAGCAGGCTCGCGCGGAATGTGTTCACTGACACCTCCCGCCAGGTCCCACGCTCCACGGCGTTAACCCTTCAGCGCGAGTGGCGTCCTTTGTGCCGCTAATTGCGACGTGCGACAGATAGGGGTCGCGTCGTGGACACGGCTTGGCTCGAGTTCGGACGTCTCCGGACTCGTCCGCGCTCGCTCGGGTGACGCCAGTTGCTGCGAACGTACCTTGCAAAATCTGTGCCATGCATATAACATAATACACTGTTTCCTCGGCATCCTATTTCGTTTCGTATTATTGTATTTTTAAGCGCCGCGTATGGCGTACGCCTGTACTTCACATAATAGGTGCCAACACGACGTCCATGGACTTTCGAACTTTTACGAAGGCTGCGAATAACATGCCAGCCGTGCAATTGCTTCTTCACACCACGTTTGAAGGACCCCAGGTTGTACTTTGAGGGAAATACCTCGGCGGGAAGTTCACTCCATAGTTGCCTATAATAGCTCTGGAGGATCGGTTGATTCTTATTTTGGGAATGTCGACAGTGCACTAGCGCTTTCTCTGCCTGTTCCGCGTTGAGCGATGTTACAAAGGGGACGGAAGGATAGCGTTATGCAGCTCCGACGATCATTCTCGATGGTAGAGACGAAACAACACAGAGAGAGACCCTAAATCCTTTCGGAGTTTGAGGGTCTCTAAATTCAGGTGTACCTTGGTCGTCGACGAGACGGAGGAGCCAAGCAGATACTTAGCTGAGCCTTCCCACAAATGCTAATAATTCTATATCTTTCGGCTGTTTCTTGCCGTACTCAGAGCCTCATTTATTATTTTTGTCTTTCTCTGACCGCATCCAGAACCTCATTGTTTATTGTCTCTTAACTTATCACATTGAAACCGAACTTTAATTTGCCTCGATTCTGATACTACGCTGTAAGGATAACAATAAATATCTCTGCGTTGCATACAATATGAATAACTGAGTTCACAAGTTTGTAGCACCGCCTTTATCATCGCTTTACGTGGAATACCTTTTTTGTTTTGTCGTTTGAGAAAAAAGAAGCCACTAGAATCTTATGCATTTTATCGTTTTCCCAAGTATTTCCTACGATATTTTATACATTTTTCCTTACGCTCGAACCAGTTTTGTAACCAGTCAAAGGTTGACCACAAAGATTTTCTTATTTTAGGGAAAAGTAAAAAAAAAACGGTTAGGGCTTGCGTCAGGACCACAGAAAAGAACAGGAAGCTGGCCACGCGTCGTGTGCCACACGTTCTAAACATCACGACCGCGCACGATGTGCTCCCGAAATGCGCTCCCCAAGACAGTTACCACCCACACAAACCCTAAGTCTGCGAACATGCTTCCGTGTGGCATGTATGGACGATTACTCTGAAACCAGTACACCTGAAATATAGACAAATTCGAGATCTCATTCTGTCATATTAACGTCAACGATAGAGTAAAATGGACTATTTCTCGTTGTCTCGTGTTCATGTTTGATCGTTAACGTCCGTACGTTTAGGTTCGGTTGGTAGTTTTAGAAAATTGGGGACAGCGGATCTCGTAGTTGACGCGTTAGATGGCACATCTCCTTCCTTTTTGATCTGAGGTTCAGGACTATACGGAGGGTGTTGCAGAATTTAAAAGTTTTGCTGCTTTAAATACTAAATTGTTTGGCGAGTGGTCTGCCAAACAATTGTGTTGTTTGAGTTTGCGTTGAATGGTGCAAGATGATGCGTCGTTTTGGGTTGGTTTTCCGAAGCTCAGTGGTTGGTAAACGGCCTTTTTTACGACTTTACGTTAACCATCCTACGAACTTCTTTTTCAATCGTAACAACGTGATCTGTTATCGCTGCGAACGTGGCCACCATTTTCTTTGAAGTGCTCCAGAAGTGAACAACTTTCGTCGATTTTGGCTCATCTTGGCATACATCGAAGATTATCACCACCGATGATTTCGTAATAGTCATTTGACTTTCCTGGTTCAATCGTTGAAATCGTTGTCCATGAAAATGTAATTGTATGTCATCTGACGGTCTCCGATTATTATAAGTTGTCTCACAGCAACGATGTTATCTTCTGTAAAGGAGGTTTTGGCCGTCCTGTACGAGATTTATCGCTAAGGCTGGTATGTCTATGCTGGACTTCTAAATACTAGCGTTCGACGGTTCTAAGAAATGGGGCTTCAGCATTGAACACTGAAGTCGTCGCAGAAAATTGTAGAAAACGATTGCACGAATATTTCCCAGATAAATTCATTTTCGTACGAAACTTGGCAACTTTGAAATGACGCCTTGACAAGACAATTTTAGTAATCCTAGATCTTTAAATGGTTTTGAGATTCTTAATTTAAAGAGATTAGAACGCTGTATGGTTTTTTATTATAAATTGGCGGTAAACGTGTAAACGGCATGCCTTGAACATTTTTACATTTAATTTTGCAATTTGCTGGACACAACGTCTGGGACTTTAAATTTACAAACAAGAATAAATTCCAAACAATTTATCAACCCTGATCCGTTTGATAAGCCGTTGGTTAGTTGGTCCAGTGACAATTTCAGAATTTTGGCCTTTCATCGATGTGTGTTTTTAAATAACTGGACTGGTGATTTCCCTCAACCTTCCTTATATTGCACGGCTAAATTGGACTGAATGGAAAGCACGATCAATTTTCATTACCGCTTCATTGAACGCCATGGTACAAACGGCATCACCCTAACCGCCACATATTGGACTTTGACCCACATACGTTTCCCGTGCAAATGTCAATGCTTGCTGAGGCGTCGAGGGTGATGTGCTCCGTACCAACCCGGACTCAATTAACCTGTCCACCGAAATAAATAAATATAAAGATACTGCGCGACAAATAAACAACCTTTAACGTTTCAAGACTGTAATTTTTTAATTTCACTATCTCTTCCAACTTTTTCTTACAAAAAGCTTCTGCCAAAAATGAGACATGAGTCAGTTGTCACGGCTTTCTCCTTATCTACAGTAGTGGAACTATTTGTCTCCTTTTTAAGTGCCAGAACCCACTCGCCACAAAATAACGTACGATTTCGGCGATAGGTCTTATTGAAATACTTGATGTCCATCAAAATATCATGCCACAGGCTTATGTTTATTCGACACAGGTCGTGATAGCTCAATCAGGGTAACAAATAAGGGACACTTCGCAGCGTGTGAGTGGGACAGCTGTCACGATCTCTCGGCAAACAAGGGAGCATTCGCCGTCCCTATCTTCCGGTGGGGTGCGAGCGAGACGGCTGCGGCATGACGCGCGACACGTGACGGACGTGTGATAATCTAATGAGATCAGCCAGTGAAGGGTTAAATATTGCGATCTCGGTGAAGGGGCCGTGTTCGTACAAAACATTTCTATTTGTATGTGCGTATTCGTTTATTTCTCTCCATTAGATGCAGACATGTTTGAAATTTCAAATTTAAAATAAACCGGACAAGTGGGAGTCTGACTGCGCTCCGAAGGTTCCGTACAAACTTGTATTTAGATATTTCGTCTATGACGGGATTTTGTCATATAGTATAATTACAAATTAACGATTTGATCAAAATATTTTAGCAACAACTAGACGGAATTGACTTAAATGAGATGTGGTTTCAACACGATGGCGCCACCTGTCACACCGCACGTGTCATTTGTGACAAACCAAGTTTTCGGATTGCACCATCTCTCGTTTTGGAGACCAAAATTTTAATTTGTTTGGACGACTTTCTCTGAGATTTTTTGAGAAGTAAGGCGAACCACCCTGTGACAACTGAGGGACTCAAGGAAGACATTACATGTCAAATTTGTGAAATCGAGCATGTCCTATTGCAAATTGTGTTGCATTTCGTCAAAAGCAACAGACAATTTAACCGATATTTTGTTTCATGTGTATGTCAATGTCATCACTACCTCACCGTATGAAGCTCTATCATCTGTGTCTAATCCTCCGGGAGAGCGGCGTGAAGGTATGAAGACACCAGTTTTAGAAATGGTATTTTCTGATGTTTTACGAGCCAAATTCAACGCGAGCTTCACCTTTTCTCACACAGCTTTGATGTAAATATCAAAATTAAGAACGTGACGGAATGTATTTTAGTACTGTTAACAAATATTTGAACAGAAGATGCTCCGGTGTCACAGTCGCACCTCTAACGTGGAGTAATAAACCTCTATGCGTTGACCGTAGTTAACACAGATCACAAGAATAAAATAAAATAAAACTATTTGAAGCGTAGATTTTAAGCGGAATTGTCGCTAAAAAGAATTATTTCGATGCTCACGGGACGGTTACCAGCGGCGGCGCGTCAGTGGGAAACCCTCGCCTAGCCTGGATTCAGATCTAAAAGTCTAAAAACTACTACTCGAAGGTACTACTGCCTGGTTGGCTGTGTTTCCTCTGGTCGCAGCCCGCAATCGCCGGACCTTTACATTTAGCACTAAGCACACTCCTACGCGGCCGGAACTGCCAAAGTGAGACCCCAAAACATTTGGCTTTTATGTCGGCAAGCACCTCGGCTCGAGCGAGGCCGGGAACCTCAGTTGGTAATAATGTCAGGCCCCGGTCCGAATTGCGCTCAGACGCTGACAGCGTAAATACAGTTGGTACGAATCGCGCTGACAGTGCTCAGAGCCTTTATCACAAGTTACAAATCATTTGTCGAATATCCTTCGATTCCGCAGGTTTACACTATTGAATAGAGCTGACGAAATGTCAATGGCCAAATTCCAACTTTTTTCAATGTTGTAAACCTGCGGAAAAGAAGAGCTCAGCGAAATTTCTATAGGTGATTAACTCGTAATGGATGCTCTGAGCACTGTCAGCGCGATTCGGACCAACTGTATTCACGCTGTCAGCGTTTGAGCGCCATTCGGACCGCGGCAAAAATGTCAAACGAGAGAATGCTCTTTTCGTCCTAGCCCAGCACAAAGCAGGGTGGCACGGGGCGCGGTGTACATACAGCCTGCAGGCAGTCTCCGCAGCTAGCGGGGGTCGCGGGGCGTTGTCAGAGGTCGTTGAACTAGCTGGAACTCTCAATCGAGTTTGATCGAACCCTGGGGTGACTCTTGAAACTTTGGAAATGCTCACTTTTTGATGTAGCGGTGAACAGAGCTCACCGCTATCGTCCTTATGTTCAGGGGGAGATATGCTTTGATAATTAATTAATTATCAAATCTGCTCTTTTTTTATTCTATTATCGAAATGTATTTTTTTATTTATTTGGAGAATAAACAGAGACAAGACCTAATAAACACAAACTTAATTACATACATAGCAAAAACACTTTCATGTCTCCTTAATTTTATACGAAGTTGTCATGTATGAGGGATGTGGTCAGGTTGCAGGATATAATTATGTTTTTATGGACACACGCCAGACCCTCACATAAAAGGTGATCGATACGTCGCCATCGCCGACTTCCAATTGATGGGGTTAGTATACGGGATCTTATACTATGTCCTTTCAAAACAAACGTGCTCGTTTAACCCAGTTTTTAGTTTCGTACCCAAAGAGTGCCAACGGAACCCCACTACTAAACCTCCGCTGTCCGTCCGTCCGTACGTCCGGCTGGCTGTATCTCACGAACCGTAATGAAATTGCGTGATTTTTTTTGTTGTTGATTCTTGTACTATGGTACGGAACCCTTCGAGGGCTAGCTCGACTTTGAGCATTTGATCGGTTTTTTATCATTCAAATTGTTTTGCGTGCGTCGCGTCGGTCGTGCGCAAATCAGAGCCCGAAGTCCGATTTATCACTTCAATTGGCAATTTACGCTAAACTGATCGACTAGCGCTTTCCGATGCATGGAGAATTGAAGAGAGCCGCAGTTAGGTGAACCAACATTTGCAAGTCAGAGTTTGCGTTGCCTTTAACCACAGAATAAGCGCGTTAAGGTGGCCCATCCCGCTCATCTCCCCCATACAAAAGGGGAAAGAAGATCACGCCCATATTTCTTGTCAGAGATCCAAAATTTTGCTCATAATAGCTTTATTTGATCGAAGTAGATGTCTGATGACCATTGGCATTGTAAAATTATGTTTGGTTTCTAAATTATAAGGTCCGAAAGTTTGAATTTTTTGCGCGTTTTATACAATAACTTTGGAGGTGGATTACGCAATGATAAAGTAAGAACATCTTAAAAAGATTAGTCATCAGACATAGCGTGTTTAATCAAGATTTATAATCTATTTGGTTTTTGTTAGATTTTTGACTACAGCGGTCGTGGTTTACTTTTAGCTATAAGTCGTTTTGAAATTAAAATTTTCGTAAATCTTACCAAATCATACACTATGCACATTGTCTTTTTTGTGGACATGTTGCATCTTCCTCATCACGGAACCTGTCTTATTCTTTGAAACAGTGAAGGTCCCAGAGCGCAACAGCACGGTTTTGTACCGTGCCCGCGAATGAGTTAGGCCCGCCGGGTTGGGCCACCTTAACGCCGACTTCGCGTTTTTTAGGGTTCCGTACCCAAAGGGTGAAAACGGAACCCCATTACTAAGCCTCCGCTGTCCGTCCGTCCGTCTGTCACAGAGCTGTATCTCATGAACCGTAATAGGTAGGCAGCTGAAATTTTCACAGAGTGTGTATTTATTTTTCCGCAAAACAACAAATAGGTGATATAAAAAAATTAAAGGGATTTTTTTGGGGGAAATTAAAGGGGAAAGAGAAAAACTAGATTTTTTTTGGTAAATCTTGTACGATGGTACGGAACCCTTCGTGTGCGAGTCCGACTCGCACTTGGCCGGTTTTTATACAAATCTGTAGTCCGAATTTGTTTTTGACAGGTTGAAGAAGTAAACCTCGTATGGATTTGACCGAGGCTTTGACGTTTTTACGTAACTTCGAAGTTCCGAAAACGCAAATTTAGGTCAGAACTCCGGACTATTCCTATAGGACAATGGCAAAAGGACGATTTATAGTAAATTCCTTCGGGGCGAGGATTTGAACCCAAAACTCTAGCCTTAACACGAGCCGTACGTACCTGTCGTAAATAAGCATTTCTGTCCTCATTCTGTGTACTTATACCTGCACCTCAAACAAAAACTTTAAAACATTTCAAAGTAAACTTTCGAACACAGAATATGGGTCAGTCGCCGCTATACTAACCCGAATTCCGTCATTGTGCACGGTCGGGCACGCGCGACAGGTGGGCGGGAGGAATCTGCACGCACAATAAGCCCGCCGCTGCGACATTGTGGGCCCGCGTCGCCACTCAGTTGGGGTATTTCACGGACATTCCGTTGAATAGAGGGCGCTGTTGTACGGTAAGGTGCGTTGACTTCTGCCTTTGTGCGTTTGGCACCGCGGGGCTTGTATTGTATCGTGGTGTTTCGCACCAACTTCATTTAGTCGTTTTTTTAGGGTTTCCTTCCTCGAAAGGGATAAAGAAACCCTTATAGGGTATCTGCTGTATGTCCGTCTGTCTATCAAGATTTTCTCAGGAACGTTAAAAGTATAGTCCCTTGGGTCAATGCGGTCGAATAATATGCCCATTTGTGGCGCATATTTTGACACGGCCAAAAAATAAAAACCTTTATGGACCTAGAATGTTTGATAACCTTAGCATATGGCGTACGCCAGGGCACCAAATGAGAGGTGCTCAACAATGACCCATGGGCTTTCGAACTTTCACAGGCACTTCGCAAATTATGCCGGCCGGCCAAGTGCTTCTTCACACCATGTTTGAAGGACCCCGAACTGTAATTTAAGGGCAATGCCTCGTCAGGAGTCCATTCCATAATTTACCGACCAATAGATAAAGGCTCTAGAGGATCAGTTGGTCCTTAAATTGGGACTGTTGACAATGACTGGGTGAATTCCCTGCCTGTTCCGCGCAGAGCGATGGCAGAAAGAGGTCGGACGGATAGCGTTATGCAGCTCCAACGAGCAAAACTTTGAATGAATGAATGAATGAATGAATGAATGATTATGATAGGAAGTTCAGGAGTGCTACTCACGAAACGAACGCGAGAAACTCTCACAGGTAGCTGTCATTATCTGTAAAGAAAAAAAATGTGTACTGCATTTTTTCAATATGGAGGATGACAGCTACGCGTTGTGTGAACTTCTCTTGTTCGCTCCACGAGTACAAGTTCTGTATGAGCAACGCATACAAATACGGATGTTGCAACGGCATCAACATACATTTCGGCAGCGTAATCCTCATGTATTTCCAAGATGTAAATCTCAATAATATTCCAAAATGTATTTACTGGCCGTAGTAACACCCGAGATGTACCTAAAATTAATGTAATAACCACTTAATATAGTTTGTAGAGTAATTGTTTCTGTTATCTGCCCAGTAAGTCAATATGTGGACACTTTGACCTGTGATAAGCGATCTAGCGCAGGACCGTTCAGTTTATTGCTTTATTTCACCACAAATAGCCAATTTCCGGCGAAGGAAGAGCGCAGGCGAGCCGCTTGGAGCATGATGTGTTCGAGTTCTCTAAACCGACTGGCCACCGCGGTGTATCTGTTGGGAAGACACTAGAAGACTACCTAAGTTCACCTGTTGTAGCCTGGTTTCAGGCCTCACGTGCGGTGGGGTCGATGCTACTTCGACGTGATCTGACTGCCCAGGAAGCAGCGATTTTTCCCGCTGCTAACCCTCGCGTGCCCCTCGGATCTAATAAAACTGGTCAAGTGCCAGTCGGACTCGCACACGAAGGGTTCCGTACTTTCGTAAAACATCCAAAGACTTCAAAGATCCAAAGGTAATTCAGTAATTGTAAAAGACACCAAAAAAAAACCGTTTTTTATCGGGTGCCCCTTTTTTTTTATTTTTTTTTATTTTACCTATTTGTTGTCATAGCATACACAATCTGTGAAATCCTCAGCTGCCTACCTATTACGGTTCATGAGATACAGCCTTGTGACGGACGGACCGACGGACGGACGGACGGACGGACGGACGGACGGACAGCGGAGGCTTAGTAATAGGGTTCCGTTGGCACCCTTTGGGTACGGAACCCTTAAAAGGAAGGAGATGTGCCGTCAAGACCCAAGAATGAGACTAGCTCCAAGTTTCTAAAAGTACTATCCCAACTTTCACAGACGCATTGGAGGGTTCGTATGGGTGGAAGCCGACTTTGCGAAAGCATTTCGGGAGCGCATTCGCGCGCGGTGGCGATGTTTGTACTGTGGGTATACCTACATCCATCAAGAAAGGATGGTAGTGGCAACAGAAACTGTCTATGACACAATCATGGTAGTCGTTTCCTTACGAATTCGGAAAACGCAACATGGAACGTTCATTGCAATGGCATTTCGGCAGTTCGCGCGTGTCGTTGGACACTTCAGGGGGATTACCATTAACTCGCTGGGTGAACAGATAAGTTATTGATTAAACCTGACTTTATTTGCATTACGTACAATTCTGACCGGTTTTAAGTTCACTTGGGTAAATAGCACCTCGTTTGACAGTACAGCACGAAATGCAACTGAACGTCAAACATCACTCAGCTAATTTTCATGGTAGACGAGAAAGAGTAGAATAGAGAGTAGAAGCGTAGAGTAGCGAATTCATAAGCGAACTGACTGGCCGGTGCTAGTGTCGATGTCGATGAAGATTATTACTAAACCGCGACTATGCTGTATCTATTCGGATGAGTTTTGGGTCGCGGTCCGATTTGAACCATCGTTACCAAAAGCACTCTCAAAACTGGTACGATTAGCGCTTACAGCCCTCAAAATGGCGTCCCGTGAACGGTATGAAGTTAGCGCTGCGTCATACAATGCCGTGCACAGTGCTCACGCTTTGCAGGTAGGGCACCGAACTGTCAACGTCACTTTTTGACGTTTCTAAAGACAAGTCTATAGTCTTTTCACCTGGTTTTAGCATAAACCGTTGAATGTATCTTCACTTCAAGTTCAACTTTCCACTTTCAGATGAACTACTACAATTAACGTCATTTCTTCCGTGTTTGTTGTTTTGTTTCCGTAAGCGCGTACACAAACGGTCCGAATCGTTGTAATGCTTACTGCTTTGAGCGTTCAATGTGATTAGGGACGCTTGCATACGCTTTTAGCAGTGTAACCGATAACAGTTCAAATCGGAACGCGCAGTTGGTCGCCACTGCCGTACTTCCTTTCGATGGCGACCGCAACGCCCGCTCGCTACTCGCGTGGCGTGTGGGGGCGCTTTACGAGCGCGCGATGGCGGCGGCTCGTCGCGCGCTCGGTGACGCTCGGGTTTCTGCCCGGTGTACGGTTACAGACCACCGCGCCGCCCGCTGTCGCCCTGGCACCCGACCCGTCCGTCGCGGGGCTCCGTGGTTATACTGACGCTGCGAGGGTATTCAGTATTTAGTATATGTATTGAAAAAAAAAATTGAACATGACAGTGGTTAAATGAAAGAAAACAATATTGTAATTCTTATTATACAGTTCACATAGTTGTCGAATGTGATAGTGCTGCCGGACTAAGCTCTGCCCGTGTCCCGGCTAGTTAAGAACGGGCCGTAAGCTATGCTCCATTTGGAAACCGATATTCCAATTAAATTGATATTTAATATATAATATCAGGTAACAAATATCTGTGTCTGCATGCTTTTGTTTTTTTGAAAAATCCAAACCTAACGAAATGAAAGCAAAAAGAAAATCTTCATACGAATTTTGTTTTCTCTGTGGTTTGACCCAGAATACATTTACCGAAAAAACAAAGGCATGCAGACACAGATATTTGTAGCCTAATATTAGATACCAAATATCAAGAATGTTGGAATAGTGGTTTTCAAATTATTAGTAAACTACGTTTGTATGGGAGGCGAAATTTGCTGATGCTTACGGGCCGACCTTAAGTCATTCAAATGAGTGTATTATGGCATCATATGGTGCTATGTGAACCCTCTCTTCTAGTTCTCAGTGTACAGAATTATAGAGAAGGCATGCATGTTAAGTTATGAAATAGTAACATTGAACAAGAACTAATAAAAAAATAGAATATAAATAAAATAACAATAAAATAATTTAAAAAACGATAATGCTGAGATACCATATTATGTGCATAAGGAGGCATGGTTAACCAGATCATAAATCCAATTTATCATTTGCGATTATAGAAGTGAGTGTGTTATATTTATACGTGTTTAGGGATGGACTCTTAAAAACCCCCCATACAATCCAAGTCTCTATTTCTCCTTCTTGTAAATTGGAACGTCTGTGTACAGGTGTCCCAAAAGTTAACGTCATAACTTGGAGGGCTGATGGCCAGCTCAGGACTGACCAGAATATCACAATATGACCTTAATAAAAGATATTGTTACTTGAACTTTACATGAAAATGTTAATAAACGCCTGTGCCATCGCCACTACATAAGCACATATTCGTAACACGAACAAACACCTCCTTCTAGAATTTAACACACCCTCCCGGTGGTGGTGACAGAATTATCTTAAACAAACGTCAAATTAGTAGGATTACATTTATTTGTGCTCCCACAAATGGACAATATTTATTCTATGGCGAGATTTGTCTATGGTGTGGGTTTATTTTGACAATATCACTCGATATAATATTGTTTATGCTACCGGTTGGCGACAAGTGTTCCGCACGCAAAATAAAGCCTATGTACGTAAATTTTTGGATAAAATTATTTGTGCTCCCGCTGCAGGGACACAGCGCGTAAGTATGTTAGTGTGAGTTTTCATTATGTAAATGTATGTACGCATCATCTTTTGTGTACAAATACCAGTTCCTACTCTGCGTACCGTACTGATCAACCCTAAGGGCTGTTTAGATATATGCAAACCTAATATTATTACATATATATTATTATAAATGAGGAAGTTTCGAAATTGGCACGTAGATAGTTTATTAACACATAGGATACTTTTTATCCCGGAAAATATTAATGTTCTTGTGTTATAAAAAAAATATCCAAAACGATATTTAACCCGACCGGAGTCGGGTGCCTCAGCTAGTTATAAGAGTTAGTGATCGTGTTCATAGTGATTTCTATAATCCTGTTTTATTGTTATCTTTTAAAACTTGATAATTACTTTGTTAACTAACATATTGCTATTTTGTAAGCATTTTTGGGGTTCCGTACCCAAAGGGTGAAAACGGAACCCTATTACTGAGCATCCGCTGTCTGTTTGTCCGTATGTTACAGGGCTGTATCTCATGAACCGTAATAGGTAGGCAGCTAAAATTTACACAGTGTGTATTTATTTTGCCGCTATAACAACAAATAGGTCAAACAAAAAAAAAACTTTTACGGTGATACGGAACCCTTCGAGTACGAGTCCGACTCGCACTTGGCCGGTTTTTGTTTTTAATCAACATGTGTTTTTTTTGTAACTGTTGCAACAATATCCAAAAATGACTTGTCAAAAATCCCGGAGACGTTAACCTACTTGTTGAGCGGAACCCTAGAACGAAGTCATCCGTCACCGTCCGTCACTCCGCGGCATCAAGACATCAGAAGACTTCACACGTGGAGCGACGAAAAACAAACAATCACGAAGCGGAGTGGGCGCTAGCCTGGGCTCCTCTGTGCGTTCCCGCGCAGCGATGCGCGTATTAAAATGTCGTAAATCATCCGCTAGCGATGGCGAGAGGTCGATGAAATGTGGCACGATAGTTAGGATTCGTAAATTTCTTTTATTTCCCTCCATTAGGTGCAAACACACCCATGGATTCGTAATGTTTTGGAGACGGTTGGATCAACCAAAAATGTATTTGAAAGAGAAAAAGTCCGCAATACGTAAACACGTGAATTAAACATTTTGTCCACGAAAAAATCTTAAACTTATCTTACTCAAAAAGTAATCATTTTTATTAATTTGAGTTTCAGCGACATCTACATTTTAAGCATTGTAATCAGGACTGCTTCCGACGAATGTCACGACCAATACTTTTTCAGATTATTTTCAAAATCTGATTACAATGCTTAAAATGTAGATGTCGCTGAAACTCAAATTAATGAGATAACGGTAATGTCGTAACCATTAAATACATAAAATTATCAAGTAAAATCCGGGCTGACTCTTAGTGTCCGATACCAAAAACGTCTTTGGTGACGACAGCAATAAGATTGATAGCTCAATCATTGCAGTTAAAATGCCTTAGCGTAGGATCAATACGCAAAAACATCATCAGCGCCATCTAGCAGAAGATAGGGGAAGCATTGTGTCGATTCGAATATAATCGAGAAATTCGTTGGCTGATGTAATTGTCGGGATAGCTCAGTTGGTTTAGAGCAGTGGACATGTAATCCAAAGGTCGCAGGTTCATGTCCTGCTTCCGACGAATGTCACGACCAATACTTTTTCAGATTATTTTCAAAATCTGATTACAATGCTTAAAATGTAGATGTCGCTGAAACTCAAATTAATGAGATAACGGTAATGTCGTAACCATTAAATACATAAAATTATTAATCATTTTTAATTTATTATACCTTTTGTTAGATTAAGAGAAAAAGTAAATTCATCGACCAAACATGCTTATTGTTTTTCGTGATTTTCTCCCAAAACTGATAGCACGCAGAGTAAAACAATCCTCGTAAAAGAAGAACCCATAGCGTCACTGGTTATTGTTTATGTATGGTTATGATTTAAAATGACTCATACAATTATTTTCTTCTTTAGGATGCAACAAGCCCAATTGCGGTTTTTCAACTCCGGACCCAATGAACTGTAATCAATGAATGTGCGAGATGTATCTATGGATTCTATGTAATATTATTTTAGTCGCCTGCATGATCAATATAACGAATACATACGCCCAAAACGTGAAATTACTTCCAGACTAATGAAAAATTGCATTGAACTTTTTGAAAATTTTAATTGGAATTAAAGCCTAAATGGTTTTTTCCGACAAATTTCTTATAACTTTTGTTGTTTTCTCATTTATATAACTATGCTATAAAGTAATGTTTGTTTCTCCTTACCAAAATACCTAGATCTGAGTACATATCGATATTTTAATCCGACATTTTGGCCACCACTATCTGTAGTGAGATTAGAGACAGAAATTCCTTACCAATTTAGTTCACTCAACCTTCAAAAGCCATAAATCTCCTTATTCAATAGTGCTGTACAATGTAATAAATATTACGTCTTATCGATAACATTTGGTAAGGTTAGTAGCAGATTGTTTGTGAATACATCCATGCAGTTTGTGATCACGGGTTAAGGAATGGTTAGAGTATTCAATGCCGAGACAGGTTGCACATTGGATTATTTGTTCAAAATTATGTCCCCCTAATGTGAGGAGTGCCGTGTGACGAAAGTTTATAATAGTTACTTATTTGACTGTCCATAATAACTAAAGCAAACAAAAATATGAGAAACATTAAAACGCCTGCTACAAGTCTATTTTCTAAAATCCATGAATCCCTAAAGTAAAGAATTTAAAATGGTTACCAACTTCTTTAGGTCTCGCGCTGCGCAGCAATCAATTAACACACAAAACAATTACTATAGCGCTGGCATAGTAAAAAATGGCTAAATTCCTAATCAAATAAATGTCATTTCATATATTTAAACTTTTTGGTAGTCAAACTACACCAAGTTACGTCACAAATATCCGCGAATTCGATCAACCCAGTAAAGAAGAACCCGCAAAGAAACTTCACGGGTTTACATAACATATATTTCCGTCCACAATTATGAAATACATACTTAGATCTAAGTAAGTAATAGAAAAAACCGGCCTAGTGCGAGTCGGACTCGCACACGAAGGGTTCAGTGCCATCGTACAGTATTTACAAAAAAATACACGGGGCCCCCTTTATTTTTTATTATTTTATAATTTTACCTATTTGTTGTTAAATACATAATCTGTGAACATTTCAGCTTCCTACCTGTTACGGTTCATGAGATACAGGCCTTTGACAGACGGACGGACGGACGGACGGACGGACAGCGGAGGCTTAATAATAGGGTTCCGTTTTCACCCTTTGGGTACGGAACCCTAAAAAGTATGTTTACCTAAAAAGGTAGCGAGAATTCTTCAAGGGGAAATTACATTATTAAAAAGAAATTCAATGCGTTGAAAGCGGTGTCCAATGGGGTTTTTGCGCTCGCAAAAGAAGCAACGGAAAGACAGCATTCAAAGCGCTTTTGCTGTATACTTGTACACCTTAGTGCTTGTAAGATGTTCTAAAAAAATGTAGTTGCAGTGGATATTAAAACATGACTTAGCTATTTCGTCGACATCTGGCAACTACATCGACGCTGCCTCATCTCTAAATAACTCGTACCGCGGACTTGCTCTGGAATCTCTGCCAAGCCAGCGGTAAGTGGTAATATTTTGTGTCTTATCTGCCATGCTCCTCCGAAATCACGAATTTCTTCGTCTTTGAACGTAAAGCCATTTCAGCATATCTCATCATGAAATTACAATAAAATAAACCTTTATTTTATACCATCTAGCTGGTATTCCTCAAACAGGGACAGTTTTTGCTTTTAGAAATTGTAGTAATTTTCAAATAGAATGAACCCATAGCAAACTGAACGCAATCGCGTCTTATCAGACCCTCAATAAACATTCGGTAATTGGACTTACATACGTTTTCCTTGCAAATGCCAATGCCTACTATGGCGTTGAGGGTGATGCGCTCTGTACATTTGTTTTTTATGCACCCTAACATGGATGGCCGATACCACACAACTACCGTTATGATATTAGCCCAATACACCACATTCCCGAAGGAATAAGGTGCCATGCCAGGACCTTCCCTTTATAAGCACGGCTACATTGAACTGGATGGAAAACACGGCTAATTTTACATTGCCGCTTCGACCATCTTTTCATCCAACGCGATGGTACCAACCCTTTCGGGCTTAAGCCCTACCACCTAGTAGGAGAAGGGGACCTACAGTTGTACATGGATCCGAACAATGGAGCAGCTCGCATTCGTGACGAAATGCACTTATCGAACTCGGAAAGAGAAAGACAGTGGTGCATGTCGGAATTGAACCCAGGCCTCTGGTACGCTAGGCCAGTCCCCGCGCCACTAGGATACGAGCCACTCAACCTACCTCGTAAAAGGCCTGCAGGATAATAGAACAGCATACCTGCAGCAAAGAATAAAGGATATTACCTGCATGGCTCCTTGGGCTAGACGACACAGCGCCGCCGTCGTGCTATACTTCTCGTCCCATCCCAGAATTTGGCGAGCATGGAAGTGCGGGAGTGGAAATCGCATCCCGTTTGCATTGGAGCGGCGATACAAAAGCGGCAGAGCCGGCGAGTGAGTTCACTTACGAATTCGCTCACTACTGATGTTCTCGAGTTGCAACGACACCTAGGAGTACGTGAGAACTTAAAATGGTGCTCTTTAGTGCAACCAAGATTTGATGTTGCGCCGCGGCGCGGCGTCGTCCAGAGAGTGTAAACGAATTATTTACGGCTACCGGTTTTCAGCTAACTCGTGGCTACGCTGCTGTTGCCATACGACATGACCTCC
Source organism: Incurvaria masculella (assembly GCA_946894095.1). NCBI lineage: Eukaryota > Metazoa > Arthropoda > Insecta > Lepidoptera > Incurvariidae > Incurvaria > Incurvaria masculella. Next base: position 26,447,254 of record OX335644.1, on the reverse strand, counting down.
TCCCGTCCTGCTATGCTTGCTGCCCCCACATGTGAATATTTCCAACATGTGCTCTGTATTACGGTGGAAGCTCTTCGCATAACTCTATTTCTCGTGCAGCGAAACGTGCACGTCAAATTCAGCGAATTTCTCCCTTGAGTTACTCAGTTGTCTCAGGATGTTTCGTATAGAGCCCGCTCATTTATAAAACCCGCTCAAATGTATTCATCAAATGTTCAATAGCCCGCCGAAATTTTCACTCAACTTGTGAATCGCCACAGTATTTTTTTCCCATTTTTGTAATGGATTTTCACTATCAGCAAACGTTCTTCCGAGCTGTGACGCGCACTATTTTCGTATCGATGTTTTAATTAAACAAACCCCAAAGATGGCTGACTCGACAATTGACAGTCGAAAATGACTCGCGATTCGAAATTCAAATTCTTGCTGAGATAACTACCCTTTAGATACTCTGGTAGGCAGACTCACATAATACTGTGGAGTTACTGTCTTCGCCCCGATTGCACGAAGAGACGGCTGAGTTAATCAATGTTCAAACACGTCACTTTTAGTGAACCGTATGGAGTTCTTTTCATACTGTTCATACAAAGTGACGTATTTAATCGTACGTTGACGTTGATTTTGATTTTTTGTCCGTTCGTGCACTCGGCCCTTAGTGATCTAATTTCCAGAGCTATTCATAGTGCGTTCAACGTTGTAACATACATACCGGTGCCGTGTGCGGCATACTTAGGTGATTAACTGTTGAACTCGCCCATAAATATTTGGTTAATAGATGGAGATTGGGAATCTCGTGGAGATCTTTTGATCTCCTTACGGCCGGGGACCGACAGATTCTCTCAACATTGCTGGCTCAGGGTTGCCACAAGCAGTCGCTGTGCGAGACGAATCGGAAGGAACGTTTCCGCGGTGAAGACAAAACAATGTGTTTAATTTTTGAAATTATTGGACCGATTTATTAGATATATGACACCTTTTCACGGCTCCGTTTCTCAAAATGAAAAATGAACCATTATAGGAGTGGTAATGGAGATTTCTCTACAAAAGCAACAATTTGTATTACTATTAATAATATTTTTTCTAGCTATTATACATTACGCATCACTTATGCGTACCTACCTCGTAAAAGGCCTGAAGGATAATAGAACAGAAACTCAATAATAGACATAGAATAACAGTTTGAGTGAAGCAGTCCACGCCTTGGCTCTGTGAGGATCAGGTGGCGCGAGCGGCACCTCTGGAGCTGTAATGAGGTGTAGGCAGCACAGGATCGGGAACCAGGAACCGATCCTAAACCAGAATTTTCATCATTTTTCAGATGCTTAAAATTAGTCTGAAGAAGAAGCAATTAATGACACAAACATCTTTAAAAGGCGAGAAATTTGCTAAAACCGCGTTACTTAAACTAAAGCTTACACTGTCCACGATGCGCATTCCACACGGGGGCAACACAATGAGCCAGAGCAGTGCGGGATGGACAGTTTAGAAAACTGCAGAACGTTAGTTTAGCCATAACTTAAAAAAATGGAGCATCCACAAAAATATGGTTACGTCATTGTGGGTCACTGTACCTGTACTGAAATCTGCTCAACAGATTTTAATGACAAAATAAATTGTTAAAATAGACTCAAAACAAATTACAGGTATCTCTCTAGTCTGCTCGCCCCACTGGCACTGTCCGCTAGTTCACACGCATCCAGTTTCGAGGTGCAACTGCCCCTAAAATTAACGGATTACTGTTCTGTCTGGCAACGGGCAAATTGTAGCAGTACTGCCTACTGCGCTGCCTCTCTGCTCTGCCTCACTGCGTGTGAAGTGCGTAGAACGACGAGACAACCCTGACGGCTCGGCAGTTAGCTCCAGTTAGAGAATGCGGCGCGCGGCGCGGGTCTCAGCTGATTGGTGATTGTGTGATTGTATCGGGGCAGTCAGTACCGTGTGCTGTTGGTACTGGATTACAAGGTTCGTCTGTTTGCTTTCTAGCGATAAGCGAAGAGATGTGTGTGATATTCTGCTATACATGAGGCCATACAGCTTCTGTCGCAGGATTCATGTGAGACTGGGAAGGCTTGAGGTGAGTCGAAACGCTCGCTAATTCTCCGACGCAGGCTAGACGGAAACGCTTCAACTTTTACGAATTTACATCTTCGGAATCTTCGCATAGAGACTATTTCATGTTATATAGTACTTTTAATTCCCAAAATATATGAAACAGGGAATGTCAAAGCGTCCAAATTTTATAAGTTAGGAAATTATATTATTGTAGCGACCGTAGAGCTGTTAGAGCTCCCTACCGGTGCTAGTTTGAACATACCAAAAAAAATACAACAGGCACAAAGAAACCATAGTCAGCATTTAGTACTGTAGATGGCGCTGAACACTTGGACGTCAAAACTCAAAAAGTCTGCATCGCACATTCGAAAAATGGTAAAAACGATCGAAAAAACGAATGGCAGAGAGCGGTCTCAAGACTCAAGTACTCAAGACATAATATTTCATAGAATGGTTTAGGCTAGGATATAATAGAATAGACCCACAATCGAATAGACAAATGCGCAATTTTACACATATTTTTAACCGACTTCATAAAAGGAGGAGGTTCTCAATTCGTCTATATGTTTTTTTTATGTTTGTTTCCTCATAACTTTTGCCTGGGTGAACCGATTTTGATGATTATTTTTTTACATGAAAGTTAGTGCTTCCCTAGTGGTCCCATTTTAATTTGGTTAAGTTCTGACAATGATATCGATGAGAAAATCATATAAGTCTTAAATTTGTATTAAGATGTGCGCGACAAATGGACGAATAACTCAATATAACGCCAACCGATTTCGGTGATTCTTTTTTTATTGGAACGGACGTGTACAAATTAGTAAGTGTACTTCTGATTCACTAAAAATAAACTAATAAAAAAAACACCGGTAGCACTCCGGGAGTGCCGGCAGAAGTGAAAACTTTAGTATTAACGTTGTGTTTAATCATAAGTACAAAAATACTATCATTTATGAGGTAGAATACAATGTTTATTTATTGCGCTATCGTACACAAATATGACAATTTACATGTTATTATTCATAATATTATATCGTTATTTATTTATATATTACATTAATTTTTATCTCTTAGAAAAATCAACTTTCATCCATAATTTCGACGACTTTTTCACCATCGTTATTACCAGAATCATCATCGCAAATTTCTAAAACTGATACAATCGGTTTATGATAGCTGAAGTAAGAAACCAACAGTTTTGATTCGAATCGATGGATGTTTGTTACTCTTTCACGTAAAAACTACTGAATGGATTCTAATGAAACTTTACAATAATATAGCTTATACATCAGAATAACACATAGGCTACAATTTATAAAGATATTGTGCCCATGGGCTTAAGAACTTTCACGGGGCTGCGAAAACGATGCCAGTAGCGCTACTTCACACCAAGGGGAGCGGGGCCGGGGGCGGTAGCGGGAGCGGGGCCGGGGGCGGGGCGGGTGGTCCGACGGGGGCGGGTGCGGAACAAAAAGTGCTCAGCGCCGCTAAAGAAGTTTTCACTTCAATTTTACGCTTTTTCGATCAGCATCACGTGACCCTGACGCGAGTTTGGAAGTTTTTACCCATCCAACAAAAAGTGCTCAGCGCCGCTAAAGAAGTTTTCACTTCAATCTTACGCTTTTTCGATCAGCATCACGTGACCCTGACGCGAGTTTGGAAGTTTTTACCCATCCAACAAAAAGTGCTCAGCGCCGCTAAAGAAGTTTTCACTTCAATCTTACGCTTTTTCGATCAGCATCACGTGACCCTGACGCGAGTTTGGAAGTTTTTACCCATCCAACAAAAAGTGCTCAGCGCCGCTAAAGAAGTTTTCACTTCAATCTTACGCTTTTTCGATCAGCATCACGTGACCCTGACGCGAGTTTGGAAGTTTTTACCCATCCAACAAAAAGTGCTCAGCGCCGCTAAAGAAGTTTTCACTTCAATCTTACGCTTTTTCGATCAGCATCACGTGACCCTGACGCGAGTTTGGAAGTTTTTACCCATCCAACAAAAAGTGCTCAGCGCCGCTAAAGAAGTTTTCACTTCAATCTTACGCTTTTTCGATCAGCATCACGTGACCCTGACGCGAGTTTGGAAGTTTTTACCCATCCAACAAAAAGTGCTCAGCGCCGCTAAAGAAGTTTTCACTTCAATCTTACGCTTTTTCGATCAGCATCACGTGACCCTGACGCGAGTTTGGAAGTTTTTACCCATCCAACAAAAAGTGCTCAGCGCCGCTAAAGAAGTTTTCACTTCAATCTTACGCTTTTTCGATCAGCATCACGTGACCCTGACGCGAGTTTGGAAGTTTTTACCCATCCAATAAAAAGTGCTCAGCGCCGCTAAAGAAGTTTTCACTTCAATCTTACGCTTTTTCGATCAGCATCACGTGACCCTGACGCGAGTTTGGAAGTTTTTACCCATCCAACAAAAAGTGCTCAGCGCCGCTAATGAAGTTTTCACTTCAATCTTACGCTTTTTCGATCAGCATCACGTGACCCTGACGCGAGTTTGGAAGTTTTTACCCATCCAACAAAAAGTGCTCAGCGCCGCTAAAGAAGTTTTCACTTCAAAAATTTTACAAAAAAATAAACGACCTCCTAAGAAAAAGCACTAAAAAATAAAAAATAATTGCCATTTTTGTAGTTACGATTATTGTTATTTTTTGAACTACGTAAAGACAGGCCTTTCAATACAACAAAAATGTAGCAACAAAAGTGGTGTTCTATGCGTCGCGGAGACACCACTTTGTTGCCAGACAGCCGCTCGCTGTCTTGCGCGTGTGCGTCGCCTCTGGCTAATCATGCGCCCCAAAAAAGCCCAATTGTGTGGTAAAACCGTGCAAGAATTACATTACATTAGCGGCCAAGTGCGAGTCGGACTCGCAAACGAAGGGTTCCGTACCATCGTACAAGATTTAACATAAAAAAGATCAGGTTGTATGGAGCCTCCTTTTATTCTTTATTATTTTTAAATTTTACCTATTTGTTGTTATAGCGACAAAATAAATACACACTTTGTGAAATTTTCAGCTGCCCACCTATTACGGTTCATGAGATACTGCCCTGTGACGGACGGACGGACGGACAGCGGAGACATAGTAATAGGGTTCCGTTTTCACCCTCTGGGTACGGAACCCTAAAACGGCAAAGAAAGACGGAATATCGGAATACCGCAACAGGCGACAGAATTGTATGAAAGGGCATATCCTTACCTTTAACATATCACTGGTCGTGGTCGCCGTAAACTCTCCGAGATCGTAAGATTACGTTCGGTTTGGACGCCATCAATCAACCGACGGCGTCGCATCTTGGGGGTTCTGCATCCAGTAAGGACGGACGGGAGCGGCGACCGAAAAGCATTCATATAGCGGCAGAGTAGCCACTAGGACGTATTAGCACAGAATATATATAGGATTACCTTACACTTTTAAGCGGCTCGTAGCCTAGTGACGCGGGGTCTGGCCTATCGTACCAGAGGTCTGGGTTCAATTCCTCGCCCCGTCATGCACTACTTTCTTTCTCTTTCTGAGTTCGATTAGTGCATTTCGTCACGAATGCGAGCTGCTCCATGGCTCGGAATCCATGTAAAACTGTAGGTCCCCTTCCCCCCGCCCGAGTTAGTACCATCGCATTTAATGAACGATGGTCGAAGCGGCAATGAAAATTGTCCGTGTTTTCCACCCAGTTCAATGTAGCCGTGCAGTTGAGGGAGGTCCTAGCATGGCGCCTAGTTCCCATGTGGTGTGTTAGGCTAATATCCGTCGGTCAGTTTAGTGTTAGCCATCCACTTCCAGTTACCTTAAAAAAACCCTTTAAGTGCAACAAACATTATATGTCATATATTCGGAAATAAACTAACTACATCAATCACGGAATATTGAGGAGGCAGGAAGCGAAACGTTTGTAAATTTGTTCCAGGACCGCTGTTACCGTTTTACTTAAGACCTTTTTGCTCCGCAAATGTATAACAGTCGCAATTGGCTATCCCTTCTTAATCGATAACCAAACAACAAATCCACATTTGTTTACTAAATATGAACCTTAACGTAATGGCTCTATGTTGGAATTCCAATACTGTTTGCAATCAAATGTTACGTCACTTTCGAACACGGAGCGCCTCACACGCACTGGTCACAAACAACGTAGCGAGACATGACCCGGCGAGCAAAACGACGCCGCGACGCCATATTGTTTTGTAATGCATTTGTCGTAAGTTTTATCGCTATTCATGTAAATGAAACTTACCGGTGATACGAAATTCCTCCATAATGAAGGTTGTGCACCGGCGGTCGTGCTTGGCTGCTTGCACGTTATTATGGCACAGTACGGCATTACTCCTTTTCAATTTTAGATTGTATCACGGATAAGTTAATGCACAGGACAGCCGCAGAGGAGTGAATCACGCGCGTATGAAGTGAGCGGGTCCCCGCTAAAGACCGTTCTGTGACATCAATGCAATAATCACTAATCGCGGTTACGTAGGATTTTCGGTCGCCACCACTGACGAGAAAGGTAGGAGTAGTCATGCGGCCGGTATTAACCATATAATTGTATAGACTAGGAGGTCGCGACAAAAATGGTAACGATAACGTAAATGGATGAAACGGGTATCACGGGATAAAGCGAGGGATAAAGACCAACCCTCTGAAGCTAAATGTGTCAGTCTGCCTGTTCCAAGTGGTTGCGTTACGTAGATAATGCGCCTGAAAAACTAGTTATGGTAACAAAAATATATATGATAAGGTAAATGGATGCAAATACTGAAGCACGAAAGTATCAGTACATACTTGCATGGCAATACAAAAACTGAACAAACATTTGGTTGCATTTCGTAGTTATAGGCGAATTAGGATACAGATATAACTTAAGGTATATTTAAGTATTTAATAAAAAAACCGGCCAAGTGCGAGTCGGACTCGCACACGAAGGGTTCCGTACCATCATACTATATTTACGACAGAAAAAATACGTTTTTTGTATGGGAACCCCCTTTATTTTTTTTATTTTTTTTAATTTTACCTATTTGTTGTTATAGCGGCAAAATAAATACACACTCTGTCAAAATTTCAGCTGCCTACCTATTATGGTTCATGAGATACAGCCCTGTGACAGACGGACGGACGGACGGACAGACAGCGGAGGCTTAGTAATAGGATTCCGTTTTCACCCTTTGGGTACGGAACCCTAAAAACCGACTGGTTATTGTTGCATAATTAATAGGCATCAATGTTTCCAGACAATCAGTATATTCATCAGCAAGTACATACCAGCATCTATTTTATATAGCCAATCTAGATAACGCAACCAATTGGCACAGGCAGACCGACATATTTAGCATCAGAGGGTTGGTCTCTAACATGTGAACCCAGATTCAGCCATTTACCTTATCGTGACCAAAAATGTCGTGACCTCCCGGGATAGTAGGGCAATCCGGCGGCGCATCGTATGCCAAACAGTAGAAACATCGCCACCGCGCGCGAATGTGCTCTAAAATAGCGTTCGTCGAGTCAGTTCCCACCTGCACAAGCCCTCCAATACGTCTGCGACTATGTTCGCATGTGGCACGTACGTTTAATTTGGGTTGGTAGCTTTTGAAAATTGGAGATAGCAGGTCCCATAGTAGACGCGCTCGATGCCATATATCCTTCCATTTTGTCTATGGTCATCTATGCTCGATGAGCTCTGTGAGCGAGCACACCGAAAGAAGGGTATGTTGACATGTTTTGGACATGCAGAACGAATAGATTGATAAAAGAATTATAAGACTTGCATATCCAGAGCACCCTCCGCAGAGAATTAGAGCACCCCCTTGTGGTTAACATCGGGCTTTTGAGAATAAACCGTTTCTCAAACTCACTTCTCCGCCGCACCGCTAGGACATGGATCAGTTTGCCGGCGGTGTTCTTCCTAGATCGTCATTTGAACAAGCTATAACTCTTTTACCGGAAACCTATTACTAAGCCTCCGCTGTCCGTCCGTCCCATCCGTCCGTCCATCCGTCACAGGGCTGTATCTCATGAACGGTAATAGGTAGGCAGCTGAAAATTTCACATAATATGTTTTTATTTTGCCGCTATAATAACCAATAGGTAAAATAAAAAAATAATAAAAATTTAATGATTTAATGTTAATGATTAACAAAAAAAAATTTTTTTTTGTGTTTCATATTGTACAATGATACGGAACCCTTCCTGTGCGACTCGCACTAAGCCGGTTTTTGTTGTACGGAATGGCCTGTCTTTACGTAGTAATCTCAGCTCATCTCTTCTCTCAGCACAGACACCTATTTGGCTTTTCTGGGTACCTTTGGTCCCTCAGCACAGCCACCTATATCGGTTTTTCCTTATAAAAAAAAACCGGCCAAGTGCGAGTCGGACTCGCACACGAAGGGTTCCGTACCATCGTAAAAAATAAAACAAAAAAATCACCTTTTTTTGTATGGGAGCCCCCTTTAATTTTAATTATTTTTTAATCTTACCTATTTGTTGTTATAGCGGCAAAATAAATACACACTCTGTGAAAATTTCAGCTGTCTACCTGTTACGGTTACTGAGATACAGCCCTGTGACAGACGGACGGACGGACGGACGGACGGACGGACGGACGGACGGACGGACGGACGGACGGACGGACGGACGGACGGACGGACGGACGGACGGACGGACAGAAGGACGGACGGACAGCGGAGGCTTAGTAATAGGGTTCCGTTTTCACCCTTTGGGTATGGAACCCTAAAAATTAGCTAGTCACTTCTGCTGTCCCGTTTCTTCTGCGATCCAACCGATCGCGTCTGCGGTCCATCGGTGCTCAGTTTCCCGCGCGCGGCGGGCGCCGGGTGGGGAGCGGGCGCGGGGGGGTTGCGGCGCCTCGGAATGATCCGTCATCATTACCCGGCGGCTGTCGCGAGCACTCGCTCTTCCACCGGCCGCGGCCCCGGCTCGCGGTGCTATTGCTTATTCTGTGCCCGCGTGCCTCCATCGAATAAAGATTCAGTTCGTACACCCCGGCTTTTAGCGGCGAAGACCCGAACGGAATTCAAGCACTAGCAGCACTGAGCCACAGTGATAATCTTAAATGTACTGCGCGCTCTGTAGCAAATTAAAAAGCGTGTTTCTACGCAAAAACATATGGACGTTGACGATGTTTTATGAATTAATTGGAATCATATGTATTTAAAAATGCATGGAAATGTTTGATAATAGTGACGATGATTTAAAGCAGGAATACATTTTTTATAAAAAAATAGAGAAATAAATATTATTCTGTTCGTGTATTTAAACATATTGAACCAAAGCTATTTTTATGGCGTATGCGAGGACCTACGATGCCCATGTGTATTCGAACATTCAGGTGGGCTGCGAAACCCATGCCAGATGCTTCCACCACGTCGTAATTTGGGGGAAATGCTTCGAAAGGTAATTCATTCCACTGTTAGCCGATCCTATAAATAAAGGATCTAGAGCATCGGTGGGTTCTTCTTTTTGGAACGTTCACTGTGAATTTGTGCATTCCCTCCCTGTTCCGCGTTGAGCGAAGGCAGAAAGAGGACGGAGGGACAGCGTTATGCAGCTCCGACGAGCATTCTCCATGGTAAAGGCGATAGAAGACAGAGAGAGACCCCACATCACTTAGGAGTTGAAGGGTCTACCTAAGTTCTAGGGATACCTAGGGGTCATCGACGAGACGCACGGCACGACGCTGAATTGGTTTTGGGGACGTTCTCATGTTAAAACCATAGATAATGTTAAAACTCACCCCTCAGGGTATTTATCGTGATGGCAAATAGCGTTTGAGCGGCTCATAGCTTCGTGGCGCGCGGACTTGCCTTGCATACCAGAGGTCTGGGTTCAAATTCTCGCCCCGTTCATGTACCACTTTCCTTCTCTTTCTGAGATCGATAAATGCATTACGTCACACATGGGAGCTGGTTCGGGGTCCATGTAGTCCAAAATCCAAAACTGTAGGTCCCCTTCCCCTGCTAGATGAAGCTCGCCCGGGTTTGCAGCGCATCGGATGAAAATATGGGCGAAACAGCAATGAAAATTGTTCGTGTTTACAATCAAGTACAATGTCCTCATAAAGGGAAGGTCCTGCAAGCAGATAATTTTTTTGGAGTGCGGTGTTTTGGGCTAATATCATGATTACGGGTGTGGTATTAGCTATTTAAATAAAAAAATGTGTTCCTGGGCAGTAACGTTTAGAATCGGTCAAACATTCTCCAACACATCCGGTGGTCAAAGCCGAATTATGACCTAATCCGGTTCTCCAGCGCGGTATTGAGAAAGTGTTCGTCCTAAACGCTCCAGAAATAGTCACCCGCTCCGCCGCCACTTACCGGCTATCTGCCATGCGCCTGCGCACCGACCACTCACTCATCGGGTGCGCTACACCGTTTCGTGTGACCAGTCCGCGGGGGTTGGCGATCCGTGCATTCCGAAATGCGTACTTTGCAAATATCGTAGAGAAAGCGATTACATTAAATGCTGGTGTTCCGAATTGATATTGCTGCTCAGTGACAATTGCGCGATATAAAATCGGAACGAATTTGAGCAGACATATGTGTCCGAGCCTAACCTACCTTCCTCGAAAATTTCTTGTATGTCTCGACAGTGGTTATTCCAGGCCGAGAATTGTCTAATTAAACTAACAAACCGCAAAAAGCCTTCGTTATTTCAGAATACAAGTGTACACGATCAGAGAACTACAGATAAACCCGTTTAATGACAGCTCGATGACAGCCATTTGAGAGCGTACACGGCGCAATGCTCTCAACCGTGGCGCTTTGTACGATCTGTGTGCGGTCTAGAGTCGCGTCCCTTATGACGTGACGTTCACGGGAGTGAACATGTATGCAATTCGGAACGGTCCTGTACGCGTACATTGTGAATTCTCCGCAATATACGCATTTCGGAATGCACTGGATATAAACTTATTCGTATGGCGGAAGCACATATCAATGGCACGTATAGTTCGCGCCAAACTTAAGAGGATAATGAGGTGATCGAGTTCCATACTGGCTCGTGCCTGTTTCCTCAATCAAATTGAGAATTTTTTTTTCTGAAATATTGCACAATAAATTAATCTACTGAGGGGAAGTCTGCAGGTTTTTTTTTGTTACATTTACTTATAGCCGTTATGTACGCACTCAAAAATGTATATGCAAAAACGAAAAGGCATATATCATAGATACAAGTTAAGTTATTAGAAAAACCAAAACGTACAGACGTAGCTCTCCGTTAACTTGTTTTTATTTAATGTACAAAATTTCTGAAAAATATTACTTAATTTGACTGCGGAATCGGGCAAGAGCCATTGTATGGAACTCGATCACTTTATCCTGGTACACTTGATGGTTGACTTTGACGCTCTTCTCGATAAACACGAGTGGAGGGCAACTATTTGCGGTCACTGCAGCCCAGAGCCGGTAGTCTAAATTCGCGTTACGGCAAACCGATCGACTGGCGTTTTCAAATGTATGGAGAAATTGAAGAGCGCGCGCAGTGGGCGTTAAGCGAACTAACATTTGCGGGTCCGAGCTTGGCTTGACAGCTTACTCAACGTTGCCGTAAATACGTCGACGTTGCCGTTTACGTCCACTCCGCGTTTTCATACAAATCGGAAGTCCGCGTTTGACTTTGACAGCCTGAAGAAGTAAAACCACAGAATATCTAGTAAAAACTTGTATGGAGTTTGACGTTTTTACGGAACTTCGAAGTTACGTAAACGCCAATTTGGGTGAGAACTGAGACTACCGGCTCAGATCGCTGAACTAAGATGCTGTACTTCTTGTATCTTGTAGGGCTTCAGTTTCAGTTCTTTTTTAGTATGCGTCGAAGATCTCGTGTGTACTCTATGCCCAAGAACGTTTTTGTACGCGCGAGGCGCATTTAAGTTTGGCGCGCATACTGTATTAGTGGAAATGGATGGCATGTAGTAAGTTCGCTTTCGCTTACGAATTCGGGCCGCGCTACATGGAATGTTCGTCGCACTAAATGGCGTGCTGGGAAGTTATTACGTTCTCTTACGCGTCGTTGAAACTGGAGAACACGTAGAGAACGAATTCGTAAGCGAACTGTCTCGTCGGCGTTGCCTTAGATTGTTTGTAATAATTGTGCTCTCCGATTCTTTAAATTGCCTTAAATAATAATAATAATATGCTTTATTGCTTCCATACACATAGGTACATGCAAGGGAGGACTTATTGCCTAAAGTCAATATCTTCCTTTCAACCCGATTATGGGACAAAAATATTCAGGTAGCAACAAAAGAAAAGTAACCTAAGATAGTTTCTTGTGCACTATTTTTACTCTAAATTAATTATATGTAGAAAAAAAATATCTGCAGACAAATGTCAGCTAAAGAAAAAAAAAAGTTATATAAACTTAAAAATATAAAAATCTATTAAAAATATACAATAGTTAAATACAATGGTAAAATATAAAATACATACATTTAATAAAGTGAAACATGATTATAAAACTAAAATGTGACAAAAGTAGAACATACTCATTTTGCGAGAAAGTATGATTTTATACGTTTTTTGAAAATATCAAGAGAAGCTGAGCTCCTGATGTTAAGTGGCAATTGATTCCAAAGACTAAAACTATTCTACCAAAAATTGTCTGGCAGTAGGATTTATATCTAAGTATGTATTTCATTACTGTGGACTGAAAGCTCGTAAATTTTCTTTGCGGATTTGATCGAATCCGCAGATCATTTAGTTTTTGACGACCAAAAACGTTTAAATAAATGAAATTAAACTTGCGGGGAAAATGATGGGGAATGCAAGCATCGGGGAAATTGCGGTGAATTGGCCAATCCGCGGGGAATTCAGTTTTCTGGCTGCATAAGCTTTTTTCTGCTCATTCGAAAAATATTTCGAATATTGAAGCATTCGCCCTTTTTTAGGGTTCCGTACCCAAAGGGTGAAAACGGAACCCTATTACTAAGCCTCTGCTGTCCGTCCGTCCGTCCGTCCGTCCGTCCGTCCGTCCGTCCGTCCGTCCGTCCGTCCGTCCGTCCGTCCGTCCGTCCGTCCGTCCGTCTGTCCGTCTGTCACAGGGCTGTATCTCAGTAACCGTAACAGATAGACAGCTGAAATTTTCACAGATTGTGTATTTATTTTGCCGCTATAACAACAAATAGGTATGATTATAAAATAATTTAAATTAAAGGAGGCCCCCATACAAAAAACGTGATTTTTTGTATTATTTTTTGTTGGATGGTACGGAACCCTTCGTGTGCGAGTCCGACTCGTACTTGGCCGGTTTTTTTGATCATTCGGAATTTTCAATGAAAACTTTGGGAATTTCGGGGAATCCTAAAAAGGTTTTTGGGGAATTGGGGGAGTAGTATTCGGCAACGCTGCGTACCAGACGACGACGTTCGGTTGCCGCCCACGCCCTCGCTGCAGCCGCTAACTGGCTGCTGTGTATTTTTTTTCACAGGACAAAAATAGGTTCGGCTCAGCAGGAATGGGTCATTCTGCGTCCACCCTTTTCCGTGAGCCTTCTCTGCTTATTTTACTCCTTTTAAGACTGTCGTGAGGTCATGGCTCTGAAATATGAACGAAATATGAATATGAACGTTTCCCTGCCCCTAAAAGTTAACAGATTTTAATAAATAAAAAAAAAAATCACTTCAGAAAGCGTCTTTTTGTGTCCGTATCTTTAGATTTTTTGTAAATATCATTTTTTTTTATGTGACTGGACATGGATGGCTAATACCACACTTTCTGTCATGGTATTAGCCCAACACACCACATGGGAACTAGGTGCCATGCCAGGACCTTCCTTATATTGCACGGCTACATTGAACTGGATGGAAAACACGGACAATTTTAATTGCCGTTTCGACCATCGTTCATCCAATGCGGTGGTACCAACCCGGGCGGGATTAACCCTACCACCTAGTAAGTAAGGAAGGGGACCAACAGTTTAACGTGGAATCCGAACCACGGCCAGCCTCTCTCAACGGTCGAATGGTCACCCATCCAAGACCAGACCGGACCCAGCGTTGCTTAACTTCGGAGAGCGATCGCCGAAGGGTCGCGCCACTGGGCCACTGAGGCTGACATCTGTATTATCTGTATTATTCATTAAAAATAAAATTGAAAATGAACTTAAAAAATACTACTCATAAGTTAATTTTCGATGAATTACGAAATTCGAACTTACAAGTTCATTATCTTATGTCTATAAGGAAAATATTTCCAATAGAAAAGATTTAAAAAAAATACATAAGTACATTTAGACAATATATATTAGAATCCAAAATTTAAATAAACCTAGTAAAACATTAAGAGTATGTAAACAGTGGACGGCCGTAGTACGGGGAATTGATAGAGTAGCGACTCTCTTAAGACCTTACATCTTAAATCGGACTACACAGACCTAATGTATTGAAGAAACAAAGATACAGAGGCACTTATCTAAAGCGTGGCTCTTCTAGTCACGGCTTACTCAATGTGCCACTTACAAGCTTAAGGTGGCCCAACCCCCGCCGGGTTGGGCCACCTAACTCATTCGCGGGCACGGTACAAAACCGTGCTGTTGCGCTCTGGGACCTTCTCTGTTTCAAAGAATAAGACGAGGAAGATGCAACATGTCCACAAAAAAGACAATGTGCATAATGTATGATTTGGTAAGATTTACGAAAATTTTTATTTCAAAACGACTTATAGCTAAAAGTAAACCACGACCGCTGTAGTAAAAAATCGAACAAAAACCAAATAGATTATAAATCTTGATCAAACAAGCCATGTCTGATGACTAATCTTTTTAAGATGTTTGTACTTTATCATTGCGTAATCAACCTCCAAAGTAATTGTATAAAACGCGCGAAAAATCCGAACTTTCGGACGTTATAACTTGGAAACCAAACACAATTTTACAATGCCAATGGTCATCAGACATCTAGTTCGATCAAATAAAGCTATTTTGAGCAAAATTTTGGATCTCTGACAAGAAATATGGGCGTGATCTTCTTTCCCCTTTTGTATGGGGAGATGAGCGGGATGGGCCACCTTAATGTTTATTAGACCAGGTACCGAGACAGCTCCCAGCTGACACGTCATGGATTAATTCGAGGTTATCCAACGACATCTTCATTGAAATTCCTGGTTTGAACTACAAACAAAAAAAAATCCATTCTATGGCGATTTAGTTTGTGGGGTATTTGCATAAAACCGGCCAAGTGCGAATCGTACTCGCACACGAAGGGTCCCGTACCATCGTACAAGATTTAACACAAAAATCACGTGTATTATTTTAAAATTTTACCTATTTGTTATTATAGCGCTCTGTAAAAAAATTTAGCTGCCAACTATTCATGAGATACAGCCCTGTGACACTGACGGATGGACGGACGGACCGCGGAGGCTTAGTAATAGGGTTCCGGCACTCTTTGGGTACGGAACCCTAAAAAGCTACCAACTCAGCCTCTAGTTAGTCCGACTTTTCACTTAAATTGGCGTTTACGCCAAAGCGATCGACTAGCGTTTTCAAATGAGTGAAGAAATTGAAGATTTGCGAGTCCGAGTTTGATTTAACAGCTCTCAGCAACTCATCGTCGCCGTAAATAGGGACGTTGACGTTGCCGTTTACGCCGACGACTGCGCGTTTTCATTCAAACCGGAAGTCCGAGTTTGATTTTGACAGCTTGAAGAAGAAAAACCGGCCAAGTGCGAGTTGGACTCGCACACGAAGGGTTCCGTACTATCGTACAAGATTTACACAAAAAATCATGTTTTTTGTATGGGGACCCGCTTTAATTATTATTTTTCTTTAATGTTACCTATTTGTTGTTATAGCGGCAAAATTAATATATACTCTGTGAAAATTTCAGCCGCCTATCTATTACGGTTCATGAGATACAGCCCTGTGACAGACGGACAGACGGACGGTCGGACCCTAAAAACTAAAGAATAAGTAGTAAAAGTTTATATGGGCACTTCGAAGTGACATAACCGCCAATTTAGGTTAGAACTCAGACTGACCACACTGATAAAATCCGGAATAAACTGCAGATGCATTTGTAGGTTCCGTAGATTTTCGTTAATAACATCAATTCTCTTTTTTTTATCTCAATGTGGATACAACATAGCATGACACTTTTGACGATTATTCAATAAAACTATGAGCTCCCAAAGAACAAAAAGCGAGGGAGAAAGGTGTGAATTCGAATTTGGAACGAACAAAGCGATTTGACAGTTGAATGCGTTCGAAAAGTTTTTTTTCCAAACTCGAGAGGCACTATACAGAACGTTTTTAACCCCTTTTGTGTTGAATTTATTGTCGGTGGCGAGCTCAGTTTGAGTATGATTCGGTGGTTTTTACTAATTGGATCGATTCTCAGAGGTCTTAGCTTCGTGCCCGTTTGTTTGGAATCGAATAATATTCCCACCCAGTCTTCATTTATGCATTCGTAACGAAATACACTTATCCAATGTATATCTATGTCGTAGGAAACTTGTGAAATCCGTAAACTGACAATTTCCTACAGAAATTTGTGAAAAGGCATTTCATCTTACATCTCTCCTGATAGATTTCAGGAAACGAGGGTCAGTGAACTTACAAGTTTCCTGAAAACACAGATATTTTTTCCCGTAAAGTGGTAAAAAATATCTCTTCTTGCAAGTTAACTGAGGAGGGCCAGTCAACTTACAAGTTTCCTGAATTCTACCAGGAAAGGTGTGAGATGAAATGGCTTTTGACACAGTTTCTTAGGAAATTGTAGATGTAGGTGGTGGAAACGGGATTAAGTAAGGAAGAGTACCTACGTCTTACGTGGAAACGCACTAGTAACCAGGCCACGAACGAAGAATCCTTCAGTCGCCTAATCCTCTAACGAAGGAATGCAGTGAGACCAGTTCGTTCAAAAGTGCCGGAAGCCACTCAACACCTTAAAACTCTATCTGCAAATTGTCTAGCTACCTTGTCTATTTATTGCACAAACACATTGCAATGCCCCGGAGTCGCTTTAGTTTCCATTCCACAAGAAGAAAGAGAAGTGTCTTTTAAAATAAAATTAACCAAATACTTAAGAATTAAAACATGTATAATCTGAATTTTATTTTAGTAACCACTATTTATTAGTTATTACTTATAATTTTATTGACCGAGCGAAGTGCAAATCTTGAGCGCGTGTCTCCGTTTCAGATTGTGCAAAAATGCCGGCTGGTCTCTATCGATTCTCGTGAAATTTTGCGAGTAGGTTCGATAGTTTTATAGAACTTTTTATTCGGGCCAGTTTTTAAAATGTCATGTCAAATGTTAAAAAAGACAGACTTATTAGTTAAACAGATTATTTAAACAGATATTTCTTTTATACAATTTTACTCCAATTATTTTTATCTTAACTAATGACGAAGTGAAAACATTTAATTGTGTATAGAATTAGCACTGAATAAATTATTTTTATTTCATTTCAATTTTTTATTTTGATGCTCAAAAGTTCCATCTTGCTCGTACATGGAAGCAGGGTAGCAGACGAGATGCATCATATTAATTGTGTATCGGAATCTTGAGCTCAATAGAATTAACCGCGCTTGTGGCTTTGATTGAAATGATGGCGGCATGCGGGAGAGAGCCACTGTTGTGTACGTTGGTTACTTGAGGCGTTACAGTGTCCTTGAGAAAACCCCTACGCCGCGCCGCGCCAGCGCAGAACCGGTGTAAATAGTCAGAACGTATGCGAGGGAATTCGATAAACTCTGCACCTTACAGAAGTGGATGCCAAATATTCCACCCAGCAATAGCTGGACATAAACGCTTCTGATTGGTGAAGAATTCATCGAGTTCCCTCATATTTTACGTTTTCGTCCGGTGTTACTTTGTCATATTTTTTTCCGGATAAAAAAATCACTAGTCTGTCTTACCATTTATTTTACTTTTGACAGCTCGGGTACTATTTGATTGGTGATGTCTTATGCTTTACCGATCCAATGTTTTATTACAATCGAATTTTATTAATGGAGGAGCATTAGTCGATTTAACAAATATTTTTTTTTATTTTTCATAATAAATTATCAAAAAAACAGCGTCTTGATAGTATTGGATTTTTTTTCTATTGTTTCCTGAACATAATTAGGGAACTTCATTATATTAGATAGAGGACTGTGTGTACAACTGTCAGTGTCACATTTGACGTTCCTATAGTGTTATCTGTCGTCTTTCGACAGCGTTGAATGGTAAAATACAAGTTCAGCTTATGCTGATTAGATTAAACTTTGAGGAGAATTTCTTCAACTAATTTAATTTATGTATTTATTTCATGTATTGTTTGTATTTATTTTCGTAAGCCCACGATTGGTCAGAATAATGATGAATGCTGACATTATTGAGCATGCAATCTGAATCAAGTCGCTGCTGTGAGTAAACGTTGACAGTTCAAAACGGACCGCGCAGCAAATGCCGTAAAAATCGGCCTGTTTACCTTCGGCATATTGAGGACCGGACCGCTTCCAATAAGCGACCGGGCTTCCCACTTGACCCGCGGGACTCGCCGATCAACTTCCCCGGCTAGCAGGAAGCGTGTGGCTCGGGAGGGAACGCAACGTCTTTATACAGGTCGCTAAATGAGTGTGTAACGGAAAAAAGTCACCACGTGCAAGACATTTCAAACATCGAACGCGTTTGTCTATGGATCGGGACAACCACACGATTGAAACTACGTCTTGTCTAAGATGACCTTGGTCGCCCAACTGAAAATAGGCTTCATTTCGACGATTACTTGTTCTAATATTTCAAAAATAAAGGATGTGGTTCATCGTCGTATGTGCCAAAATAGCAAAATAAATTCCAATAATCGTTCATGAATTTGCCTTATTACATTTCAAGTTGTGACAAACTAAAATCAATGGATTTAAGATGTAAAAAACTTGTGTGATCGTCAGAATCTGTCTCAGAATCACGTCTGCAAAATACTGCATTTTACCTCTCGCCCCGGCCGCCCCCGCATCCATGTCCGATTGCGTAACAAATCTGGCTACGAGGAACCAGCGATGGCGAATTTAGAAAATGTACACTAATATCAGAAAGCCATTCCACTAACTACGAAACTTTCATGAACTGTGCATGCACACAAAAAATCCATATTGTGAAAATGTTAATCATTCGCCCTGGAGAGAAACGGAACAGATTGTAGTTATTCACTCTGACGAACCGCGACATTCATTAGTTACCGTCAAACTGATTCGAATTTACACGTCAAACCCGCTGGCGTAGTATAGTCGCTGACACTATTTCGTGCGACTCAACGTTTAAAACTATCGTACCTACCCTAGTGGGTTTGGCTAGTCCTAAGCTGATAACTCGGGCGTAAGTGAACATGTTCATATTCTTCAGTAAATATATGTTGTATGGCCGCCATATTGGCGCCAAATCTAGGCGTGAAGCTAGAGTGGCATCATTACATTCAATTCATCTAGCAATTATTTCTTTCAGTTGATATTTTGAGTTTTTTATGCAACCGGCTATACATGGCATGGATGGATACACAGAAATCGGAATATACTAAACTAATAATTCAGATTTCTGTGGATGGATACAACAACTCCCGTCATGATATTATTTCAACACACAGCATTCCCGAAAGAATTAGGTGCCTTGCCTGGACCTTCCCTTAATCAGCACGGCTACATTGAACTGGATGGAAAACCCGGAAATTTTTCATTGCGATTTCGACCTTATTTTCATTCAGTGTAATGGTAAAATTGTAAATGTTTCTTAATAAGGTTCTACAACATTTTTCTGAACTTCAGAGACAGAATTAGCGAAGAGATGACACTCGACCTTAGAATACCGACGGTTGAAATGTCGAGTAACGCGAATTAGCACTTCGGACAGCGATATCCGCACTCTAGCTGCCTGCTCGCCGGTTGATACTGACGCCTCGCTAATCCACTCTGCTGCTAAGTGTGATGGACACCTGCCACGCGCCAGCCTCCCCCGTCCCGGCAACTGCCCCTCGGCACATCACGACGCAACATTATACACAATCATTGCGAACCACACATGACGCAACACGACACAAAAAAGTTCCGTTACTATTCTTTTTGTGGTCCCTCCCTCTTGTGACCATTTAAAAATTGGCGGATGTTGTAACAGGCGTGCCTGGGAACGGAAAAACAAACGTCACGTATAAAAATTACCCCCCGTAATTTTTATACCCCCCGTTTTCTTGTTGTTACGACCAAGGTCGCTTTGGACGCTAAGTTGTTACGATCGTGTGTGAGAAAACTAGACGGACTCGTCGTTTGCCCGTCTCAATGGGGATGAGTTAACCACTTACTACTGGTATTTATACTCCAAAATATTCCCCGGTGACGTCTCGCTTCGCGACGACTGCGAAGAGAGCGAAATAAAATCTAAGGAATAAAAACCGTCCAAGTGCGAGTCGAACACGCACACGAAGGGTTCCGTACCATCGTACAAGATTTAACACAAAAAGTCACGTTTTTTGTATCGGACCCCCTTTATTTTTTATATTTTTTTTATTTTACCTATTTGTTGTTATAGCGGCAAAATAAATACACACTGTGTGAACATTTCAGCTGCCTACCTATTACAGACGGACGGACGGACGAAGGGACAGACAGACAGATGGACAGCGGAGGCTAAGTAATAGGGTCCCGTTTTCACCCTTTGGGTACGGAACCCTAATAAAAAGGATGGCAATTATTTGAAAACGGACGCTCATCGCATCATTGCCAGGGTAATTGTCAGTTGGTAGCCCAGTTGGGTAAAAACTTGCCTCTCGATAATCGCTCGACTCTGGGCGCTCTCGAGTTCAGGAGGGGTGACCGTCTTTCGACCGCTGAGGCTGGCCGTGGTTCGGATTCCACGTAAAACTCAAGGTTACTTATCAGATTCGCTTTGGATGAAAGACCAAGACACTAGAAATCCGTGATTTCGCCCCGAGTTTCGCCCTAGTTCCATCATAATCTAAATCTATCCAGTGGTGTAGGTATCCACAATTTCATTTAAATTTAGTGGATTACTCGGCGGGCCCAGGACCTACACATTTCTTTCGCATTGTCCTTTATATCTTAATAAATAATTTTAATTTTGTTTTGTCCGTTGGAAATTTACCCCCTGACAAAAGAAACTCATTGAAAATGATGATAATGAAAATGGACACGAAACGTGTTGGGGCCGCGAGACTCCATTATGTGCGTGCGTGATTGCTTTTGGAAACTGGCCAGTTTCCGACGTCCCTCCGTTACATTTTATTCATTCAATGCATTCAAGCAATATATTGCTACTATTCCTTAAACACTCTTCGCCTCTTAAAGCTCGCGTTGGATAATAATAATAATATAGTTTTATTTCAGGCAAATTTATACTGGATAAGAATTGGATAAACCTAAATAAGTATAGTTCATTGTCGTAGAGCAAAGCAAGTAAAGCACAAAACAAAAAAATTTCAAACTGGCTTACATTTTAATGCCACAAATATTTATAATAAGCTACCAGAAAACATCAGAAATGAAAAAATACATCATAAATATAAAAAAAAGTTACATGACTGGCTGCACAGAACAAAAAGACTGGCTGTTAAGTAATTCATTTTACAATCTCAACTATTTTAGAATAATTAGTTAAATTAAGTTTTTTTTCTCAACTTTATATAAAATAGGTATAGTATATACACATGTAGGTACTTTATACTCATTTCAAACTCGACAAAGGTAAATACTAAGAATTTTTGTACTATACATTCTGTGTACTTTATCTGATTAAAAAATCTGAATCTGAATCTGAATCTGAATCTGAATCTGATCTGAATCTCAAAGATAGACATGGATTTAAGATACATTGCTGTGTTATAGCTAGTAATGAAACACCAAATTCATCGTATAATATAATAAGTATTATTAAATCAAAATCCGACGGTCCAGTCACCACCATCCTAACGACTCATTCCCGCCGAACATCCTGTTGTTATGATCATAAAAAATACCAAGGTATTCAGCACCTTCTTTGCTGAGATTCTTTGATCTGATTTGATATGGTGCTTAGCTGAGCGTGGTTTCACGAGGTGAGGTGGATTTGGCTTTCTGAGTACCTTTGGTCTCTCCACACAACCACCCATACCGGTTTTTCATAAAAAAAGATAACACTATAGAGTCAAACACTATCTTTTAACGCTCACTTCTCTTCCATTTCAGATACCGCCATGCCGTAGTGTCGCCGCTCCCACCATGTACCCGAAGGCCCTCACCTAGGCGCCTCACCGCAACAAAATTACAAAAATTCCCCCCAAACGCCACCTGTGGCTGCTCGCGGCCATCCTCGACAAGATGGCGTCGCGCCGGCTCCTGCAGCTGCTCTTCCTCGGCATCGTGGCGTGCTTCGTGTGCGAGCTCGGGCGCGGCGAGGGCGCGCAGGCGCAGGGATGCCCGTGGGCGTGCGCCTGCGACGGGCCGGTCGTCGACTGCTCGCACCGTGGGCTCTACCAGGTGCCCAAGCATTTGCCCTACGACGCTGAGCGCATGTGAGTAATGCTTGTAATGACAAATGCAAGTTAATGACAAATATAAAAAAAAAACCGATGCTGCCCGATTTTAAGGTGGGCCTTCCCGCTCAACTCCCTATACCAACGTAGAAAGAAGATAATGCCCATATTTCTTGTTAAATATCCCAAAATGTTCTCAAAATAGCTTCATTTGATCGAACGAGATGTCTGATGACCATTGGCATTGTAAAATTGTGCTTGTTTTCTAAGTTACAAGGTCCGAAAGTTCGAGTTTTTCGCCCGTTTTAAACAATAACTTTGGAGGTGGATTACTTGCTTGTTTCATCAAGATTCATAATCAATGTGGTTTTTGTTCGAGTTTTGACTACAGCCTTTTAGCTATAAGCCTTTTTGTAATTACAATTTTCGTAAATCTTACCAAATCAAACACTATGCGCATTCTCTGCTTTGTTGCATCCTCCTCATCACGGAGCTTGTCTTTTTCTTTGAAGCAGAGAAGATCCCAGAGCGCAATAGCACGGTTTGCGCGAATGAGTTAGCCTCGCCGGGAAGGGCCACCTTAATGAATTTTTCAGACATATTTCAGATTAGCCCAACGGGTGATCCGGTGAAGTTTGTTAGCGATCGGATCAGCTGGTTTTTAGGGTTCCGTACCCAAAGGGTGCCAACGAAACAGAAAGATATTATAAATCGGTAGGAAGTATCAATAATTTCAGAAACGTACGTTCTAAATTTCTCGGTCTGCACATCCCGAGTTAAAATAATTTTGTACAGTAAATCAGTTGAAATATTGCCTCACTTCCCCGCCCACTATATTATTTAGGTCGACGCTGTAAAGATGAACTAATACATGCACAATCCACCCCTTTACGACTTAATGGTTTTTGGCTTATCGCCACTATTTCGGCAGCTGCAATAAAGCCTAATATATCATGAAAATCGCATCAGCGTTTCATTGTTATACTATTATGCTGGTAACTCTTTGAGTAACGACTAGTAATAAGTTTAACTTCCATGCATTGAAGTTATATGCAATAATCATGTACTCATATTATTATAGTTTTGGTTCAAAAACCCTTTTATGCTAGATATAAATATAATGCAAGGGCTGAATTCGGCTTCGAAGGAATTTCCAGGTTGTTTTAAATCGAAATACAATGCTCGAAGTGGAATGTTTGTTGAATGAATTTCCGGCGGTGTGTTTCTATAATACTGCAACCTCCTACAAAGGCGGTGTTAGCAAACTCATTCCAGACACTATTATCTGCCTCAAAACTGGCATGGCACCTCGCTTTGCAAATTTAAATTGGTTGCTTATAAATTTCGCATTCAAAAGCTGGTATATATACCGATCTACAAAACAAACTTGGCAAAAGGCTCTGCTCTTTTTTTTATTGTGAAGTAGTTAGTACACACATAATGGATTAATCTTCTGAAGATTCCATTACCTATTTTGAGCTCTTTTATTTTTCGCCTATTTTGAACTACCCAATTTGATATTTGTTGAATTTAATGGATACCGCATTAATTACCGTTAGTTACTAATCTCATTTATTATTTGAGCTTATACAACATCTACGAGAACATCTTGCTTTAGACGAATGTTTAGACCAAAATCTGATTACTATGCTGCAATTTAGACGTCGTTGTATAACCCTAAAACAACCCAATTAAAATCTGAAGAATGACATTAATTATAATTAAAATAATTTAGTCATTCTCCAGGCTCAATAAGTATTCACAGAGTGCATTTCTAAAGATAGATCTGTTAAAATAGCTTTGAATAAATCAATGATTCAATTTTCCCCGACGAATAAATAAAACACTCAAGAAAGAAAAAACATTAGTTGAAGTAGAAAACGCTATCTATAAAACCTTCGTGGAACGTTTCCTTCAATAAATGTCAAGCAAGTCTTATTGAATCCACAGAGCTATTCACTAGACTACCTTTGTTCACCCCCGCCCCTGCATGCCGCCACAAATAGCCTAATAACTAAGTTGTATTCTGCGAAATATCAATAAAATGCTAATGGAGTCCCCCAGGGCTGACTACTGGGTCCGCCGCCGTACATTGTATAGCAATTGTGAATTTTTCGTGCGACCCTCCCCTGTAGACGTGTCGTGGGGATTAAGATGGGATCTAGACAGCTGAACATTTTGCAGAATATTTCTAGCATAACTTAGCAAAAATATCTAATCAATACTGGCTTTAGGTTAGGCGACATGGGGCTTTTATAATATAAGTATATTGAGCCTAGTTTTCACCAAGTGCTGATTTATTTTAATCGACACTTAAAGGTTCTATATTACGAAAGTATTGAGTATATTTTATTTATCTCTTATTGATTTAATAGTATGCTGTATACATTATATTGGCTTGATTCACTTTATCTGTATCAAAATTGATGAGGGCTCTGTACATCCGACATAACTGTTAAGTTGACGAAGGCGTTTACAACCGAAAAACCCTGCAATAAATACCCAATATGTATAATTATTAGGTTATTAGGTTAAGTAATTTATAATTTAAGACTTTTCACATTGTGGGTTGTTGTTTCCTCGTAGTTCTTAGTTCTTTGCTTTAGACCGTTCTACCAATGTAAGTTTGGCAGTAGCATTTAGGTAAGAAATCATAATTGTGTTATTTTATTAATGTGGACGAAAAAAAAACATAATTTATAAACCAGTGAAGTTTCTTTGCGGGTTCTTCTTCACTGGTTGATCGAATCCTCGGATCATTCAAATTGTGACATTATTTATTGAAATGAAATGAAATCGCTGTCCTTTGCGTAATATTTCCGCAGAGCAAAACGATATATTTAGACCACTTAGATATGACGCATTTAAAAAGTGGGGTAATAATATATAGCACTTGCTACAAGATTGTACATTTGTGGTTTTAATTGTATTATCTTGTTTTTTAAAAGTTTCTTTCATTGTTTTGTTTTCAATTCTATCCGCTTAACCTGATGTTGAGTGACCATGTTTTTTTTCGGGCTGTATTCATAAAATTATAAATGCTTTAGATATAGTCAAATTAAGTCTTTTTTCCTCTGAGTATTATCATTATTAGGTAACCTGTAAATGTATCAATATAGGTAAAACTGTATTGTTTGTTTTCGGTTTGTTGTTTTTTTCCAAAATGACTTTATGCATTTTTTATTCGCATCAACCCCCTTGTTAGTGACTTTCTGCGTTGGATGCGTACTTACTTATATGTTCTAATTCTATGTATTTATAATAAAGTACTTATGTTGTCTGTTTGATTGTCCTCAATAAATAAATAAAACAAAGGCCGACGCGTCTGTTTCGTGTCGATCCCGCCCCGCGAGCCGCCGCTATGGTAATAACGCGACGTCTCCTGCAAATATTATTTGCGCGGGGGACGAAATGTATTGTGGGAAATGGTGGATTTTCCCGAGCGGCTGCACCGTGTAGCGGATCGTGGCGTCGTGTTCTCCTTGTCGCCGGACGCGCGTCGGCGTGTCGGATCTGTGGAGCGACGGCTGGGTGTCTGGTCTCCTCAGCGAGAACGGAGGATCGGGAGTAGCGGTCGCATCTCATTCTTGCGGCGGCGGCAGCGGAGCCACGAGTTAGTGGGAAACGTCTAACTGTAGATAGTTCGCTCACGAATTCGGGACGCGCAA
The DNA here is from genome assembly GCA_946894095.1 of Incurvaria masculella. NCBI lineage: Eukaryota > Metazoa > Arthropoda > Insecta > Lepidoptera > Incurvariidae > Incurvaria > Incurvaria masculella. The sequence goes on along the minus strand of OX335644.1, from coordinate 26,421,090 downwards.
CATCGAATGTGAATTGGGAAGAAAACTCAAAGCCTATTGTAGATGTCGCATGAGCGACCTCACCTTAAAAATGTTACACCTGTCATTGTTGTCAGGTTTGATTTACGAGTTTTAAGATGAAAGATGTACTCCATTAAGCAGTTAGAACAAGGTTTAGAAGAAATGAAGAGCTTTTATTTGTCTTTAAACTAATTTTAATGTCTTGACCAACACAAAGTATGAAACAAAATATTGTAGGTTGTTTTTGTGATTTTTTTCTTTCCCACAACTTCTTTCGATTAGCATAATTGAGAACAATTTATTTTCGGAATAACTTGAAGAAAATTTAGTCATTTCAATTACGCAGATTGAATAAATAAAATTTTCAAGTCTATTCTGTTCGATTTTGTATGAAATCTGACAGCTTTGACAGATCGTTTAGGTGAGCAGTTTTCTTCCCCATTGACGTGTTTACATGTGTCGTTAGAACTCGGGAAAATCATTCGCTGCCGCCACTGTATGTAAAAGTAGCTCCGCCCCGGCCCCATACTCACGAATTTCGGTTGCCACTCAGGTCCTACCACGCTCGCTGGTTTTCGTAGACGTGTGCGATTCGTCTCTTAGATTTTTAGAAGAAGATTTTTAGAGGAGAAGATAAACGTATAAACCTAACCTAACCTAACCTAACCAAAAGAGCTGCCCAGACCCTATTGACTTGTTTTTATCTGGGATATTTATTTATTTATTTTATTTATTTATTTATTGGCTTACATACAGGATTGAATCACATTTAAAACAACAACAACACGTATAGTAACAATATCATATGAAACATCCCACAAGTAGTAAGCACAGCATGTGCTAGCAGTATTTAGAATTAACAAAATACACAAAACAAATGTATCAATATCAAAATAGCAAAGAAAATTAAAGAAAATTAAAATGAATAATATTACAATAAAGAAGTAACAATAAACGACAAAACTGTTTCATTTGAGTGAGTGGACAGCAACAATAAAGAAAATAAATTAAGTTAAATTAAGTGTAAGAAAACAAAAACAACATTAGGCTTACAATGATGCATGAATGGTCAAAAGGTAAGTGGTAACAAGCGATACTTATATGAGTTTTTTTATACTTGATTCTGAACATGAAAAAATGTCACACTTATCCCTAAAATTGAAAATAATATTCGAACAGGATTCGAAGTTTAAGGTTTTATTTAAGTGACTGGACATGGATGGCTAATACCACACCCACCGTCATGATATAAGCCCAAACACCACCTTTTTGAAGACATTTAGGTGCCATGCCGCCGGTACCCTCCTTTCATGAGCAGTAGCCGTGCTAACCAAACTGGATCTAAAACAATTTTTGATTGCCGTTAGGGTTGCCATCTCTAAAATTTGGCAACCAAGGCGTGAAAATAGGCGTGAAATCCCCGGATTTTAGAGCCCAGAACCCGGACATGTCAACAGGTTTTTAGGGTTCCGTACCCAAAGGGTGAAAACGGAACCCTATTACTAAGCCTCCGCTGTCCGTCCATCCGTCCGTCCGTCCGTCCGTCCGTCCGTCCGTCCGTCCGTCCGCCCGTCCGTCCGTCTGTCCGTCTGTCACAGGGGTGTATCTCAGTAACCGTAACAGGTAGACAGCTGAAATTTTCACAGAGTCTGTATTTATTTTGCCGCTATAACAACAAATAGGTAAAATATTTCAGCTGCCTACCTATTACGGTTCATGAGATACAGCCCTGTCACAGACGGACGGACGGACGGACGGACGGACGGACAAACGGGCGGACGGAAGGACGGACGGAAAGCGGAAGCTTAGTAATAGGGTTCCGTCAAAAACCCGAAAAACGAGCAACCACACCTCAATAGTGTCACGCAATACCCACCCGTCTCAACACAGGCGCCCCCATCGTGTCTCCTTTCAGCTCCCTAAAGGAGCGCCCGGGGCACCGCCTTTGTCACTTTATTAGTGCCCCAGCCCTGTGTGCGCCCTTTATTGCAGAGTCCTCTTTTGGCAGGTCCTGGGACATTCCGTCACGGTCGTGTGCCTAAGAAGCGATGTAGACTAGGAGGTCGCGACAAAAATGGTAACGATAACATAAATCGCTGAAACGGGGTTCACAGGATAAAGACCTCTGAAGCTAAATGTGTCAGTCTGCCTGCGCCAAGTGGTTGCGTTACGTAGATAAGGCGCCGGAAAAAGTAGTTATGATGACAAAAAATATATATGATAAGGTAAATGGCTGCAAACAACGAAGCATGAAAGTATCAGTACATATCTGCTTAGCAATACCAAAACTGAACATATCTTTGGTTGCATTTCGTAGTTACATGCGATTTAGGTTACAGTTATAACTTTAGGTATATATAAGTATTTAATAAAAAAACCGACTGGTTATTGTTGATATAATTGATAAATATCAATGTTTCTAGACAATCAGTATATTCATCAGCAGGTACATACCAAGTTCTATTTTATATAGCCAATATATGTAGATAACGCAACCACTTGGCACAGGCAGGCCGACATATTTAGCATCAGAGGGTTGGTCTCTAACATGTGAACCCAGATTCAGCCATTTACCTTATCGTGACCAAAAATGTCGTGACCTCCCGGAATAATGGTAAAAATAAAATCATATCTCATGTTGTAATTTAAAGCGCGGGATATGGCGTACGCCAGGCGCTCACATAAGAGCCGTTCGACGATGCCCATGCCTTTTGAACTTTCTCGGGGCTAAGTGTGTTCCGAGTTGAGCCGAGATCAGGAAGTCTCTAAATATAATATGTGTATATCTGTACGTGTGTATGTTCCCAATGTACTTCAAAACGGCGAGACCAATTTTTTATTAAATTTTCACGCAATCTTCAGACTAGCCCAGCGATCGATCAACAGAAATATTGCAAATCACTTTCGTATTTCCACGTCAAAGAATACTCTAATCCGAACTGTCATCCCATACTTCGGCAGTGTGCACTACTATGGGATGACATATATGTCAGTTTTCGGTCGCTCGTAATATGCTGAAGATGTTTTTCATTTGTTTAATCAAAGTTCAAACACGTCACCTTTAGTGAACCGCATGATGTTCCTTCCATACTGTCCATACAAAGTAACGTGTTTAATAATACGTTGACGTTGATTGAGATGTTTTGATCTTTCGTGCACTCGGCCCTTAGTTAGCCAAGGCCGAACTGCATCCGAGCGGAGCCGGGTACTGCACTAGTATTTAATAAATGTTTAGCAAAGCCGCGGGCGTCAGCCAGCTTCATAATTGCCTCTCCGCCTGGCAGTCGCCGATCAATCCCTGCGGGGGCGCGCCGACCGCGAAAGTGAAAAGTTGCCGGCTGAAAGAGTCCTGAAACTGAAACGCTCCTTCAGCGGCGGGCGCGAGCTCAAAGCTCCTAGGAGCCTGCAAGCGCGCCGCGCCTGGCCCGTATCGGGAGTTGAGCGTTCGCGCTTACGCTGGCGGCACGAGCTTTCTTTAGGGTTCCGTACCCAAAGGGTGCCAACGGGACGCTATTACTAAGTCTCAACTGTCCGGATGTCCGTCCATCCGTCCGTCCATCTGTCACAGGGCTCTATCTCATGAATCATGAATAAAATGTTCAAGAAGTGTATATTTCTATTGCCGTTGTTATACTTGATTTCTTGTGTTCAATCTTATAAGATAGTACGGAACCCTTCGTGTTCGAGTCCGACTCGCATTTGGCCGGTTTTATAGAACTATTTTTTGGCGAATTATTGTTTATTGTTTAATGTTTATTCATCATCCATAGACAGTACACTGCACTCGGATTTGTCATATTTTATCATTAGCCAGTTCGGGGAAATCCCAGCGAAGAAGAACTGGAAAGAAACTCCGCTGGTTTTTTTTTTCAACGTCCACTTAGTCTAAATTTACAAAAGTATTTAGACTCACAGATAAACACGCTAAATTAATATGAATTGACGAGAATCAGCAATTCATGTCATATGCAACAGTTCATGACAAATATCAGTTTATTAGTAAAGACCATGCCCGCCATCTAGGGACCTTAAAGCGATGCACTACTCGCTACAATGGGAGCTGCACGGGAAAAACTATCCGAGCGACACTTTTGCTGTCACAGAGACAGAGCTTCAGTCATCCCGTCAACCCGTATTAATTTAAGGCCGAAACGATAACACAGTTACCTGTCTCTTTCTTCGCTTGTCTTTATCTTAGTGAAAAAGAAGACAAGCATTAGTGAAAACCTTCCGACCGTGGTTAGAAGGCAGGCAGTCGATTCCTCATCTCACTTACTGGAATATGAACACCTAAACATATGGAATACATTTAAAAATTCATAGGATATTCGTACTATGATGTTTTTTTTTATTTTTTTATTTCAGGTTTATCAACAGTGATACATTTCAAAACATATTAATAAAAATGAAGCAAGAAAACAAGATGGAAATATTCACTAATTAAAGATAAACACAACATGATTATGGAATAACTTTCACATACTTATTAAAGATAAAGCTAATGTTTAAGATAAAGTAAATTAATGATAATATAATATATATTTAAAACAAAACAAAACAGAACTAAATTTAGACGATAACTGCTCGACAAGTACATTTTTTTTTATTAGGCAGAGATACCTAATGTATGTCCTGCAAATGATGGTGTAGTGCTCGTTAAGTATCATATTGAAAGAATTTATATTAAAATTTAGATTATAAGTTCTAAGTTTCAATAACTTTTCGCAAAACTTTTTTGAAGGAAGTTAAGGAGGATGGTGGATATATATTTAGTGAGTGCGTTCGATAAAGTTCATTAAAATTACGGCATATTCTATTGAGAGGAGAGTGTTTACCAAGATTGGTCCTGTGTTTTTTTATATGAAATGGAATGTAGTTTGACGGTCTATCGGATAGTCTAGTCTAGTTTTACTATCGATATCCAGGGTTGGCAAGTTCTGCACTACTTGAATAATATTGAAAAAGCTTAGCAATATAGAAACTGGCGATAAATGGCTATTTAACAGCTCTATCCTTCATAGTCTGAAAAAAAAAATCCATGGAAAATTGTATGAAGGTGAGTGCCTTCCCACCAGCTAATCGCTGCCTCCATCGCGTTTAGCTCAGCGCGTAAGCTGGGAATACTCGTCGGGTCTCGGCGAACGTATATAATGATCGCTTTAATACTAATGGGCTGTGGCTGCGAGCTAGGGCTGTCACAAACATTCTCCTCTCAATTATGTTTATTTAACACGAAGTAATTATTTTTCGAATAGCGAGGGAGGGGGAAGGGGGAGGCGTTCTCTCTTCTCATCGATCTTCGTAGTATCGATTTACGAACTTAGCCATCACATTCTTTCTAAAACGCAATGTGACTCTGTGCACTGAGAAAAAAATATGGTTAAATGAATATAAATCCGTGTCACTGCATACCTTTTAGATTGGGAAATATTGACTAATATCATTATTGATATTGACAATAATATCATTGGTTTGGTTGTTTTTTACCTTTTCTTTAGATTTGTTTTCTGAAAAATTAAGATATTTACAAAAATAGGAACAAAACACACGGACATAGAAAGAAGCTCTCTTAAGTTAAAAAGTTTCAAAGCATTGAAATCTTACAACTTTTAGGGGAAGGGAAATGTTATGGCTCCGAAAATGATTTCGTTAGTCTAATGGCAGTCGCCATCTGAAATTGTGCTCCTCTTAATTTCTTAGGTTTCCTGTGACTTCACGACAGCCTTAACAATAACATCTAGTTTTATGGATGGCCGCGCGTATGAGTGGCGGGCGTGCTGCTCGGCATTTCGGAGCCTCACATGGACTCCATCTTCAGGACAACGTGGCTGTCGCGACGGAACATGAGCCCACGTTAGGCTCTGAAACAGCGAGCACGGAAGGTCAAGAGTAGCGATCGAAACTCGTTCGTATGGCGGCAGCGTAGCCACTACTTAAGGTGGCCCATCCCGCTCAACTCCCAAGACAAACGGGGAAAGAAGATCACGCCCATATTTCTTGTCAGAGATCCCTAGTTTTGCTCAAAATAGCTTTATTTGATGATGAGTTATAAGGTCCGAAAATTCGAATTTTTCGCGCGTTTTATACAATAACTCTAGGTGGATTACGAAATGATAAAGTAAGAACATCTTAAAAAGATTAGTCATCAGACATAACTTATTTAATCAAGATTTAAAATCAATTTGGTTTTTGTTAGATTTTTGACTAAAGCGGTCGTGGTTTACTTTTAGCTATAAGTCGTTTTGTAATCAAAATTTTCGTAAATCTTATCAAATCATACACTATGCACATTGTCTTTTTTGTGGACATGTTGCATCTTCCTCATTACGAAGCCTGTCTTTGTTTTGAAACAGAGAAGGTCCCAGAGCGCAACAGCATGGTTTTGTACCGTGCCCGCGAATGAGTTCGTCCCGCCGGGTTGGGCCACCTTAATGGAAAACGTCTAACCGTAGTTAGTTCGCTTACGAATTCGAAACGCGCAACATCGAATCATGGAATAATAGTTCAATTACCATGGTAACTTCCCTTTTTTGGTTTCGAACTTATAGTAACGGCCTGTGCGCTGTCGAAGGCGAGCGAACTACGTGAAATCACAATATCCGCGATGAATAAGTTGGGTGATTGTGTGCATTGCACGTCCTGGCAGCAGCTTATTGGCAAGTCAGTTTACCGGAGCGAGTAAGCCCTACCCGGTTGGCAACCCTGCCTCCCGAAGACGTCTATAAAGGGTGTAGCGATCCGTGCGCGCCCCCGGGCGGCGGCGGCGGTCTTGAGGTTCCACACACCCCCTATAGCTCGATATTGCCCTAGCCGACAGTCAACTACCTACACTTGCGCCATCTATTGTAAACTGTGTATCCGTTTATACAGACTATTTGATAGGAAATACTAAAACATAAAAAATAACATGGACGAACGCTAAATTCAAAAATTTCATTCATTAAAATTCACCTGTCTTTTAATTGTATCTAACACTAGATAAGGTGCCTGGCTCCGCTCGGGTCAATTTCGTTTTAGACGATCACCCGATCGTCAAATGAACCCTTTTACAAATGAACTGATATTTGTCATGAACTGTTGCATACGACATGAATGATGATTCTCGTCAATTCATATGAATTTAGTGTTTTTACCTGTGATTCAAAATACTTTTGTAAACCTAGACTAAGAGGACGTGGAAATAATAAAACCAGCGGAGTTTCTTGTCAGTTCTTCGCTGGGATTGCCGAACTGGCCAATGATAAAATATGAAAAATCCGAGTGCAGTGAAAAATCGAGCGGCTCGTAGCCTAGTGGCGCGGGAACTGGCCTAGCGTACCGCCCGGGTTGGTACCATCGCATCTGATGAAAAGATGGTCGAAGCGGCAATGAAAAATTGTTCGTGTTTTCCTTCCAGTTCAATGTAGCCGTGCTCATAAAGGGAAGGTCCTGGCATGGCACCTAATTCCTTCGGGAATGTTGTGTATTGGGCTAATATCAGAACGGTAGTTGTGTGGTATTAGCCATCCATGTCAGGTCGTATAAAAAAAAAGTGTACTGTCTATGGATGATAAAAAAAAAAAACAATAAACCAGGCCGTCTGTTATGCAAGCCTAATTTTCGGGAGCCCCGGTACCGGGTGGCTCGGGGCTGTACCGTACATAAGTAGTCGCACGAAGCTCGAAGCCAACCCCTAATTGATATTAATTGCCTTCTCGCTTTCGGGAAAATCTTACTGGGCTGGCGGAGGCAACGGGTGAGGTCACGTCCCTAGTTCCGTTCCGTTTGCGGGTTACAAACGGATTTCGGTTTCTTCTCCCGTCCTTCCATGGTCGCTGCTTATTCACAATTGACTTTTCAGTCGTGCTCGTTTTGATTATTTCGTCAATGGTGTATGCATGTATTAAACTTTTTTTTTATGTAACTGGACATGTATGGCTAATACCATACTCACCGTCATGACATTGTCCTAGCACACCGCATTCCCGAAGTAATTAGGTGCCATGCCAGAACCTTCTCTTTATGAGCACAGCTAGATTGAGCTGCATGGAAAACACGGACAATTTCTCATTGCCGTTTCGACCACTTTTCATTCAATCTCGTGTTTAGTTTTTGAGAAATTAGTCCGATAAAAAAATGTGGTATATGTCTTTTCGTTTCCTGGAGTTGTACCTTTGTAGTTCTTCTTCCTCGATAATCTAATCTATTTGTTAAACATTTCAGTTACATTGATATTCAATCCATTTTATTATTATTCCACTCAATCTCTCCCTCCCACATTGCATACACACATAACCTCACACAAACACCCTTGTTACAACTCTCATATACGTATATAAATGACACACCTCACATTCTAAATCTCTCTCACACACTTACACACAAAAACACACATTTTTTTTTTACAAACCCACACTGTTAAACTTTTTTATAAAATTAAGCTAATTATATTTTCATTTCATTTTATGCTGGCAAACACGAAGCAGCGTCACCTAAACTGCAATGTTTAAAGATAGTTATAGTAGTGATTCGTCTGAAAACCAGCGTAGTTTTCTGCGAGACAGCTGAGATTGATCCCGTTTGTCACAAATTGAAGATACCTACAAGAGAATGCAATGTTTAAGTTTTTTTTATTTAGTTTAATTTGTTTTATGTTCATTACTCTATTGTACTTATGTGTTGTGGCAAATAAAATGTCTTATTCTTATTCTTATATCCTTTTGGATTTCTGGATGAATAACAAGTTATCCTGGGGCAGTTTCTCTTTTTAGGATTCCGTACTGCGTAGATTTAAGCCTCTGAAGCCTTATTCTGCTAATTGATAACTGCGCGCGTTATGTTTCTGTTTTCTCAAAACCGCATGTTTCGCGCGAAATGTTATTCTACTAGCGCAGTATGCAAAACGCATGCGTTGTGTTTGCGTTTTGTTCGCAAACTCGTAACGCGCGCTCCATGTTCTCGTGGGCCGTGTGTTTTGCCGATAACTTGCGGTTTTGAGAATTCTATTTGTCAAATTCGGAGCATCGCATCGCCGAACTTCGAATATCACTTTTCTACTTTACGTTGGCAGATCGCTGTCTCTTTCTTTTCGCATGTCATATTTGAGTGAGAAAATAACTGTCAAAATCGTGACAGGTTATCTTACCCTGTAGGCGGCGCGCAAGACAAACCACTCCATAGACAATAACAAAACGCGTGTGTGAATTAGCTGAATACCGATTTTTGGAATCCGCACTCGAAACTTAGCGTGTTATGTTTGACGGAAACATAACTAATACGGAATGGTTTGAAATTGGACAAATAGCAGAATCGGGCTTCTGGTGCCCGTCCGTCTGTCGGCGGGCTGTATCTAATGAACCCGATGAATGAACCGTATTAGGTCGACAGCTGAAATACAAGAAACGTTATTGTTTTTTGCCATGGCACGCGGAACCCTTCGTGTGCAAGCCCGACTCGCACTTGGCCGGTTTCTAGACGATTAATTTTATAAAGTTCCTATACCTTGGTAGTTTCAGTCATATTTGGCTTCTAGACGTAACGGTACCGCTGATGGCAAAATAAAACCCTTGTCCTGATGAATTGGCGGGAGTTTTCCGGCAATTCGTTGGATGCCTTCAAGTGCTGTCCCGCTCTGTCCGCGCGCTTTCGATGTCCCGTCCCGCTCTTTGATGGGGATTACGTTGCGGGGGTATCTAATTGAAAGATGTTTATCTTCGGAAAGTGCTCAGGGCTCTTAACGACTTTAAGCTGAATTTCAGCGTGGATGAGAATTAGTCTATTTGAGTTTTTACCTGTTCTGTTGCTACGCGATTGGAATTTGAGCTTATTTGTGGAGAAATTAAAATTAAAATCTGATATATAATATAAATGATTGCCTAAATGTGTTGGTAAGAGATAAACTCGAGAACGGCTCTACCAATCCGGCATTTTTAGGGTTCCGTACCCAAAGGATGCCAGCCTATTACTAAGCCTCCGCTGTCCGTCCGTGCGTCCGTCTGTCACAGGGCTGTATCTCAGTAAACGTAACAGATAGACGGCTGTTTTCACAGAGTGTGTATTTATTTTGATCTGTAACAACAAATAGGTAAACTTCGGACTTCGACGAATGTTTGTAAAAAAAACCGGCCAAGTGCGAGTCGGACTCGCACACGAAGGGTTCCGTACCGTCGTACAAGATTTAACACCAAAAATCACGTTTTTTGTATGGGGCCCCCTTTAATTTTAATATTTTTTTATTTTACGTATTTGTTGCTAGAGCGACAAAATAAATACACAATCGTGTGAAAACTTCAGCTGCCTACCCATTACGGTTCACGAGATACAGCCCTGTGACAGACGGACGGACGGACAGCGGAGGCTTAGTAATAGAGTTCCGTTGGCACCCTTTGGTTACGGAACCCTAAAAACCTATTATGTAAAGAACCCGAAACGAAACCGCGCTTCGCCGCGTTAGCTCGAGGAATTTCCATTTCGTAAGAACCCGTTGCTTTCGAGAGGAGTTCCTGAAAGTTTCTCTTTGAAGTCCTGAACATTCGGCGAGCCGCTGAAAGTTTGGCGCCGCGCAGACTCGGCGCATTCTTTAGCCTAACTTCCAACTTAAGGTGGCCCAACCCGGCGGGCCTAACTCATTCGCGGGCACGGTACAAAACCGTGCTGTTGCGCTCTGGGACCTTCTCTGTTTCAAAGAATAAGACAGGCTCCGTGATGAGGAAGATGCAACATGTCCACAAAAAAGACAATGTGCATAGTGTATGATTTGGTAAGATTTACGAAAATTTTAATTTCTTATAGCTAAAAGTAAACCACGACCGCTGTAGTCAAAAATCTAACAAAAACCAAATAGATTATAAATCTTGATTAAATAAGCTATGTCTGATAACTAATCTTTTTAATATGTTCTTACTTTATCATTGCGTAATCCATCTCCAAAGGTATTGTATAAAACGCGCAAAAAATTCAAACTCTCGGACCTTATAATTTAGAAACAAAACACAATTTTACAATGCCAATGGTCATCAGACATCTAGTTCGATCAAATAAAGCTATTTTGAGCAAAATTTTGGATCTCTGACAAGAAATATGGGCGTGATCTTCTTTCCCCTTTTGTATCGGGAGATGAGCGGGTTGGGCCACCTTAAATCTAAGATTCACCCTTTTAAAGTAATAGGTACATGTAAATACTCCGGCACCTCTGTGCTACTTCTGCTAAGGCTCTCTAACCATGTATCAAAAACAGGCCAAGTGCGAGTCGTACTCGCACACGAAGGGTTCGGTACCACCGTACAAGATTTAACACCAAAAATCACGTTTTTTGTATGGAGCCCCCTTTTTTTAGTTATTTTTTAACGTTTGGTGTAATAGCGGCAAAATAAATACACTCTCTGTTAAAAAATTGGCTGCCTACCTATTATGGTTCATGAGAAACAGCCGTGTGACAGACGGACGGACGGACGGAACCGGATTATTTTTATTGCCGCTTCGACCTTTTGATCTTTTCATCCAATAAGATGGTACCAACCCAAGCTGGCTTTAGCCCTACCACCTAGTAGGGGAAGGGGACCTACAGTTTTACATGGAATCCGAACCATGGAGCAGTTCGCATTCGTGACGAAATGCACTTATCCAACTCGCAAAGCGAAAGAGAATGGTGCACCAACGGGGCGAGGATTTGAACCCGGACCTCTGGTATGCTAGGCAAGTCCCCGCGCCACTAGGCTACGAGCCGCACGGACAGCAGATTCGGTCGGACAACACTTCCATTCACGGACAGATGGATCGCTTGTGAGTGGGCCATTTTACCTTCCGTATGTTTAATTCGGCAAGATCCCTCCACCCAGTTCCACCCGGATGTTAAACCAAAAGTGACAGCTCGCGGCGCGCGCCGTGACAGTTATTGCTTGGTTTCGGCCCCATTAACATAATAATAGGAAACTGACAGACTCGGCGTAATGCATCCGATGTCTGCCCGATGCGAATGGACGTGCTAACTTAACCATATCGCAGATTTCCCTGAGGGGTAGGCAGAAACGCCTCACGGAGGCATTCACAGCGGCCATCTGCATAACTTCATTATCTTTTCTCGCAGCCTGAGTTTAATTTTTTATTGTTGTTTATTAATCATCAATAGACAGTAAAATGCATTCGGATTGGTTATATTTTATCATTAGCCCGTTCAACAATCACAGCGAAGAAGAACTGGTAAGAAACTGTACGGTTTTTTCTAACGCCCACTTAGCCCCGGTTGCACGAAGAGACGGCCGAGTTAATCAATGTTCAAACACGTCACTTTTAATGATCTGCATAGAGTTCCTTCCATACTGTCCACACAAAGTGACGTGTTTGATCAGACGTTGACGTTGATTTTGATTTTTTGTCCTTTCGTGCACTCGGCCCTTAGTCTAAGTTTACAAAAGCTTTTGCCACTGGTTACAGAAAAACACTAAAGTAATATGAATTGATGACAATCAACCCATTCATGTCGTCTGCAACAGTTTATGACATATATCAGTATATTTGCAAAGACTATGCCCTCCTTCTAACAGGTTGCCAATTTAGTCTAGCAGGTCGTGACACAAATTTTTTTTTTTGCGCACCTAAATCATTATACAGAGTGGGGCATAAATCCTGAAGGGTTGAAAATAAAACTCATGGAGATATTTTTATGTAAGTTTTAGATATTACGGAACGTGAGGAGTTAGCAACCGTATTTCGGCTCGGATGTTCGCCTTCAGCTGCTCGATTGTCCTGGGCTTGTTAGGATTCCCTACCCAAAGGGTGAAAACGGAACCCTATTACTAAGCCTCCGCTGTCCGTCCGTCCGTCCGTCCGTCCGTCTGTCACTGGGCTGTATCTTATGAACCGTAATAGGTAGGCAGCTGAAATTTTCACAGAGTGTGTCTTTATTTTGCCGCTATAACAACAAATAGGTAAAATAAAAAATTAAAAATTAAAGGGGGGGCATACAAAAACGTGTTGATGGTACGGAACCCTTCGTGTGCGAGTCCGACTCGCATTTGGCCGGTTTATAATGAACACCTTTTCTTTTAAATAACCGCTGAGATAATAACCCGACGGTGTTATATCCAGGGAACGAGCGGGCCAGTGAATTGTTGGAAATCTCGAGATTATCCATGATGAATCTGCAAAATGTATTTTATAATTGATGGAAACATAAGAACACTAAATGTTAGTACCAATGCCATATTTTATTTTTCAAACCCCCTCGTGACTTTTGCCCCACCCAGTATTAGGACTACGACTATAAAACACATTTTCCATTTGTGACTCGTCGCAAGTTTGAGTGATGCTGCAGCAATCAAACTGAGCTCGTTTGGCGGGTTCTTTTGCGTTCCCGTTCGTAATTTGCTTCGTCTGTCTTTCATCACCCACTCGCTCTACATGTCCGTACCTAAATATCACCCTTCTGTTTACTGTGTGAATTATACGAAAATAAGCGAATTTGCCCACCTCAGCGAGTCGCACTTAGGAGCGCTCGTTACATTATGCGATATCGTAAAATTATTTCGAGTAGCTCTCCTCTCTCCGCACTGCCACAACCACAGAAGAGAAAATGTTTCATTTCGTTCCCCTCATTCAGTGTGGCTCTGCGACTGATTACCAGAATACCAGAAAATGTCAAAGTGAATTCTTCTCCTGAACTCCCGGAATCCCCAGAATTGGCCCCCTGATCGGTGATTTTTTATTTTATTTATTTTCAGGCATTTAACAGCAGTTATGAAATAAGTAAAAAATTATAGTAATTTAATTTATATAAAGCCAATGACAAAATGCCACTAATACAATTGACATATAATAACAACTACTCTAACCTAAAAACCTAAACCTAAAAAGTTGCAGACCTGACATGTACATATAAGGTGATTACTAGTGTGTGGGGTGTGAGAGGGTGCGTGTGTGTGTGAGAATATGTGGGTGAGTGAGTGGGGTTTATGTAAGGGGGCGGTTCAGCTTGAAAAGGACTGTACCGAGAGTGTATTAGGGTGTGCAGAGTGGGGTGTTATATTACTTAGAAATTAATGTTTTTAAAATTTGTTTTTTAAAAGAAGATTTAGAGCTACTGAACGGATCAATGTGACTAAAATATTTATAATAAAGGACCGAAATTCTGTTAAGTGTAGAATTACTGGTATAGTTTTTATGAAATCTACGAGTATCGAAAAGAAGAGTTGCTCGAGTGAGGCGTGCAGGCACGTGTAATTTAACGGCGCTGACCAGCTCTGGGCAGTCTATGTTGCTGTTCACAATGTCATGCAATAATGCCATGTCTGCCACTATGCGGCGCTCCTCTAAGGTTATTAAGCCATGATAGCGGATTGCTTCTTCATATGTATCAAAGGACCGTTTGCATCGATAATTAAGGTGGTGTACAAATATCTTTTGTATTCGTTCAATACGGTCCTTGTAACAGAGGTATTGAGGTGACCACACAGTTGAGGCAAATTCCAGGACACTGCGAACATAAGCAAAATAGACCGCTTTGAGGCAATTTAGATCACTGAAAGGTCTACAAATGCGAAGCACAAACCCTAAACTGCGATAAGCTTTATTGACCATCGTGTCAATGTGATCACTAAAGACCATTTTATTGTCCATCACTACTCCCAGATCTCGTATAACTGAAACTTTTTTAATTACTGCATCATTTATCCTATAGTTAAAAAGAATGGGAGTGGTGTTTCTGGTCAGCGAAATTTGTTCACATTTGGTATCATTTATACGTATCTTTGCGTTAAAACAATATTCTTCCAGACGGACAATATCTTCCTGGAGCTTGAGACAATCTCGGTGGTCCTGAATGGGCATTGCAATTTTGTTATCATCTGCGTAAAGTAAAAATTTTGCAAAGTGGAAGCATTTATGAACATCATACGTGTAGACATTATATAGCAGAGGTCCTAGATGAGATCCCTGTGGAACTCCTGAAGGTATTAATGAGAAGTCCGTGCGATAGCCACCTACAATAACTCTTTGGCAACGATTCGATATATACGATGAGAACCATCTGTACAAATCTCCATGAATACCTAATTCTTCCAATTTATTCAGGACGATCTTGTGATCCACGCGATCAAAGGCTTTCTCATAGTCCGTGTAAATCACGTCGACCTGTACTCTCTCATCCATGTTATTAAATACAAATTCAGTAAACTGTACGAGGTTAGAGGTGACCGATCTGCCTTTCATAAAACCATGTTGACGTATCGATATACAATTGGACAACATGGGATAAACTTGATCGTAGGTGGTGATTGTGATAGATTCCTGATTAAGCCCCGGTTGCACCAAGAGACGGCCGAGGTAATCAATGTTCAAACACGTCACTTTTAGTGATCCGCATAGAGTTTTGTCTATACTGTTCACAGAAAATGACGTGTTTGATCATAATTTGACGTTGATTTTGATTGTTTGTCCTTTCGTGCACTCGGCCCAGTGGGACCGTTGATCGCTCTAGCTTCGAACCGTCAGCGTTAAGAAGACCCATTATACTTACCCACAGAGCAGTAGTACTTACCGGATCCGCAGTGCAGCGCTGGCCACGTTCCAGCGCTGCCGTGGACGTCTGTTGCAACCCGCCAGTGTATTATGACACGCCCGCCAACTGTTGGTCATCACCGAAGACTATTAACAGTATGTTCAATCTTGTATTTATATTGTTTCTTTTGGTGCACAGCTAATCTGTGCCACACGCATTGTTGGAACTATTAGAACCATGTCCGTTATCGGGCGTTTGGCGGCTGGGAGCTACACGGTAAAAGTATCTAAGTGACACTCTTACTATCCTCTGGAGACCCGTCAACCCATATTACTTAACGGCCGAAAATATAACACCGTTACCTGTCTCTTTCTACGCTTGTCTTTTTCTTCGCGATAAAGAAGACAGGCATTAGTGTCAACCTTCCGACCGTAATGCAATACAATTCGTCGGTTGGGACGGATATCCAAAAGTAGTGCTCTGCAACAGTGTGCGTCTATTTTATTAAAATACTAGCAGCCCGTCCCGGCTTTGCACGGGCATAACGTCATTTAAAAAAATATTATTTTGACACAATGATACACAAATAAACCATTTTTACGTAGAGTTCCTACATTGAGATATTTGAAATAAAAAAAACTTATATATTATTATTACATGATTATTAGATATTAGAGAAATAATAAATTCAAAGTGCTATAGGGAGAACCGCGGCCTCCGACGCACGCTCCCGCCGCCCCGGCCGGCCGGTACCGCCGCAAGCACTACATCCCGCAATTTTTAAATCTATAATATCTTCGAAAATATTCATTTAAATCATATGCTGTAAAGGGCCGTATAGATCTATATTAAATCAACAATGTATTTAAGGTATTTAATTGGATAAGGATTAATGCTGTATTGGTTAAAATCGCTTCAAAAATTAGCCATTATTTGTCGTAAAAAGTAAATAAGAAAAAAATGTTATTGTGGGATATCCATAAGAGATAGATAAATACCATTGCGGAGTTTTCTGTAGACCTTTTCAATGTATTCAATACTTAGTACATCATTTTAATAAATCTCGTAGGGTTCAGCCTGCGTTTGCAATGTAAGCGGAAAAAAAAAATTTTTTTACGACATCACATTGGAAACCTCAAAAATAACAGTATTTCTCAAATATTTAATGGATATTATTATACTTATAAACCTTCCTCTTGAATCACTCTATCTATTAAAAAAAACCGCATCAAAATCCGTTGCGTAGTTTTAAAGATTTAAGCGTACATGGGGATATAGGGACAGAGAAAGCGACTTTGTTTTATACTATATATATAAATATATACTATACTATACTATGTAGTGATGCCTCTAGCGCTTTAAGCATAATCTCGTGTTTAACTCGACAACTAGACGTATGTGAAATGTTATTCCGTCCGACTTTGAAGTGTTTCTTAAGGTACTATATATATATTATAGCTGTACATATTATTGGTAAGGTCATTATAGCGAAAGGAACGTGGTTCCTATCGGGTGTCCCACACAAACCGCATCAAAATCGGCTAAGTGATTCTGAAGTTGTTGACGGATAAACCTAAAAATGAGAGGCGGCTGTCAGAAGTTGTTTTGTTGAGTTCCTTATGGTGCTGTTCTGTCCGGACATTGTATAAAGCAGGATTTCTTAACCTTTTTGTAGTCATGGACCCATTGCGGAATTTCAGAGATATGAAGGACCCAGAGATCTAAATCAATAGATGAGTGGTCGCCATACATGTCAAATGTCAAAACATGTCATGAACGAAATGGGCTTAAAGCGCATTTCGTGGGACATCAACGTCACACTGTGACAGCCAAGCTGTAGTGCTTCCGTAAAAGAGTAATTTTTGAGACCGTAATTTTTATTTCTTTTTCCAGAAAAAGTAAAGATACATACATTTTTAGATCGATCAGGCGCAGTATTCCATGTCATTATTATTATTATTATTATTGTCTCGATACACTAGCAGCTTAAAGCTGATGCGTGTACATCTGAGTTGGTAACTGGGGGTGCACTTGTTTTTTTTTTTTTTTTTTTTTATTCCTATAAAAAGTCTAAAGTTTATGATTTTTTGTATAAGTGTCAAGTCTGTTTTTAAAGCTGTTCACTGAAGCGGCACTAATCACTTCCTCCGGGAGCCTGTTCCACGACTCAACCACACGATTGGTTATAAAGTGTTTCCTCGGGTTTGAATTGCTTGAGGTTCGGTTCAGTTTTAGTGAGTGTACACGTAGGTGATCATTGGTATTCATTGTGTACATCAGTTTGAGATCTGCCACATCATCGTCATCATCGTCCATGATTATATCAAACATGTACCCCGAACACTTGTGCCACGGGCCCCTAAGCCAAAAAAAAAGAATATTAAATACACTGCCTAAGTTATAAAGTTACTAGGATAATTTGTTTCGGAGATCTCAACATGAGTGGTGTTCGCCTAAATGTTTTCATTTTGGCCTGTTTTACCCCCTAATATTAGGATTTACAAAAATATTTTCTTCGTCAGCATTCCCATCTTAAAAAAACCTACTCTGACATTTCTGGGTTTAACTGCTTCAGTGATTTAAAATGTGTACAATTTGCCCTTAACAGTTGAATAAAAAAAAATACCTCTCTTAGTAAGCCATCTTACCTTAAAAGAAAGCTACTCTAAATAAAAAAATTCAAATTTCTGGGTCCATTGGTTCCGAAAATTCGTTATTTGTTGCATTTAAGTACCAAACTACTGAACCGATTTGATAAAAAAAATATGGGACTACTTGGAAAGTATACCCTTTCAAACAAAAAAAGATGTTTTCAAATTGGTCCACGGGTCTTCGAGTAATCGGTGAACATACATAAAAAAAAGATTCCGTTGAATTTTCTGAGAGCATACGTCTTTAGCTGGATGTGCCATGATAGTGTGGACGGAGTGTAGCAGTTCATTGTTAATTTACCGCCTTCCACAAGCCAATCTAGCTGCAATGTATGCTCCGAGAAAACGCTAGTTATTTAACGGTTGCAACTTGATTTACCCCTAGCGTCATAGTGAGATAAATTGCACACCGGTATTTTTATAGCGCGCGAAATCTCCAAGCAATAGCGTACCAAACGACAATTCATGGAATACGATTTTTAGGGTTCCGTGCCTCAAAAGGATAAAGGAACCCTTGTAGGATGACTTCTTTGTCCGTCTTTCTGGCTGTCTCAGACATTTTTTCTCAGCAACGCCTGATGATATTAAGTTTGAAGTAGGGACTCTCTGAGCTTTAGACCTCGCGAGTCTGTCTTTGTGAATATTTGACACTTATGAACATTTTTAAAAAACTGGCTCGACTAAAAAAAAAATTTAATTATCGAACCTGCACATAAAATTTCACGGTCGGTTAAGAATTGCGACCCGTAGAGAATCGCTCTTCGATCGGACAATTTCATAAATAAAAAAAATTAAGTCCATGGTCCTTTGAACCTAACTAAAAGGGTTAAAAAATACGGCCATTTATGAGCATATGTTTTAACTCATTTCCCAATTCTGTGGTGCGTCCCATCGCCTGCAAGCCATCAACGGACACCAAAGGCGCCGAGTGACATGCGTCAGGACAGATCCTAGTTCCGGGTGCATCTCGGAGCCGTGTCACCTCAATCCGCTAACTGATCGTAAAGCGACAATGTTGCGTGTGGGGTACGCACGATTGTCAGTCATACAACACGGAACTTCCAATTTAGCTGACTCTCCCGCCTACGTCTTCAGGAACATTACCGATGTCGCGCTTGTCAGATTTCCCAGATGTACAGCTAAGGCAGTAAAAACACATTGTCGAAGCTCCATCACTCAAAGCAAAAACATGGGGATCGGGACACGAAACATTGAATCCGCATCCAAAAACACGTGGACATTGTTTTTCACGCACAAACAAAAAACAGTCGCAGGACGCCCGATTAAAACTTTCGATAATTAGTTATTTATTTCGCGCGCATCCCCCAACCCATAAACCGCGCAGTTTATTCGTGTTCCAATTACAAATTCGCTCGCCGACGACGCGCGAAGTGCGTTCAGCCCTCGGTTCAGCCAATTGTCGACGAACGATTTGCGGGCGCTCGCTGCTTGCGCGCTGACTTGCGAGCTATATTTTGTTGCATGCGCTAAGTTGAATGCTCTTGCATGCGTACGTAACTCCTTCATGCCTTCCTTCCATGCCAGAGATCATGGGTTTAAACCCGGCCCGTTCACACACCACTTTCTTTCTCTCCTTGAGTTGGATAAGAGCATTTCGTTACGAATGTGAGCTTGTTTTCTGAGCCTGTAGTCCCAGTTGTCACCTAAATTGGCGTTTACGGCAACCCGATCGACTGGCGTTTTCAAATGAATGGAGAAATTCAAGAGCGCGCGCAGTGGGCGTTAATCGAACATTTGCAAGTCCGAGTTTGATTTGACAGCTTACTCAACGTTGGCGTAAATATGTCGACGTTGCCATTTACGCCGACTCCGCGTTTTCATACAAATCGGAAGTCCGAGTTTGACTTTGACAGCTTGAAGAAGTAAAACCACAGAAAATCTAGTAAAAACTTGTATGGAGTTTGACTTTTTACGGAAAACGCCAGTCGATCGGTTTGCCGTAAACGCCAATTTAGGTGAGAACTCAGACCTGATTGGGATCAGAATCTGATCTGGGTTGTATCATGTATCGATGAGTCACAACTCAGGGATGTAGTCGGTGCGGCGGGATCTCTTGCGTTATATCGCTCTAATCGGACCGTGGCCCCGTCGATTGGGGCAACCTTGCCCGGTCACCGAGGTCACTGTGGATTGGTCTTCCGTTATGCGTATGGTATTCAACCATCACTTCATCGTAGGAGGTCGATCTGTTACCAAAACTACCATTTTCAAAGTCAGTCTCTTCCAGGACGTTTTAACTTGACACGCGCTAACCCTATTCATGTCAGTGCGCAGCAGTTTATCAGCGCGGATCTGGGTTGTATTGATGCGTCAGAACTTCTGGATGTGGTTGTTGCGGGACGAGTGGGACAGGGCAGCAACTGGGAGCTCTTGCGTTTTATGGTACTAATCGGACCATGGCCCCGTCGATTGGGACAAGCTTGCATGGTCACTGAGGTCACTGTGGATTGGTCTTCCGTTATGCGTATGGTATTCAACCATCACTTCATCGTAGGAGGTCGATCTGTTACCTACCTGTCAACTACCATTTTCAAAGTCAGTCTCTTTCAGACGCTTTAACTTGTCAGTGCGCAGCAGTTAATCGGCCCAGCAGGTCTATTCCTGGCATTCATTAATCAGCGGTTTTTTTCAAAGCGATTTTCTTGACGAAAATATTCCGGTTAATAGTTTTTAGGGTTCCGTACCCAAAGGGTCCTTCGCTGTCCGTCCGTACGTCCGTCTGTCACAGGGCTGTATCTCATTAGCCGCAATTGGTAGGCAGCTGAAATTTTCACAGAGTGGGTATTTATTTTGCCGCTATAACAACAAATAGGTGAAATTTCAAAATAATAAAAAATAAAGGTTAAAGTAAAACGAAAAACCTTAATCTTGTGCGATCGTACGGAACCCTTCGTGGGCGAGTCCGACTCGCACTTGGCCGGTTTTTTTAATCAATCAAGGTTTTCCGTAGAAAAACTTGCTTTGAAAATCGCTACATAAGCGGTTTTCTAGACTCAGGATTCCTGATTCCACAATACTGAATGCCAGGAATAGACCTGCTGGTCTGGGTTGTATCGATGCGTCACAACTTCTGGATGTGGTTGTTGCGGGGCGAGGGGGGACAGGGGAGGCCGCCGCAGCAGCCGGGAGCTCTCGCGTTTTATGGCAATCATCGGCCGGACCACCCGGCACCCGTCGAACGCGACGAGCTTACCAGATTGCCGATATAATAAACAACACCAATTGCAAGGAATGCGATATGTGATCTGGTTCTCTTGAAATCTTCAAAAAACGATTAAAATGTATACTTCCTCTCCAAATGAGTTACTTAAGGTGGCCCATCCCGCTCATCTCCCCATACAAAAAGGTCAAGAAGATCACGCTCATATTTCTTGTCAGAGATCCAAAATTTTGCTCAAAATAGCTTTATTTGATCGAACTAGATGTCTAATGACCATTGGCATTCTAAAATTGTGTTTGGTTTTTAAGTTATAAGGTCCGAAAGTTCGAATTTTTCGCGCGTTTTATACAATAACTTTGGAGGTGTATTATGTATTGATAAAGTAAGAATTTCTAAAACAGATTAGTCATCAGACATAGCTTATTTAATCAAGATTTATGATCTATTTGGTTTTTCTCAGATTTTTGACTACAGCGGTGGTGGTTTACTTTTAGCTATAAGTCATTTTGTAAATAAAATTTTCGTAAATCTTACCAAATCATACACTATGCACATTGTCTTTTTTGTGGACATGTTGCATCTTCCTCATCACGGAGCCTGTCTTGTTCTTTGAAACAGAGAAGGTCCCAGAGCGCGACAGCACGGTTTTGTACCGTGCCCGCGAATGAGTTAGGCCCGCCGGGTTGGGCCACCTTAAAACCCAATTTCTGACTTTTAAACATTGTTTTAAACATGATACTTTTGGGATTACCACGACAGCCGTCAGTCGGCTGCTGCGTACGGAGGTAGAGGCTGCCTCCTTGACAACGGGCTGAACAATCAGCTCGAAGCCTCGGAGAAAGTCTCCTCCCGCCACCGCGTAGCGCGTGAAATGCCGTAAGTTTTCAAACATGATTTCATATCAATTTGAATTTCAGCGACATCTACGGTTGAAGAATTGTAATCAGATTTTGAAAATAATCTGAACAAGTATTGGTCGTGACATTCGTCGGAAGCAGGATTCGATCCTGCGACCTTTGGATTACATGTCCACTGCTCCAAACGACGAATGTCACGACCAATACTTTTTCAGATTATTTTCAAAATCTGATTACAATGCTTCACATGTAGATGTCGCTAAAACTCAAATTAATGAGGTAACGGTAATGTCGTATCCGTTAAAAACATAAGATTATCATGATTTCATAGTTTATTAATTTTCATTATTGCAGAATATTGTATTGTATGAATGCTAGAATTTCGGCGAAATATTAGAATACAATTTAAAACATTTTTTTTCCTTGCATGAACTACGTCAATACTGATGTACAGTCAACCAAAGTCAAAGGATAAACTTCCGGTTAAACGAAAAAATGATTGGTGTTTAAATACAACCTCTGATTCAATTTTGTTAGGGTTTTGTTAAGTAGCTAGTAGACATCCTCAACTATGTTTGAATCTATACTCAACACTATAATTGTTTCCAAATGTCAAAGTATTTCGATTGTTCATCTTTTCATTCAACCGGATGTGTATCCTAAACTCTTTGTTCGACTGTACTGAATCCGAGATATCTACTGGCAGTGATAAACTTTTTTTTCTAAAGACAATCAGAAGTATTTAAACGTCCGTCCTTTCCGTCAGCTCATCACAGATCATCCCAAATTTAATGAATTAAAACCCAGTTATAGTTCTCGAGTATGGCCCAACCGGGCGGTACTAACTCATTCGCGGGCACGGTACAAAACCGTGCACCTGCGCTCTGGGACCTTCTCTGTTTCAAAGAATAAGACAGGCTCCGTGATGAGGAAGATGCAACATGTCCACAAAAAAGACAATGTGCATAGTGTATGATTTGGTAAGATTTACGAAAATTTTAATTACAAAATGACTTATATAGCTAAAAGTAAACCACCACCGCTGTAGTCAAAAATCTAAGAAAAACCAAATAGATTATAAATCTTGTTTAAATAAGCTATGTCTGATGACTAATCTTTTTAAGATGTTCCTGCTTTATCATTGCGTAATCCACCTCCAAAGTTATTGTATAAAACGCGCGAAAAATTCGAACTTTCGGACCTTATAACTTAGAAACCAAACACAATTTTGCAATGCCAAAGGTTATCAGACATCTAGTTCAATCAAATAAAGCTATTTTGAGCAAAATTTGGGATCTCTGACAAGAAATATGGGCGTGATCTTCTTTCCCCGTTTGTATGGGGAGTTGAGCG
Source organism: Incurvaria masculella (assembly GCA_946894095.1). Taxonomy (NCBI): domain Eukaryota; kingdom Metazoa; phylum Arthropoda; class Insecta; order Lepidoptera; family Incurvariidae; genus Incurvaria; species Incurvaria masculella. The sequence continues at coordinate 26,397,576 of OX335644.1, read as the reverse complement.
GGATGGCCCACCTTAAGCTTCTGGCGGAGGAATATAGTATTGTTCGCTGCAAGTGACCCCATTCGACGGTAAGTTTACAGTCGCGGTAAGCCGCTTACTTCTGCTTATTGCCGAAAGTCGACCAATTTTATGGGCTTAACCCACATAGGCGCGCGGGAAAACTCGATATCGGACGTAAATAGGGTTATGCTGAGTAGGGTTCCGTATCGGAGAGGATTCCCACCGACCGCTTAAGTCTGATTGGGGCAGCGAACATTGAAGGGCGAGAGTAGCAACAGAACCGTTTGGGGTCGGCGCCGCCGCGGCGTAGCCACTTTTACATAAAAAAACAGTAGCGCCGGCGAGTCAGTTCGCTTACGAATTTCCTAACATCTGATTGTCTCTAGTCCAAACGACACGTTAGAACTTCACAGGTGATATTTAGTGCAAGAAACATCCAATGTTGCCCCTCAGAGTTCGTAAGCGAACTAACTAGCCGGCGCTACCGTCCATGTATTATCACTCATTCGTGGCTACGCTGCCGCTATTCGGATGATTTTACCCATTCGATGGCCCAGAAGTATTTTTTATGCAACCTGACATGGATGGCTAATACCACACAACTAACCGTTATGATATTAGCCCAATACAACAGATTCCCGAAGGAATTAGGTGCCATGCCAGGACCTTCCCTTATGAGCACGGCTAAATTGAACTGGATGGAAAACATGAACAATTTTTCTTGGGCGGGCTTAAACCCTACCACCTTGTAGGGGAAGGGGACCTACAGTTTTACATGGATTCCGAACCATGGAGCAGCTCGCATTCGTGACGAAATGCACTTATGTAACTCAAAATTAGAAAGAAAGTGATGCATGAACGGGGCGAGGATATGAACCCAGGCCTCTGGTATGCTAGTCTAGTCTCCGCGCCACTAGGCTACGGACCGCTCCAAATGATTAACGGCGCACGGCGGTAAAGAGAAGATAGACACTTCGCACTTCTGACATATTCCCAATTCTGTGGTCGAAGCAGACGCTGCGGTTTTTGGCTCCTCTTACCCGGTCATTTAATTTATTACGTGCTACAAGCCAAAAAAGTGCTTTCGTTGTTCATAGATTACGTGCCATATTAGATTAGAGCATACGTGCGAACAGTCTCTCAATTGTATACACGGGAAAGAGAAGGAATTCATAAGTCCATTTTACTCTATGGTTGATTTCAGTATGACAGAAAGAGATCTCAAATTTGTCTCTATTTCCAGTGTATAGATTTCAGACGAAACGACTGTACTATCACGCCGATTTCCCGAAAGGGTGGCAGATCGCAGCATACTATAGCTTCCTCTAGACCAGTCTTTCTCAAAGGTCCCTTAGTGGGCGTTATCGTACACTCAGAGGGGCGGTAAAGAGCCCAGAGGAAATAGGTTTTTTTTAATGAAAACCCGGTATGGGCGACTGTGCTGAGTGCTCAGAAAACACAATAACACTAGGCTGAGATAAATAGTCTTAACAGAAACGAAGGCTAACGAAAAGAAGTACTTTGTGACGTCATTTTGCATTACTTTGAGATTTCCTCCATACAAAAAGTGTCAAAGTGACGTCACAAAGTACTACTTTTCGTTAGTCTTAGTTTCTGTTACGACTATTTATCTCAGCCTTAGCCTCGCGAAACCACGCTAAGCGAGGCACCGTGCCAGCGGATTTGCGGACTATCGCTGAAAAACGAGCTGGTTCAAGTTACGCTTTAAGACTTCCAGGTTGTAGGTATGAGGATAGGCACCCGCTGGCAGACAGTGCCATTTCCTGGAGGTGCGACAGAGAAACGGTTCGTTCTCAAAAGCCTAATGTAACAACAAGGGGGTGCCCTGATTCTCTGCGGCGGGTGCTCCGGATATAGGTAGGATGGGGAGGAATGAGGGATGCAAGTTCCACAGAGCGACGTCCATGGTAGCACCTGTAGAACAGACTGAGCGACCCCACAAACCGTCTGTGGCTCAGTGACTCCAAGCCAGCGGTGAGTTGTGGGTCCCCAACAAGACGGACCGCTCGGCGCTGAATTGAGTCATAGGACGCCAACAGGTACTGGGGACTACCTTCCCATATGGGGCTACAGTATTCTGTCACCGGCCTTAGGTAGTAGGTGAGTAGGAACTACCGGTGAGAAGAACCTTCTGCAACAGTATAGGATCCCCAGTTTCTGCGATGCTATTTTGGCCTTGGCTTCAATAAAACGCCGAAAACGCACGTCTTTGGAGATGTTGCAGCCCAGTAGGTCCAGGTGATCTGAGACAGGTACGATGTTGCCTTAAAAAACTTGCTAGGCCGTTCTCCTAGGCCTGGGTTCAGGAGCAGTGTCAATTGAAAAATGACGTTGCGATGAGAATCGAGAAGGGAGTGCTAAAATGGTTTGGACATATGGAACGAATGGGTGACGATAGAATTACGAACCTAATTAACATAATCCAAGTGCCAATGTCGGCCTCGGTAGCCTAGTGGTGCGACGCCTTGCGATTCGATAAGCAGGGTAAGCACCTCTGAGCGCGGTTAGGTTCTGAATTGGTGACCATTTTCAACCGTTGAGGATGGCCGTTGTTTGGATTCCACGTGAAACTGTAGGTCCCCTTCCTTACTTACTAGGTGGGAGGGTTGATCCCGCCCGGATTGGTAGCAAAATTGTCCGTGTTTTCCATCCAGTTCAACGTAGTCGAGGAATATAAGGAAGGTCCTGGCATAGCGCCTAGTTCCCATGTGGTGTGTTAGGCTCAGATCTAACGTTCAGTTCGATATAAGCCATCTATCCAAAAAAAAAGTGCGTCGCTCCAAAACAAAACGTATGAGCCCACTTTATGGTTTTCGGTTTTGGATATCGGCCAGCAACCCTCCGAGAAATGTTTCCTCATTCCCGTGCAGGATTTAATTAGAGAATAAAACAACACAAAGCGCGTCATAAACGGAATCTCAAATTAAATAATAAAGCACGCCACGGACAGGAAACCAATACAATTAGAGTGCACGCTAATTGTAATTTGTCAAATGACGGACGAATGATTGCTGGACGGAATTAAAATCCAATTAAATAAATTATCCGACGGATTCGTTCGATGAAGCGACGCTGCGGCGGTTGGCGTTTTTAGGGTTCCGTACCCAAAGGGTGAAAGCGGAACCCTATTATTAAGCCTCCGCTGTCCGTCCGTCCGGCCGGCCGTCCGTCCGTCCGTCTGTCACAGGGCTGTATCTCATGAACCGTAATATGTAAGCAGCTGAAATTTTCACAGAGTGTGTATTTATTTTGCCGCTATAACAACGAATTAAGGTAGAATAAAAAAAAAAAAATTAAAGGGTGATTGAATGGTGATGAAAATGTGATTTTTTGGTGTTGATGGTACGGAACCCTTCATGTGCGAATCCGATTCGCACTTGGCCGGTTTTTTTTATGCAATCTGACATGGATGGCTAATACCACACAACTACCGTTATGATATTAGCCCAATACACCACATTCCCGAAGGAACTAGGTGCCATGCCAGGACCTTTCCTCTATGAGCACGGCTACATTGAACCGGATGTAAAACACGGACAAAAGTTTCATTGCCGCTTCGACCATCTTTTCATCCAATGCGATGGTGCTAACCCGAGCGGGATTAACCCTTCCACCTAGTAAGTAAGGAAGGGAACCTACAATTTTACGTAGAATCCGAACCACGGCCAGCCTCAACGATTTAAAATGGTCACCCATCCAAAACCTAACCGCGCTCAGAGGTGCTTCACCAAAATCGAATCGCAAGGCGTCGCGCCACTAGGCTACCGAGGCTGAACGCAGTCCGAAAAACTTTGTGCTCGCATTGTGAAAAGGCGAACCACACCGACCCAGCGTATAAGTAATAGGTGATAACACCTGATTGCATTTAGTTCCATAAGGGCGTAAGTGAATCCATATTTTATTGTTTTTTAAAACAACTAATACTTATTTTGGAATTGAAATAAGATGAAAGATGCATTGATGTTCCAGCTATATTTGAAACCTATTTTTAAATTAAATATGTGACGCTCATACTCTGCGTTCAAACTTTTCTCATGAGAGTTTATGAATAATTGTCTAATTTAAGAAAAAAACCGGCCAAGTGCGATTCGGACTCGCACACGAAGGGTTCCGCACCATCGTAAAAGATTGAATAAAAAAAAACACGTTTTTTGTATGGGGACCCCCTTTAATTTTAATCATTTTTCAATTTTACCTGTTTGCTGTTATAGCGGCAAAATAAATACAAACTCTGTGAACATTTCAGCTGTCTTATCTGTTACGGTTACTGAGATACAGCCCTCTGACGGACGGAAAGACGGAAAGACAGCGGAGGCTTAGTAATAGGGCTCCGTTGTCACCCTTTGGGTACGGAACCCTAAAAAGTGTAAAAAATCCAAACCTTTAGCGTCCGTTACATTAAAATAAAATTAAATGAAATGTATGGTTTATTTTTTGTTTTAGTATCCCGTCGCAAGAATCGAAAAAGGGATGGGGTTCCGATTTGATCTGCCTATGTAGACCCAAATATCAATTGATACCTTAAGGTCGGCCCGTAAGCATCAGAAAATTTCGCCTCCCATACAACCGTAGTTTACTAATAATTTGAAAACCACTGTTCCAACTCACTTGATATTTGGTATCTTATATTAGGCTACAAATATCTGTGTCTGCATGGCTTTGTTTTTTCGGTAAATGTATTCTGGGTCAAACCACAGAGAAAACAAAGTTCGTATGAAGATTTTCTTTTTGCTTTAATTTTATTCGGTTTGGATTTTTCAAAAAAAACAAAAGCATGCAGACACAGATATTTGTTACCTGATGTTAGATATTAAATATAAATTCAATAGCAAATGGAATAGCGGTTTCCAAATGATTAGTAAACTACGTTTGTATGGGGAGCATAGCTTACGGGCCGTTCTAGATACAGCATAAGCGAACTCAGCGAGCATGGAAGGATGGGAGTACCGATCGAAACTCATTCGTATGGCGCGCCTGCAGCGCAGCGTAGCCACGAGTTAGTGGGAAAAACACGCATTGAATGTTCGTTGCACTAAATAGCGCCCTTTGAGTTGGAATCAGTAATAAGTGGCTCACTCGCCGGCTGCGTGGTCGATTTGGGTCTCATCCGGCGTAAAATGTGAGAAAATATGCAAGAGATTCAGTCAATTCTGCACCATTGAGAAGTGGATGCCAAATATTCTACCCGGTAAGCCCGCAGAAGGTTCTAACTGAATTCCCTCGCATATTTTCTCTCATTTTCGCCGCCTGGTTTGTAAAAAAGGTAACGCATGTGTGAGTGAGGTTGCTACTCCTGTCCTTCCATGCTCACTGAGCGAACTTAACGATGGGCTTATGTTCACGTGCTTACATATGGACTGTTGACCAACTTATACAATAATACGATTGTGCCAAATAAATCACATTTGATCCCCGTTACACAACAAAAAAAGCAACAAATAAAATACTCAGTAGCCAGCTACCACTTAATTCCCGCCGTATCTGCCCCGTCACGACTGATCCAAGATGGCCGAACGAAAAAACCTAATTTATGCCCTGCCCGTACGTGCGGCTACGTTCGTACAGAGTATTAAGTCCGTACAGTCCACTTTGTTCTATTTGTGTTGCCATTGATAAGAGGTTATGAATTAAACATGGGATTCTATTTTCGTTTTGACGTCTGGCAACCGCGGTGAATGACTGCTAATCCCTTTTGACACGAGTCAGAAGCGTTCCAAATTCGAATGGGCAGACGGGACCGTATGTTTTTGTTTTCTTTCTGATTAATGGCGGTGACGAATGCTTTTCTGGGGGCGTTGATTAATCATAGAGGCAGATATGAAAGGATTCTAGTTCTTGTGGGTTCAAGGACATGCTTACATTATGTTGTATCGTACTACGTTCACTGAATACATGTGGAAACGAAAGCAAATGCCATTATTTATATTTTACAAGGTCTTCTCATATAATAAGTTGGTGCTGTTAGTTGTTCGAATAACCTTGTGACACAATGGTGGACGAACAAAGCCGCTTGTTGGTGTTTCCATACATTAACATTTTTTTTATCTATGGTTTTACCTAAAAAGAGAGAGCGATCTAATGGATCTCGATTGATTTCGCAGACAAGAATATGCAGCTTGCATATAAGTAATTTAAATTTCAAGCTTGTTGGTTCCAAGGCCCATCAGCGTCTTCGACCGCTTCTTACTGTGCTAAACTAATTTGCAACTTCATTATTTGAAGGAGTTGCACAAATAGCGACGAACAACCGTGGCGCCATCTATTTTGACGCACACACCCTCTTAAACAATCTTAATAGTTCTACAACAGTCCGCTTCACTGAGCAAGGTGTCGCGAGGTGAGGTGGATTTGGCTTTTTATGAGCACTTTTGGGGTCACAGCGCAGCCCATAATAACGGTTTTTCACGAAAACAAACATAATACATATCACACGGATACCTACATTACTTCTACATTGCGAGTGACAGCAACTCGTGTGTAAACTTCTCAGGCAGCGACTGAAGCGCTCTCAGCTCTTGCGGCCGTTTGTCGTTAAAGACTAAGCATAAATTTAGGTCGCGCGCACTTTGGCTGCCGGCATTCACTCGCTGTGCGGGAACTAGTGAGCAATTAGTCGAGTTACCTAGAAATTGGGACGAGGCTTCTTACTTTAAGTGACGTAGACGAGACGCTAAGTTATTGCACTTAGCTGGCATCGGCTACTTTTCTCGTTATATTATTAAACGGCGTAGCTCTCTCAAAAGAAAGAAGATTATCGACCAAATCAGAGAGCAGCCGACTCAGCACTGAAATATAGCAACTACCTTCCAAGTTTTTCACACCAAACTATTGAATTAACCTCTCATTAACCAAACTCATGGGAAACATCGCAGTCGCAATCATTTACACAATATTTTTATATTGTTTAGTATATTAGTTAATTAATATATTAGTTTAGTTGCCTACACAAACTGGCGTAGTGTAATTTTGACAACAATTAGAAACGAGTCGATGAGTTCGTATTTTAAATAACTTGGCACTCTCTGCTGAGGAATTTCCTAAAAGTACGTCTAATAAGATTTATTTTAAACTTCTGGTACTAAAACTACACTAAGTTCCATCACAAATGGATAGATCCGCGGATTCGACTAACTCACTAAAGAAGAAAACGCAAAAACTTTTAAGTACTTTGTCCATATGGTGTATTGTCGTGGTAATGATCCATGCCGCTTCTCATTTCTTCTATTCTGTGATTCGTCCCGTCATTCAAGAAGAAAACGTTAGGGTTTTCTACTAAGGACTTTATAATTCACCCTAATTCCCTCGGAAGGCAGGCGCTCGAGTAAAGTGCTTCAACATTTCCTGCGGTTAGCCATCCACTCACTGCTGCCTAAACTTACTTAACTATCCTGGAGTTCTCATCTCAACGTGCCAGAGATACCGCAGTGCGGCCCGACTTTGGGTTTGTTCTAGCTGGCTGCTCCGTACTGTAACGAGCCTAAAGATAATAAGAAATAAAATATACTTTTTCGTACTGAGCAAGGACGTTGCTCTTTTGAACGAATTAAATATGGGTGACGAATCAACCATGAAGCGAGCACACATTCATTGAAGAAAGAAATCTATAAAAAAAACTACTTTATGAATGTTCTGCAAGGCTGGACTCGAACCAGCGTCTCCCAATTTCGCCACCTGCTGTATATCCATAGTTTGGAATTCTCCTACAGTCCTCCTCCCGTAATGAATGTTTCCTACTAACAGAGATTATACATATATTGATTTAGAGCTTTACCTGCGGTGCGGGCATAGGATGCAAAGTTTTAACAACAAATATGTATGAGTGTAGCGGAATTAGAAGACGCATGCCTGCGAAAGGTTCACTTGCTGGTTCAAGTCCAACCTCGCAGTATATTCATAAAGTAACTATTTTAACAGCTTTGTTTTTTTAGTTTTTTTTACACATCCGTAGAACAAGTACTTTTGTTCTAGCAAGAGGAAAGACAGTTCCGTAAGCGTTTTCACTGACCTTTGAACCCGTTCTCCAACTCGACGAGGTGAAGCTCGGAATCGGAACGAGATTTATTTATTTATTGGAGACTTCATATTAATATAACATCCAATAAAATACGTAAGAGAAATGGGTCCCCACGAATCTGTTAAGTTTCTGACCATTACTAGCCACCGTGTCGGGTCAACGGTCGTATATTCGGACGATCTAATACAATTTTGGCTGTCTACCCTGTTAAACTAGACTTGGAATTCGCTTAGATTGACTGTGAGAAAAATAGCTTCAAATAATGTGATTTGTTCCAGGTTTTTTTTTGTGAGCGCGCACAAGAACGATCCGAATCGTTTTTCTTGCCGACGGATTTTAGCGTGAAATCTGAATCAGGACGCATGCGTTCGCCGTGTACAGTGTAAACCTTGTCAGTTCAAATCGGACCGCGCAGATAATGCTAAGAGGTTTACATGTAGGATTTACATGTTACAAACATTTTAAAATTACCAGATAATTAAAGCTAAGAGAGGCATCAACACATAACTGTACTAAATTATTGTTTGTTGATTTGTTGCAGAGACCTTCAAGGGAACAACATCAGCATCGTGTTTCAGAGCGACTTCCAGAACAACAAGAAGCTCAAGATACTGTGAGTTCTCTACTACTACTCTCTTACTAACTCCTCCATCATGAACAAACACTGTCGCCAAATAAGTAATACTATGTCTCATAAGGTAGGCCCGTAACCTACATATTTTATGCAAACGTACTCTCATAAGGTGGGCCCGTAACCTACGTTTTATGCAAACGTACTTTTTAAACACTGCCCATTTGTTTGATTTTTTCAAATTTAATTTTAAGTCAAGAAATATTTGTGTCTGCACGTTTTGGGTTTCTCGAAAATCTGCAAAAACAAAAGTAGAAAGAAAATAAAGAAGAAAATATACAAATCCTATTTTGGCTGTAAGTTAACCCATTGTTATTAAAACAAACAAAAAATTAACAGAGATTGGTTGAATCCGTTTAGAAACATAAAATCATGTAAATTGAAACGGTCGTTTTTCAAATTATTTCCAAACGAAGTTTGTGTGGAGAGCGTAATTATTTAATATTACCTTTTCTTAGCGAGGGAGGGAGGCTAATAGGCCTACCTATTCTTTGTTATTTTCTTCTAACACTTGGGATATAAAAATCCTCGCCAATATTGAAGAATAATTCCACATTTCACGGGTAATCTTTAAAAAATCGTCAATGTATTGGGGGAAGCTTATAGTGAAACCCTTTGACAGAGCACAAAACAATTTGCATTCTTCTGTCTGTCTCTTGTCAGAAATCTTTTCTTTCTTGTTCGAGTGCGGGCTCACTTTCCCTTTAGTTTCTCAAAATCATTGAATTCTTGATTATCCATAGGGTTATCCGGAATGGTCGCATCTTAGAAATGGCGCAAACGTAGCAAACGTTGGCCAGTTTTTTGGAATTACTAAATGACATTGCATTTACGAGTGCGTGGACATTAAAAGGCGGGTCAGGTCTTGATACTAGAAGTAGCCACCACATGGTCTCCACATTAGAGCTGCTAGTTTCAACATGCAAACAAACTCAACAAACAGATTCATAGAAGCTAGTCAGAATGTCATACAATAGATGGCGCTAAACACTTGGACGTCAACGTCGCACTATCCAAATATCGAAGAGAAATAAGTTAAACTTTCGAGCGTGACTTTTATATGCCACTTTAAACTCGAAAGCAAGAGACATATTTTCTCTCTAGTTGACCTAGCCAAGAGCGAACCGCGAGCGCAATGTCGCCGTTTCAGCTTGAACAATAATGCTTTCGTATGTCCGGTTGTCCGGCTGTTCTCCTGTAGAGGTCGCATTTCTCAACCGATTCTCGTAAAATTTTGCAAGCAGGTTCGATAATAATATAGAATTACGAATTTGATTCAGTGTTTGAGAAAATGTTCATAATATCAAAAAAAATATTGCTTTGTGACAAGACCTAATGCAGTGAAAATAATTTCAAGAAAAATAATAGGATTTGGTTTTAAGATGCGAGGTGAACATTTATTTAGTTTAAGGCGCTAGGACTAGCCAACTACTCGCGCCATACAAATGCACTTTTTAACAAATGTAATAATATGTAGTGAAACGCTTCAGCAAATCCAAATAGAACTCCAGACTGATAATGGATTGTTAATATTTTTTTATTCCATCATTTATTTAAATAATAATAAAAATAAAAAAGTTGATTTTTCTCATTAGAAATCTGAAAGTAATTCGATTTCTAGATATAAGCAAAAACAGCATATATGCATAAACAAAAAAATCCATTTGCTTTTAGATTTCTACATTTAGTCAAAAAAGTTCGGAAATGGACACCGTTTCCGCAATGTATTTTGTATAGAAAAAGGAAACATGCATTAACGAAAATAATTCGATTCCTAGACAAGGAATCATATATTGTAAGGATGACACTTATAATCGTCAGACTTAGTTAGTTAACTTGGGGTGCCTCGTCTAACTTTGCGATTTGGCTAGTACCGGGCCCTTAAAGCTCTGCAAAGACAGACTCGCGAAGTCTGCAGCTCAGAGAACTAGATAATTGTTTCACATACAATTTATAGACGAGCGATGCGAGCGAATTAACCGAATGAGTATACGTTTTTCGGATAATCGTTGCTCGCCTCCACACATTAACCGGTGCATTGTCTCCCCGCAGGCAGCTGTCGGACAACCAGATCCACACGATAGAGCGCGACGCGTTCGCCGAGCTGGCGGCCCTCGAGCGTTTGTGAGTAGTGATTCTCATTATTTTCCACGGGAATATCGCTAACTTCAGGGCGAGGCCACGCCGCGCGACCAGGAGCAGTGTTGGCTCTTTACGTCAGCGCACGTCAGGCTTCTTCGCGAGTCTCGCTTTAAGTGTGTTAAAAAAGCTTCTTGCATACATCACGCAAATAATGTCTTTTAAGCACTTACTTATTCTAATTGGTAAATATAGCCGTAGTTGATGTCGCTAAATCATTTTTAGAATTTTAGGTTAATTAACCTAACCTAACCTAACGAAACTATACAAATCTTCTGCAATGATGACAACTATGGCTATACTTAACATTTACAATCAGTTAGTGCTAGCTTGAGGGCCCTCTACTCAAAAGCGCCCATACAATTTACTTTTCGTAGCTTCATAATTTTCTTTAAAATTCCTGAAAAAGCCTATTCAATGTGCTTGGTTTGAACATAAATCTTTGGTTTTGATGGTGTCACTAAACTGTCCTCAGGGGTGTGGTAGGCGCTGGTTTTTAACGTTTTGAAGGTGAAATTACTTAAATACAGCTGTACTAAATTCGCTGTGGGATAATTTTATCACCTATTTATGAATGGTGGTTTTTTTATCGCTTGTTGTTTAATTTTACAAGCGATGTGTTTAAAATATTATTAAAAGCAATAACGAACTGTTTTTAATTTTGACGTAAATAATGTTACCGCCCGCTCCTGTCCCTCATAAAATCGATTTACTTTCATTCAGTAAATGGGAGAAAAATAAAATGGTTTACCTCAGCGCAAGGCTACATCCATCCGACCGAGTCTAGATAACATCGAGCTGGTTCTGCACTCTTATAGTTTCAGAGCAAATATTGTATCTTCCCTAAATTATAGGTCTCCTTCGAGTGCGCGATCTCGCGCGCTGCGAGAAAAACTTCAAGCGAATGTTACGTTCTTGCTGGAGGTTAAGTACAGAGGAGAAGGCGTAAAGTATGTTTATTAGGTCAGGCGAGGATCCACTCAAGGGGCACGACTGAGGCAGTTTATCTCGACCATTTCAAAGCAAGAGATGCGATTGCCCCTATTTCGTGATAGGATTGTCCCGCCTGAGCGTTTTTCGGTAATTTGAAAGCAAATACCGCACATAGGAACTGGAAAACCGTAAATGTGCACTTGTCCTTTTTTGCCACCCGGACACACCAGTAACATAGAGGAGCGTATATCTGTTGTGATGCTGCAAATAAAAATAATGCCGCAATAACTGTGGTGAAGTATGATACTTTTTAGATTACCGCGGTCGTGGAACATGTTTGAAATCTTACGGGTTTTTCACGCGGCGGGAGGAGACATTCTCCGACGTTTCGAGCTGATATTTCAGCCCGTTGTCATGGAGGCAGCCGCTACGTCCGGCCGTAAGTTTTCAAACATGTGGTGAAGTAAATGTATCCGGTTCGCAGCATCCCAACTGCTATGCAGCAATGTTACCAAATAGATCAACTCCTCTCTACTTTACCTCCTTCTTAGTGACGCTTTAAACATTACAAACATTGCATAATAAGGGTACTCTTTAGGTCACCAAGCAGCAGAATGTCCGTACCTGGTTGCGTTTACAGGAAACTGAACAGTAATCGACTGGCGCACGTCCCGGACGGTCTATTTGTCAGATTGCGACAGTTGCAGCGACTGTGAGTACTCCCGCCCCAAGGTTGTGGTGCCATTTGCCCCCGCGGTTGCTCCGTCGCTGTCTAACCCACGCTCGGTGCTTTCTATCCCTCCTGGTTCTAACTTACCCCACTTGCGGATTTATTTACCCCGAGGTGCAGACGCTGCGCACTTTAAAATGTATTATATCACCCCTTATGCTAAATGCTTTATTTTTTATTGCCTCCCCCCAAGGCGTTACCAAGCTATCAGTGTTTAATTTAGGCTTATGCTCGATGCTTATTCCCTCCTTAGGTTTCTCATTTTCCCCCGTAATTTAACTCATAACTGATTCTTTTTCTCTTGTCCTTAACTGATCCTTTCATAATACATCATCTGTGTATGGTGTGGTTCCCTTTAGACGTCTTTCATGTGTCCAGTTGGCTTGGTGTTTGTCCTTGGTAATTTATTTGTATGTTTATGGTATATTATGGCCCCACTATTCTATGGTTTTACGATTACTTTTTAACTTATTTTTTTATTTAAACTTAAAAAAAAACTTACATGAAAAATTATCCATGTGTCACTATATGCTTGTGAAATGTTATTCCGTCCTACTTTGAAATGTTTGTTATGGTAATACGTAATATTGCAAATGGAACATCGTTCCTACCAGGTGTCCCACGACACCTACACGAAAAACTTACATGAAAAATTATACCACCATATCACATTTAGCACCACCCTACGATGACGGACCTGTGTGTTTAGTTTGTCCAATATGTAGGCTTGGTGCTTGTCCTTCCATTGCCTCATTTCATATTATATATTCCATCTCTAGGACTATCGTTTTCTTAGAGATTCACCATAAATCTAGTGGGTGGCTGTTTTAGTTTATATTTTCAACGACTTAATTATACGATAGACAACCCATATATCTCCATATAACATTTAGCACCAACCTACGACCGGGTCGCCTTCATAAAGACCAAAAAGCATAAGGTCCAAAACCCAGAACATCCAAAATTATGTATTTGTCTTGTGAATTATAAAATGAATATAATCTAACGTACCTAACCTAAGTGAAGGTATCAGTATTGATAAGAGCTTTGGACGATAAGGGTTTTGGACTTTGTGATTTTTGGACTGTATGTAGTGTCCCCCTACGGCCTATTTGTTTAGATTTTGATGGTATTTGCCTTCCTACATTAATTTTGGTGTGGTTTTTTATATGTTCGGGAGCTAACCTACATTTCAAGTAGTACCCACGTGTGTTTTGTTATTGAACACACAATTCAAAATAATATGTGTGAAGTGGTTTTGGAATTAATTTACTAAATGCTTAAGCTAAACAATTTGTGATGTAAGTTGTAAATACAAGTGTGTGGTAGTAAAAATGTATTGACAATAGACCTGTATCAGCCATTTTGAAGATGAAGGTGTGAAGTTGCATCGACCCCTCTCCTACGAAACCTGGTCAAGTTCTAGTGAAGAGTCCGGCCCCGGCGACCATTGTGTAAAGATCTTTTTAGGGTTCCGTACCCAAAGAGTGCCAACGGAACCCTATTACTAAGCCTCTGCTGTCCGTCCGTCCGTCCGTCCGTCCGTCTTTCACAGGACTGTATACCATGAACCGTAATAGGTTGGAAGCTCATATTTTCACAGAGTGTGTATTTATTTTGCCGTTATAACCTACCTATAGCGGCTATAGCGGCTATAGCGCTATAACCGCTATAATATAAAAATAATAAAAAATAAAGGGGGCCCCCCATATAAAATACGATACAATATACGCTGGTACGGAACCCTTCGAGTGCGAGTCTCACCCGCACTTGACCGGTTTCTGTGTCTCGAACTAGTGAGTATACCAGGCACGTATCTTAGTTCCCTTTCTACTATCGCTCACAATCACCACTTCATTCACCTCACTTACCCCTGTTTTCACCACCGCCAGTTACCTGAAATCCGAAAAGTAACTCTCGGTTACGTGGCATATTTGTATGGTGTAACCGAAAAGTAACTGAGATTTTTGTAGCTGGAGGTGGTGGTAACGGGCGTTAGACATTTCACAAACAATAATCCATCTTGTATCATCAGACAAATGCACAAAACAAAACAATTTATATCTAAAATCGGTAAAAGCTCACCTTATTTTCAATCCATTTCGAAATGACGTAGACGTAAAAAGTTCAAGGGGCCCATTCAGGTGGAGTTCGGTAGTGAGTTAACCTAAAAATAGTTGGAAATATATTATTATTTAAATAACGGAACTGTTATTTTTACTTCTAACTATTCATGGGACAAACCAGATTTTTACCAAGCCAAAATGATGTTCAAAAAGTGTGGAAACATGAACTATTAAAAAAGTGAGTTGATATTTAGCGACGAGTTCGAACTCACTCTTACCTGAATGGGCCCCCAATTAATTGCCACAATATTGCGTTTATTTTCATATTTTAGAAACATACATGATTACATTATACTGTACACGCGAAACATTGCAGTTTGTCTGCGTGTGAGACTATACGTGGGCTGCGCGATTTTATGGTTGACGTTTAGTGACATTGGAACATCTTCTTTTTATCCGACTGCGCAAGAAGTAGGGTTATGTTTTTATTTTATCGTATGTATGTATTTTGTTCGGTACTGTACGGAGCAACCAGCTCGAACACATTCATAGTATACTGACAGGTGTTAAAAAAGAATCACGTTAGTATCACTGACTAAATCTGTGTCAGTATATTTTATAAGAATAGTAAATTATACGTCGATATAAAATTATAGATGTCGCTGCAAGATAGAAACATTATATTATATAAACCGTATATTAGCCTAAACCAATTATCTTAGCAAAAATCTATCTTACTAGTGATTTAGCTAAACACTCCTCAGTTGTATTCAGAGTGGGCAGACTAACTTAAATCCGCCGGACTTAACCGTTTTTTGTATGGTTAGTCCGGTTGTACTAAGTTTTACAGCTAGTATTAAGTTTTGACAGGTGTTCTCTGAATACGACTGTTAGGGATTAGCTAAATCCCTGCAGTTAACCTTATCAGCCGTTCATTTTGTTATCTTACTAGTGATTTAGCTAAGTCCCTAATACTGTTAAGGTGTCCCTTCCCGGCGGGACTAACTCATTCGTGGGCCCGGTACAAAACCGTGCTATTGCGCTCTGGGACCTTCTATATTTTTAAAGAAAAAGACAGGCTCCGTGATGAGGAGGATGCAACATGTCCACAAAGCAGACAATGCGCATAGCGTTTATTTGGTAAAATTTACGAAAATGTTTATTACAAAACGACTCATAGCTAAAAGTAAACCACGACCGCTGTAGTCAAAATCTAATAAATTTTCATGACACAAGCTATGTCTGATGACTAATCTTTTTAAGATATTCTTATTTTATCATTGCGTAAGGAACCTCCAAAGTTATTGTATAAAACGCGCGAAAAATTCTAATTTTCGGACCTTATAACTTAGAAACCAACCACAATTTTACAATGCTAACGGTCATCAGACATCTAGTTTGATCAAATAAAGCTATTTTGAGCAGAATTTGGGATCTCTGACAAGAAATATGGGCGTGATCTTCTTTCCCCGTTTGTATGGGAAGTTGAGCGGGATGGACCACCTTAAGTGAAATAGACAAAATGTCGATGTCGTCGACCTGTGCGAGTTGACGAAGTAGGTACCGCAAGGGCCCAGATCGGTGAAGAGATCTAGCGGAATGAAGACGTCCTGCCGTCCGGTCGCGGTGACAGCACAAGTCGGCGCGAGGAGACCCTAAGGAAGTGAGCGGGATGTGCGCCGCCGCGCGATAGTGGTCGACCGTGTCGACGCCGGCTCATTCCGGCTCCAAAGAGGATGCATTCCTATTCCTACTACACACGTCCCCCATAACTGGCGATGGCTTTTTACACCTGAATAATTTAGAACATTTGGTTATATTTTCAACTCCGGAGTAGTGCTCCGAGAGCTCCCTTAAAAATCTGGATCGGATTCAGGATTTAATTGAGAATAGAGCTAAAATAAGATCACGCTGCCAGTTTCGGTAAAATTGTCGAATGAGGAAAGAAAAAAAGGTCTCCGCCTCTAAAATGATCTGGATTGACAATTATAAGCGGAACGGAGGGTTTGAAGCCGGAATGGATAATGGGAATAGGAATACGTAAGTGGGAGTGTTAAAAAGATCTATAAAAGCAGAGAAGGCTGGTTCTCGGAACACATGTTTGGTGTAATATATGCTGCATCATGCACCAAAGCAAGTGGGTTCTATGCAAAATCTAAGAAAAATACGCATCCCCAACATTAGAATGTAACGTCAAAGTGACAGGTGACACAGCTCTCCGTTGCAAGTCAAAGAACTTTAGGATACTGACGGCTGTGTGACCTTGCCAGTCAAGGGTTAACAACCATCTATTGACAACCAACCAACCAACAACACTATTTGACAAAGCCTATTTACAGCTGCCACTACTGTTTCCTTGAATTTAACCAATTTTTAATCATTGACAAAGCCTATTTACAGCTGACGATGTTAAAATGTTAGTCTACAAATGAGTCGATCTCTTTCCATTGGACAATCTAATCATGAATGTTTAATGTTTTATCTGACTCTCTATTTATGACAAGGCCTCTTTACAGCTGATGATGAAAGTAAAACTTTATAATAATATACATGTTCATATGATCTGAGATGTGTATTGCATATTTGTATGTTACTTCTTGCAACCATATGACGTATCTGAGTGTATGTAATGTACCTATAAGATGAATAAAAATTAATTGAAATGAAAACCTTAATTCGGGAAAATCTTCAAGGTCTTCCCAATCGTTGGTTTTCCCGCCACATCGCGGAAACCGTCTCAGCTAGTTGAATTGATCCAGCGCAGTGACTTTATTATTAGTTGTTGATCAAGCATCATTGCGGCTCGTAGGCATCGTAGAGGCGCGGGGACTTGCCTTCGTTGCCAGAGGTCATGGGTTCGAACCCCGCCCCCTTCATACTACTTGATTTCTCTTTCATGGATAAGTGCATTTCGTCACAAATTCGTGGTGTTTCATGGTTTCGAATTCATCGCAAAACTGTAGGGCCCGTATTAGGTGGTAGAATTAAGAATGAGATTAAGCATATCTCTAAGTATGCATCGCATTGGATGAATAGATGGTCGAAGTGGCAATGGAGTCCTTCGAGTTCAATGTAGCCTTCCTCATTAGCTCATCGACTCTTGCGACCACTGGCCCCGTATTAACAGTGATTTGACGCAATAAAAATATCCTATTGTGACACGCTCGGAGCGATCCGCCGGACCGGACGTGACGGCGTCCGCCCTTTCTAAGCAGGAGCCGCGGGGCCATTCCGGTACGAAGCGAAAAGTGAGTTGGCAAACTCCGACGAAACGACAAAGTAAAAAACACACTTTTTTGGTAGAACGGTCTAAGGCAAATAACTAAGAACTACGGGGAAACAACAACCCACAATGTGAACAATCTTATAATATAAATAACTAATAAGGCTGAGATAAATAGACGTAACATAAAGTAAGGCTGAGATAAATAGTCGTACCGGAAACTAATGCTAACGCAAAGTAGTACTTTGTGACGTCAATTTGCATAACTTTAAGATTGCGTCCATACAAAATGTGTCAAAGTGACGTCACAAAGTACTACTTTTCGTTAGTCTTAGTTTTTGTTACGACTATTTATCTCGGCCTCAGCCTCAAAGTAATGCGAAATGACGTCACAAAGTACTACTTTTCGTTAGTCTAAGGCCGAGATAAATAGTCGTAACAAAAACTAAGACTAACGAAAAGTAGTACTTTGTGACGTCAATTTGCATTACTTTGAGATTTCGTCCATACAAAATGTTTCAAAGTGACGTCACAAAGTACTACTTTTCGTTAGTCTTAGTTTCTGTTACGACTATTTATCTCAGCCTAAGTCTTGGTGAAAACCAGGCTTAACCAAATAAGTTAATTGTATTTAATGGAGCCGTGCATACAAGGAAGGCCCTGGCACGGAACCTAGTTCCCATGAAGTGTGTTGGTTAAATACCATGTCAGTAGGTATGATGGGAGTAGCCATCAATGTCCAGTTACATAAAAACACATTACTTTATTATTGACGAGTCTGTATTGTGAATAGAAGCACTAACAGTAATAGTTAAAGGGCACTGCTGAGTCTCATACAGAAGCACTAACAGTATTAGTTAAGGGGCACTGCTGTGTCTCATATAGATGCTCTAACGGTAATAGTTAAGGGGCACTACTTGGTCACATATTATAACGCTGTCTATGCTACTAGCATGAAACCCCAGGTGGTTGCAGTCCCAAAGGATACTATAAGTATAAGTAGTTGGGTTTAAGACTCGGCGAACTATCCGCGAAGTGGAAGCAATTCTCGCAAGTGTCGAACGGGGGGTGAAGTGCATCGCCTCCGGGCAAGATATTCGACAATTTGCTCACGGGGGAGCCACCGCGTTAGGTCGACAGAGAAGCTCCTTTGGTCGAAACTAGTAGGG
Source organism: Incurvaria masculella (assembly GCA_946894095.1). Taxonomy (NCBI): domain Eukaryota; kingdom Metazoa; phylum Arthropoda; class Insecta; order Lepidoptera; family Incurvariidae; genus Incurvaria; species Incurvaria masculella. The sequence goes on along the minus strand of OX335644.1, from coordinate 26,378,650 downwards.
ACGCGGCTTTCCCTTACTTGCTCTGATCTATTGGTTGCAACTATCGATATTATCTAAAACTTATAGATGCACCATCATATTTTCCCCGCGTGCCACGTAATATGCGCCCTGTCCGCTCTTTCATGCCCTACTGCATGTCAGTCTGTGGTCGACTTGACATCCGGGCGTGCGCGCCATCCACAGGCTTTGCAATGCGACAAAATGCCGAAATGCACGGTCAAAAGATATCCCTGGAATTACTTATCGCGGGGAAACGTACATATTATTACATTGTGGATTACGTACTGATCTGAAAATACACACTCTTTCCTTTTCCATGTTTGGTGAGTCGAGGTTTCAGTAATATAGGTGTGACTTCTATTATCAGCTGTGTTACTGTCGGATGCCTACACTGTGTCAGAGTTATAAATCGGACGAGCAGTGACAAGGTTTGTTATTATTATTATATTTTTATGTCCTAACAGCTTTCTAAAATCGACATAAGGGACGAACTGAGATATAAGAAATATGATTATCTCTCTGTATTTAAACTTATAAAACCAAAGCTAATTTTTTTAGGGTCGTTTTACAACTTGAGACAGGAACGCACTCCTTAAATTCTGTCTGGGTCTCCTCGTCCTAAAATTTTAACGAAAGAGTATATTTTACTAAAGTTTTTCGAAGTCGACAAGTCGACTGAATGTGTCGACCTATCGCCGGCCGAGCGGTGGGGCGACTGGAGATCGGCAATCTAAGTTGTCCGGAGTCGCGGCGCGATCGATGTGGCGCGATTAAAAAACTAATTAAAAACTCACAGAACTGTGTAATTAATTGGAAACTTGTCTCGGGGCAGATGGGAACTGTTGTGCTATCGCGTTAGTGGTAGTCGATAGGAAATGCTCGCTGTATGTCTAGACTGTTTCGGAATCGAACTAGCGTATACTAAGGAATGTGACTTGTATGTATGTATAATCGACCGTGAAGCAAGGACAGATTAATTTAAAAAAGATCCCTGTAAAAAGAACTTACTTTACGAATATACTGCTGATCTTTTCAGTCAAGGTCCGAAACGCATGTGTAGCGTTAAATAAATGTATGTAGGTATAATCTTAAATACTGTGTTAGTAGGAGGCATTGATTCCGGGAAGAGGGATTGTAGCAGCATTCCAAATTATGGGTATACAGCAGGTGAAGAACTTGGTTAGACGCAATACCCACGAATGGTATATTTTGCTGGTTTGGGGCCAGCCTTGCAGTATATTCGTAAAGTAGTTCTTTTTACAGGAATCTTTCTTAAATTAATGTGTCCTTGCTTCACGGTCGATTATACATGCATACATCTCACATTCTTTGGAATAAGCAACGCACATGCTTAGCACGAAAAAGTATATTTACTGAGCGGAACTAATTGAAAGGAAAGCGTTCATTCGTAGAGAACACTGAAAGGAAAGGTAGGAGAAATGGCATGCGCTCGATATCGCGTCTCCGCCGTATGGCTAAAGTGGCCTTATAATGCATGGGAACGCTGTGCGTCGTATGCCACACAGTCGAAACATCAGTAGGAAGCGAATCCGTAATCGAAGCCACTCGTCGGAGTTTCCGTTTTTATATGTAAAGCCAATTCAAACCGTCATTCCATGCTCGCTGGGTTATCATCTGTGGTATCTTGTGCCATCCCGCCCTTAAGTTGGCCCTTCCCGGCGGGACTAACTCATTCGCGGGCACGGTACAAAACCGTTCTAATGCGCACTGGGACCTTCTCTGTTTCAAAGAAAAAGACAGGCTCCGTGATGAGGAAGATGCAATATGTCCACAAAGCAGACAATGTGCATAGTGTTTGATTTGGTAAGATTTACGAACATTTTAATTACAAACCGACTTTGAGGTAAAATTAAATCACGACCGCTGAAGTCCAAATTCAAACAAAACCAAATTGATTTTAAATCTTCATGAAATAAGCTAGGTCCGATGACTAATCTTTTTAAGATGTTTTTATTTTATCGTTCAGTAATCCACCTCCAAAGTTATTGTACAAAACGCGCGAAAAAATCGAACTTTCGGACCTTATAACTTAGAAACCAACACTATTTTACAATGTCAATGATCTTCAGACATCTAGTTCGATCAAACAAAGCTGTTTTGAGTATAATTTTGGATCTCTGACAAGAAATATGCGCGTGATCTTCTTTCCACGTTTGTATGGGGAGTTGAGCGGGTTGGGCCACCTTAACGCGAAAACTGCGCACTTTTGTTCAAAAATATCAAAATATCAAATGGCAGATGCGAGTTTGGTGCACGCGCCACAACCCTTCAGCCAATTAGCGACTCCGTAAAGCGGTTGCGCGCCACCGGAAGCGGCGGCCATCTTGCCCGCCGGAAACGCCCGCTTGCGTCGCTTCCGCTTTCCCGGATGTCCCGCTGCGGGCTACCCTTTGAACTCTCCGTAGCACAGGGAAAATCAGTGCGACATATTTTCGTTGAGTACCATTTTGAGTGTGTTGGATGTGTCCTATTGTTCGTCGTATGTTCGTTCTTTGCAGTCATATGTTTGAATATTCAATGTTTGCAGCCAATGTCCGGAACGCAGTCACCTGCGCTTTACAGCGATAAAACAATTTATGGTATAATCTTAAACACTGTGTTAGTAGGGGGTATTGGTTACGGGAGAACGGGCTGTAAAATAATTCCAAATTATGGGTATAGAGCAGGTGGCGAAATTGGTAGGCGCCATACCCGCGAATGGTATTTTTTTTGCTGGTTCTGGTCCAACCTTGCAGTATTTTTCTAGTTTTTTTTTATGTAACTGGATATGGATGGCTAATACCGAACTGACCATATTAGCCTAACACATCACATGTGTAATATAAACGAATGGTTAGTCGAAAAATGTTTTTATATTTTTAATGAACTTAATGGTATGAAACAATAGGACTATTTGATAGGTAGGTCTTCATAAGGTATTACTAAATTCGATTAGCTTTATTCACATGTTAACAGAGGGTAATTTAGTTAGATGTAGTGAGTACACTTAGTGAAAAACACTTGCTTTTGTAGGCCTATCCAGGAAATTTGTAGAGTGCACCTCATCTGTTCTGTGAAACCTCTACAAATAATCAATAAATAATCTGATTTGATTTGACTAATGGTTGTTCGTCGTTACTTAGCTAGACGTATATATTTATGAAATGTAGTAGATATTTGAAAATGAATGCAATTACATAAGACGTAAGTTTAAAGTTTTTGACTCAACGGGCAATGGAAGTTGCCCGCATTCACCATCAATTTCAATTCATCCATGCCATCTAACGGCAGGCGATATATATATCTAAAAAGATTAGGGTTGCCACTGTAAGAAAATGTTCATTTAGAGTAACACAATGCGGCTAGGGTTTTTATATTCGTGGTCGGGTTTTATAACCTATAGCAACACTACTTTCGCCCCGATGGCGCTTTCATTTGATACGTTTTACCCCAATTTTCGGGAAAACTGCCGCCAACCCCTGGCATCCCCGGGGTGCCGTTCACCGCGCCGCCAAAGCGTAAGTTATCTTTTATGAATGTCTCCCGTTGAACAATCTTATATAGTCATCCCTTGCGTTACCATTTTGAATCCATGGAATAGGTAAATAAAAATATTTTATGAAAAAATATATCTGCCTGGAAACTGAGTGGGCAGTCTGAGTTCTCACCTAAATTGGCGTTTACGGCAAACCGATCGACTGGCGTTTTCAAATGTATTGAGAAATTGAAGAGCGCGCGCAGTGGGCGTTAAGCGAACTAACATTTGCGAGTCCGAGTTTGATTTGACAGCTTACTCAACGTTGCCGTAAATACGTCGACGTTGCGGTTTACGTCCACGCCGCGTTTTCATACAAATCGGAAGTCCGAGTTTGACTTTGACAGCTTGAAGAAGTAAAACCACAGAATATCTTGTAAAAACTTGTATGGAGTTTGACGTTTTTACGGAACTTCGAAGGTACGTAAACGCCTATTTAGGTGAGAACTGAGACTAAAGTAGTCGATATTGGACACCGGGTGGCTAAGCTAAAATGGCAGTGGGCTGGTCACGTCAGCCGAAGAGACGACGACCGTTGGAGTAACCGTGTCCTACACTGGCGGCCGTGGACAGGCAAACGGAGTGTGGGAAGACCACCCGCCAGGTGGGAAGACGACATCAAGTGCGTCGGCGGAAAGCAGTGGTTCCGTACCGCTGAGGGCCGGGAGGACTGGAGAAGGATTGGAGAGGCGTATGTCCAGCAGTGGACGCAAACACGCTGACTGACTGACTGACTGACTGAGACTACCGGCTCTGGTAATTAGACATGCGTGCGTCACTATATACTAGTCGTGGGCGTTTCCACTGGTCTTCGAAAACGTTAGTAACTGTTATTGCTGATGCCGATAGCCGTTTGCGAAAACTGTTGCAAAAAGAAATGATAAAAAAACTCCGTTTTTTTTTGGCTGGACATGAATGGGTATAATGACATCTAGCACGGTTCGATCATCTCACATGAATTCTGAATCTCGAGTGCAGTGACCTGTATTCTCAACAAAAATCTAAATCAAGGAAGAGGATTTGTTACTATGTAGTTATCGCAAACAATTAAGAAGTCAGACAAAACTTTTTATCCTCGACAAAATAATCCCCCGAAATAATATAACACAAATGATAAAAAAACATAATTATCATTTATTTTATATGCCTATTAGCATTTAGAAATACTAATCGTTGGACTTTTTCTGTAAGCAAACCACAACGGCGGTCGTTAACAATGTAGCCCCTCTTTGTTTACAGTGCGCACTGCGCGCGGGCATTACAGTTTCGGCGAGCGAGACAGTCGCGGCTGGCGGGTTGTTGCGTCTAGACGTCTCGCAACCTACGGGCTTTCGTTGGCGCGCCGCGTGCGCGATCCAGTGCGCTACAAGAAATTTGTAGCGGCCATACTGCTCGGCGTAAAATGAATACTTCGTTTTTACACTAGTAACAGTTATACAAACCCATTTCTCATTTCTCGTCCTACGACTACTATATACATTTTAAGATGGCCGAAATTTAAAAACGCATCATAATTCAGCCTCTTCTAATTCAGCCAGCTGCATTCAGAGTGGGCGGACTAGCTAGCTAGTTTTGACAGATGCTCTCTGAATACGACTGCAAGAGACTTCAGTCTTCGGTGGAGTAAGCTTGAAATTCAGAATCGCCCGGACTCACAGTCACTTGTGGCTCACCGGTGAATACTTATACTGTACAGCAATGACAGCTACGAGTGGGAAATCTTCTCGCAAAAGTCACACTAGTTTTTCCCCGTTCTAATTTTTCTTCAAAAAAAACATTAAGTGTTTCACACTCTAAGTAATTTATATTTATAATATATTTCTATTTGCATTAAGGTGGCCCTTCCCGGCGGGACTAACTTATTCGCGGGCACTGTACAAAACCGTGATGTTGCGCTCTGGGGCCTTCTCTGTTTCAAAGAAAAAGACAGGCTCCGTGATGAGGAGGATGCAACATGTCCACAAAGCAGACAATGCGCATAGTCTTTGATTAGGTAAGATTTACGAAAATTTTAATTACAAAACGACTTATAGCTAAAAGTAAATCACGACCGCTGTATTAAAAAATCAAACAAAAACCAAAATTAGATTTGACAGCTTACTCAACGTTGCCCTAAATACGTCGAGGTTGCCGTTTACGCCGACACCGCGTTCTTATACAAAACGAAAGTCCGAGTTTGACTTTGACAGCTTGAAGAAGTAAAACCACAGAATATTTAGTAAAAACTTGTATGGAGTTGGACGTTTTTACGAGAAACGGCAGTCGATCGGTTTGCCGTAAACGCCAATTTAGGTGAGAACTCAGACTGACCACTCTGTTCAGTTGAATTCCATGAGCACAGAGGCAGCTCTCGTTATTTTATCTGTTCTGTAACGGTAGAGGGGGCTAGGGCTGGCGATGCATTCTTTACGATGCTCATTCAATTTTCGAGGCGTCTCACTGGAATTTCGGAGGCAGGGTTGTCACTCGAGCCGAGTTGTTGCCGCGACAGCGGCGCGGCGCGGCGGTGGCGTAAGGATAAAATCAAAATCGAATAATCAAAATCAAATAATTTATTGCATATTTGCAGAGGTGTTACAGAACCCAAATGAGGTAAATAAAAGCGAGTGCCATCTACAAATTGCCTGGGTAGGCGTACAATAGCACGTGGCTCAATAAGAGAGCAGTGCAATCACTATATTAGCTTAATCTAACCATGTATGTAAATTTAAATAAATTAACCTCTTTTAACGTTTTCTTATCTAATTGAGCCATTTATATTATAAAAAAAACCATTAAACACATGGTTCTCTCACCCTCGGGTGGCGTGTTACTCATCCGAAACGGCGATCACGGCTGGTCACCTACTCACTACAGGTTACAATTTTCAGCTCAATTCGCATAAAGTTTTTTAAGCAGGTTCCATATTTTTATAGATTTCTTTAGTCTAGCCAGTTTTTGATTTTTTTTCAAAATGGCGGAGTAAAAAAAAATCCAATATAGTATGTCTGTCCGGTTCGCTTGAAATTTCGCAAGCAGGTTCGATATTTATAAAGACATTTTTAGTCGAACCAGTCAATGTTAAATGTTCAAAAAGACAGACTCGCGAGGTCTACAGTTCAGAGAACCACTAGATTCAGTTTTAGTTGCGACTATTTATCTCAGCCTTAGATTGAGATATAGTCGTAACTCGAACCAACACTTGCGTAAAGTACTACTAACTAGGGTCAAAAGTGAACTTTCGTCCAAACAAAAAGTGTCAAAGTAACATAATAAAGTACTACTTTTCATTCTATACCTAATGTGTCAAAGTTACAAGAAACGAATACTTTTCGTTCCTTACAAAATGTGTCAAAGTTACAAGAAACTACTACTTTTCGTTCCTTTATTTTACTACTTTTCTTAAGTATTCGATTCAGTTACCGCTATTTATCTCAGCATAGATGAATTTGAAAGGTTTGGCACAGCCCTGCCGCGCCGGTCGCGTGCTAGGCATCAACTATGCAACTCCCGTGGGATCTCTCCCGGCGGCTACGCAACCCTAGCTGTCGCTCTTGCAGGGTTCCGATGCATGATCTGTACACACCCATTACGGTACGAGTATTGTAATAGAGTGCCGCATCTCTTTGTTAGGGATATGGAACCACCACTGATAACACTATGTACCCGGGTTTACGGTTGGTTAAAAGCTATGTTAGCCGTTAAGGCAAGATGTCAGATTTTGTTAAAGCTTATGTAAAATTTGACTTCGCGAAATTAGGTGGACACATACCCTGGGTTTTGAACCCACGGTCTACCGCGCGAGAACTTCGTCAACCTAGTATTTCAAGAGATCCGTCCATTACAGAAAGCACAATAAACTATATTGTATAGGTATCATTTGAAAAACGTATACATTAAGCATGTATGTATGAGAAATGGGAAAAGTAAGGTTTCCATTTCCGTTCCGGATTTAAGTCGAGTTTGAGAAGTCTGCGGCAGGTAGTGAGCAATGCGCGACTGTAAGTGAGTAGTGTGCGTTTAAAAGTGAGCAGTGTATATTGTATTTATTTTCCTTTGGAATGCAGGGAACACTTGGAATCGTCAACAAGTCCGAGTCGGACTCGCACACGAAGGGTTCCGTACCATCGTACAAAAAAATAATACAAATAAATCGCGTTTTTTGTATGGGACCCCCTTGGCAATGAGCTCGCCTTTGCATACTATCTAATAGTTGTAAGCAATAAAGAATATTTTCATTTTAATTTTAATATTTTTTTAATTTTACCTATTTGTTGTTTTAGCGGCAAAATAAATACACACTCTGTGAAAATTTCAGCTGTCTATCTGTTACGGTTACTGAGATACAGCCCTGTGACAGACGGACGGACGGACGGACAGCGGAGGCTTAGATTTTGATAAAATGTTATTAGGGTTCCGTTTGGGTACGGAACCCTAATAACATTTTATCAAAATCTTGCATTAAAGTTCACTATCTGACATTATCATGGCAATAAATTATTGCTTTATCGTGCGGCCGGAAGTGAGCAGTGTCCGTGTACAAGTGTTAAAACTCAATGAAACTCCTTAGATTCCTGAGTGGTCAGTTTGAGTTCTCACCTAAATTGTCGTATACGGAACTTCGAAGTTACGTAAAAACGTTAAACCCCATACAAATGCTTACTACTTTTTCTGTGGTTTTACTTCTTCAAGCTGTCAAAGTCAAACTCGGACTTCCGATTTGTATGAAAACGCGGAGTTGGCGTAAACGGCAACATCGACGTATTTATGCCTACGTTGAGTAAGCTGTCAAATCAAACTCGGACTCGCAAATGTTAGTTCACTTAACACCCACTGCGCGCGCTCCTCAATTTCTCCTTACATCGACCGATCGACTGGCGTAAATCTAGGTGGCAACTGGGACTACGGGCTCTGAACTTTCTTTGAGCACAGTGGTATTGTTTTTTCTATCTTAAATTGTCTTGATTCATATCTAACTAAATAAAATTTCTAATCTATGGTGTTCGGGTTGTTCGTTGAATTGTTAACATCCTGTATATGTGGGGGCCAGTGTGCAATGAAAGGGCCGATTTGCGAGCGACGACGTGTCTACGGTACTCGGGGAATTTCACGCTTCGAATCCCGTACTCTCTGACGCACTCCGGCGCACCATGGACTTGCTCGCTAGTTATCTCGAGACACAACGCTATACTTTTGCTTTGGTAGGATTCCTTCCTTCCCGTCGTAGGGTTGAGAACGCCCAGGTTCATACCATCCCATTTGATGAAACTACTATCGAAGCGAGAATAAAACATAGTTCACCTTCTCCAACTATTTCGATGTAGTCGTGCTCATAAGGGGAAGGTCTTCGCACGGCACCTAATTCCTTCGGGAATGCGGTGTGCGCTAATATCATGACTGTAGTTGTGTGGTATTAGCCATCCATGTGAAGTTCCATACAAAAAATCCTTGTCCAGTTCCTTTAAAAAACAAAACAGTAATTTCTTCTCATATCTAGTTCCATACAAACAAACCTTGTCCAAAAAAAATCATTTTTTTTGTATCGGACCCCCTTTCATTTTTATTATTTTTTCATTTTACCCATTTGTTGTTATAGCGGCAAAATAATTACACACTCTGTGAAAATTTCAGCGGCCTACATATTACGGTTCATGAAATACAGCCCTGTGACAGACGGACGGACGGACGGACGGACAGTGGAGGCGTAGTAATAGGGTTCCGTTTTCCCCCTTTGGGTACGGAACCCTAAAAAGATAAATCTCGTCTACGCCTACTTTGTAAGTGCATGGCCCGTCCCCTGCCGCCGCTGCCGCCTCGCGCGGCATTAGCGGTCGGCTATTTGTTTTTATCGCCGACACGAAAACCGTTTTCCCGCCACTTTTCCTTCTAAAGAAAAACTCGCGACCGCTGCGTAGTGGCCAGGGTGTAACGCTGATGTTGTGGGCTCGGTGTTGGATTTACTTTTTCGTACTGCTTTCGACGGACACAGTGGGGCGGTCTTAGCTGTCTCAGCTTCGAAGGGGTGTAGGGTCTCTCTATTGAGCGGCTCGTAGCCTAGTGGCGCGGGGACTGGCCTAGCGTAGCAGAGGCCTGGGTTCAATCCCGACGTGCACCACTGTCTTTCTCTTTCCGAGTTCGATAAATGCATTTCGTCACGAATACGAGTCGCTCCATGGTTCGGTCTTAGCAAACCCCTTCCCCTACTAGGTAGTATGGTTTAAGCCCTCCCGGGTACCATCGCATTGGATGAAAAGTCGATCGAAGCGGCAATGAAAAATTGTCCGTGTTTTCCATCCAGTTCAATGTAGCCGTGCGCATAAAGGGAAGGTCCTGACATGGCACCTAATTCCTTCGGGCATGTGGTGTATTGGGCTAATATCATACATAACGGCAGTTGTGTGGTATTAGCCATCCATGTCAGGTCGCAAAAAAAATGTTATATCGTCTCTACCATCGAGAATGCTCATCGGCTCTGCATGACGCTGTCCCCCCGTCCCCTCTCTACCACCGCTCGACGCGGAACAGGCACGGCATTCACTGTCGATATTCCGAATATAAGAACCAACCGATCCTCTACATCGTTCATCGATAAGGTCGGTAAACTATGAAATCGACTGTAGCCGTGTTATTTCCCTCAATGAACTCAATGGGGTCTTTCAAACATGACGTGAAGAAGTTTTTTTTTTATGTGACTGGACATGGATGGCTAATACCACACCTTCTGTCATGGTATTCGCCCAACACACCACATGGAAACTAGGCGCCATGCCAGGACCTTCCTTATATTGCACGGCTACATTGAACTGGATGGAAAACACGGACAATTTTCATTGCCGCTTCGACCATCGTTCGTCCAATGCGATGGTACCAACCCGGGCGGGATAAACCCTACCACCTAGTAAATAAGGAAGGGGAACTACAGTTTAACGTGGAATCCGAACCACGACCAGCCTCTCTCAACGGTCGAATGGTCACCCATCCAAGACCAGACCGGACCCAGCGTTGCTTAACTTCGGAGAGCGATCGCCGAAGTGTCGCGCCACTGGGCCAATGAGGCTGACAACCGGAACCTGCCTGTTCACTCACTTCCCAGTATACCATGGTAACCCCACAGAAGACAGAACAACTTACAATGTGAAAGTCTAAAATTATTAATGACCTAACCTAATAAACCTAATAATTATAGACATTTAGTAGTGTCCGACCGAAAGTTCGGTTTCGGTGGCACATTCGTTTTTGGGCCAAAATTAGCCGAACCTTTTACCGAAACGGAAACTGTTAAATATTACTGAAAAATATTATTAATATTTATTTATATTATACTAGCTGAGGTACCCGGCTCCGCTCGGGTCAATGTCGTTTTTGACTGATCGCGGGCTGGTCAAGTTCAGCCTGCGTTTGCAATGTAAGCGGAAAAAAAATAAATTATTTACGACATCACATTAGAAACTTCAAAAATAACAGTAATTCTCCACTATTTAATGGATGTTAGTATACATCCAAACCTTCGTCTTCAATCACTCTATCTATTAAAAAAAACCGCATCAAAATCCGTTGCGTAGTTTTAAAGATTTAAGCATACATAGGGATATAGGGACAGAGAAAGCGACTTTGTTTTATACTATGTAGTGATTAAATGATTACAACAAACTTAATATACTGTGTTTCCATTTCATGTCCTAATTAATGCAGAATAACGGGTAAAATGCGCCAAATTTCAGTATTTTAAGGAATTTAATACTTGACCACGTTAGTTTCTGTTTCTGTTTCGGCCGAAACTGATAGACTAGGAGGTCGCGACAAAAATGGTAACGATAACGTAAATGGCTGAAACTGGGTTCACGGGATAAAGACCAACCGTCTGATGCTAAATGTGTCAGTATGCCTGTGCCAAGTGGTTGCGTTACCTAGATAAGGCGATTGAAAAAGTAGTTATGGTGACAAACAATATATGTATATGATAAGGTAAATGGATGTAAATGACGAAGCATGAAAGTATCAGTACATACTTGCTTAGTAATACAAAAACTGAACAAATATTTGATTGCATTTCTTAGTTATAGGCGATTTAGGTTTCAGATATAACTTTAGGTATATTTAAGTATTTAATTAAAAAACCGACTGGTTATTGTTGTATAATTAATAGGTATTAATGTTTCCAGACAATCAGTATATTCATCGGCAGGTACATACCAGCGTCTATTTTATATAGCCAATCTAGATAACGCAACCACTTGGCACGGGCAGACCGACATTTTTAGCATCAGAGGGTTGGTCTCTAACATGTGAACCCAGATTCAGCCATTTACCTTATCGTGACCAAAAATGTCGTGACCTCCCGGAATATGAAGCCACGGCCGAATATTCGGTTTCGGTTTCGATTTCGGCCGGAAAACCAATTTCTGTCGGACAATAATATTTATTATTTATTGCACGGTTTTTCGGGTGTAAACGCCTTCGTCAACTTAAGATGGTTATACTAGCCAATTCGAATGGTTTGATTGCGTTAAGTTCCTGATCTCTATGGAATGAGAACATGAAAAAAAAACATGTACTACAATTCCAGCTAACGTTCTACCGAAACAGAATGAAAAATGTTACAGAAATGTATATTTTATGCATGGAAAAAAAATTTGAAGTCAGGTCTCAAATATATTATTTTTCAAGTTTGCGGCTTATATTGATATTATCTAATATTTATTTTAATACAATTTCAAAGATCTCAACATTATCTACCCATTCAGCGAAGAACATGTTTAACTTTTCCCAATTTCTTTAACGAAACAATAAAAAAAACGGTTTCGCGCGTTATGCGGGTTGGTCACATTTGGAAAGAATTATTTCGAGCTGCTAAGCGACGGGCTCTGGCTATCTCGTTTTAATCGCAAAAATTGGTCCAAAATGTTTAGGTATGAGGATGCTCTTATGTCTGTTCCGACCCATATAAAGTTGTTTGCACACATAACGCAAAAAGTATTGCACTTTAAGCCACGAATTTGTAATAAAAGTTTAATATAGTCATATTACTTGCAGCGAGAACAATTTCACAATTTTAGGATTATTGGTTTGGTTACAATTTATTTAAATACGTATTTTATATAACAGCGCCATCTAACGGTGTAAAACTTCTAATCGGCAATTACAACGAAACCGTTAAACCTGAAATTGTGAATATGTTTTCGCTGCAACTACTATGGGTATATTTAATATTTTTGACGATACTTTTTGCGTTCTGTGTAAAAAAAAACATTGTATGGGTCGGAACATCATTAACAGCAATGTCGGGTGTTACAGTACGCAACGATTGCACGATTAGGCCGGTGAGAGTGCGCCGAGAGAAACGACGCGTCGCCCTCAGGCGGGCGATGGATGGCGCTTTTTGCCGGCGAGCTCGCCGGAGGAATTTGTCAGGCGGAGCGCGCGCGGCGCGGCGACATTTTGTTCTGAGATTTTTCATTGAATTTAGGGGGCCGTAGATCGCGCGCTGTCGCCGCGAGGCGCGCCGTCGATCGAGCGCGAATATTTAGGGCTCCGTCGCGCCTCGCCGTGGAGCAAGGATAGGAGTGGCGACCGAAACGTGGCCACGTTTCTACTCGTATTTGTATTTATTTATCCTATGAGGATAGAATGCTCGTCGGAGCTGCATAACGCTGTACCTCCGTCCCCTTTGTACCTTCGTCCAACGCGGAACAGGGAGAAAATGCACACATTTACAGTCGAAATTCCAAAAATAAGAACCCACCGATCTTCTAGATCCTTCGTCTATAGGGTCGGAAAACTGTGGATTGAACTCCCTTCCGAGGTATTTCCCGCGAAGTACAACCTGGGGTCCTTCAAGCGTGGTGTAAAGAAGCACCTGGCCGGCCGGCATGGTTTTCGCAGCCCCCCTGTAAGTTCGAAATCGCGAAGACGTGGCGTACGCCATATGCCGCGCTTAGCATAAAAAAATCCTCCTTTGGGACGCAGGGAACCCTTAGAATCGTCAAACTTTTACATTTAATAAAATTAAAGCATAACAAGCTAATGATCAGTCGGTATCATGGCAATTTTATAAATAAACTATAACTACACTTATATTTTACAAAATCAGTCAGTCGCTAGCAACTTTGTTGGGTAAATATGGCGGTGGTTGTGGTATTATACCCCGGTTTTTAGCAGCGAAGACCCAGATAGAACTCAAGTTATGCAGTACTAGCCACAGTCAGGCCACAGTGATAATCGGTAAATTCACTGGGCGCTCTATCACATATTGAAGGCGTGTTATACACTATTTTAAATGGGTAAAATCGATTCCGCAGCAATAAATGATATAAGCTTTCACGTTAGGTCATTAAGAAATCCATAATTATTCAGAACCAGTTTTTATAAATCAAATATTTCTGCTACCAATCCTGTCGCAAGAATATGCAGTCTTAATAATAGTTGTGTAAATATTTGCCAGGATAATCTCGATGTATTTCACGACAGTTGTTTATGTTTCAGAAGTAAATTAAAAAAGGTTTTCAAATAGTGGTCTCCTGTGCAAACTTTTAATTGGTAAAGTCCCTTCTTGTATACTTTTATTCATTTACCTGTTGATGTATTGTCTGTGTCCTGTAAGTTTGCCAAATAAAATAAATAAATCAACGAGAAAAGTATTTCAAAATACATTGAAAATAAACGTAGAAGTATAACACTTTTAAGTGCCGCGCCGTCACTTATAATAATATTTGGAGAAGTCGGCTTACATACAACGAACGTCGAGCAGCAGCGATGCGCTCGCTAACATCGCGCCGGTAAGCCAACTTCTCTAAATATTATGTTCAGAAGTATGTTGTGTGTATGAAGTACGTGATGTCAATGTGAAAAATTACGATACTGAGACCGTAGTCCCAGCTGTCACTTAAGAGCCTATCGTCCGATTTTGTGAAATTGTCGTTTTTTGAACACCGATTTAAAGCACATGCAAAAAGATAACTTATCATTAAAAATATGTGTTTGAAAGAACAACTCTTACATAAGGACCCCATACCTTTTGTTTTTTACTAGAACTTTTAGATTTTTCTACAAAAAAATGTGAACATGTCTATTTTCATAAAATCAGCTTAACTTTTGAGCTAATTTAACGAGTAGATACAGTTAAAAAAGTGATGATATTATTTTTTCTTCAGGTTGCTTATATCCTCAACTGTGACCCCATACCTCGTAACTAGCAAAATTTGAAGATATTTCATTCAAATTTTTTTTTTCAAATGCGTTTTCAAATGTATGGAGAAATTGAGGAGCGCGCGCAGCGGGCGTTGAGCGAACTAACATTTGCGAGTCCGAGTTTGATTTGACAGCTTAGGTACTCACCGTCGGCGTATATACGTCGATGTTGCCGTTTACGTCGACTCAACGTTTTCCTAAAAATCGGAAGTCCGAGTTTGACTTTGACAACTTGAAGAAGTAAAACCACAGAATATCTAGTAAATACTTATATGGAGTTTGACGTTTTTACGTAACTTCGAAGTTCCGTAAACGCCAATTTAGGTGAGAATTCCGACTGGCCACTCTGGTCTTTGCGGGTAACCCACATTCCTGCAGACTCGCGGATCGATTACGGAGTACTGGCGCCCCCTATAGTGCCCCCCGGGGGCACACCCGATAGTGGGGCTCGTAATATCCGTCTATAAAATATTAACGCGGCGCTTAATGACTATGGAGCGCGCTTTGCGACACGAAATCATACTGTGGACACGCCCTGCCCTGCCAGATATTCGTACCATCACCATAACGCCATAGCACAAATAATAACACTGGTAAACACCGTTTTAGTCACACGAACTTTGTAATGATTGTTGTTTGTGTTGGTGCATACCCTCATTACAAGAAAAAAAAACTTTTAACAAAAAAGTAACCGACTTCAAAGAAAAAGCACTAAAAAGTAAAAAATAATTACCATTTTTGTGGTTAGGATTATTGTTATTTTTTGTGTCGGGGTCAGCCGGGCACGCGCTGCGCCAATCAAGAGAACCTTGGCTACGTTGGCCGGTTTTAAGTCGGTTACTTTTTTGTTAAAAGTTTTTTTATTTGTTTATTTTTAGTGAATTTGTACACGTCCTTTCCAATAAAAAAAGAATCATCGTAATCGGTTGAGTTTTTTGTCCATTTTTCGCGCACCTAATTAATACAAATTTAAGACTTTTATGATTTTCTCATGGATATCATTGTCAGAACTAAACCAAATTAAAATGGGACCACATGGGAAGCACCAGTTTTCAATTAAAAAAATATTCATCAAAATCGGTTCACCCAGGCGAAAGTTATGAGGTAACAAACATAAAAAAACATACAGACGAATTGAGCACCTCCTCCTTTTTTGAAGTCGGTTGAAAATATAGTTTTGGACAAGACACATCCGGTTTTTTGTGTGTATTATTTTAGGGTGGCCATAGTCCATTTAAAATTAGACAGAACGTTACGTGTGACAAAAAAAGTTTAAATGTTAAATGTTTAGAAAAGTTAAAATTCTGAAAATATAAGCAGTAAACAAACCCTTTCCAAATAGGAAAATTAATGACTTTATGCAATAAATACTGAAATTGAAATAGCTTAAGTCTGCGTACCGTGTTTACCTTTATTCTAGATCCCCATACAAACGTAGTTTATTAATCATTTGAAAACCACTGCTCCAATTGAATTAATATTTAATATCTAATATCAGGCGTCCAATATCTGTGTCTGCACGTTTTTGTTTTCATAAAAAATCTAAACCGAATCAAATGCAAATGAAACAAAAGAAAATGTTTATACAATTTTTGTTTTCTCTGTGGTTTGACCCAGGATACATTTATCGAAAAAACAAAAACTTGTCGAAACAGATTTTTGTTGCATGACTACAAGAATATTTTTACACCCTTATCGCTTTATCTGTTGTTTGATCTATGATACTGGTGTGGCCAAGGAGAGGAGGATAGAGGACGCACCTGGTTCGATGATGCGCTGGCGACTGTAGGTATCGCCTCCTCGCTTACCCTGGTTTCCATTTACGAGTATGGAGCGCGCAGACTTGCTCCGGCGACGCACGCAGCTGTGTGGGTCCAGGCCTGGACGTGCGGTCGGCGCGATGGTCTGGATGCCTTTTCCTTTTTGTAACTTTCCTGTTATTATGCACTGCACTTGCACTGTTGCACGCGCGAACCTTCTGCTGTGCTTTCGACCGGTATAGGCGTATCCAGGATTTCACAATGGCACTGGCGTGGATGTAAAAAGTTGCGGCGCGCACAAGTTGTTGTCGGTGCTAATTCGTGAAAGGAAGTGAAATTTGGAGGGAAATGGTATGGATAAAATAAAATTCATCGTAGGGTAGTTGAAGAAAAAGTCAGATCTGTCATTCTGTCAATTGGCGCGAAAATTCAAATGTCTACCTGCTAAACTATTTTACTTGTCCGTGTTTGGATTGACCAGATACATTTATCGAAAAAAGAAAAACATGCAGACACGGATATTTTTTTGCCTGATAGAAGAAACCAAATATTGAGTAAATTGGAACAATATTTTTGAATCGGTAGATGCTCTAGTTAATAGTAAAGATATATCCGCATTATTCTTTCGTTTCATGATCTAGAAGGTATCGCTACTATTTGCTTCCCTATTTGAATTATTAATTTTATCGCCGAAGTTAATTTCCTCTGCATTATTGTACGAATTTATTGTTAGATACTCGTATGTACCTGCGCTGATGTAGGGTAGTCTTGTAAATTGTCTTATATTTTGTCTTATTTATGTAACTGGACATGGATGGCTAATACCACCGAAGAGAAAGGAAGCAGAAGTGGCATGCGGTCGATATCGCCTCTCCGCCGTATGGTCAAAGTGACCATGAAATTATATGGAAATCCGGTGGCGGCACGCAGTCGCAACATCGCCACCGTGCGCGAATGTGCAAAATGCGTTCATCAAATCAGTTCCCACCCATACAATCCCTCCAATACGCCTGCGACTATGTTTGCATGTGGCATCTATATTAAAGTTCGTTTGGGAGTTTTAAAAATTGGAGACAGCTGGTCTCGTAGTAGGCGCGTTAGATGGCATATAGCCTTCCTTTTTAGGGTTCCGTACCCAAAGGGTGCCAACGGAACTCTATTACTAAGCCTTTGCTGTCTGTCCGTCCGTCCGTACTTCCGTCCGTCCGTCCGTCCGTCCGTCCTTCCGTCCGTCCGTCCGTCTGTCAGTCACAGGGCTGTATCTCATGAACCGTAATAGGTAGACAGCTGAAATTATCACAGAATGTGTATTTATTTTGCCGCTATAACAACAAATAGGTAAAATTAAAAAATATATAAAAAAATAAGGGGGGGCGCATACAAAAAACGTTATTTTTTGGTAAGGAACCCTTCGTGTACGAGTCCGACTCGCACTTGGCCGGTTTTTATCTATGGCTAAAACCATACCACCGTCATGATATTAGCCCAACACACCGCATGCTGGAAACCCCACGGACGAGAGTCTGGGAGTACACCGTGCTCCACGCTGTGCGCGCCTTTACCGCATATCCTATTCCACTGGATGTGCGCCTGCAGCTTGGAAATTGGCCAACGTTCAGTCCGTGTCCAAGAAAGGTGATCTATCAGACCCGGCCGGGCTGCGAAAACTATGCCGGCCGGCACATATTCCGACTGTGAATTCGGACATTCTAAAAATAGGAAGCAACCGATCTTATAGATCTTTCATCTATAGGGTCGGAAAACAAAGGAATCGACTCCCTGCCGAAGTTTCAAACATGGTGTGAAGTAGCACCTGGCCGGCCGGCATGGTTTTCGCAGCCTTTGTAGTAGAGCCAAAGGCCATGGGCGTCGTCGGACGCCTTTTTCGTGCGGTCCTGGCATGCGCCATATTAGTTTCCCTGTTGTTCTTAGAAAATATATTTTCATTTTAAAATGTACCTAATTCTGTTTTTAGGGTTCCGTACCCAAAGGGCGCCAACGGAACACTATTACTAAGCCTCCGCTGTCCGTCCGTCCGTCCGTCCGTCTGTACGTCTCTCACAGGGCTGTATCTCATGAACCGTAGGCAGGCAGCTGAAATTTTCACAAAAAGTGTATTTAATTTGCCGCTATAACAACAAATAGGTAAAATAAAAAAATTAAGGGGGCTCCGGTACAAAAAACGTGATATTTTTAAAAATCTTGAACGATGATACGGATGTGTACAAAAAAGTGGATAGTGTGCATAGTGTATGATTTGGTAAGATTTAAGAAATTTTTAATTACAAAACGACTTATAGCTAGAAGTAAACTACGACCGCTGTAGTCAAAAATCTAACAAAAACCAAATAGATTATACATCTTGATTAAATAAGCTATGTCTGATGGCTAATCTTTTTAAGATGTTTTTTCATTTTATCATTGTGTAATCCACCTCCAAAATTATTGTATAAAACGCGCGAAAAATTCGAACTTTCGGGACTTATAACTTAGAAACCAAACACAATTTTACAATGCCACAGTCATCAGACATCTAGTTCGATGAAATAAAGCTATTTTGAGCAAAATTTGGGATCTCTGACAAGAAATATAGGCGTGATCTTCTTTCCCCGTTTGTATGGGGAGTTGAGCGGGATGGCCCACCTTAACCCCTTGGCTTCCGTTCGGTCGATATCGACTGAGTTCGGCCAAAGCCCTGGCTTCCGTTCGGTCGATATCGATTGAATCTATGCTCGCCGCGCGCAGCCGCGCTAGCATCGCGGGAATTATTTTTTAGTGGTTATTTTATTATTCGCATACATATGAGTGAGACAAAAGTAAAAAGCTGGATAAATTGCCTTTCCAACGATACCAAACGTCCACAGTTCCACCTCTCTGATCTATGGCAATATTATTTTCTTTTTTGCCTTTCTGTGACTGTGTTCGGCTAAGAGTTGGCGCGATTTATTTCGAATAAAGTGATGAAATATAGTGCATATCCTTCGAAATGTCTCGGTAAGTGATGTTATTTCTTATCATGCACAATGTAGGAAGCCATGAGAACTATAGCTTTGCTCCGAATTTTGATATTTATTGAACATTTTGTAGATTTAGTTCGGCGTGACCGGCGGTTCTTAGAGAGCAAAATGCCGACATCAATTATCGCGTTTAGCGGGACTTTCGCGACATTCTGCTCATCTCAAAACCTAAGTTTTCTCTTTTCCTTGATGATTCCATTCAGTTTTGGCCTCTCAAAACTCTAACAAGACCGTAATCTAGCTTGTAATTTTGATCAATATTTCCATATAAAAAAGGCGCGAATGAGCTTGCGCCGCCTGGTGGTAGCAACGAGCAACGTTCTTATCAGGTGCGACTAGTGTATTCCAAGTTTCGATAATGTTATCGATAAAGTTGCGATAACTATTTTTGTTTGTTGGAATGCTGCGGATTATGTCCCCTGCTGGGTTGATCAGATGTTGGCGCAGGCGCAAGAGGATAAGGCCGAGCCTGGGCTGGAGGAGAAGGTTGAGGACAGTGAGGTATGTATTGAATAAAAATTTTTTTTTCTTGGGTTGTTTGATCAATCAATTATTATTTTTTATTAAACTGGATATGGATAGCTAATACCACACCTAATTTCATGATATTAGTCCAACACATCGCATTCCCGAAGGAAGGAGACCTACTGTATTACATGGGTTCCAATCCATAGATTATTGAAATCGAATATTTTTTTATTTGACTGGGCATGGATGGCCACACCATACTAATGTTTGATACGACATCATATTAGCCTAGCAACTACTATTATTAGCATTGGGAACTAAGTGCCATGCCAGGACCTCCCTTTTATTGCACAGTTACATTGAATTTGATAGAAAACCCGGTAAATTTTAATTACTACTTTGGCCATCGTTCACCAAAACGATGTTACCAACCTGCAGATATACAGATGTGATTGTGTGTCACTGGTGAGTCACCGGTAACTGATTCACAGGCGAATGAGAATCTTTTGAGTAGACTAGCTAGACGAGATGAACCCTACAACCTAGTACGAAAGGAAAGGGACCTACTGTTTTTAGGTGGATTCCAAACCACGAACGACGAATCCCATAGTCGATCTTACGACATGAAAGGGAACAAATATAGTGGGCCCCAATTGTAGTAGTTTTACGTACCGGAACCCACACAACATTATTTTGATGTTCTATGACATGTGTTTTTAGAATGTCATCGATTTGGCGGCGGGGATGGATCGAAGAGCGCTTAAGGTGGCCCAACCCGGCGGCCTCAACTCATTTGCGGGCACGGTACAAAACCGTGCTGTTGCGCTCTGGGACCTTCTCTGTTTCTAAGATTAAGACAGGCTCCGCGATGAGGAAGATGCAACCTGTCCACAAAAAAGACAATGTGCATAGTGTATGATTTGGTAAGATTTACGATAATTTTAATTTCATAACGACTTATAGCTAAAAGTAAACCACGACCGCTGTAGTAAAAAATCTAACAAAAACCAAATAGATTATAAATCTTGATTAAATAAGCTATGTCTAATGACTAATCTTTTTAAGATGTTCTTACTTTATCATTGCGTAATCCACCTCCAAAGTTATTGTATAAAACGCGCGAAAATTCCGAACTTTCGGACGTTATAACTTGGAAACCAAACACAATTTTACAATGCCAATGGTCATCAGACATCTACTTCAATCAAATAAAGCTATTTTGAGCAAAATTTTGGATCTCTGACAAGAAATATAGGCGTGATCTTCTTTCCCCTTTTGTATGGGGAGATGAGCGGGTCGGGCCACCTTAAGGATTGCACAAGATGGCGAGGTATTGAAGGCATTGAAGAATCTGCACGACAAGTGATAAAAATTACTTACTTATAAATCAAACAACTATTCATACTGCTCTTTTTTAATTTAATGCAAAAATGGCATCAAACGTTGTATTGATTTTCTAAAACATAAAAAAATGCAGTTTTTTTAAAAAATTAAGTGGCGTAGCATGCTTAAGTGCATAAAAATCATTTACCCCCACAGTTGCAGGGCTGTGGGGTGTGGGGTCGGTGGAAGTGTGAGGCTGCGGGGCTATTATTGGGACTCGGGGACTGAAGTGGGTGGGAGAAGCACATGGTAACAAGCACGCAATCATTGTTTGTTAGCATATTTCTATCCATTGATTCGATTGGGGCTTTAGCCATGTTTGACTATTCCAGCCACATAGTAACTGTTTTGTGACTTCCCTTTGGCTTCGGATAATGGAATTTGACAAGAAACAAAGTATCACAAAAGTCAAAGTACGGAACCCTCGCTGCGCGAATCGGATTCGTACTTGTGCGACTTTTGTGAAAGCCTCGATGCGAATATGTGCGTAAATAGTTTTATTTAATTATTTAATTATGACAAGGCCTCTTTACAGCTGATGGTGAAAGTAAAATTTTATAATAATAGACATGTTTATATGATCACTGTGTCATGATAAATGACATGGTGTGTATTGCATATTTGTATGTTACTTCTTGCAATCATCTGACGTATCTGAGTGTATGTAATGTACCTATATGATAAATAAAAATGAAATAAAATGAAAAAATAACCCCTATTTTTCCCCGCAATCACCTCAAAACGAAAAGCTGTCAAGAGGCTTATATTCAGTTAATTAATAACCGCCGCCAAAGGGCTCATATCAATGGAGCGGGGGAGAAATTGTCCTTTATTAAAATTGTACACTCACTTGGAATGAACCAGCGCTTCAACCTCAGAGCCTGTAGTCCCAGCTGTCACCTAAATTGGCGTTTACGGAAAACCGATCGACCGGTGTTTTGAAATGTATGGAGAAATTGAAGAGCGCGCGCAGTGGGCGTGCAGCGAACTAACGTTTGCGAGTCCACGTTTGATTTGACAGCTTCTCAACTTTGCCGTAAATACCTCGACGTTGCCGTTTACGCTGACTCCGCGTATTCATACAAATCGGAAGTCCGAGTTTGACTTTGACAGCTTGAAGAAGTAAAATCGCAGACTAACAATCTCTTCGAAGTTCCGTTAACGCCAGTTTAGGTGACAACTGGGCAGTCTGAGTTCTCACCTAAATTGGCGTTTACGGCAAACCGATCGACTGGCGTTTTCTCCAAACTCCATACAAGTTTTTACTAGATATTCTGTGGTTTTACTTCTTCAAGCTGTCAAAGTCAAACGCGGATTTTCGATTTGTATGAAAACGCGGAGTGGACGTAAACGGCAACGTCGACGAATTTACGGTAACGTTGCGTAAGCTGTCAAATCAAGCTCGGACTCGCAAATGTTAGTTCGCTTAACGCCCGCTGCGCGCGCTCTTCAATTTCTCCATATATTTGAAAACGCCAGTCGATCGGTTTGCCACGCCAATTTAGGTGACAACTTAGACTACCGGCTCAGAGCTGGTAGTCTCAGTTCTCACCTAAATTGGCGTTAACGTAACTTCGAAGTTCCGTAAAAACGTCAAACTCCATACAAGTTTTTCCTAGATATTCTGTGGTTTTACTTTTTCAAGCTGTCAAATCAAACTCGGACTCGCAAATGTTAGTTCGCTTAACGCCCACTGTGCGCGCTCTTCAATTTCTCCATACATTTGAAAACGCCAGTCGATCGGTTTGCCGTAAACGCTGATTTAGGTGAGAACTCAGACTGACCACTCAGATCATAAAATGAAGATGTGCCATCTACCGCGCCTACTGTGAGACCCGCTCTGTCTCCAATTTTAAAATAGATGGCGCCACGGTCGGTCGTAGTTATTTCTGCCATAACTTTTTAAAAGTATGAAGTAATAAACAAAAACAATAACAATAAAAAGTTGCCATTTAAAATAATATATTTTTTGTACTATCTCTAATAATTATTTTAAAAATATTAGCCTTTTTTGCTTAGTATGCTCGCCATTGTAACTTAGCTAACTCCTTGACAGTCAAAAAGGCACAGCTGTCCGTACCTAAGGTTCTTTGACTGGTAACGGACAGCTCTGATACCTGTCACTTTGACGTTAAATTAAAATATCTTCTTATAATTATATATCTTTAATTAATATTTGCACTGAGTCGATTGCCGAGCAATATGATTTTTTATTGCACTAAAAAGTCGGAAATGTATTGCACATTCCAAAAACATAATATTATTACACTTGTCATACAATAAATAGGTATAAACTAGCCATACCATTCTCCATGTCTTCTTTCTTTTCTCTTCTGCAATTGGTTAACAGAATAAGAAGTATTCTGTCACCGACAGTAAAGGGTATCTTCCTCTTTGTGCTAGAATCCTCGCAATGGGTACCTAGTGATGGAGAAAAGGTGTTACGGCGACAAACTTCTAAAGGATGGAGTTTCAATATGGTTTCAATGCATACAGCCCCTCCATCGGAACAGAATTCAATCTAGAAGTGCGATGTAGCGTTCGCACTTTGTGTTCTGACGTCCCTCTCAATATGCGAGGTTTGCATCTAAGATTTATTTATTTGTCTGTAGAAATTCTTTGAAAGAATTTTCTTCAAACCCTTTCATGATTGTGCCGATATATTAAGTAGGTAATGCTTTCAATGATGTAATATACTTCATGATGGATCTCTGAAATGGAATCCACCAACGCTTAAGTTTGTAATATGGCGCTAAGTTAGATCCCACATCAGGAATTTCCTTCTGCGCTTCGATTCTAATAGGTCGGGGAAAAAGTCTTTTCGCATTATAGTATGTATGAACTTGTAATAAAATCTCTTTGGCTATACTATTTGTATCTGGCTGGTTTTGGTATCATTGAAAGTTTAAATTTTAAAGAACATAATTCCAAATTCAAATTAGGAAAATGTGTGATTCTCATTTGTTTTTCGTACTGTCAAAATGAGTGAATCTAATGAAGAAATTCGATACATTTTAAAATTTTACTACAAAAAAGGTAAAAATGCAACGCAAGCCGCGAAAAAATTTTGCGATGTTTATGGACCTAGTGCAGTGTCTGTGAGAGTAGCACAAATTTGGTTTAAGCGTTTTCAATCCGGAAATTTTGATGTCAAAGATGCACGTCGCTCTGGTCGCCCTATTACGGATAAAATTTTTTAAAAAGTGGAGCAAGATCGGCATATCAGTAGTTACGACGTAGCTGAAGAACTAGGAATTGACCACAAAACAGTTTTGGCGCATTTGAAAAAAACTGGGTACACAAAAAAGCTCGATATTTGGGTACCTCACGAGCTCACTGAAAGAAACCTAATGAACCGTGTACTCATTTGTGATTCTTTATTACGACGTAATGAAACCGAACCATTTTTGAAGAAGCTGATAACTGGTGATGAAAAGTGGATCACGTACGACAAGAACGTGCGAAAAAGGTCGTGGTCAAAGGCCGGTCAAGCTTCACAGACTGTGGCGAAACCCGGGTTAACTCGCAACAAGGTGATGCTGTGTGTGTGGTGGGATTGGAAGGGCATTATTCATTATGAGCTGTTACCACCAGGCAGGACCATCGATTCTGAACTCTACTGCGAACAACTGATGAGATTAAAGCAAGAAGTTGAGAGAAAGCGGCCGGAATTAATCAACAGAAGGGTTGTGGTTTTTCATCATGATAACGCTAGACCTCACACATCTTTAGCCACTCAGCAAAAACTAAGAGAGTTTGGCTGGGAGGTGTTAATGCATCCGCCGTATAGTCCTGACCTTGCACCTTCAGATTTCCACCTGTTTAGGTCTCTTCAGAATTCTTTAGGCAGTGTCAGGTTAACATCACGAGAGGACTGCCAAAACCACTTGTCGCGGTATATTGATCAGAAGTCCTAATATTTCTATAGCAATGGGATCATGTCCCTACCTACAAGATGGCAAAAAGTTATCGAACAAAATGGTACCTACATACTTTAGTTAAATGTAAATAAACCATATTAAAAAATGTTTTGAATTTTCTTAAAAAATGCGAAGAAACTTTTTCCCCAACTAATATATCACGAATCTGCTTGCGCGCCCCAACAGTTATTTTTCTTTGGACTCATACAAAAACTATATAACAATCGGCCTATGCTCATTTATGTACAATATTTTGTCTAAAACCGCTAAGTCCATGTTCCAAAGAAAGCACCAATCTCCTTGCACGCCGGACCCTACCCGGATGTCTTTCATACTGGGCTTGTCATCGCAGTACCGATATCAAAGAAACGCCCATTAAATGACTACGCGTTAATTATTTCGAGCTCCTTTTGTGGTATGAATTGGGGTAAAATCCCAATGGAGACAAAAACCGAGACACGTGTTGTTGACATTGGCCGTTTCCGTTCCAGAGACCTCAGTCGGAATGAGCTGTCGGCGCTCGGGCGGCGAGCGCTGCGAGGGCTGTCCTCGGTGCGCAGCCTGCACCTCGACAACAACCGGCTCAAGTGTGTCGACGAGAAAGCGCTCGAGCAGCTGAAGAACCTGGACATACTGTGAGTGTTGTCGCACTGATTTTACCCAGATAGAGTGAGATGAAGCTATCGAACGGCAGAAAAAATGGAGAGGTGGTCTAGCAATCTCCCATTTATGGAAGCGGCTGTAAGCTATGCACGAGCTGTAATGGAGGGGCTTCGGAGAATCCACAAATAGTAGCCTAGGATCGTCTCGTAAATACACCTGAAGAGCCTCTGCGGAAGGCTCACGAGGAAGGTGAAAATCGAATAAGGCGTTAATCTCAGTTTGGGACCACGTTCATCTTCACGGAGCCTCAGACAGATACTAAATGGTTGTTTAACGTTACCAATGAGGTGACATAATTCATCAACATAGAATTGTTATTGCAAAAAGTACCAGTCGTAGTCAATATGATACTCGTATGATGCCCATGAGGGTAGTTACCAATGTCAGAAGCTGTATGCACATATTCTTGATGACCGTCAGCGTAGTTTCCAATGTCAGAAACTGTACCCACATAATATTGATCACGGTGAGCGTAGTAACCAAATGTAAGAAACTGTACCCACATATTCTTGATGACCGTCAGCATAGTTACCAATGTCAGAAACTGTACCCACATAATATTGATCACGGTGAGCATAGTTACCATTTCAGAAACTGTACCCACACATTATTGATGACCGTCAGCGTAGTTACCAATGTCAGAAACTGTACCCACATAATATTGATCACGGTGAGCTTAGTAACCAATTGTTAGAAACTGTACCCACATATTCATGATGACCGTGAGCATAGTTACCATTTCAGAAACTGTACCCACACATTATTAATGACCGTCAGCGTAGTTACCAATGTCAGAAACTGTACATATTCTTAATTCGTTAGTCAGATCCTAGACATGCAATCTCTCTCTAATTCTTAAATTGGAATCCCTTCATCGACACCTGTCAATCTGACCCATGCTTACTGATTCCAGAACGCTGAACAACAACAACCTGACGTACCTGATGCTGGAGCCGGCGTCGGCGCTGCGGCTGCGTACGCTGCGGCTCGCCGACAACCCGATGGTGTGCGACTGCCGGCTGGCGCGGCTGGCGGGCGCGCTGCGGGCTGCAGCGCAGCGCCCGCCGGCCGCGCGCTGCCAGGCGCCGGCGTCGCTTCGCGGCGCGCTCGTCGCCGACGTGCCGCCGCAACACTTCGTCTGCACGGGTCTGTATAGTGGTTGCTTCAACACCCTCGACAACAACAACCTGACGTTCCTGACTCTGGAGCCGGCGTCGGCTCGCCAACAACCCGATATTGTGCGATTGCTGGGTTGCGGTATTCCCACCAACGACGCTAGCGGGGCCCATAGCTTAGTAACTCTTGCTGCTGCGGTGTATTCTCCATATTCTCCGAATAGATTCCGGAGCAGCTAACATTTCATCATCTACTCTCCACACTCCAGATAGTCTTGATTCTATGTCTGGTATGGTGCCGGAGGGGTTTGCTTGGCACGCACAATTCCCGTCATACGATCATACTAGGTAGCTGTAGACTTCTTGGCCTCCAAAAAAAGCACTGGAGATATCGGCCTCATTAGATTCGTACAACCTGCGCCGCGGTCCTTATCAGCATATGGCCTGCTTTAAGGCTCGCTGCTGATCATCCCGGAAACAACGTGCTTGCCAGGCCCACAAACATTGTCCACCTCCGCGGTAAATCTAATTACGAGTCTAACCTCTACCTCCGGCCATGCGAGGTCGCCGGGCGAATGAAATTTGTGCACTTGTCTGACAAATCTTATAGTTGTTTTCCCTCTTGTTTGGCTAATCATATAATTTTGGGCCTTCTTTTATGGCTAATCGTATAGTTTTGTGCCCCCTTGTCTGGCTAGTCGTATAGTTTTGTGCCCACTTGTCTGGCTAATCGTATAGTTTTCTGCCGCCTTGTCTGGCTAATCGTATAGTTTTGTGCCCACTTGTCCGGCTAGTCGTATAGTTTTGTGCCCACTTGTCTGGCTAATCGTATAGTTTTGTGACTGTGTCGTCGTTCGCAGGGCCCACGGCGGCGACGCCGGGCGAGTGCTCGGCGGAGCCGCGCTGCCCCGTGCCGTGCCGCTGCACGCCGGAGGGCACCATCGACTGCCGCGAGAAGGTGCTCAGCCGGCTGCCGCAGGGCATACCCGACCACGCCACTGAGATGTGAGTGCACCAGCTGTTGCGCGATTCTCCCGATGACGGGGTTGAAAAGGCGTGACGCTCTTGCAAACATTAAAGTAGCCTGTACACTCTCGTTCGAGTTCTTTGACGAAATACTCAGATGAAGTTAGCCGAGCCACCACCAGCGCCACACTCATGCAACATCGCGAAAATATCCTAAATTTACTTACGTGGCGTAGAAGAAGAAGAAGCTAGTACGCTGCTGTCGGTATTGTGCTGCACTTTTACATACTCTTATTATGTGCATATGTTATTTGCTAAATCTTCGTGCTACCTTTGTGACCTCTATCGTTCGGGACACAAATAACAAACTCCGATAAAAAGCAACATTTTCCCCTGCGTGAGAATCGCGAGAAGTTTGAGATGCAATAACAATTGAGAACGAAAAGGTGAAAACTTTCGAAAAGTACATAGATGGCGGACAAATTGGCAAAGAAAGGGATATATGTAGGTAGAAATGTCACGTTTCTTTAGAAGACATATGGCGGGTTTTTGACGCTGTGCGATTGGCCGCATGATCGTGTACACGACTAAGTGCCCAGTTAGTGTAGTGTGTTACTTCATGTTCAAACTCCGAGCCCTGTTACTCGGATACTAAAAACTGACTCATGCTGAAATTGCCCAAGGCGAAGCGACGTAGCGCTAAGTGGCCGTCTTCACTCTACCTGCTCGGCAAACTTAAGGCAACTTCGCGATTGGTGTAGAGGCCACTTAATGAACGATCTATTTCTTGCGATGCAACTTTCGCATGTTAAGTTAGGGCCGATGTCCTTCTCGGTTGCTTTTAGACGAAGTTTCGAAGCGTGAAATACATACCTATCGGCAAAGTTTTCCTTGAAAACTTTCATAGTTTCTGTGCTTCTCATTGAGAATGCTGCACTATCTCACCGCAGACGCCTGGAGCAGAACGAGATCACCGAAATCGGCCACAAGGCATTCGCTTCGCAGAAGCGTGTCGCTCGCATCGACCTCTCCAACAACCGGATCAGCAAGATGGCGGCCGACGCGTTCAGCGGACTCCGCGCCCTCACCTCGCTGTGAGCATCCACTCCTTATTACTTTCTGATAAGTCACTGATTTTTTGCGGCAGATTAAATGTTTTCACCTAGTAAGGAAATTCGTGCACTCATTGTTTGGAACTTGTAGTCCAGAATGTAAAACGGCAATTCAATAACTCTCCTCCACAGTGTAGAATCCCTTTCGAAAATTTGTGCGAAATGATTGCCTAATGCTGGCGGATTATCGCTCTTATTTCTTGCGCCACAAGAGATATAAGAGATCTAGTTAGTGAGAATGTTCGGATTCGCAACTCCGCACTTCATCAACTATCAACCGAGAAATAAAGACCGGTTATGCACTAGCGTTTCGCAAGAATTGCGGACAAATTTTTGGCTGGAATTCAGTACTGTGGGGTGGAGGTGTTAATTGGAGTGCTTTGTCATACGAGTTCAGAATAATCACAGTCAGTATGTTCCTTTTTCTGCTCAGTGTCCTGTACGGGAACAAGATAAAGGACTTGCCTGCCGGCGTGTTCCACGGACTCGCTTCGCTACAACTCCTGTAAGGTTTATCATTTTCTTTCTAGGTTATGTTAGCCCACTACACTTTCGTTTAGGCGTTGCCACATTGGACTGGGTGGCATTGCCACTTTGACCATCTTTGTGCAATTTTCAAATAAGTTACAATTCAAATCATAATGAATCTTGGATTAGAAGGATAGCTGTGGTGCACACTCTGGAAATAAAACCAAAATATTCTGACTGCATTTTTATTTTATTTTTGAGGTTTAGTTGTGCAGAGTAATAGAATACATGTTAATTTTCAGCTTGCTGAATTCGAACGAGATTTCGTGCGTACGAAAAGACACATTCCGTGACCTACAGGGACTCAAACTATTGTGAGTACATGCTTATTTCTAATTGCTTTCAGTTCATTATTTCATTTGCTAGGTATTTAAATGACGTCAAAACATTGAATTTAATTAAAATTGTACAGCTTGTTGTCATTTATGTACAGTACCCAGCGGTAAATAATGCACATCGGACGTTGAAAAGGGGCAATAACCTAGTTTCAGCTTTGCAGAGAGTCATTGCTGTCACATGCTGTCACTCAGTACCTGTGTGCTAAGTTTGAGAGAGATAACAGTTTACGGAACTTTCGAATGTCTCTTTCCAACATCCGATGTGCATTATATTCATCTGGGTACTGTATATTGTTAAAGTATAGAATGTAATAAGTTTTTATATGTTTCAGATCGATGTATGACAACAACATTCACACCATACCAAACGGAACTTTCGATTCCTTGGTCGGAATACAAACTCTGTGAGTGCTTAACAATATTTTTTCTCGTGTCATACATTTTTGATTTCATTCCTGAGCAGGCAGCAGCTTTGGTCTATTTGAAACTGGTTGTCGTGCCCTGCAGCCACTAATCGGTGTCCGTAGCTCGACGTCACTGCGACCTGAGAAGATCTATTCTGACTGGTCTAGAAAGATTACTTACTAATCAGGTCTTAGGCGGGTGTTTAAATGTTTGCTTTCAGCCATAGTTCTCTCAACAGAATTACATTATCTAACATAGCAATAACCTGAGGAAATATTACTTTCATATATTTTTAAATAGTTCCATAAAGGAAAACATGAAGCCTAAAAAATGTCCATACGCCATTTTTAATTGCGAATTGAACGCTCTCTCAGTATGTACCTCGCGCCGCAGGCACCTCGGCCGCAACCCGTTCGCGTGTGCCTGCCCGCTGCGGTGGCTCGCCGCGTACCTGCGCCGAAACCCCATCGAGACGTCCGGCGCCAAGTGCGACGCACCCAAGCGGCTCGCGCGAAAACGCATCGACGCACTCCGCGATGACAGCTTCAAGTGCAAGCGTGAGTGTCCCCCAGTATTTACGCACTCATGCGGCGCAATGACACAGGAGATTAAATTTATGAAATTGGTGAACCTCAAGCTATTCATTACAAGTCTTTGGAATAGTTTTGTAGAGTCTTATCTAATCATATGATGAAGTTATACATAATGAAGTTAGTGTGACTGTATAGAAGTTATTGTTGATATTTGTGTGTTTGGAAAAGAATCGGACCCAATTGGGAGCCTTGGGGTATGCATAATAGAACTTCGTTCGAACTCGGAAATTCCATTTAAAACAACCATTTAAGACTTATTGGATTTGTATGGTTCATACTAACCTTGCAGTTAAAATAATTCCTCAGTGGTGCATATCTATGACAAGTCAGCGATGATTCCGTTGGCAGATGCTTTGCTAAATTCCGTTTGAAAAGAAGGGGACCCAGATGGGAGCTTGGGATAGGCCTAGTGAAACTTCACTATGGCTTCCATTTAAAACGATTATTAGATTCTTAACGATCATGACCCAAAGAAATTGACTCATAACTTTCTAAATGGTGCATATTTATCCCAAATCACAGAGGACTCTGTTGTCTTTGGCTTTGTTAAAATCTGTTGAACTGTCTTGAACTGGAGGGTTGTGTACAGCGGGCGAGGAGGCGGCCGCGGCGGCGGCGGCGTGCGGCCCGACCGCGGCGTGCCCGGCAGCGTGCCTGTGCGACGGCGGCGCGCGCGGCGCCAGCGTCGAGTGCGCCAGCGCCGCGCTGGCTGACGTGCCTCGGGACCTGCCGCTCAACACTCACACTCTGTATGTATGTCAACAACGCCGGTCAAGCAATATCAACATTTTTTATTATAGCGGTCGGACGGTTTGCTACTTCATGAAACAATTGAAACAGTTGAAATTCCCAAATTTCTTTCGGTTTAACAAACGCAAACAGAGTTGACCAATACATTTTACAGGGTGTTTACGACACAATGAATAATAGTTTAAACTAATATGTTGACCTATGTGATTATGGGCTAACAGTGAAAACCCCATGTCTTTATCTGTCCTAGTTTATGAGGTATTCACATTTAAATTTGATTGATTTCCAAAATAATTGTACCCTTCGACCGCGGTTGCGCGTCGGCTGCTCATGTTAGACCTGGTGTATACTTGTTTTTTTATTTTTTTATTTTTCCAAAGTTTTCAAAATGATGTACCTAGGTGTTTTTAGAATCCGGAAATGATCTCTTGGTTCTATTTTTTTATCGTTATGTTAACACCCTGTATGTCTTATGTTTTTTTCGTTTATTGGAGGCAATACAGATACAAACATTTGTTTGTGTACAGAATTAACATAAAACTAGAGAACTTATATGTATCCTAACCTATTTCTTTCAGAAAACCACTTGGTGTACTATTTTATATTTAATTATTTGATATTAAATTTCTAGTGTCCTGTCCAACAACAAACTGACCCGCATCAAGTCGGACGGCCTGTTCGGTCGGTTGCCGGAGCTCACCAAGCTGGACCTGCGCGGCAACGAACTCTCCCTGATAGAGGACAACGCGTTCGACGGCGCCGCGTCCGTCCAGGAGCTGCTGCTGGACGGCAACCGGCTGGCGACCGTCACGGACAAGATGTTCCTGGGGCTGCACAGTCTGAGCGTGCTGTGAGTGTGACCGCCTCCTTACCTCACTAGCTGCGGAGCTCCGGGCCGGGGCTAGGGCTGCGAGCCAACGAGCTCTCCGTGATAGAGGACAACGCGTTCGACGGCGCCGCGTCCGTCCAGGAGCTGCTGCTGGACGGCAACCGGCTGGCGACCGTCACGGACAAGA
This sequence comes from Incurvaria masculella, assembly GCA_946894095.1. Taxonomy (NCBI): domain Eukaryota; kingdom Metazoa; phylum Arthropoda; class Insecta; order Lepidoptera; family Incurvariidae; genus Incurvaria; species Incurvaria masculella. The sequence continues at coordinate 26,345,915 of OX335644.1, read as the reverse complement.
TGTTCCTGGGGCTGCACAGTCTGAGCGTGCTGTGAGTGTGACCGCCTCCTTACCTCACGAGCTGCGGAGCTCCGGGCCGGGGCTAGGGCTGCGAGCCAACGAGCTCTCCGTGATAGAGGACAACGCGTTCGACGGCGCCGCGTCCGTCCAGGAGCTGCTGCTGGACGGCAACCGGCTGGCGACCGTCACGGACAAGATGTTCCTGGGGCTGCACAGTCTGAGCGTGCTGTGAGTGTGACCGCCTCCTTACCTCACGAGCTGCGGAGCTCCGGGCCGGGGCTAGGGCTGCGAGCCAACGAGCTCTCCGTGATAGAGGACAACGCGTTCGACGGCGCCGCGTCCGTCCAGGAGCTGCTGCTGGACGGCAACCGGCTGGCGACCGTCACGGACAAGATGTTCCTGGGGCTGCACAGTCTGAGCGTGCTGTGAGTGTGACCGCCTCCTTACCTCACGAGCTGCGGAGCTCCGGGCCGGGGCTAGGGCTGCGAGCCAACGAGCTCTCCGTGATAGAGGACAACGCGTTCGACGGCGCCGCGTCCGTCCAGGAGCTGCTGCTGGACGGCAACCGGCTGGCGACCGTCACGGACAAGATGTTCCTGGGGCTGCACAGTCTGAGCGTGCTGTGAGTGTGACCGCCTCCTTACCTCACGAGCTGCGGAGCTCCGGGCCGGGGCTAGGGCTGCGAGCCAACGAGCTCTCCGTGATAGAGGACAACGCGTTCGACGGCGCCGCGTCCGTCCAGGAGCTGCTGCTGGACGGCAACCGGCTGGCGACCGTCACGGACAAGATGTTCCTGGGGCTGCACAGTCTGAGCGTGCTGTGAGTGTGACCGCCTCCTTACCTCACGAGCTGCGGAGCTCCGGGCCGGGGCTAGGGCTGCGAGCCAACGAGCTCTCCGTGATAGAGGACAACGCGTTCGACAGCGCCGCGCCTGTCCAGCAGCGGGTTGATCGAATCCGCGGATCTTTGAGATGTAACTTAGTGTAGTTTGACTACCAAAAAGTTTAAATAAATTAAATTACTGGTTCAACACCGGCACTCTATCAGCCTTACAAATACTTCTCTGGCACAAATGTGATACATAAGATTAATATGAAAGACTACAGTCACTTAATTTGCTGTATTGTTAAATCTTATGCTGTGAGTGACTGTTAAAAGTATGAATGTTGGATTGGATGTCACAGTTCTGTAAACTGTAACATTACCAAAGAGCACTATTGTTGAGTTTGCGTGACATCAAAAACTACTTAGCATTTTAAAGCTGTTCAGGAACTTCCATTGTACCAATAGGACAAATAATTAATCATCAGGTATCCTCTGCTGTCTTACATTATCACTGTTTGGATCTTTTGGTGGTTGGATAACTAAGTTGCAGAAAGAATTTGTAGGTAGTCCAAAATGCCACAAGTAAACACGGAATAAAAAAAGATTGTTGGATTCATCGCATCTGCTAATTTTTTTCTTTGTATTTGTAGATCGCTGACAGAGAACCAGATTACCTGCATCACCCCTGGAGCCTTCGACCACCTCACCAGCCTAAACACTCTGTAAGTTGTACATTATTGTATGTCAACCCCTCTGTCAGCCAGGTGCCATATGTGGTTCTAATGTGAATTAGAAATTGTATGCCATTAGATGGTGCTATTTTTAGAATTCATTTAACAGTATAAAATACTACATATCTAATATGAACGAGTTCAGAGAAGAGCGACCAAGATACCAAAAGTACTGAAGAAGAAACCATACGAGGAAAGACTAAAAGTGCTCAAGCTGACAACCTTGGAACAACGAAGAGAAAGGGGCGACCTCATAGAAACATACAAGATTCTCAATGACTATTACGACTGTCCAGAACTGCAGAACCTCTTCACTAGAAACACAAATAGTCATCTCCGTGGTCATAGCCTAAAGCTCAATGCCACTGTCAGCTCAACAAACCCGAGACAACACTTCCTGTTGAATAGAGCAGTTAAAATGTGGAACAAGCTGCCAGAAGATGTCGTGGAAGCATTCACCACCAATTCTTTTAAAAACAGGCTTGACAAACACCTAAAAACACTAAACTAAAGTAACCGTAATAACAAAGCACCAGTGAACCCTGACATGAATACATCAGCTTAGGCTGCTCGTTTATCAAATAAATAAATAAAAAAAATCATAATTATTATTTGGCCAAATCTGCAGCTATATTTAATAATTACAGTTAAGTAGTGCCTCAAAGTCATTACTTTTTTGTGGGGTGCAAGAACTTTGAATGGGCTGTGAACAATGCTATAACTTGTGTTTTGAGTTCTAACAACACTGATAATCCATTGATTATCAGTGTTGCTAGAACTCAAAGCACAACAGCAGTGAGAGAGAGAGAGTCGAAAACACATAACATTTGTTATCTTTTCTCAAGGTCTTCTGTCCACAACTATGGCGAGAGTAAAAGCTTTAAAACTTCTGCATGTGATTTTAAATCTAACTCATAGTTAGCCCGACGCAAAATGAAATAAAAAACCACACTTGACTAGGAGAGTGTTGGGGTAGGTGGCGCAGGACTCACAATAGCCTAATTTCACCACTTACAACCAGTGCCTACGCGTTGAGCATCACAAGGTGCCTTTTTTTGGCGCCACAATGGGCACTGCACATAATTTGGTCCTTTGAGCCGGATTTGAACCAGCGACCTATGGCCTTGGAATATACTTTAGGTTAAAGTCGAACTAGGGCCTCAGGCCGGCATCTTCGCATCGCAGAACAAAACATATCATTGGTCGACACTCAACATAACCGTTGTTAACCGGAAATAAATGTTGAAGTGGACCGTGCCCGCAGGAGCCTCGAGTCGAACCGCCTCGCATGCACGTGCCACCTGGCGTGGCTGGCGGGCTGGCTGCGCGCGCGCTCTCTCTCGCCGCGCGCCGCCTGCGCCGCGCCGCTGCCGCTCGCCGCCGTGCGCCTTCTCGACGTCGACGCGCACGACTTCAAATGCTCTGGTAAGTATTCCAATTAATACTCTAATAATTAAAAATAATTGTTCCTAAAAATAATTATATAAAATCAATAAGATGATGCCATCTGTTGACCAGGATAGCTCGCAGGCAAATCCTTTTCGCACTTAAATTTTCGTCGCAATACTCTTAATAATAATAATAAAAGCCGTTTATTAGAACCATACAGATTTGTTACATTTTTTTCTTACAAAGAAATTGAATTTTCAATTCTTTTTTTCTTTTCTTACTTAATTTCAGCTAGTTCCCCACTGCAGGGTATAGGCCTCCTCCATTTCTTTCCATTTATTCCTATTCGTGGCTAGGTCAATCCATCTTTTTCCTGCCACCCTTGTAATATCGTGCTCCCATCTTTTTCCTGGTCGCCCTCTTTTCCTACTTCCATCTAGCGGTTTCCACATGGTTACTCTCTTTGTCCGCCTGCTTCGCAATACTCTTAACGATACTACTTCAAACGGAAATGGCCAGCTCTGACGTAACTATGCAAATGTTTTCAAATACATTTTACAATTATTTCAAGAGATTCCCTCAATCCTTTATGTCGTCTTAGTAGTCGTTTGGCGTGTCTAGCTGGCGACGCGGGCTGCCTGCCGGCGGACTACTGCCCGCCGGCCTGCACGTGCGCGGGGACTGTCGTGCGGTGCGCGCGCGCACGCCTCGCTGCGCTCCCCGACAATATACCACGGCAGACCACCGAGCTGTGAGTATCATTGTCAGGGATAGCTTTAACATCTAGATGCAACTGCAGCCTCGGACTAATCACTGTTGAAAGCCCGAAAACTCAAACAACCGATATAGGTAGCTCCCTCCCTACAGCAAAACAACGGTGGCTGGGCTTGTAGCGATAGTGAGATAGCGCAAACATTTATTTTTTTTATGTGACTGGACATGGATGGCTAATACCACACTTTCTGTCATGGTACTAGCCCAACACACCACATGGGAACTAGGTTCCATGCCAGGACCTTCCTTATATTGCACGGCTACATTGAACTGGATGGAAAACACGGACAATTTTCATTGCCGCTTCGACCATCGTTCATCCAATGCGATGGTACCAACCCGGGCGGGATTTACCCTACCACCTAGTAAGTAAGGAAGGGGACCTACAGTTTAACGTGGAATCCGAACCACGGCCAGCCTCTCAACGGTCGAATGGTCACCCATCCAAGACCAGACCGGACCCAGCGTTGCTTAACTTCGGAGAGCGATCGCTGAAGTGTCGCGCCACTGGTCCATTGAGGCTGACATAGCGAGGAGGCTCTGTAGAACATCAAAGTGTTTGCAAAACTCAAAGCTCTTAAAGCGCACTTAGTTTTAATTAAAAAATCTAATGGTAAAATGCAAAAGGCGCCATCTAGTTGTAGTCTAGTCTAGTTGTAATTAAGAATAGCTCTCGGAACAGCTGCTAGCAGAATACCGGTTCTACCGGTAGATGGATTTAGCAAAAATTGGCGGAACATGACCCCACCATGAAGTGCGTTTCCCCTCGCTTCCCCTCGCACATGTGACACTGCGTTTTATAGTAATATAAGTCAACAACAGCTCCTCTCTACCTCTATCCCCCGTGTCGTGATACCTACCGGTTGTTTTAATGCTAGAATATATCCCTCCTCAGGTACCTTGAGTCGAACGAGATCACATCGCTCAAGCCGGACGAGCTCGGTCACCTAACACAGCTGACACGTCTCGACCTGTCCAACAACCGGCTGTCGGTGCTCGCCAATGGCACATTCGAGTCGCTCGCGCAGCTCTCCACGCTCATCGTCAGCTACAACAAGCTGCGCTGCGTTCAAGTATGCACTGACGCGTTGCTTGCATAATTCATACATATCACATAAATCATCATCATACATAAAAAAAAATATAATGTTATGGTTACTAGTCTTAAAAGAATAGCCTTTTCATAATTTTATTGATATTTGTTCATATAAGAAGAATAAAGAAACATACTTTTAAACACCATTTGAGGCATTGATTACGGGAGGAGGGACTGTAGGACAATTCGAAATTATGCGTATAGAGCAGGCGGTAGAATTGATAGACTGCTTTTTTGCTTGCTGGTTCAAGACCAGCCTTGCAGAATATTCATAAAATAGTTCTTTTTACAGCTTTATTTTATATATGTGTCCTTGCTTCACACACGATTATAGATACAGATACAGATATTTATTTCGCCATAAAGAACACACAACATTAACAATATTAAATTGAGTCATTTGCATATTCAGTATGGTTCGTCATCATTTTTTTTTGCTCCGTTCAGCAATGCAGTCTGAATAGTTTTTAAACATATGTATCTTACATAATAAACATTAATTATTTCAGACTATAACTTGCTTTATATTCTAATGTACAAAATTCATTTTGGCCGTCCAAGCCAGCAATATTAGTTATTTTTGCTATAAGAAAAAAATTCGTTTACCTTATAAAATGGGTTGTCTAATAGGAATTTTTTCAGCTGACTCTGGAACACAATGTCACTATGTAAAGACTTATTTTTTTCTGGAATCTTATTATACAGTTTGGGTCCAATCACGTCAGGGTCTTTTTCAGCCATCGCCGATTTGTGCGCAACAGATTTTAAACGCTCTGAATTACGTGTATTATAATTGTGGTTTACGCCATTAATCTCGAAAGACTGGATGTTCTTACGTATACGATGCACTTGATATAGTACATGTGACACCATCTATTGTTTAACTTAACAGCTTCTTATCGAATGCTTTTTCCAGCGTGACGCGCTTAAAGGGCTCACGAAGCTTCGCGTCCTGAGTCTGCACGGCAACAACGTGTCGACGATGCCAGACGGAGTCTTCCGAGACCTTCACTCCATCACGCACGTGTGAGTCCTTTAAAAATGTATAATTTTCCTTGAGAACATTAATTTTGCTTCATATTTTTTATGTATTTAATGGAAGCGGTATTTAATGTTTCATTTTGAGTAATCAGTGACATCTAAATTGAAGCATTGTTGCACAATGCCTTTTTGGGTATCTTTTATACGGGAGAAACTCCTCCGAATTCCAGGTATTTTTTTACTTTTCTAATTCTATATAAAATCTAGACGTACCAGTCGAAACAATTTCCTTCGAGATGTAACCCGAAGATTCCAGAGAATATTCAAATTTTAGCAGGCCGAGGATATGTATATTGCTGTCTAAACAGACAAGTCGCGCCATCTGTTGAGCAAGTTTGATTTTCGAGTGATTATATTTCGCGTCGAAATTGCAATTGCACAGTGCCGTCATAGGTCGCGTGCTCGTAACAATACAAGGAAAGGTTCCTTTTTCTTCAGCGCTCTGGGCTCCAACCCGCTGTACTGCGACTGTTCCCTGCGCTGGCTGTCGGAGTGGGTGAAGCGAGACTACGTGGAGCCGGGCATCGCTCGCTGCGCCGAGCCTACGCTCATGAGGGACAAGCTGCTGCTGTCCACGCAGACCTCCGCCTTCCTATGCAAGGGTGAGTGCCTTTATGTCATAGGACATAAATGGCAAACACCACACCCACTGATGTATTATCAGCCCAACACACTGCATTCCCGAAAGAATTAAGTACCACGCTAGGACCTTCCCTTTATGAGAATGGCTACATTGAACTGGATGGAAAACGGGCAATTTTTATTGCCGCATCGACCATCTTTTAATCCATCGCCATGGTACCAATAGTGGGGAAAACAATCCGAACTCTGAAACAGCTCCTATGAGTGACCAAATGCTCTTATTGAACTCACAAAGAGAGAAAAAGAGAGTTTTTAAGTTAAACCATGGCTGCACATAATGGCGATTAACAGTTACGGTTGTCCGGTGTGGCAAATCGGGTTTCGCTTGTTGCGCTGCGGGCTGAAAACTCTTAAAGAAGCCCGCTGTAAGTGTTAACCGACAAAGAAAGTGTTGCATGAACTGGGCGGGATTTGAACTCATGACCTCTGGCATACAAGCAACCGCAATATTCCGCAACCGTCTTCTACACTTGCGTTATGTTCATGAACTGTGTCCACCACAGGCAAGGTACCCGACGAGATCGTCTCCAAGTGCGACCGCTGCCACACGAACCCGTGCCAGCACGCGGGCCGCTGCGCGCCGAGCGCGGACGGCGGCTACAGCTGCGCGTGCGCGCGCGGCTACCACGGCGACGCCTGCCAACACCAGATCGACGCGTGCTACGGCAGCCCGTGCGCCAACAACGCCTCGTGCACCGTGCTGGAGGAGGGCCGCTTCGAGTGAGTATAGTTGACACTCTCCCGGAGACATAGTCCTCCACGAACTCTCATATTTGATGTGGTTCGAGCACGCTCAATGTACGGCGGCACGCGCCACAACGCGCTCTTTTATGTGTCCGTGTACCACACCAACCATGCCATTGACAATTGCAAGACATTGGAAGCATAACAATTTATCTTCAATAATTCCCAGAGTCTGTGCCCCCTGTAGGCATCTTTAAATCTGCTAATTGTACGATTATACTAAGCAGAAATAGCGTAAATACATTTTTTACTATATTGCCTGTTTCACATCCAAAAAACAACTGACTCTCTTAAGCGGTCCGCCACCTTTTATATCGGTGGACCTTCTTTCTAGAAAACTCTACCGATATCTAGGTGCCCTTGCATGGCACACTAGCCGAGAACAATCACCGGGGTGTACCCCGAACGTTCCAGATATTGTTCTAATTTTAGCAGGCCGAGGAGATGTACATATATATTGTATAAGAACAGCATTGTAATCTGCTCACCATAGAAGTAGGTAAGTGGCGCTATCTGTTGACTAATGTGGATCAGCGGGCATGCTTTTCGCTTCAGTTTAGTAGTTGTAAATGATTCGCTCGTACCAATACCATGTCTAGGCTGACGTGTGCTGCCTGCACAGTTGCGCGTGTGTCGCCGGCTACACGGGCCTGCGCTGCGAGGTGAATGTGGACGATTGCGCGGGCCACGCGTGCCAGAACAACGCCACCTGCGTGGACAGTCTCAATGCGTACAGCTGCAAATGCCGTGACGGCTTCATGGGTGAGCCTCAATCGATTTTTACCCTGCGGGCCCGATAGGCCCTCAGTTTGGTATTATGCTCGTGGACTATCTAATTTAGTAAAATCTACTCTTCAGTACTAAGCAAATATGTTGCTTTTTTCAACGAATGCAATATGTATGTAAAATCGACGATGCATTTATTAAAGAAGGGAAGCTGTACAGAGAATTAATATAGTGCAAGGCTGGACTTGAACTAGCAAGCATATCTTTCGCGGGAATCGCGTCTACCAATTCCGCCACCCGATCTATTCCCATAATTTATTTATTTTATTTTAGACAGGTAGCCTAGGCGGATGTGTCTAAATCATAATTTGGGATTCTCTTGCAGACCCTCCTCCCGTCATCTATGCCCCCTAATAGTGTTTGAGATTATATACATTGACACACTTTTTTGCTAACAGGAGAATCTTGGAACAGTCTACCCAGTGAAGTTGTAAATGCTGTCTGCATAAATTCTTTCAAAAACAAACCGAAAAATCAACATAAAATAAAATAAAATATGTAATTAATAATTAAATAAGTGTTCTGATACAGGCGCATCAGCTTAAATATATATATCATTAATATATAGCCTATTCATAAATATATAATATTATAATAATATGAATCTTTATCTGAATTTGGACGCTGCACGCAACAATAATGCTAGCTGGTTCAAGTCCAGCCTAAATATGTAAAGTAGTTCTTTTTTCAGCTTTATTTTTGCATTAACGCGTCCTTGCTTCACTGTCGACTAAACAAACCTTGTGTAGGTTACCTATGTCCTAGGCGGGATCATGTGCCTGGCTTTAATCATGAATGTGAGTTTATTTAACATGTTTTAACTTGAGTATAATAAAAAAATTATAAATATATGTTACCGTAAGTCAGAGAGCCAATGCTTTCACAAGGAAGAAACGTGAACATAAAGATCTTCCGTTGGTCAGGCAAGTTCTGCGAGAAGAAGATCCCGTTCTGCAGTGGCGAGTTCAACCCGTGCGCGAACGGAGCTACCTGCGAGGACCACTACAGCCACTACACCTGTGCGTGCCCACGCGGCTACTCCGGTCAGAACTGCACCCTTAACGCTGACGACTGCCTCAACCACATGTGTCAGGTGTGTACACTCCCCGTCGCCAGGCTAGTTCTGCAGCATCAGCTAGACAAGTAGCTACCGGTGAGTAATACCAGAAAGGTTTTGTTTAGCGTCTCAAGTTTTTGGCCCACTTTTCTAGGCCTTTTTTTAAAATATAGTTTGTCAACGATCAATGCTGTGTAAGCCTGATTTAAGATTTCTTTTAAAATCTCTGAACAAATTAATACTTCACTCAATCTACTCTCTTGTTGAATGCAGGTGTAGTCTGTATTTGAATTACTAGAAAGAATGCAACGGGGAGCAACAAAAATTCTACCAAGAATTATTTAAAAAAACAAACCGTCAGCCTCAGTGGCCCAGTGGCGCGACACTTCGGCGATCGCTCTCCGAAGTTAAGCAACGCTGGGTCCGGTCTGGTCTTGGATGGGTGACCATTCGACCGTTGAGAGAGGCTGGCCGTGGTTCGGATTCCACGTTAAGCTGTAGGTCCCCTTCCTTACTTACTAGGTGGTAGGGTTTATCCCGCCCGGGTTGGTACCATCGCATTGGATGAACGATGGTCGAAGCGGCAATGAAAATAGTCCGTGTTTTCTATCCAGTTCAATGTAGCCGTGCAATATAAGGAAGGTCCTGGCATGGCACCTAGTTCCCATGTGGTGTGTTGGGCTAATACCATGACAGAACTTGTGGTATTAGCCATCCATGTCCAGTCACATAAAAAAAAAAACAATGATACCAGATGAAAGTCGTCATTATCTTGAACACACTTTGGAGCAGTGTTTTCATCACTGGTGCTACACAAGCACTTTATCAGCCTTAAAAATCCTTATATGTCACCAATGTGATACAAAAGGGTATTGAAAGACTACAATGTCACTAAATCATCCGTAAACAGAGGTGACTATGTGGCGTCCCAGGTCAATCCAGAAATCCAATAGGTTTTTTATATTCCCACTTTTGAGGTTGTTTTAGGTATGAACTCAAAAAAATCTAAGAGGTACCTTTGTAAACGTTTAAGCACACCCTCACTGTTCACCGCAGAACGGCGCGACGTGTGTGGACGGGCTGGAGGAGTACGCGTGCGCGTGCGCCGCCGGCTACGCGGGCCGCTACTGCGAGGCGGCGCCGCACGCCGCGCTCGCCGGCACCTCGCCGTGCGCGCACCACGACTGCGTGCACGGCGTGTGCTACCTGCCGCAGCTGCTCGTGCAGGTACTCGCACTATCTGTTCGGACTGCATGCGAAAAGGAGATTCGACTTGCTTGGTCCTGAAAGTTACCATTGCTCTTTATCAAATTTATTACATGCTATTTTCACAAAATGTAATGGTGTAATGGTAGTATTATGACACCACACCAGTGAGGGTGAAGCGTGGCAAGAAAGTCTATGAAAAGGATTACCACACTGCGTGGCAGCTGGCTCACTTTTTGGAACGACTACTTCGTTACAGAATGCCGTTCGTTACTTTTAAGCCACATTGAAAATGGTTAGTGACCGTAAAATCTTTTGATACATCTTTTGTTGTACTCTTGAATCTCCGTCGACATACATTACTTGAAATTATTTGTATGGGGAAGGACAGATAAACATGTAGATAAGAAAAGTATTAGGCCAAGTTGGAATCCTTGTGGTAGTCCTGCAGTTACTACGATAATATCCGAATAAAAGCCATCGACAACCACTTGTTGGAAGGATTTACTAGATAAGACTTGCACCAGCTGAACAAGAATTTGGGAATGGCTCAAGATTTTGTTTCCTTAAGGTGGCCCCAAGGAATACATTTTTCAGAAATCAGAAAAATGTATAATAAGTTTAGCTTTTCGTTATGTTACTATGTGATCAAGTCACTGTAGTAGTTCATGACAGAAATAATAGTAATAGTAATAAAACTAAACGTGGACATGTAAAACTAGTTTTATTTTTTTCTTCTTGTTGCCACTGGAGCAGAGCATCGCTTCAGGGTCCTTGCTAGTGGTGACGCTTGGTTCGGGTCACCTCTTCCCCTAAAATATGGTTGAGAGAGGCGATGGCTGGACCCGGCGTGATGCTTGTGAACGGGTGCTGCATGTGGGGACTGGCCTGCTCCAATTGGCAACATGTTAGATGACGGACATGACTTTGCAGAATAAACCGATATTTGTCATGAACTGTTGCATACGGCGTGAATGGTAGATTTTAGTGAATTAATATTAATTTCATGTATTGACATAAACGGGTACCAATAACCCGTATTTCTGTAAGCAGTGGCAAACAAATTTGTAAACTTAGACTAAGTGGACGTTGAAAAAAATCAGCGAAGTTTCTTGCCAGTTCTTCTTCGCCGTGAACTCTGAACTGGCTAATGATAAAATATGACAAATCCGAGTGCAGTGTGCTGCCTGTGGATAATGAATAAACAATAAACAATAAACAAGCCATTGAGCGGCTCGTAGCCTAGTGGCGCGGGGACTGGACTAGCGTACCAGAGGCCTGGGTTCAATTCCGACTTGCACCACTGTCTTTCTCTTTCTGAGTTTGATACGTGCATTTCGTCACGAATGCGAGCTGCTCCATGGTTCGGAACCCATGTAAAACTGTAGGGCCCCTTCCCCTACTAGGTGGTAGGGTTTAAGCCCGCCCAGGTTGGTACCATCGCATTGGAGGAAAAGATGGTCGAAGCGGCAATGAAAAATTTTCCGTGTTTTCCATCCAGTTCAATGTAACCGTGCTCATAAAGGGAAGGTCCTGGCATGGCACCTAATTCCTTCGGGAATGTGGTGTATTGGGCTAATACCATAGCGGTAGTTGTGTGTAACTCAACTCCCCATACCATAACGGTAGTTGTGGGTAACTCAACTCCCCATACAAACGGGGAAAGAAGATCACGCCCATATTTCTTGTCAATGATCCCAAATTTTTCCCAAAATAGCTTTATTCGATCAAACTAGATGTCTGATGACCGTTGGCATTGTAAAATTGTGTTTGGTTTCTAAGTTATAAGGTCCGAAAGGTCTAATTTTTCACACGTTTTATACAATAGCTTTGGAGGTGGATTACTCAATGATAAAGTAAGAACATCTTAAAAAGATTAGTGATCAGACATAGCTTATTTCATCAATATTTATAATCTATTTGGATTTTGTTAGATTTTTTAGTACAGCGGTCGTGGTTTACTTTTAGCTATAAGTAGTTTAGTAATAAACATTTTCGTAAATCTTACCAAATCATACACTATGCGCATTGTCTTTTTTGTGGACATGTTGTATCTTTCTCATCACGGAGCCTGTCTTATTTTTTGAAACAGAGAAGGTCCCAGAGCGCAACAGCACGGTTTTATACCATGCCCGCGAATGAGTTAGTCCAGCCGGGTTGGGCCACCTTAAAAGTATGCTGTGGTTCACTCTATCGAAAGCCTGGCTAAAAAGAACCAGATTTTAATCAAGATATTTTATGATATTGTGTCAACTATCATACCTAGCAATGTTGTTTTGTAAGAATAATTAATATTAATACTTTGGATAAAGCTTGCTATAGCATGACAAATTTTCAAATACAAAATTTGTAGCGGGCTACAGTGGTGCACAACTAGAAAGGCAAGCATTCTTACTTCAGACGTTGCCAAGCGCTGTGATGCTCGCGTGCTGCAGTAGTTTAACTAATCTGTAGGTGTATTTTTTCAGGATGACATTATGATGGCGGAGCAGCCGATGCTGGGCGCGCCGGGGAACAACGACTACCTCTGCAAGTGTGCGCCGGGCTACTCTGGTGAGTGGTGTCTTGACACCAACGAATGCTAAAACTAAAACTAAATAGGTTTAAACTCAGCTCAATAAAGCAGTTTTGGACTCCTGAAACCAACTACAGTTTACAGAACAACAATGCCGTTTAGCACTTACTCCTTGATTACGCTAAATAGTGTTAGACTTTGCGGGGTTGCGGAAGGGCATCTCAATTCCATAATTTCAGCAATAAATCCTATCGGACTGCTATCGGCAGTTATAGTTTTCATGTAGCAATTTTTTTCGTAATCAAATAATTGTTTTCAAAAAAATGTTTTCATAAAACAAAAGTGCATTTAACGATAAAGCTCCAATTGAAATGATAAAGATGCTATGTACTTATAACAATTCGAAAAGTTGTCACATTGGCTAGATAAGCTCTATCTCTCTAACTTGCAGTATTTTTACTTGAGTTGACGTATCACTCCCACACTCTGTTCCTCTTTTAAGCACAGCGCGCTATGTTGTTGTTGTTGTTTGTTTTGGGGGTGGTCGCTGCCTGCACTTGGTCCCACGTTGAGTTGTCCTTTGTACAACACCTTTAATTCTTGCTACCCTAGCTAGCCAATGTCGTCTATGAAGGTGACGAGGCGGCCCGGGTGTCTGCAGACCTGCGCAAGTGATGTGGGCGAAAGCAGCAGAACCCTCCGTCGTTCGCTGAGCACGTTGCACTGCAGAAGCACGTGTTCAGCGGTCTCGTTTTCCTCCATGCAGGCCCTGCACAGAGGACTATCTGTAATTCTGAGTGTATGCAGGCGCTTGTTTAGTAAACAGTGACCCGTCATAAGTCCCACAAACTTCCTTTGCGGGCCAGTCCCTTATTTAGGGTAGGTAATGAGACGATGCAGCCAAGATCTTTGAGTGCTGACCGAGGGTCTGAGAATGGGCTCCGGTCCTACGGGTATAGTACCTGAGCCTCTTTTAGCTAGATCGTCGGCTGCATCATTTTCATCATCGTCATTGTGCTCTTTAATCCATTGGAGGATAACTTTATTTTTGTACGCAATCCTCTCTAGAGCGTGATGACATTGTAAAACAAGGCCCGAGGTAAACAATTTCCTCCCCAGCGCTTGCAAAGAGGCTCTGCTATCAGAGAGTATTTTTACGGTAAAATCGATACTCATTTCTCCTCCACAACCGTTGCCGCTTGGAGTATCCCAATTATCTCTGTTTGCAAAACTGTTGGGTCCATCCCTAGCGGTATGGAAATATGCATGTTCTCCTGAGCATGAGACTTCTGCACCAGTGGCCTCGTTGGTATTTGCCCCGTCGGTGAAGATTCTTAACTCACTAACATTTTCAGGGTCAGGAGTACGTGCACCTATTTGAACTTCGTATTACACAGCGCGCTATGCTCGGTCTACTATTTAACCAGTGACTTTTATGTATTAAATGATGGCAATGTTATTTATTGGTTTATTATTGACATGGTTGTTTGGCAGGCCGCCTGTGCGAATACCTCACGTCGCTCTCCTTCCACCACAACTCATCGCACGTGGAGCTGGAGCCGCTGGGCACGCGGCCGGAGGCGAACGTCACGCTCGTGCTCAGCACGGCGGCGACGCACGGCGTGCTGCTCTACCACGGCCACGGCGACCACCTCGCCGTCGAGCTGTTCAACGAGCGCGTGCGCGTCAGCTACGACGTCGGCAACCATCCCGTCTCCACCATGTACAGGTAGCCTAACCTTATCCGTTTTAATGAGTCGCCAACGGTATTGCCTCAGAAATTACTAGTGGCGCCATCTGTTGACGGTTTTTCGGCTGACGAATGGCAGCGCGATTTATCTGGGCACATCGGCAACCATTGTGTCACCACCATGCACAGGTAGCCTAACCTTATACGTGTTAATGAATTGCTAACGGTATTGCCTTAGAAATGACAAGTGGCGCCATCTGTTGACGGTTTTTCGGCTGACGAATGGTAAGCAGTGCGATTTATCTGGGCACGTGGGCTGCAACGTCGACAACCATCCCGTCTCCACCATATAAACAGGTAGTGTGAAATAATTGCTAATATAATAATATTGGATTGGAAATGACTAGTGGCGCCACTATTGTTGGTCTGTTGACAGAAAATACTAACTCATGTCATTAGCAGCTATATTTATTGAGGAACAGGTGCAGCTGAGGTGCTGATGTGTTGAAATCTATGATATTTTATTTCGTCAAATCAAAATCGTTTATTCTGTTATTTCAAGAACATTACAGTTTATCATAATAAAAATCAAGTAATTTCAAAATAAATCAAGTTGTACATTAAATTAAGAAAAATAATTTAAAAATCCATATTTGTCAAATTAAATTCGCATTACTTAGTACTGCAAATTGTTTAATTCGTAGAAGGTTTTGCTTAGGAGCCATAAATGTCTTCTTCTTTGGTCACTTGCTATGTTTATAATTATAATTAATTAATAATTATTATATATTATTATTATTATAATTCAAATTATAATATCATATTATATATCATGGCACCTTTGCATTTTAGTCCTTTTATGATTACTTGATCATACAATCTGTTAGACGATACTCATTTAAAATTCACGCAAATGTTGTGTTACAAGATTTACAAACATACGTGAATTAAAGAAATTTTACTCTTACAAATATCACACGAAAAAAGTCTGGTTGCAGTTTCGAGATGGTATCAGACGGTGAATATCACAAGGTTGAGCTGTTGGCTGTAAAGAAGAACTTCACCCTTCGAGTGGACGGTGGGCCGGCACGCTCCATCATAAACGAAGGTACCTTTGTTATCTATCTTATACTATGTCTTATATGCTGTCAAACGCCAGTTATTTATCGCATCATGGATGATGATGTGCAATAGGGACAGCGCCACTGAAGCTAAGAAAGAAGAAGTGGCATGCGGTAGATATAGCGTCTCCGCCGTATGGTCAAAGTGACCATTGTTTGGGAATCCGGCAGCACGTCGTATGCCACACAGTCGATAGATTGCCACCGCGCGCGAATGTGCTCCAAAAATGTGTTCGTCAAGCGGCATATGGCACGGGCCAGGACCTCACAAAAGATGCGCCCGACAACGCCCAAGGGCTTTCGGACTCTTCCGGGTGGCCAGATCCTTTTTAAACCATGTTTGAATCCTGGGGTGTACTTTGAGGGAAAAACCTCAGCAGGGACTCGATTCCATAGTTTACCGACTCTATAAATAAAAGAACTGGAGGATCGGTGGGTTCTTATTTTTGGGAATGTCGACAGTGAATGGGTGCATTCCCTGCCTGTTTCGCGTTGTGCGGTGGTAGAAAGGGGACAGAGAGATAGCATAGCAGCTCTGAAGAGCATTCTCCATGGTAAAGACGATAGAATACACAGAGACCCTGCATTCCTTCGGAGTTGGAGGGTCTCTAAATTCAAGGATACGTTATGTGTTTAGTTATGTTCCATATGTTCAGTGCACAATATGCTGATGTTTTTTATTTTTATTAAAACCTCTCAATCCCAAGATAACCAAAATGCCAAAGATTGACGCGAACAAGGAAATGCACAATGTAAATGTGGAGTACGAGCGGGTGACGTGTTCGCAGGCGCGAAGGAGTACCTGCGCGTGTCGCGGCCGCTGTACCTGGGCGGGGTGCCCGATGACGTCGGCCGCGAGGCGTTCTCGCGCTGGCACCTCCGCAACCTCACCAGCTTCAAGGGTAACCGACTTCCACCACGCCTCTTTTTTCTTCCCTACAAAAACGTGCCCCAAGAGAACCTTGCCTCTTTGGATTTTAAGCCTCTTAGAGCGAAACAAGTGAGCGGATCGTAGCTCAGGGGCATGGTGACTCGCCTTCTAAACCAGAGATCAAGGATTCTTTCCCTGTGCCATTAATGCACCACTTTATTTGTGTTGGATAAGCGCATTCATCATGAATGCGAGCTGTTCCATGGTTGGAATCCATGTAAAACTACCGCCCGGGTTGGTACTATCGCATTGGTTGATAATATGATTAGGCAATGATAAAAAATTGTCTGTGTTTTTTCAAATTGTCAATATTTTTTAATTTACACGTTTTCCATAATTCTGTGGTTTTTGCTATGAATATATACCACAAATTGACATTTTCCATCACAGTGAGTCACGAGCATAGTCGACAAGACGACCAGTTCGATGCATGACATTTGCATGTCCCTAGTCTGTTTTAACGTTGTTGTGAGACGCGTGCGGGGCCCGCAGGCTGCATCAAGGAGGCGTGGATCAACCACAAGCAGGTGGACTTCTTGAACGCGGCGCGGCAGGTCCGGGTGGCGCCGGGCTGCGGTGACGCCGACGACGTGCCGCCGCCGCCGCGCGCGCCCGCCGGCATGATGGAGGACGCACGCCCTCACCAGGTACATGCGAAGAGGCTCAGGTGCGGAAACAATCATGCATCAGTGCAATACCTAATTGTAAAACATGTTGTGATGAGATATATCAGTACAATACCTAATGTAGAATAGGTGACAGGGCCCATCAATACAATACCTAATTATAAAACATGTTAGGAGACCTATCAATACAATACCTGATGTAGAGCATGTTGTGAACGGACCTACAATATAAAACCTAATATAGAACATGTTGTTACAGGACCCATAAATACAATACCTAATTGTAGAACATGTTGTGACGAGACCTATCAATACAATTACTAATGTAGAACATGTTGTCACAGGTCACGTCAAAACAATACCTAGTTGTATAACATGTGACAGGACCCGTGCGTGCCAAACCCGTGCAAGCGCGGCGGGCGCTGCGTGCCGGAGGACGGCTCCAGCTCGGACTACACGTGCCGCTGCCGGCCCGGCACGCGCGGCGCCCAGTGCGAGCTGCTCGCGTCGATCGGTCAGTACCAGTCTACACATATCGGCTCGTTGCTCAAAGGCGCGGGGACTTGCCAATACGAGAGGCCATGGGTCGATCCTCACCCCTTTTATGCACCACTTTCTTTCTCTTTCTGAGTTGGATAAGTGCATTTGCTAACGAATGTGAGCTGTTCCATGGTTCATAAAATATAAACTGTGGGTCCCCTCCCCCTACTGGGTGGTAGGGTTGAGCCCGCTCGGGACAGTACCATCGCCTTGGATGAAAAGATGGTCGAAACGGAAATGTGTTCTGTGTTTTCTTCGAGTTCAATTTAGCTTTAGTGGGCTGTATTAGCTGTCGGTGGTGTCAAACAGGTGCTGTTCAGTTTTTAATATATTTTCGTATGGAGTAAAGATTTTGCTAAGCAATATTGCTTCTCAAACGATACTCGTAATAGACCTACAGTTGTGGTATCATCCTCTTCGCTGACTTTTCCTCCATAACTATGTTTTGGAGATCCTATTGAATTCACTGCGCCATCTATCGCTGTTTTAATGCAATATTTTGGCAGTGTAAAAACCCCCCCCGCATCAACGCCTCCTAAGTGTGCATTTGACGGCCGGCAGGTGGCGCGCCTGTCATCACGCAGCCCCGAAGTCCGCCGCGACGCCAGCCCTCGCCCGCCATCACCATCAGCGCCTCCCCCGGTGCGTACTCTTCGTACACAGTAAACCTTTTTTAGGGTTCCGTACCCACGGTCGAACTGAACTAGTCGGTCGTGTATATGTGTATGGCACAAAAGAGAAAAGGCTATAGAAGTATCATGTGGTCCTGACTTGCATTAGTGGTCGTTAACCGCGACTCGCATGCTGCTGTATGGACAAATTGTGCATCTAATCGTATTTGTAATGTAGTACAAAAACCCTACAATACGTCTGCGACATATTAACGTTCAAGTTGGGTTGGTAGTTTTAGAAAATTGGCATATATTTTTCCTTTTTTGATCTGTGATATATTTCACCTGTCACCCGTCGTGCTGGGTCAGGTTCTAGGTGGGTGACAGAGTTACCACCGTTGAGGCTGTAGGTCCTAATTCTTGCTAAAGAGGTAGTCGGGTTCAACCATCTTTGATGATCAAGATGATTGAAGTGGCTAATTTCTATCAAGTCTAATATAGCCGCACGATATAAGAAAAGTGGCATGGTATCTAATTCCCATGTTACAGCCGAACTGGCCACCAACGGTCTATTTATTTAAAAACTTCCAGCATGGCCATTTCTATTTTTTTTCTGTATTATGTTATGAAACTATGTCTTTCTAAAGTACAATGTTGTAAAGGAAAGAAAGAAATTGAAGAATATTTGGTTGCAGCTGTACCAGCGCTTCTCAGCGGCAAGCCGGGCTCCGCCGCGGACCCCGGCGCAGGGCCACCACCATGCCGCAAGGTACGTTCAAACCTTCACCGTTCAAAGCTTATGTTACCTAACCGATCTACTGCTTGTCTAATTAGGTTCAGCCAAAAATGTTGAAAAAGGAATAGATGAGAGATGTTCATAGTCATCGGTGCCTGCATGTGTTGCTTAGTTCGCTGGACGACTGTATGGAAAGGTCCTTTGCCTCCCCCCTGACGAAACGGTGTCAAAAGAACGAAGTTGTCTTTGACATCGGTCTGTCAGTGTGTGACAGATCGAATTGTAATTTGGTGCTAGGTTAAGCTAGCAAAGTTTGTGGATTGATCGTCGCCTTCCACCAGTAGAGACAGGCAGTAAATAAAATATAAACCTCTCTACTTCAATAGCTCCTTATGTAGTCTTTCATTGTGTCTGCGCGACAGGAGGCGGTGCGCGAGTACGTGTCGGAGGGCGCGTGCCGGAGCCGGCGCCCGGTGCGCTCGGCGCGCTGCTCGGCCGCGCGCTCCGCCTGCCGCGCTCGCGCCTGCTGCGCGCCGCGCAAGACCAAGCGGAGGAAGGTGTGTTCCGTGTTCATACATTGTTCTCCGCGACAGAAAGCTGTGCGTGAGTAATGTCGGAGCGAGTATAAAACCGCAAAGGACCAAACCTAACTCCGTGTGAGCCACACACCTAGCATGAGCGCGTTGTCCTGACAAGACAAACGCAGTATTAGAGTGAGAAGTCAATACAAGCACCATTACCGCGAGATGGAGAGTAATGGAACATAACTAGTTCGTGGTCCGATTTGAACCATCGTTCTCGCGCTGATAGCACTCAAAATGGCGTCCCGTGAACGGTATGACGTCATCATTACGTCAATCAGTGTACACAGTGCTCACGTTTTGAAGGTAGGACACTGTGTGTGTGCAACTGTCAGTGTCACGTTTTGATGTTCCTATAGGGTTATCTATTGTCTTTCGATCGTGTTTTTTCTCTCAGGTGAAAATCAATTTGTAATTTGTTATATTTTCCTCATTATTTCAAAGAAAAACTTTAAACTCTAGATAATTATTTTGAAGCTACATGCAGTAAGTGTATGGTGTGTCCGGCAGGTGCGGCTTGTATGCGCGGACGGCACGCGCTTTACGAAGGACATCGAAATAGTGCGCAAGTGCGCGTGCGGCCGCAAGTGTCCCGACGCGCCTCTCGACTGACTCCGCACCCACTTCACCTCGGCTCCTCTGGCCTAACTCGATGACTTCGGTTTATCGAGCGAACGGACGAGAGTGACAACCGAAACTTATCCGTATAGCGGTAGCATAGCCACATGTTAGTGATAATGCACTACTACACTTACGAATTCAGGATGCGCACTGAATAGCGTCCAGGAGGTCTACTCATGAGTTTCTCACCTGTTATTCACCAGTGAGTCACGGAACTTTCTTTGCGGCTGTCATTTCATGAGTATGAAAGTGTCGTGACTCACCGGTGAGCCACCTGTGACTCACTGGTGACTCACAGCTGAGAATTTCATAAGTAGACCCACTGTGCAGTTTTTGCTTGTTCTTACATTTCGTTGGAACTCGAGAACATCAGGAGTGAGCGTATTCGTAAGCGAACTGACTGGCCGGCGCTTCTTTCAGTGTACAGTGTAAAAAGTGCCTATGGGGCCGCTATATGGTTCGAGTCGTTCCAAACCTATTCGTTTGAAAATCACTGTAGAGATGTTGAAAATCACTTGGTCAGTGATTTTTTTTAATAAAAGGCTGATATGGGTGGCTGTACTGAGAGACCAAATATACTCAGAAAAAAAATCCACCTGACCTTGCGAAACTACGCTCAGCGAGGCACCATACCAGCGGGTTTGCATACTATCGCTGAGCTATCAAGCGTATTTAAATTACGTTTGAAGAATCCCAAACCTATTTGGATCTCTAGATATCAGCGATCGAACCATGGCTAACAGAAACATCTTTTATCAGAAGCCTATAGCACACTATGTATAGGTTGGTATAGCTGTATATTATCAAATCATACCATGCATCGATTTCATTTTCTTAGGCCCTTTACTTGTTAAATGTCTAGCCACGTGCTTCACACCAATGAGATTGGCCCACAAATCAAGGTTCACAACTCTGTAAGTTCTCCAAATGGTTTTAAAGATGTATTCTGTAATCATTCGAAATCTCGTGACAACTAAACAAACAAGGATATTCAACATGCAACATAGTTACAAGGATAGTTAGTTTAGAAACATCCATGGTTAAGAATTTTGTCAGCGCCTTTACTTGGGAGTGATTTAAAAGATAAAAAAAAAACAGTTCCGTTCTAAAATCAAAAAGACAACATCATACATTTTGTTCACATAAATGCAAATCATATTTTTATTTTCTGTTAAGAATAGGCCTCAAGATTAATTTCTTAGACCTACCAAAAAACTCCCAATGCAATACAAAATGAATATCAAACCAATATTTTAAATAAATAGTACATCGAAATTTCTACTTCAAATCAGTCAAGCCAACGAGTTGCCACAGACAATAATAAAATGTAATGTTCCAAGAATGACAGCTGTTTGATGTCAGACACTAAGAAAAGAAGAAATACTTAATAGACAATATCTCGTTGCCCCATAGGCTTAGTAAACCCTATAAGACTTAATAAATTATGTAACCTCATTTTATATTGTAACCCTTTTCTATGATCTACCAAAACGTATATACAATTTGTATGTAAGTAGTTTAAATACCTCAATATAAAGTGTAAATTTTTTAATCCCTTTTGAAGCATACTAAATGTTTTTTATGCTAGCTTAACGCCTTTTTGGTTATATTTCTGATGTGAACATATTTGGTAGGAACGATGGATTACTTTTCCTAACCGCTTTAAAATATTAATACGAGCAGCAATTGAGTCAACATTGGAAGTAGATGTTTGACAGAGTTCATCACATTTGCAGTAGTATCCTTTGGCTTCATATACCACGCCGTATATTTGCGAATACCGCATCAAGACTTTCACATTGACTTTTTTTTATTTTAGTTCTGAAAAGCATTTATTTAATGAGCGCTGAATAATTTAGTTTGTAAACAAATTGTGTTCAATAAAAAAATCCGTCTTCAAGATGATGACGTATGCATATTAATTTAAGAAACACTAGGCAAACAACAATGCAAAGCTTGTGTGTGTGTGTGTGAGAATGATGGAAAGGCAAGGACCTTCGCCATCTAGACATCAGCTACAAAACGAAAACTGATTTATATGTTCATGCCATTTTGTTGTGCATTCAAAATACCTATACTGGCCGATTCAGCCAACTTTGAGTGGAGGAAAAACTAAATGATCTTGCTAAAACTCGAAAAAAAATTTTTTTCATACATTTTGAGGTTATGATTATTGTTTTCGCTAATGTTAGTCTCCAGAATAACCACCTAAGGTTCTAGACCATTCGCAGAGTCACTCTGCATAATCCATTTATATTATACTAGAATAACCAAGCGCAATAATATGCCAGACGGAACCTTGGTGGCTCATACATGCAAGTGATGCTATTCTGGTTATTAAGTATTTATGAAATAGATTAAGATTTTTATAGTCCCTACTTGCCAGCTCTCTGTACCTTAGTTTTTACGTACGGCTATGCCTGTATTTCGCGATAGAAGCTCCCAATTCGAATTAGTACTGGCAACACTTGAGCACTATCCGTTTTTGGAACTTCGGTTGTTCAATGATGGCATAGTTGTACTTTGAATGTGTAAAATATATTTATTAAATTTTACTGTTATGTAAACGCATAGTTTTCGTATTTGTACATTGTTTAGCTTAGAATTACGTAGAGTAGGTATGCTGCATGAAATATATTTGTTGCGGTGTTTCAGATACGGCTTACGTCAGTATTAATGTACCTATAGTTTAAGTTATTTTATTTATATGTATGTAAAAGTCTACATAAAACTGTAAAGAATAGTGCATATTAAAATCGAAAATTCTTCACAGGAATTACATGCTTTCATTTATACAGATAAAAACTACACCGATCGTTGGTAAATCCTATTATCACAACATTTTTGGTCACGATAAGGTAAATGGCTGAATCTGGGATGACAGGTTAGAGACTGTGAACCCAGTTTCAGCCATTGATGTTATCGTTACCATCTTTGTCGCTACTTCCTAGTCTATATAACGATACCTCAATTAAAAACCATTACAAAGTCAACTGAACCAATTTTTGAGGTTAATCTGGCAAAATATTTTAAAGGCTCTACTAGCCTTAAAATTGACACAAATATTTAAGGTGGCCAAACCCAGCGGGCTTAACTCATTCGCGGGCACGGA
The DNA here is from genome assembly GCA_946894095.1 of Incurvaria masculella. NCBI lineage: Eukaryota > Metazoa > Arthropoda > Insecta > Lepidoptera > Incurvariidae > Incurvaria > Incurvaria masculella. The sequence goes on along the minus strand of OX335644.1, from coordinate 26,322,540 downwards.
ACAAAACTGTGCTGTCGCGCTCTGGGACCTTCTCTGTTTCAAAGAATAAAACAGGCTCCGTGATGAGGAAGATGCAACATGTCCACAAAAAAGACAATGTGCATAGTGTATGATTTGGTAAGATTTACGAAAATTTTAATTTCAAAACGACTTATAGCTAAAAGTAAACCACGACTGCTGTAGTCAAAAATGTAACAAAAACCAAATAGATCATAAATCTTGATTAAATAAGCTATGTCTGATGACTAAACTTTTTACGATGTTCTTACTTTATCATTGCGTAATCCAACTCCAAAGTTATTGTATAAAACGCGCGTTTCGGACCTTATAACTTAGAAACCAAACACAATTTTACAATGCCAATGGTCATCAGACATCTAGTTCGATCAAATAAAGCTATTTTGAGAAAAATTTGGGATCTCTTACAAGAAATATGGGCGTGATCTACTTTCCCCTTTTGTATGGGGAGATGAGCGGGATGGGCCACCTCACGTGAATACATTTTGCTACTGTACCAAAATTTTTAAATATTATTTTCAAATATGTCACATTTTCGTCGACCTCATTCAATCTTCAATACATTTTCAAAAATATTCCATCGAGAATGTTGTAACCGCTAGACCAACACCAAAATATTCCATTATTTATTCAAATGATTACTGTTCCATCTTGCTTGATCGCATTTTTTTTTTATGCGTCTTGGCATGGCTAATACCACACCTACCGTTATGATATTAGCCCAATACACCACATTTCCTAAGGAATTAGGTGCCATGCCAGGACCTTCCCTTAATGAGCAAGGCTACATTGACCTGGATGGAAAACACGGACAGTTTTTCATTGCCGCTTCGACCATCTTTTCATCCAATGCGATGGTACCAACCCGGGCGGGCTTAAACCCTACCACCTAGTAGGGGAAGGGGACTTACAGTTTTACATGGATTCCGAAACATGGAGCAGCTCGCATAAGTTCGTGACGAAATGCACTTATCGAACTCGGAAAGAGAAAGACAGTGGTGCATGTCAGAATCGAACCCAAGCCCCTGGTACGCTAGGCCAGTCCCCGCGCCACTAGGCTATGAGCCGCTCACATATCACATATCATATCACAATGTGCTGAATGAAAAGCCTGAATGACAGGCCAAAACTTAAGAATTTAGGGTAACGTAATTTGAGTACGCCCCTTAGCGCTTCTGGAGAATTTCGCTCAATTGCAAAGAGTATTTATTCATTTGCAGCCAAGCAAGTGCTCATTGGAATTATTAAGCTTGGAGTACTATAACCACATAAAACCTTGGAGAACTTCACTGGAAGCGACTATGCCTTCTTACCAGTGCAATCACTTGTAGATGTATAATAAAAATTAAAATATGGTTTCTGTAAAATATATTTTCAAGAGAATATACACACTCCATGCCAAATCTGAAAAATGCAGATTTCACCAAAATACATTTTATGTTTCTACAATTATTCACTCTTTTTACTACGACCTATGCTACTTTTATTCGTCACTTCTGGACTGAACTTAATTCTATCTGCCCTGAACTGCTGAATTCTAGTCCCACGAGTCGGCCGTACCTTTTTTGTCTCTGCCAATTCCTGGCTTAACCTGCCAGGGCTGGTCGCTCGCCGTAAACTCCTCTTGTCCACTGCTGGTTTTAATTTTTCTGAATCTTCATTTATTGCATCAACTCGCCGTAAACTCCTCTTGTCCACTGCGGGTTTAATTTTTTCTGAATCCTCCATGGCTGTATCGTCAACAATTTTTGTATTTCTTTCATCAGCAAGTTTTTTCAATTTTGATGTAGCATCACAGTCATCCGTCGACATATTGGTTTTTATTCTATCGACAGCGGAGGTCTGAGTTTCAGAGATACCTTTAGTTGATTCAACATTGATTTGACGCGAGGTTCTTGATTTTAACTTTGCGGTCTGTAGATTTTCGGTCATATCGACCGCTTTGGAATTGTTTAACGAAGTTTGGAACTCTGTTTCCAAGTTTTTAACAATTTGATGTCGCAGTGACTTTTTTGCGTATGTCTTAATCGTTGTGTTCATTGGAGTGAAGAACTGTTCTGCTTCAGGCTTCATTGGTGTGTAGTAGACTTCGTCTTCAAACATGTCTGGGGATTCAACAAGTTTCGATTTATTCTTTGATTCACTTGTCATTCCCTCGGAATGTTCTATGGATGTAAAATTACTAGCCATTTCCGATTTCAATGCAGAGATATCCGCATCACTGGAAGAATAAATTCCTTTTCCAGCAATATCAGGCCCGGATTTTGGATTGCCATTCTTACTGTCAGAAGAACAAGCTTTCTTGAGAATTGTTTTAGGTTTAATATCCTTTTCTGTTTTATTATTAGACTTCTTTTCTGTCTGCACTTCTAGACTATTTTGGGATTTAACTGGTAATTTTGAACTTCTCGTAGTTCTCAACGGAGCTATTTTTTCTGGAACAGCTTTTGTTATTTTGGGCCCCGGTGTCTTAAATAATGACTCTTTACTTTTGAAAAACTTTTTTGAATGGTTCAAGGTATTTGATTTAACTGGTTCTTCTTCAGTTGGACTCTGTTCATCAAGATTGAGTTTGATAACTTTTCTTTGGAGATGAGGTAATTCCTCTGCGCTAATGACTACCTTTGGTCTCTCGTTTAAGGGGAGTTTCACCTTAATATTTGGTGTTACGGGAACTGAAGAGTCCACTCTAGGGTTTGGACTCAATTTGAGATCCTCAAATTCTTTTTCTACATCCAGTTCAGACGATTCCGTGGGCTTTGAATCTTTATTTCTGAGAATTTCAAAGGCAAACGTCAAATTAAGTACTTCCTGATTTAAATGCAAATCTTCTTTGTTCAATGACTTAATCTGAATCTTTATATCATCAATGCATTTACTGGCAGCATCAAATTTAGAATTGGCTATAAGCAAAAATGCATATTCCATTAATATACGTACTTTAGTTTGTACCAAATCTTCATAGACAGCACCCTTTGCAATTTCCAGAACGCAATGCTCGTAGTATCTATTTTTGTACTCATCAAACAAACGTTCAAGTTTTGCATCGATAAAACTGAACATCTTTAGGGTGCCAGTGAAGTAATTGAGTGCAATTTCGGGTTCTTCGCTTCTAAAATACGCGGCTGCCTGTATACCGGCAACCTCAAGACTTATTATATAGTGCCAGGGATTCTCACAGGCGTAGCATTGACAGTTTTGAACGTGTGTCAGAAAGTCGGGCATCACGAATGCTGCGACATCGAAGAAAGGCGACGCGGGACCGGGTTGAATTTTTTTGAGGACCGTAGCGTCTAAGACCACTTCGATTGCGTCAGTTCTGTTCGAAGATATCAGCAGATCCTTCATTGGCTCAATAACGCTGGAGATCTCATCTATTTCGGCCGTTTTCAAATTACTTTCGGGTGGTTCATCTAGAATAGCTTTTATTGCGTCGATTTTGGCCTGCAAAAATAATAAAATAGCCTTATTTCAAATTACAGATTACTGGTTTCTTTTTCTGGTACCTCCCGCATTTGGAGGAATGTCAATATAGTAAAAAGGGTCTTATACTTACAACTGCATCGTTTACTGATTGCTGCGCAGGACAATAGAATAATATAAAAGTGTTGTCACAATTTGGAACTCTTCACTTTATGGTGGGCTTAGAGCTTCATGGATTTTGAAAAATAAATTCAGTCTGTCTGTACATAGATCTTTCAACAGTTTGTTTCTCATAACCTGGTTCTGGACACAATCCAAGAGTACGCGGAGCTCATTGACAAGCGGAGCAGTTAGGCGAGTCAACTATGCGCATAAAGTGCAGTGTCTTATTTAGTGTTGTATGTCTTAGTCTGATTTTATTCTGAGGCCTATCACTATGTTAGATCTTGGCAATTTAGAATTGAGAAGCCATGGTGTGATCTGGGGGAGGCCTACGTCCAGTAGTGGACAGCAAAAGGCTGAAGAAGAAGAAGAATAAACTACATTTGTATGGGGACGATAGCTTACGGGCCGTTCTTAGCACCCACAGTTCATTGTCCTTTGGGGCTGACGTTACCTGCGCGCCGTCGGCGGCGGGGTCGGCGGCGGCGAGCGCGGCGCGCAGGCGCGCGGCGGCGGAGGCGGCGACGCAGCGCAGCGCGGGCGCGGCGGCGGCGCGCGCTCGGCGGCTCAGCAGCGCGCGCGCTGCCGCGTGCACGCAGCGTGCGCCGGCGCGGCCGAGCGCGGCCGCCGCCAGCGCGCCGCGGTGGCGCCGCTCACACCACGCCAGACCGCCTGCACCATAGGCTTAGAATGTAAAGACATAGTAATGTATGTGCCGCTAATTTGGCGACATCATCTCGTTCTCGGTGACGGCGGCAGTGAACAAATGCCCTTAGACATTTTTTACCATGATTCTATAAAGTCCTCATCAGCCATCAGCCACATAATTGAATTTTAACACAAACATTAGAGGCGAAACATCAAAAGTTTACAATAATCCTTCTATTCAAACAAACTACCAATCACAATTTTACTACACGTAACTTCAAACGATAAACACTATGGAAGGCCACCAAGAAACTTAAAAGACCTAAAATTTTGTCTCCACCGATCCATCAAGACACAGGTGACTGGGCAAGAAGCTCAATTGAAAAAGCCGAATCATTCGCAAAACACCTGTCTGCTGTTTTTACTCCCAATCCTGCAATAGTACCCGAAGTCCACATAGAAAATAGCTTGAATGAAATCCATCAACTGGACACTCCAATCATTAAGTTTTCTAAGAGCGAAGTCAGAAATGTTATTAAAAATCTAGATCCTAAGAAGTCCCCAGGATATGACCTAATCACTGGACAACTGCTTAAGGAATTGCCAACAAAAAGTATCACCTACCTAGCCCAACTATTTAATGCCATACTATGGACTGGCACAGTCCCAGCACAGTGGAAGGTAGCCCAAATAATTATGATCCAAAAGCCTGGAAAAAACCCTCACGAAACTAAGTCTTACCGCCCAATAAGCCTGCTTCCGATATTGTCAAAAGTCCTTGAATCACTGCTTCTCACGAGAATTCTACCAATACTCGAGATTAAAAAGATAATCCCAAACCACCAATTTGGTTTTAGACGCAAACATGGAACAATAGAGCAGGTCCATAGGATTGTCGACAAAATCCATAAGTCCTTTGAGGCAAAAAAATACTGTACTGCCACCTTCTTGGATGTAGCTCAGGCCTTTGACAAAGTTAGGCACACAGGACTATTGTTCAAAATAAAACGATCTCTACCTGTAAATTTTTACATCCTCCTAAAATCATATCTACAGAATCGCCACTTTTTTGTAAAACACGAAGACGCTGTGACGAATCTACACAAAATTCAAGCTGGTGTACCACAGGGCAGTGTCTTGCTGCTATATACAGCTGACCTACCCACAACTTCAGATGTTGCAATAGGCACATTTGCTGACGACACAGCAATACTTGCTAGCCATGAAGACCCCAACACTGCCTCAACCATGCTCCAGACTAGCCTGAATGAAATAGACCAGTAGCTAAAGAGATGGCGCATTGTAGTCAACGAGACCAAGTCAGTACAAGTAACATTCTCCACGCGAACAGATACTTGCCCACCCGTTAAAATAAACGGCGTCCAAATCCCTCAAGCCAATGAAGCCAAATATTTAGGTATACACCTGGACAGGCGCTTGACATGGAGAAGCCATATATTTGGGAAACGGAAGCAGTTAGGAATACAACTGCGTAAAATGTACTGGCTACTCAACCAAAGATCGGAGCTTTCCCTGGAGAGCAAGCTGTTGATTTATAAGTCAATCATTAAACCGATATGGACGTACGGTATACAGTTGTGGGGCACTGCTTCCAACTCCAATGTAGAAATTATACAAAGATTCCAATCAAAAATGCTACGCATAATTACGGGTGCTCCTTGGTACATGACCAATATAAGACTACACCATGACCTTCACATTCCAATGGTCAAGGAAGAGATAACCAATACAGGCGAAAAATATAAGCACAGACTATCCAATCACCCCAACATCCTGGCTTGCCACCTAATGGACGGAAAAAACCAACCCCGGAGACTGAAGCGCAGAATCCCACAAGACTTGTTACCCAGCAGAAAATGAGTGTATGAAGAAATGAACAAAACATTAACTACGGTTATCATTGTAAGAGTGGGTGCGCCAAAGGACACATCCCACAAAAGACATAAAGAAAAAGGATCAAACCAATTGCTGAATGTCCTGCCATAGCGACAGATTGCAATGAAAAGAACAAAAAAAAAAAAAAAAACGATAAACTTGTGCCAGTCTCAGTCTTGTGGCCCAGTGGCGCGACACTTCGGCGATCGCTCTCCGAAGTTAAGCAACGCTGGGTCCGGTCTGGTCTTGGATGGGTGACCATTCGACCGTTGAGAGAGGCTGGCCGTGGTTCGGATTCCACGTTAAGCTGTAGGTCCCCTTCCTTACTTACTAGGTGGTAGGGTTTATCCCGCCCGGGTTGGTACCATCGCATTGGATGAACGATGGTCGAAGCGGCAATGAAAAATTGTCCGTGTTTTCCATCCAGTTCAATGTAGCCGTGCAATATAAGGAAGGTCCTGGCATGGCACCTAGTTCCCATGTGGTGTGTTGGGCTAATACCATGACAGAACTTGTGGTATTAGCCATCCATGTCCAGTCACATAAAAAAAAAAAGTCTACACCTCACACAGACAATACCCACTACTATATGCATATTATGAAAGATGTATCTGTTATCTATACCTAGAGTTATGTAGCGCCCACACGCTAGTGTGTTGTGGCCTCTTGGACCACAAATATAAAATTATTCAGTGCTGTTTTATCACTTGCATATTGTTCCATCCTACCTGGAAACTTGTAACCAAATATGCAAGAAACTCATAACACTATTCACTCGAGAAAGTCTTTCACTAAAAGATCTAGATCACTTGTATCACCTCTGAGAAACAGTCTCCTTATCGCCTGGTTAACATTTGCACAGTATTGCTCGCACGTTTCACATAAAAAAAATACAAATTTGGTAATGGACACATGACAGACCCCCTACCTGAGTTGCCGATCTGCAGGTAGTGGCGGTGCGCGGCGTTGAGCGAGGTGAGAGCGCCCGGAACGCCCGGAGTGTGCGCGCACAGCCGGGCCTGCGCATCCAGCAGCCGACCCCGCGCCAACTCCAAACGACCTACGGAAAAATACGACTTTACAGCGACAAAAATATGATTCCTTGCCTGCTAGGTGGTAGGGTTAAGCTTTCCCCGGTTGGTATCACTGTATTGAATGAATGACGGTCGAAACCGCAATTAAAAATTGTATTTTCAAACCAGTGCGATTTAGATGGCACTGTAAAGTTTGATTGACGGCACTGTAAAGTTTGATTGACGGCACCATAGCAGGTCAGAGAAGCGTGACTGGTGAACTGACCTGCCGTAGTAGAGGCATTCTCAGCTGAGAGCACGCTCAGTTGCACGTATCGGAGAAGCGACGCGGCGAGCGAACGTTTCCCACAACGCTCGTGGTACATCTGTAAAATATGTGCATCTGTTTATATAATTGTTTCAGACGGTCAGCTTATGCTCGGGCATCTAAGTCCAAAAGTATGTATTTTTTGTGTGTATTATAAAATGCATATAATCTAACCTAACCTAACCTAACCTAACCCAATTAAAAATATCCGTATTCGTAAGTATTTTGGACGCTATGGGTTTTGGACCTCGTGCTTTTGGACTTTATGATGCGTACCCTTAAAAACGCACTAAACTTTTCCCAAATAAAATGCATGGCACATTATTCAAATAACTTTACAAGTTCTTTATTTAAGGCTGTATGGAGAAAGGTCTTTGCCTTCCCCCTTACCAAATCTCCATGAAATAGAGCAAAGTTGTCTTTGGACAGAACTGTCAATTGTGACAGTAAACATTGCATTTCCGGCCTAGGCATGTGCTAGAGAAGAGAAGAGAGAGAAAATTGCTTTCTGGGCTGTAAAATGCTAGAAGTATTGTGGAAATTTAGTAACCTTCTGCCAGCAAGATAGGCTGGTGGGTTACATAGTCGGCCCTTTTTCAATCCCACTTACGTTGCGAATGTGTTGGCGTGTTGGTATAATATAAGAGTCACGTTTTATACCAGCTCATCTCAGCATGTCAGCTGTGTAGGCGTGTTTGGCGTTTCAGTGTTTTGTTCCCACTGGAGCTTAAAGGTCCTTGCTTACGGTGATGCTTGGTTTGGGTTATCTCTTTCCCTAAAATATGGTCGAGAGAGGTGATGGCTGTGCCCGGCGTGATGCTCGTGAATAGGTGCTGTTTGTAGGGACTGGCTTGCTCCAATTGGCAAATAATTGGTCAAATAAAATGATATTTGTCATTAACTGATGCAACATACCGAATGAATTGTAAATTTTCTTCAATTCATGTTAATTTAGTGTTTTACCTATGTTTTTGTTAAAAAAAATTGACAAACACTTTTGTAAATTTAGACTAAGTGGATCAGTTCTTCTTCGCTGTGTTTTGTTTTGCTGAACTGGCCAGTGTTAAAATGTGACAAATCCGAGTGCAGGATACTATCTATGGATGAAGAATAAACAATACAACAACAATACAAAGTGTCGTGGAGCCAAGTAAAGTGTCGGCGACACGCGTGAGAGCACCTCCAACCGAAACCAGCACCCAGCGCCGAGGATCCTCGACCCCTATTCCCTTGCCAGATTTAGGTTTGGTTCCTTTCAGCGCCGCATCCAGACAGGTTAAGCCAGTTTTCCTTTTTTTTCATTATACTATTATACTACACAATGCCTGGCGAAAAACCTTATTAAATAAATATAATAAAAAAATTTTTTTGTTGGCATGAAGAGTAGGATTTCCCAGTGGAAATCTCTCTATTATTTATTTTTGGCGTAAGCTATGGTCTTGGAGAATTTTGCACCGTTTGAGGTGATCAATTGTATCTGGTACTGTCAGCTTTGCAGCCAGTGGATTCGAGTGGGTTTCCAGTCTACTCTGGCATCTCTCGTAGCAAGTTTTGATCTCGTCCTTGACTGTGTGGATGTGAATGTATGTGTGAAATATGGAAATTTAAAGTTTTCAAAACACTAGGTATAGGGTTGAGGGTGCTTCTCCGAGGTAAACACCAAAACCTTCCCGTCACACTTACGGCAGCGTCGCACATGTAGAGCAGCGCGCTCTCGCGGGTGTCGTCGCGCCGCAGCAGCGCGGCGAGGCGCGGGCCGGCGCGCCGCGCGCCCGCCTCCAGGTACGCGTGCGCGCATGCCGCCCGCCCGAGCAGCGCTCCCAGGTTGCGCACGAACAGCACGCTGCACGTATACGACACGTTTGTTGTTTTAATTTCAATGTTAATTTCCAAGAACACAAGTACATACATTATTAACTTCTGATCTGAATGGTCAGTCCGAGTTCTCATCTAAATTGGTGTTTACGGAACTTTGAAGTTTATTTAAGCCTTGGCTCATGCATCTAAATATTATTCATTTCTTGCTTAAAATATGCAGTAAGTTTTTTGAAATATTTTTTTATATTATAATCTATTTCACAACAATTATTTATTATTATATTTTTTATGTTTTACATGTTAATTTTTGAAGGAATTTACTGAGACAGCATTTACAACTTCACTGGGAAGACTGTTCCAAGATTCTTTTTTGAGTGTTTAATCTTAAACAACCTTTTTTTAATATTTTTCTATTCTTTTAATTGCTATGATTTCTAGTTATTTTTGTTGGTAGTTTACAGGTGTTTATCGAGTCAATTTTTAAAATTATTTGTGGTTATAGCACTTTACAAAAACGTCACACCCTATACAAGTTTTACTACTTATTCTGTGCTTTTAATTCTTTAAGCCGAACGGTACTCACTCGTCGGCGAGCAGCGCGGCGAGCTCGGCGCAGGCGCGCGCGAGCCGCGCCGCCTCCGCGCCGCGCCCGTAGTGCGCCAGCTGCGGCACGAGCGCGCTCGCCACGCGCAGCGCCGCCGCCGCCGCAGCACTGCTCTCCGCACCCGCCGGACCTGCCGCGAGAGGGCTGTACAGAGATCTGCACGACCGAATAGGTGGCTTGTGGCTCAGGGCTGAAGAGATCTGCACCACCGAATAGGTGGCTTGTAGCTCAGGGCTGAAGAGATCTGCACGACTGAATAGGTGGCTTGTAGCTCAGGGCTGAAGAGATCTCTGCACGACCGAATAGGTGGCTTGTAGCTCAGGGCTGAAGAGATCTCTGCACGACCGAATAGGTGGCTTGTAGCTCAGGGCTGAACAGATCTGCACGACCGCAAAGGTGGCTTGTAGCTCAGGGCAGAAGAGATCTGCACGACTGAATAGGTGGCTTGTAGCTTAGGGCTGTACAGAGATCTGCACGACCGAATAGGTGGCTTGTGGCTCAGGGCTGAAGAGATCTGCACGACCGAATAGGTGGCTTGTAGCTCACGGCTGAAGAGATCTGCACGACCGAATAGGTGGCTTGTAGCTCAGGGCTGAAGAGATATGCACGACCGCAAAGGTGGCTTGTAGCTCAGGGCAGAAGAGATCTGCACGACCGAATAGATGGCTTGTAGCTCAGGGCTGTACAGAGATCTGCACGACCGAATAGGTGGCTTGTGGCTCAGGGCTGAAGAGATCTGCACGACCGAATAGGTGGCTTGTAGCTCAGGGCTGAAGAGATCTCTGCACGACCGAATAGGTGGCTTGTGGCTCAGGGCTGAAGAGTTCTGCACGACCGAATAGGTGGGCTGTAGCTCAGGGCTGAAGAGATCTGCACGACCGAATAGGTGGCTTGTAGGTCAAGGCTGAAGAGATCTCTGCACTACCGAATAGGTGGCTTGTAGCTCAGGGCTGAAGAGATCTGCACGACCGAATGGTGGCTTGTAGCTCAGGGCTGATGAGATCTCCGCGACCGTCAATGAGCGGCTCGTAGCTCAGAGGTGCTATGTAAAAGTGTAGGTTTTCTTCCCCTAGGCTGTAGGGTTAAGCCCGCCTGGGTTGACCCCATCACATTGGATAAAAAGATGGTCAAAGCAGCAATGAAGTACTGTCCAAGTTTATTATCCAGTTCAATGCAGCCGCGCTTATAAAGCGCATGGTGCCTAATTTCTTTGGAAATACACCCCGTATTGAGCTAATATGGTGAAAGTGGGTGTGGTATTTAGATTTGAACTTCTGGCAAGTCCCCGCACCACTGAGCTACGATAATACTGAAATAGACCTCGTGCGTTGTGATGTAATGGTTTTGTTGTGAAACTTTTTGCTGTTTGGGTAGCTCGGCAGGCAACGCAATCAGATACGTGTGCCACATTGCAACGGACCTCGCTCGGAGCGGGTGTGTGTGTACTCACGCGCCGTGAGCCGCGGCAGCAGCTGCGCGCACGCGTCGGCGGCGCGCCGCGCGCTGTCGAGCGCCGCGTGCTCCTGCCGGAGCGTCGCGCCCGCCGCGCTCTCCGCGTCCTCACTCTGCCGGCCGAATGAGGAAACTTTTTTTTTAGGTAACTTTTTTTCATTTTTCATTTCATTTATTTAAACTTTTTGGTAGTCAAACTACACCAAGTTACGTCACAAAGATCTGCGGATTCGATCAACCCAGTAAAGAAGAACCCGCAAAGAAACTTCACGGGTTTACATAACATATTTTTCCGTCCACAATTATGAAATACATACTTAGATCTAAATGCTACTGCCAAACAATTCCTTGGCAGAACAGTTGTAAGGCAAAGAACAAAGAACAATAGAAACAGCAACCCTAAGTTTAAGTTACTTACAACTAATAAAGTTACTAATTCAATTATATAAATTAATATAATTTATAGCATTACAAGTATACTCTGGTGTAAAAGCCGTCGTCAACTTAACCTATGTCAGGTGTATAAAGCCCTCGTCAAGTTTGATACCAATGACGTGTATCAAGTCAATATATTATATAGAATAAGTATTTATATATAAAAAAAAAATACTACCAGCGTAGTATTATGTCAAAGAAGTCTTACAATTTTGTATGGTATACAGTTATGTACTTGTCTTCTTATGATATTAAGTCACAAAAGAGAGTTTTATCGGAAAGAGCTTCGCTTATATTATAATATACTTTACTAAGAAGAACTGATTTAATTTTATTTTTAAATTCATTAAGGGGCAAATTTTTTCATTACTGCTGGTAATTTATTGTATAATCTAACACTGTTGTGAATAAAACTCTTCTGTTAATAAAACTGGACATGGATAGCTAATACCAGACTGACCGTCAGATATCAGCCTAATACAGCATTCAATGCGATGATACCAACCTGGGCGGGAACAACCCTGCGACTTAGTAAGCAAGGAAGAGGACATACAGTTTTACGTGCAATCCGAACCACGGCCAGCCTCAACGGTTGAAAATGGTCACCCATGAAGAACCCAACCATGCTCAGAGGTGGTTCACCAAGCTTATCGAATCGCAAGGCGTGATGCCTGACGTGTTTGGATTCATATAAAAAAAATAGCTACGTACATAGAATTCTAGAGCTCTGTACAACCAAACTGTAGTTTTTTTTTATGTAACTGGACAAACTGGACATGGATAGCTAATGCCAAGCCGACTGTCATGATATTAGCCTAACACACCACATGGGAACAAGGTGCCATGCCAGGACCTTCCTTATATTGCTCAGCTACATTAAACTAGATGAAAACAACACCGACAAATTTTCATTGCCGCTTCGACAATCGTTCATTCTATGCGATGGTACCGTCCAGGCGAGATTAACCCTATCACCTAGTAAGGAAGGGGTTGAAAACACCCATCTATAACACAACAGTATACAATACAGCATGCGTTATTTTTCTCAAAATCCACAATATTGATTTTCAGTAAGATTTTTTTTTAATCGAATTATGCAGTTTTGGTTTTAATCAAAACCGGCCCCATGACTCCTTTTAGTGTCTCTCGTCATTTCTCATAATTTCGGATTAGGGCATCAAGGCGCACTTGAAAAATTCAAACTTATATACGTAAACCGAAGCATAAATAAAATCACATACCGTCTCCATGCTCCTGCCGGAGCGCCGCCAGCTGTACTTCTTCTTCGCGTCTTCGATGTCGTACTCCGCCTGAAGGAGCAGCAGGGTGACGCGCGCGACACCGTACTGGAGGCCGGCGCACTGAAACGACACGGGTGCTGATTGGGTGAAGAATGCTGCACAAATGATGGCCTGTAAGCTACACTCTCCATATAAATGTAGTTAGGAAATCGATTTAATTAATTGTTTGTATCCAATAATGCCATCTGACTTGTTCAACGAATGCGATATGCATGTAGAATCGACCGCGAAGCAAGGACACACAAATTAAAGAAAGAAAACTGTAAAAAGTCATACTTTATGAATATGCTGCAAGGCTGGACATGAACCAGCAAACATTCCTTGCGTGGGCATTGTTTCTACCATTTTTCGGCACCCACTGTATACCCATAATTTGAAATTCTCCTACAGTCCCTCCTCCCGTAATCAATGCACCCTACTAACATAGTCTTTAAGAAGCACACATTTATTTAACGCTTTACCAGCATTGCGGACAATGACTGCAAAGATTGAACATTCAACTATATTTCTTTCGTCACTAAAAGTGTATTAGGAATCAGAAGCTAGAGTCAGTCCAAAGTTGATTTAAGTAAATATATTTTTTCGTGCTAAGCAAGAGTGTCACTTTTTTCAACAAGTTCGATATGTATGTATGTAGAATCGACCGTGAAGCAAGGACACATTAATTATGGAAAGAAACCTTTAAAAACAAATAAGAGAAAGAACTTTGGCCTCAATAGCCCAGTGGCGCGACACTTCGGCGATCGCTCTCCGAAGTTAAGCAACGCTGGGTCCGGTCTGGTCTTGGATGGGTGACCATTCGACCGTTGAGAGGCTGGCCGTGGTTCGGATTCCACGTTAAACTGTAGGTCCCCTTCCTTACTTACTAGGTGGTAGGGTTAATCCCGCCCGGGTTGGTACCATCGCATTGAATGAACGATGGTCGAAGCGGCAATGAAAATTGTTTGTGTTTTCCATCCAGTTCAATGTAGCCGTGCAATATAAGGAAGGTCCTGGCATGGCACCTAGTTCCCATGTGGTGTGTTGGGCTAATACCATGACAGAAGGTGTGGTATTAGCCATCCATGTCCAGTCACATAAAAAAAAAAACTTCACCATGCATCAACGGGCGGCGATTAAAGCCAAGACCTCTGGTATGACCTGAGAGTCTTCCAGCGTAATTGGAACAAGCTCGATAGCTCTATGATAGTCCGCCGATAGGTCCGATTAATAGCCTTTGCTTAAAAATAAATATCAGAGTTCTCACGTCGGCGGAGTGGAGTCGCGGCAGCAGGGCGGCGACGAGCGGCGGCAGGCGCGGGTGGTGCACGGTGCGCGCGGCGCCCGGCGTCGCCGCTGCCGCCTCGCACAGCGTCGCCAGCGCGCCGTCCACACTGGCCGCTGGCGTCGTGCAAAAAAAGCAGATGCAAATTGCAGTTCATTGTTACACAATGAACAAAATGGGACTTTGTTTCATTGTCATTCGCTAAAGCTTAATCAAACCAGGTTTAATTCAAACCCAAGCAAGTAATTTCTTTCAAATAGAGTGGTGGACTCCTGGAATAAATTGCCTCAAGAAGTGATTAGTGCTATCACAGTAAATGGTTTTAAAAACCAGTTAGACAAACACCTTAATAGTATTAAACTTAAATAAAAACACAATAATATTAGTAGAAGTACGCTTAAAATGTCAAAATATAAAGTACACGCATCAGCTTAAAGCTGCTAGTGTATACTATTAATAATAATAATAATAGTACACGGATAAACTGACATCGGTTAACCGACATCTGCTTTGAGGATGATTCACGCTAGACCGGCGCGGGTACGGGCCAGCGCAGGAACCGGGCCAAATAATATTACAATCAATATCTATGGAAGCATTCATGGTAAACAAGGCTTGACGCGGCAAAGGGTGCGGCTGCCTTGCGGGTTCCGTGTCCGAATGTAATAATAATAATAATAAATCTTTATTTCACTGATTAAGCAAGTTCAGTACAAGTACAAGAATAATAAACAAAACAACAGGTTTCAGATAGTGTAGTAACGTAAGTATGTATCGTGTTCATTGAAGAATATTTTTGCTTAATACTTTAACATGTTGTAGTTAAATTTTGTAAGATCCCTGTCTCCCAATATAGGATTCCCTGTGCTTTGTCCAAGCATATTATTTCCCGAAGCCGCCCCGCACCCGAGCTGTTCCGTTTGTGAATCACCAGAAGTTCGAAACGGCAGAAAAAGAAAAAAAAATCAAAATTTCCGAGTGTGTATGTAATTTAATGGATGAAATTAATATACTGAAGATACTAGGGACGCTAAGGACATCCCGGACGTAATGTGTTCGCAAGACAGCAAACTCTGGCCACTCCTGCAGCAAACAGTTTGATTTTGCATATATTGATTATGAGGAGATCTGCTACACTGGGTACAAACTTGACGAGGGCTTTGTACACCTGACATAGGTTAAGTTGACGACGGTGTTTACACCAGAGAATACTTGTGCTATACATTACATACATTTTTATTATTGCATGATTAACTTTGTTAGTTGTAAGTCATTTAAACTGAGGGTTGCTGTTTCTATTGTTCTCTGTTCTTTGCCTTAATCTGTTCTACCAAGGAATTGTTTGGCAGTAGCATTTAGATCTAAGTGTGTATTTCATAATTGTGGATGGAAAAATATGTTATGTAAACGTTAATATGGTATGTTAAGTAAGTTTCTTTGCGGGTTCTTCTTTACTGGGTTGATCGAATCCGCGGATCTTTGTGACGTGACTTTGTGTAGTTGGGCTACCAAAAAGTTACCTAGTACCACAAAGTCTCACCGTGAATCCAGTCCGGCGCGGCGGTGAGCAGTTTGTAGAGGGCGCACCACACGCCCACCAGCGGCTGCAGCGACGGCCACAGCCGGCAGTACCGACGCAGCTCGTGCTGCAGCAGCGCGCTGCAACCGCGGAGGACACCCGCTATTATCTGTCCTGTGTTTGGCCAGGAGCCCAGCGGTTAAGTCTGTTGTGACTAAGACAACGGCTCGATCCTAGGGTATGCACCTTTTTAGGGCTTCGTACCGAAAGGGTGCCAACGGGACCCTATTACTAAGCTTCCGCTGTTCGTCCGTCTACCTGTACGTCTATGCCTGCATCTCATAAGCCGTAAGAGGTAGACAGTTAAAATTTTCACAGAGTGTGTATTTGTATTTCTGCTGTTACAACAGTAAAAACTAAATCAATATATTTGTGTTAAATTTCTTACGATGGTTAGGAACCATTCGAGTGCGAGTCCGACTAGAACTTGGCCAGTTCTCTTGATTTTATGTAGACAGGTTTAAAATTTATATATTTTTTTCTTGGAGTACAGGTTACTCCAGTGTTCAGAACCCATGTAGTAATAACGCATTCGATGAATGATTGCCAAAGCAGCAATGATAAATTGTTCGTGTAGTACGGAAGTAGGAGCCAAAATTGGGTTCAAAATAGCATATTTCCATTTGTGGAGTAAGTCATCTGTTCTGCGCTTTAGTCAATTTATTTGGACAAATCAAACTATGCAGTTCTTAAGAACTTATTTAACTTTTATGTGGATTTAACTTTAGCGATATTTTTTCAATAGGGTGTGGAAAAATTTCTTTGAAATTGGATTTTTTAAATAAAAGGGATAACACGGGCAGCCTGTTTGAAAATAGGAGTGTTCCAAGATAAAGAGAGACGATTTGTATAATTCAGCTAACTGGAGCCATGACAGCTTATCACAAAAGTCCAAAATACGCAAATTGATGATATGGAAATAACGACGCACAATAAGAAGCAGTTGATATAAAAAACAGAGAGTGAAATCAGGCCGCCTGAAGATATTGTGCAATCCCTACCGATAATCTTATTTAAAAACGATTTGAATTTATAATTACAGTAATTGATACATTTCTTATGACTTACCTGAAGTCTACGACACAGAACAAGGGCTTTAGATCACCATACTCTTTCATCCGGTAACTCATATCGCACGCGTCAAGCACCGACATCATCTGCAATGGATCCTCCTCAACATCTTTACCCTCTTCGGCGGGCTGATCGGCTTTCCTGGCGTTCAACGCCTTCGATTTCACGTCGATCACCAGGCTCATATTTTTGTCTGAGTTCAGTCCGCTGTCGTCCGTGAGCGCCAGACTCAAGAAGGCGCTGCGTAACGCACACTCAAACATCCCCATATCTAACTCGCAGATCGATTTGTTGTAGAACGCGCGAGAGAGACACGCCTTCTCGGAATAGTTCGGGTTGAGATACAACGCGATCTCCTTGCGAATGTAAACTTCGAATAGTTTGTTCGAGTAATCGTATATTCGCCACCTGTACAGTAGTATCGCGTTGTTGTGTATGTCCGTCTGCGCTTTCAATCGACATTTATCTACATTTACACATCTCGCTTTCACGAGATAGTCGACTACTTTTCCCTGGATGACCAACGATTCGTATACGTGCGGCAGCAGCGACGTCACGTCCATGCTGAATTTCAGAGAGTTCGTAATGAAGTTCCGTATTGAGAATGACAAGCGTAACGCGTCATGCAAACCGCTTTTCAAACTGCAGCCGTTGCACTTCAAAACCTGAGGCGAATGTTGCAACTTTTTCATCATTAAAATGATTAGTTTTAAGTATGCACTCTGGGATTCGATAGTAAAAGTATCCGTCCATTTTCTCTTATCGTAGTCCCGCGCTGCGCTCTCAACGTGCGTGCGAATCATTTGATATAGGTACGGATATGTTTCATTTGCTACTGATTCATATTTTAGTTTCTCTATGGACATCAGTGAGTTTATCAAATCGTTCAGAACGTTTTCTAAGGATGCGTTATTTGTATCAGCTATAATTTTGTTGTAACCACACTCGTAGAAATTGTTTAAACAGAAAGATATATCTGAGCGATGCGCCAACACCGTCCGACAGAAACGAACGGATATCGCAAACGCGCTATTCTCGAATTTACTTTTGGAAGAGTTTTCGACGATCACATTAAGAAAATCGTTGAACTTTCGAAATAAATCTAACGTGGCCGATTCGGAAAGATTCCGTGCACATTCTTTCAAATCATTTTTCGCCATGAAGCTGTCAAACATTTCACTGTACAGATCGTTCAATTCCCGCGATGCCAGTTCGCTAAAGATGTGATACAACTTTTTTATCATTATCACCAAATGGTCCGTGCAAAATAGAAGTGTGTTGTACACGTAAATTGTTTTCTTTACGTCGTGGATCAGAATGGAGACCATATTTTTCACGTTCTGCGCAGATTTTAATTTTTCGACGTACGTGAGTTTGTCGGCTAGGATGGCCCAATACGTCTTGAAATGGTCTACCAGGAGGTTCTTTTCCTCATCTTTGAAAGCGAATGATGACAGCTTCAGCACTAACTGTGGCGGAGCATTCTGAAAGACATAAATATTACCGGTAAGTAAATGTGAAAAACGTCTGAATATATTCAGACATAGCACCATGCTGTTTCCCGGGAGGGGTAAGCACAGATGATATAGCGCCATGCAGTACAGAGCAACAAATATGCATCCATCCTCACAAACTGTCTTATTTATAGTATACTCGCAAAAACTGCATGGAAAGCATGGAACAAACTCCCAGAGGATGTGATTAATGCTATGACCACCAACCAATTTAAAAATAGACTGGATAACCATGTCAAACAAAATCGAATGCACAGAAAAATACCAAAGAAAAAAAACCACTTAGCAACTAAATTTATCCAGTTGATCACTGGATTTCGATGCATCCGTATATCAAAATAAATTAGTAGTACAAACTGGGACTCGTAACATAGGGATCTCTGATACCTGCTTGGTCGCGTATCTGTGCAGGTGGTAGAGCGCGGCGAGGTGGCGCGTGCGCTCTGGAGCGGTGGAGCAGTGCGCGCCGCCCGCCGCCGCCGTGCAAAGTCGCAGCAGCGAGCCGGCGTCGGCGCGCTCCCGCCAACCGACCGCCTTCTCTAGGTTTCTGGAGCAATCCGTAGGATTACATTCATTTATCGCTCCTTTTCATCCGATTTTAGCAAGCCGCCTCAGGGAACCACTCAAAAGCGACAACACATTTATACAGTTTAATATACAGTTCAATGGGAAACTAACATACCCAAGGACCACAACTATAAAGCCAACAAGTACAGCAATTTAGTAGTTAGTAGACCGGATAATATTGTATTGTTCATTCATCATCCATAGACAGTACACTGCACTCGGATTTGTTATATTTTATTATTAGGCAGTTCGGCAATCCCAGCGAAGAAGAACTGGCAAGAAACTCCACTGGTTTTTTTTTTTCAACTTCCACTTAGTCCAAGATTACAAAAGTGCTTAGAATCACAGGTAACAATTCATGTCTTATGCAACAGTTCATGACAAATATCACTTTATTTGTTAAGACCATGCCCACCATCTAACATGTTGCCAATTGGAGCGAGCCAATCTCTACAAACAGCACCCATTCACGAGCATCACGTCGCACAACCATCGCCTCTCTCAACCATATTTTAGGGAAAGGGGAGACCCGAACCTAGCTTCACCGCAAGCAAGGACCTTAAAGCGATGCTTTACTCCAGTGGCAACATAAAAAAGTTGTGAGATTTAGTTTTAATACTATTGTTTCTGTCATGAACTACTACAGTGACCTCTAAATGGAGTATGACCTTGGATAGTGAGAAATTTTCATTTTTCATTTTCATTTCTTATCCATAGGTAGGGTACCTACACTTGGACACATTAACAATCTATCGGTTCGAGAAGAGCCGACATACAAGTTTCATTAATTAATGAATTAAGAATAGCTTTAGTTGCCCCATTTTCAATACTACCGCTCACTAATTTTGACTAGTTTATATTACACATATAAAGTTTTACAATATTGAGGTCTATAGTCATACAAAATTATCCTAATTACTCTGTTCGGGAGTATACAGCCATCGTCATTTTGGATATCAAATTTCACGTCAGAATAAAAATAAAAAAAAATTAAAAAATAATGGGTTCAAGACGGAACTGTTTGCCATTGAAGTCAGAGCAACGTGGACCTGAATTTCGAGTCTTGAAACATCTCGCATTCGTGACAATATCAACTCAGAAAGCAAAAACTGTACGGGGATTGAACCTACTGCCTCTGGCATGAAAAGCCCTTGAGCTACGAGCCACTCCCACTTGGTTACTAACCGGCATAGTACGCACAGCACATTGATGGCAAGTGCGGTGCGCTCGGCGCTACGCAGCGTCGCCGCCAACCGTCCGTACTCCTCCAGAATGTCCTCGAACTGTAGCACGTCATTCTCCGAGCCTTCCGCCTTCAGGCGGCTTAAAAACTTGTTGCACTCCATCTGATAACCATTGCAATAAGTTTTTGTTAGAAAAAGCATATACAGACAAAGAGAGATGCAATTAACCTAAAGTATCGAGGAATGTACTGGTTGCTGGGACGTAACTCCAAGCTGACTCTAGACAACAAGCTCCTTATATACAAAGCAGTCCTCAAGCCAATATGGACTTATGGAGTCCAATTATGGGGCTCCGCAAGCGACTCAAACATAAGTATTATCCAAAGAACTCAGAACTACATCCTGAAGCAAATCTCCAATGCGCCCTGGTTTATACGAAACTCAGAAGTTCACGAATACGTCCACATCCACACAGTCAAGGGCGAGATCAAAACTTGCTGCGAGAGATACCAGAATAGACTGAAAATCCACCCAAATCCACTGGCTGCAAAGCTAACAATACCAGATGCAATCGACCGCCTCAAACGGCGCAAAATTCTCCAAGACCAGAATTCTCCAGACTCCTTCTAGAAAGCCAAAATTAAATAATAGAGAGATCTCCACTGGGAAATCCTACTCTTAATGCCAACTTATCACTCATCACATCTGCTCATAGTCAAACGACTGATCGCAAGATTAAACATACAAAAAAAAAAAAGTTTTTGTTAGAAGTTCATTCTATTACACACAGTAATACTAAGCCAATCTGAATACTGAGTACACTAGCACCTTAAAGGTATTTTTTTTATGAAATCTAATATAGATGATAGAGATATCTAAGATCCAAAGGAATTAGGTGCCATTCATTTATGAGCACAGCTACATTCAGCAAGTATGGAATGAAGGAAGTATCGAAAGAAACTGGTTTGTGTGGGGGCTGTGTACTTAGCCGCTTTAAAAGCGTGCTCAGTACCCGTAGTCCCAGTTCTCACCTAAATTGGCGTTACGGCAAACCGATCGACTGGCGTTTTCAAATGTATGGAGAAATTGAAGAGCGCGCGCAGTGGGCGTTAAGCAATTTGCGAGTCCAAGTTTGATTTGAGCTTACTCAATGTTGCCGTAAATACGTCAACGTAGCCGTTTACGTCAACTCCGCGTTTTCATACAAATCGGAAGTCCGTGTTTGACTTTGACAGCTTGAAGAAGTAAACCCACAGAATATCTAGTAAAAACTTGCATGGAGTTTGACGTTTTTACGGAACTTCAAAGTTACGTAAACGCCAATTTAGGTGAGAACTGAGACTACCGGCTCTGTTCCGATACCCAAATTGCAAGGAAAAACTGATCATGTTAATTATTTCTGATACACAGATGACCATGGAGGTGAACAAATTACGGGCGAACGGATGGAACTAAAAAAGTGTCACCACAATTGTGCCGCGGGAGGCATGACAACCGAGTTCGGCTTTTGGTACATCATAACGAATGAAGAATGACGGTTTAGTGAAAAACAGTTCTTATCGTAATAACTTTACCTACCAATCGGGTAGACTTAAAATTAGATTTTTCTCCGTTATCTTCACTACATTACAAATGCGTAACGTTTTGCGCGCTCGTTGCATGGAAATTATTTCTCTTATATTATTTACTAGCTGCGGTACCCGGCTCCGCTCGGGTTAGTGTCGGCTAAATTATCTCATGGATAAAAAGTAGCCCACATGACTGGTCCAAAATAGGGTCAAACTGGTCCAGGACAATGTATCGATGTACCAAATTTAATCAAGATCGTTCGAGCCGAAATAGCATGATTTAATGAGAAACATCCAATAATTCCCATTTAGAGCTTCGTTGACGTTTGGTGGCTATTTAAAAAAAAAACATTTGCCGCGAGAACCTTTCTGCACTTTCACTGCTACATTGCTTACCTAGTAAGTAACGTGTAAAGTAGGTAAGTTTTGCGTGGACTCCAACCCACAGCCAGCCTCAACATCGAAAACAGTAACCCATCTCGAACCTGACTGCTCCCAGAGATGCTATACATTGATAAAATACGCATATAAATCAGGTAAGTGGTTCGCATGTTATAAGACTTTAAGACTCACTACTAACCCTTCTGGTAATGAAGCGTTATATTATGTAATCTATAAGTTTTAAGTAGAATCAGGCTAGACGTAGATACAATGCACATCTAAATCGAGTAATTGGTTCTCAAGGATTTTATTCTGTTGGTCGCTCCTCCGGCGATTTAGCGTGATGCCAAGTAGTCCTAAAGTTGCAGGAAATACCAAGCCGTACTTCAGTAAAAGTAAGCGCTGCCGCCGCAAAGCCGAGCCGTGCATAGCATTGCAGTTTGTATGACAGCCCCATCTTAGCGTAAGCGGAACTGAATTCTATTTAGCCAATCCTAATTCCCGGGTAGTTAAATGTACATGTACTAAGTTTTACAAATCGCTAGTGCCTTGAAAATTCGCCAAACGGACACCAAACAGTCACGACGTCTGCCCTCCCCCCGCCCCCCCTCCCCCGCACCTGCCCCGCCCCGCCGCCGCTCACCGCCACTGCCCCCGGCTTCTCTCCCCCTAGTGTGAAGTATCGCTACCGGCATCGTTTTCGCAGCCCCGTGAAAGTTCTAAAGCCCATGGGCACATAAATTGTAGCCTATGTGTTATTCTGATGCATAAGCTATATTATTGTAAAGTTTCATTAGAATCCATTCAGTAGTTTTTACGTGAAAGAGTAACAAACATCCATCCATCCATCCATCCATCCATCCATCCATCCATCCATTATTACAAACTTTCCCCTTTATATTATTTATTAGATTATCTTCACCTCCATGGCTATAAAACTGTGTATCTGAAATTATTCACATGGCTCCGAGGGTGTTAATGACTCCTACCAACAGTGTTTAAGATAATACATATATACTTTGATTCAACGCATTAACTGCGTTGTGATTATTGACTGCAAAAATTGAACATTCACATATAACTTACTCCATGAAAAGATTTATTATTTTGAATTTGAATTATTATCGGTAATGTGTAGGTAATAGGGTTAGCGATAATTAAAAAAGATTTGTGGATCTTTACCGCCCATGCAATGCAAAATTTCCGAGGAACAACATTTGAAGGCGAGAAGACCGTTACATTCAAGTGTCAAATTTGACAGCTTTGACAGATTCATGCCCACCACGGTCCGAATTGGAAGGTATGCGCGTAGTTTGCGTTCATGTAGATGGCATCATAGTCGTTGTTCGGCGCTATTTGTGCTAATTCCCCAAAAATAAGAAGATACAAACTATAATTGTATCGGCGAGAGCATTATATACGCAGTTTTGTAGGTATATAATGTTATAAAACAATAAAATAAAGGGTGACATTCGTGAGTTTATTATGAGACAAAGCGCAAAAAGTTGCTAATTGTAAATGGCACCTTTTTGTGTTAACGCAGTCGGGTGGTAACTTCTGCGCACCCCGGAAGACAAGTCGTTGTTCACCTTTTTGACCTAGCTTACCAAAACTGAAAAACGTATTTTTGTATAATTTGGAAAGGAACTCTTTTAATTGTTGTTGACAGACAGACATCATGTCTTCTTTTATATTAAGTTTAAGCAAATCGTTGAATGTGGCCTGCCAGTCTTAACTCATTATAACAGAATTTACTCATAAATTCCAGGCTTCTTTTTTATATTTTATGAGATTATACACTTTAGAGCAATTTACGGAAATTCTTTAGATCAATTCATAGCGATTAAAAAAATATACATAATAATACCTACTAAAGGCCCCATAATACGTTATTCTAAATCAAAATTGGGGTCCGGAAATGGAAAAATAAAAAATTAAAAAATCTCACCTTTGAATTTGTGACGAAATTTCTGTAAATTCGATAAAACGATCAAAACGTTCGCGGAGTCCACACGAGCAAAAAAAGCTGAGGGCTATAGGTGGCACGGAGGTATAAAGGACACCTCTGTTCCTCCTCCCTTAACCTAACTGGTCCATGTCGGGATGGCGCATGTCGGTTGCAAACGCTCAGGACGTCCTGTGCGAGCTTTCGTCTCCGCGCTTCTAAAAACACTCTAAACACGCACACCATCATTTTACTCTTAATTATGCCGTTTCACATAACGTTGGCAACATATGAGCAATTATGATGATTCCAACTGATAACTTAAAAATGGAAAGACATGGTATGTTCGCGTCTCAATACAGAACTAAATATACCGATGGAGCACAAAGAAAATAATTTTCAAATTTTTTTCCATAAAAAGTCCAAAATTCTTTCCGGACCCAATGTTTTACATCAAAATTTTTATAAATAACTACTTTACCATCCCTGATACCCAGCTCGTTGGTAGAAATGATGAAGTAATCTCAAGAGCAGTCCAATTTACAATTGTTTAATCTAATGTTTTGTGTATATCTGTAGAGCAGTAATGTATGAAGGTTTTAATACATTGAATATGAAGGTTTATCTTCAGAAAATTCTAAGCTCTTTTAAAATTTACATTATATTTTATTGCAATCCAACGATAAAACAAAAAGCTTATTAGTGTTTTAAGCCATACCCGTAACTAATAACAAAAAGAACAGCTTGTTCCATTATTACAACTAACATTGACACGAAATTCCAATATAAAAATATAGCAATCTAAAATAACGAATATGAATATTGATAATCCAATAATAAGATAATTCATTAACAAAATATAGCCAACTTTATTAAAAAATGCAGCTACTGCAAACTAGCAGCACGCAGTTAAAATCGGACCGCACAGCGTTTTGCCGGCCGGCTGTCAGTCAACAGTCAATTGCCAAATTTAACGGGAACTATTGGCTGTCAATTTTATGTTTATTTGCGTGGGACGATTGTTTGGTATAAAAGTTGGACCTAACATAGAAACGTGGTATCGTTGTATTCATTCAGTCACACTACAATCTCCCGATTATTATGGAAAAACCACAAAGTTAAGGAAGCTCCCAACGTAAGCATTTAAAATAACCTCAAATATTTAACTTTTTTTCTCATATATTAGACTATTATCATTATGGTATCCATTATAATTTTATTTGTAAAAAAACTGGAATGAAGTATGCTGGAAAAGGTAAAACATGTTAAACTGTGTCATATTTAATGTTCATCAGTAGTGAAAAAATGCTTCGTTCGGTAACATAATATTGTTTACAGGTCAAACTTTGATATCCAGAAAGATGAAGAACCAAGCAGCGTACTATGCCGTCCTAGTCGCCGTGCTCGCTGCGTACTTTGCAGTGTCCAAGGCTCTGTTCGACCGTGTCCACGCCGCTTCCACCACAGTCGTCGATGAGTTCTTCCACCTCCCACAAGGGCTGGCATACTGCAACCATAACTTCAGCCGCTGGGACCCTAAAATAACAACACTGCCCGGGCTGTATTTGGTCTCCGCTTCGGTAGTCAGTTCGTTCTTTGACTGCAACACGTACAATCTCCGATTCGTGAATCTCGTTGCGTCATGCGTAAACTTATGTCTGTTTTCGTCTATACTCAAGTTTGTTTACGGACACAGCGGCGAGCGTTATCTGAAAATTGTTCTGCAAGCGTTCAATTTAACTATTCTACCACCTTTGTATTTCTTTTCACATTTGTACTACACGGACACTCTGTCTCTAACATTTCTCTTGGCATTCTTCCGTCTATGTCTAGTCAATAAGCATAAGTTTGCGATATTGTTGCTGGGATGTTTCAGCATTCTGATGCGGCAGACGAACGTGGTGTGGATTGGAATGGTACTAGGTCACAAGGCGATCGATCTGTTCATACGAAGCTCACGATCTTACGGAAACATCAACCTAAATAGGGCTCCGCCGAGCCCTTTAAACAGAAACACTAAATACATGCAACAGATTGACCAGTCCAAGTTAAAGAGGTATTTTGATACATTCGATCTTTACATTGCGATTAAATACCAAATGTCGAATCTTTTGAAGCCATTTTTGAGTTCCCTCACCTCACAGGACTGGTTGATTTTCGCTACGCACGGATCCGTGCTGAATGCTTTTGCACTATTTGTTATTTCGAATGGCGCAATTGTGGTCGGCGATAAGATGGCGCACTCAGCGACGCTTCACTTACCACAGCTGCTTTACTTTCTTCTGTTCTACGGCGTGTTCGGGCTGCCTTACGTCCTAAACAAGTTCGTTTCAACCCTAAAGTTGATGTACAGAAAGAAAGTTATGCTTTTAATGCTGACCGCTCTTTTCTTTGTTGCCGTGGAATACAACACGATCTTACACCCGTACCTCCTGGCCGATAACAGACATTATACGTTTTACATTTGGAATCGGTGGTTCAATAAGTATTGGTTCGCTCACTATGCGACAATTCCCGCTTACGTATTCCTGTTGTTCAGCTTGCACGATAACCTCAAAGATCAGAACTGCGTGTCGTTTCTATTACCTTATTCAGTTTGTACGTTTGCCGTGTTGGCGCTGCAGCGCATGATAGAGGTGCGTTACTTTTTGGTTCCCTATCTAGTTTTGAGACTGAGGTTCGTGCGGCCTTCATTGAAAATGGTGGTATTTGAATGTTTGTTGTACTTGGGCATTAATGCGGCAACATTCTATGTTTTCTTCACCAAGGAGTTCAAGTGGAAAGATTATGAAGGGGTGCAGAGAATTATTTGGTAGACTGTCCTTGCAGGTACAAGCGGGTATATTTTTTATGACCTGTTCCTTGGTTCCTTGCGCTTAATTAGAATTTAAGAATAATTATAACCTGACGAAGAATATAAAAACCCAATAGATGTGCCGCTTTGTGGCTATAGTGATTATAACTTGAATTGTCCTTACATTATTTTCAGTAAGTTAGATCTAAATGCAACGGATGTCGAGAATGATCATTTTTTAGAAGCGCGCGATAAGAACTTATTGCATTCAGTGCCATAAAGGCGTAAGGGGAACAACATTCTTTTTTTTTTCAAAATAACTAAATCTCATTTTGAAATTTCAAAAAGGTGAAAGATGAATTGATGGTGTATTTGTCATTAACTAAATATGTGACACTCTTTTTCTTTGTTACAACTTTTTTATGCAAATTTTATACATAATTGCCTTATATGTTAAATCAAATCACCAGATACTTACAGGTGTATTCAGAGTGGGCGGACTAACTTTAATCCGCCAGACTAAATCGGTTTTTGTATAGTTAGTCCAATGCTAATCTCGTACTATGTTTTGACAGGTGCTCTCTGAATACGACTGTTACAATTTGATCTTTAAATTATAGCTACACCAACAATCGACATATTTATGTTTGAGGGTTCCATACCCAAAGGGTACGAACGGGACCCTATTACTCTTATTATTACAGAAGCCTCCGCCGTCTGTTCGTCTGTGCGTCTGCATCTCATACCATAGACAGTTGAAATTTCACAGTGTGTATTTCTATTGCCGCTATTATAATAAATAATAAAAAATATTTTGTTAAGAAATCTGATTTTTTTTGGCATGTTACGGATCTTTTCATCTTTGAGTCTGACTCGCACTTGACTGGTTTTTTTACTGTCAAAATTCATTGTAGTTATTTTCAAATGTAATAAAATGTTGTATTATTAACTCCCTTATCAAATAAGCTGTTATCAAGTGTTTAACAGAATATTGTAGGGATTTTTATATTTCTAGTCAGGTTTTAGATGTACTTTTAACTACAAATAAGTGAGTTAAGAATTTTGTTTGTTCTTTGTAAGATGTGTCTAGCATTGATGAACATAAGTGATTGCAATGTTATTTTGAAGAATTCAGAAGTTGTTATTTAATTTTGTTTGCATGAAATTTGATTTGATGGTGGTTTTTTTGCTGCAAATATATTATTTCCAACCGAACACAGTCCTCTTTTACTTGTACAGGCGATCAAAGTTCAGAGGATACATTTCTAGTATGAAAATTTACAGTTATTAACAGTGAAGTTTGCGGACACTGTATGCGACAGGTGTGTATCGTGCTCCATCGTTGTTGACGCAGTGGAGCCAAAAATAAATCAAACTGATCACAATTTTAAGGGTTTGAGCAAAATATTTATTATTAATGCAGGGGATAACACAGTACAGAAAGAGAAAGTTTAATATTTTATTGTTATTAATAAATCTATAAAAAAAAAAACATACAGACGAATTGAGAACCTCCTCCTTTTTTGAAGTCGGTTAAAAATAAGATAAAACTGATTGTTATGCTTGAAAAAAAAAAAAAAAAAACGCTTAAAAACTATTTTCTTCTCATTCTTATTCATACTTTGTTGTTCAGGTACCTCTCAAACCTTAATTTTCTGTAGGTTGCATTTAAAGGGTTAGGGCCTTTTTCACCTATTGATGATTAGCTTAATCGCCACATATTAAGGGCCTTTAATAGCAGCTTGCAATCGATACCAATAAAAGATAATCAGCACTTTAGTAACTTGGTGAAAACCAGGCTTAGGGTCTCTTCCACCAAGTACTGATTACCTTAGTCCGTACATTAAAGGGCCATTCTTACCATCTTGCAGTCGATACTAGTACAAGATAATCGGCACTTCGGTAAAAAAGGCCCTTTAAAATTAAATCTGTAATGGTAGTGATTGCAAGCTTCTAAGAAAGGCCCTTAATATGTGGTTAATAAGCTAATCAGCAGTAGGTGAAAAAGGCCCTGTGTGTCATAAATATTTTTTTATGAACGAGCAACCGAAGCTTGTTTGCACATACTTCGTGAAGTTTAGATTTTAACGAATGGTTTTTTTTTTTGTGTAACTAGCTGATAAGCTTTGAGATTCTCCAGTTTTGTCTTGTTTATTAGTACAGTTTTGATTAAATTTGGTTAGTTTTATGTTTCCACTCTATTTTATGAGTTTATTGGTGGGGATTGTACATCTTGTCTGCGTCCAACTGTCTGTGCAACAAAAATCACACTGTTTGATAGGAAGTGTTTTCTGCTCTTTGAAATGGGTACATTTAGACTTTCGGCCATACAAAATGTGTCAAGTGATGTAAGAAAGTACAACTTTTTGGAAGTTCTCATAGAAATTAAGGCCCTTTAAGCGTGACTATTACTATACTATACATATATACTAGCAATGACTATTTATCTCAGCCTTAGTTTCGATTGGTGACACCAATGGCCATTTTGCGACCGTCCACAATGCATGACATTACCCCTGGTTTCAATTTCATAATGAGTAATTTGTTAAGGTAGCAGGAAAAGACCTTTTAATCTTGCATTCTATATTTTGATATTACATATATGATTAACATTTATGTATAGCTTACACATTTCATAATAAATACATTTTACCTACGATAGAGTTCTTATAGACAAAATCCACGTACGATAAACTTTACGCACCATAACACCGCCTGCACTGGGATTGCTCAGCGATATAAATGGGAAGATTGGGCAAAGCACCTTAGAACGTGTCACCGATTTGCCAACGAGGCAAAATATTGTTATCTCTTTCACTCTCGCGGTAAATAGCATGGTATCTACCTTTGTCACTCCAAGGCCACCCGACGCCCGCACGCGTTCATCTTAGCAGTAATACGATCTGACGTATCCAATATTTGACAATGCCAAATATTCCCATTTTATATCGCTTGAATTGGTAGACGCATGCAATATCTTTTCTGTGCAAGCGTTGCGGCCAATGCTCGATAGCTGATGGTTTAAAGGTGGGCCCGTAAGCATCAGAAAATTATACTCCCGATACAAACGTAGTTTACTAATCATTTGAAAACCACTGTTCCAATTTGCTTGATATTTGGGACTTAATATCAGGCAACAAAAATCTATGTCTGCACGTGTTTGTTTTTTCGAAAAATTTGTCCTGTGTCACACCACAGAGAAAAGGAAATTTGTGTGAAGATTTTTTTTTGCCTGTTATTTCACTACTGGCTTTAGATTTTTCAGAAAAACAAAAACGTGCAGACAGATATTTATTGTAGAATATTAGATACCAAACGTCAAGCAAATATGAGCAGTGTTTTTCAAATGATTAGTAAACTACGTTTGTATGGGGAACATAGCTTACGGGCCGTTCTTAATGTGAGGAAAAACCGGAAGTAACATTAATTACAAAACCTCAAAATGTCGAGAGACCAAAGGGGAAGAAGACTGCTTATTTATCACGACAGCTATGTATTATTTTTGTTATTTAACACCCATTTATCTGTGTTATGTGGCGTTGGCTAGGTCGCATGCACAGAGCTGTTGTCAAGCTCGCTCACTCGACATTTTTATATCACAAACACACATTAATGTGAAGATGTTCAACAAACCATTTCGATAACATAACAGGGGCAGGTGTTTTCAATAACAATATAAAAGCAAGTGGAAGACACTCGTTCCTCCTTGGAAAAAGCCCAAATACAATAACTTATAGCTAATGAATAATTCTGTTCCATGTCTTTTTCCATTGAGAGAAAATTTGTTTTTTTTTTTTTTGTTAAATAAATCTCCTAGAAAAATAAAATATCAAAAATATTTTTACATTTTATAATCTTTCCTAAATAACGTCAATAAATATAATATTTGCAATATGTATAGATGGATAAATTCATTTCAATAACATAATTGTTCTTAACACAATAATTGTGGTCATACATTAAATATAAAAAAATATCACAATAAGTAGGAATTAGGTGGTTGGTGCATACCAAGAATTGCCAATGTCGGGGCCGAGTGGGACATGGATTGCTAATACCACACAACAACCGTCATATTATTCAAATACACTACATTCCCGAAGGAATTAGGTCCCATGCCAGGACCGTCCCTTGATGAGATGATTGAGTAAGGTCACTCAACTGCAGGCTTGAGTTTACTATAATCAATGGAAAATAAACCCTAAACCATTGAATTTAATGTGTTTAATGGGAAGTTCAAACGCATGGCAACAACATGGCGGAATTCTGATTAAATACATAATTAAATATTGTACTAGCCACTCAGTGTTGGTTAAATGATAACTGACCCTGGCGCCATCTATTTTTTTATGCACGAACCACCTTAACAGTTTTAACCTATTTGTACCGAGTATTGTAAATAAGATCTGATCTGATAGGACATGTACAATAAATCAATACAAAATACTGTATATACAACCTCAATTTTGTATTGGGTTTAATATTTCTTTTTATTCTTTGGCTGATAGCGATTTACAGTTATGAAAAAAAATATTTGGCTGATTGACAGTCAAAACTGCTTTTGCCACACACGTCTAAGACAATTTTGCATGGTGTGGTGATCTTATGCCCAAATTAAAACAAAATCGATTTGACCATTGCCAAAACGAAAAAACTAGTGCAAAAAAATTAAACCATGTCAGTTTTGTCATTGCTAACGTATTTACATAGAATATTTTTTTTCTATCGTACAATAAATAGAGAAAGGAAGTTCGGGAGTGGTGACTGAAACCCATTCGTGTAGCGGCAACGTAGCCACGTTTAAGTAATTAACAAACACTGGTGGTAGCGCAGGGCAGTCAGTTCCCATTCGCTCACGCATGGTGTTCTCGAGTTCCAACGACACATGAGAGTTGCACTGGAAAACATTTAGTGCAACAAACATTTGTTGTTGCTCGCATTCGTGAGCCAAATGACCGGTCGGCGCTTTTGTCAGTGTATGTATTATTATTACTGATACATGGCTACGCTGCCGCTATATGAATGAGTTTAGGTCGAGACATCCACCTGTCCTTACACAATACGGTTACACCGTTTAAAAATTTAAGGGCAACATTTGCCTAATCTCTAACAAAAATACTTGAACACAATATTTTAAGTACCGACCCAAGCACATAATGGGTTAAAAGACTTTTGGCCACATATTTTGGAATTTATTACCCTGATCAGATGTCTCTCCACAAACATTTAAAATAATACTTTGGACCGCTTAAATAGTTTGAAAATAAACTGCATCTAATGACTACATAGAGAGCAAACATTTACACAATATAGCCTTAGAGCAATAAAGTGTTCTTAAACAAGTGCCTCTTTAGGAGACTACCCAAAGAATCCATCACAAATAATACGAAAATCCATCTAAAATAAAAAGACAGTCCTTCGAAAAATGCGTTGATATTAATTTAACGTTCCATCAGCAACCTCAAACAAAGTGAAATTTAGTGTTCTAAAACAAGTGCCTCTTCAGGAGACTACCGAAAGAATTCATCACAAATAATACGAAAATCCATCTAAAATAAAAAGACAGTCCTTCGAAAAATGCGTTGATATTAATTAAACGTTCCATCAGCACCCTCAAACAAAGTGAAATTAAGTGTTCTTAAACAAGTGCCTCTTCAGGAGACTACCGAAAGAATCCATCACAAATAATACGAAAATCCATCTAAAATAAAAAGACAATCCTTCGAAAAATGCGTTGATATTAATTTAACGTTCCATCAGCAACCTCAAACAAAGTGAAATTTAGTGTTCTTAAACAAGTGCCTCTTCAGGAGACTACCGAAAGAATCCATCACAAATAATACGAAAATCCATCTAAAATAAAAAGACAGTCCTTCGAAAAATGCGTTGATATTAATTTAACGTTCCATCAGCTACTCAAACAAAGTGAAATTTAGTGTTCTTAAACAAGTGCCTCTTCAGGAGACTATCGAAAGAATTCATCACAAATAATACGAAAATCCATCTAAAATAAAAAGACAGTCCTTCGAAAAATGCGTTGATATTAATTTAACGTTCCATCAGCAACCTCAAACAAAGTGAAATTTAGTGTTCTTAAACAAGTGCCTCTTCAGGAGACTACCGAAAGAATCCATCACAAATAATCCGAAAATCCATCTAAAATAAAAAGACAGTCCCTCGAAAAATGCGTTGATATTAATTTAATGTTCCATCAGTAACCTTATCTGAAATAATCCCTGATTCTGTTTCTGAAGGATTGTCGTAGACCTTAGCAAAAAAAAAAAAACTAGTATGGGTCCTGTGCAAGAAGCATTGATGAAACGTGATCTCTCCTTATCTTTACTGAGCCCTTAGTCCGAGTTGTCACCTAAATTGGCGTTTACGGAACTTCGAAGTTACGTAAAAACGTCAAACCCATACAAGTTATGTTGTTTAACTTTTTCAACCTGTCAAAATTAAACTTGTCCTAACGATTTGTATGAAAATGCGGAGTCGAAATATTTACGGGGACGATGAGTAAGCTGTCAAATTAAACTAGGACTCGCAAACGTTAGTTCGCGTAACGACCACTGTGTGCGCAATTTAATTATCTATACATTTAGAAATGCTATTGATCATTTTGGTTATGGTGCTGTCTCTACAACAAACACAAAAAAACAACAATCGTTGTTATTAATATTATGTCTGCCTACAGAACCAATACGGTAAAAACAACTAAATAAGTAAATGAATAAATAAATAATAAATATTAAAAAAATAATAAAATTAGTGAGAAAAACTTATTATTATTTATTTATTCATTTACTTATTTAGTTGTTTTTACCGTATTGGTTCTGTAGGCAGACATAATATTGATCATTTTGGCATAAATGCCAATTCAGTTGACAAGTCAGTCCGACAGGGCTCAGATCCTTAAAAATCTATAGCCCAAATGTCTTACTTTCTAGCGTTTTTTCTGTCTAAGAAAGCAAGGTCTCCTATTCCGGTGCATTATAAGCAGACTTACCCATAATCGTGGTGCCAGGTAACAATATTGTAATGACAATGTTCGAAGGTTAAACTAAAAAAAAAATGCTCTTTACTTAGGTCACTTTGAATCACCTACTAATAAAAATAAAATAATCCTAAATTTTGTATCTATCCTACGGTACTTATACCCACAACAAAAAAAAATACAAACTACAAACTACTATTTACTGTTTTATCGTTCTAAGTACAGACCGCGTCATAGTAGACGGCGCTCATACAATCTCTGTTAATATTGGGACATCATACAATCGGTGTCGCGTTAGCGCGAAAACTCGGACTAGACGCATGAAAGTAAAACCTTGCTTCTTTGACGTCTCTTCGACAGGGCGCCTAGGTGGACTTGCAGCCGCGGCGATCGTCGAGCAGGGGCTGGGACTCGTCGGCGTTGGGCGGGGAGCGCGGGGGGCTGGCGGCGTTGGGGGGATACGGGTGCCCCACCTTGCCCGACAGCAGCGACGGGTAGTACAGGCGGTAGCTCGCGTACGCGCAGCCCAGTCCGATCAGAGCGCCCCCCACGACGTCTGCGGTCGACAATGATTTAAAAAACAGTTTTTAAAGACGGTTTGCTGACACAGTAAATGAGTTGCCGAGCGTTTTAAAAACGACTTAATATTTTAAGGAATGTGACTTGTATGTATGTATAATCGACCGAGACGCCAGGACACATTAATTAAAGAAAGGGCTCTGTAAAAAGAACTACTTTACGAATATACTGCAAGGCTGGACCAGAACTGGCAAAACATACCATTCTCGGGTATCGCATCTTCCAATGTCGCCACCTACTGTATACGCAAGAAATTCTCCTACGGTCCCAACCAGAGAACCATTCTTCTTCAAGGACAAATCCCAGAAAAAAAATTCTTTGCAACAGAGTTGTACACTCCTGGAATCAACTATCACAGGAATTCATAAGTGCCAAAACAGTGAATGTGTTCAAAAATTTACTAGACAAATATAAATATAGAAATAAACCATATATATATAAACAAAAAAAAAGTGCACTCAGTATTTCTAAAACCTGATATGCACGCATCAGCTTATAGCTGATAAACCAAATAATAATAAAGTCCCTCCTCCCTTAATAAATGCCTATACCTACACACATTGATATAACTCTTTACCTGCATTGCGGAGATTGGCATTGAAAATTTCGAACTAGATGTCAGGACGATCCTTTATTGCTCGGCTACATTGAACTGGATGGAAAACTCGGACATTTTTTATTGCCGCTTCAACCGCGTTCATTCAATGCGATAATAAATATAATGAAGGACAATGCCGAATTTTGTATGGGATTTTTTATTCGCGCGGCCATAAACCAAACTACGTTATTTTTGTTAAGAATAATGTTACAAACAAAATCCGAAGCTCAAATAAATCAATACGAAAAAATCAATTATAACTGCTAACCCTTATAAATTCTTTCGGACTGAGGCATAAACATGTCAGAACAAATTTTGTTTGTAGCATTATTCTTAACAAAAATAACTATGTTTGGTTTATGGCCACGCATACAAGAAAAAAACCTTGATAAAAAGGCACCAAATTCACAAATGACTAGACTCCGGCCCAGGACGTATTTTTTTATTTATTTATTTTATTTATTCATACAAATAAACACAACAAATAATATTCGCTACCACTTAAACTGGCCCAAAGGCTGTATTATAAGTGGTAGACTAGTTGTGTTCAACAATGTTCACCTACACACTGTTCTTGTGTTCTACAAACATTTCAGTCACAATCACAATCAATCTATCGTCTAACAAAAGATTTAAGTTCAACCTCACTGCAAACGACAAAGATTAGGCTCACTGCAGAGATACGACACACCGGTATATAAAATGGTAATATAAAACAAATTGATTAGGGTAGATTGCAGGTTTAACACCTAAATGGTATCAAATTGTTACTTTTAACAGTCGTCTTGTAGATAAAGTGCCTAAAGTAAACTAAGACTTAGCCCCGGTTGCACGAAGAGACGGCCGAGTTAATCAATGTTCAAACACGTCACTTTTAATGATCCGCATAGAGTTCCTTCCGCACTGTCCACACAAAGTGACGTTTTTGATCATACTTTGACGTTGATTTTGATTTTTTGTTCTTTAGTGCACTCGGCCCTAAGTAATTATCTCAGGTATTTCGTATGGACGGTCGCCGCACAGAGGCGCACTCACCCTGCCCGAAGTGGTGGTAGTCGCGGATGCGCGACGTGGCGATCAAGAGCGCGCCGTACAGCGGCAGGAGCCCGATCATGAGCGCCGCGCCGCAGCCGCGCGCGCCCCACGGGTACAGCCGCGCCCTCGCCCACATCGCCAGGAAGCCGAGCGCGCAGAACGCGACTGCAACGGGTGTGCGTATTTCAACCGCGCCGTAGATAATGTTTTTATTTCTTTCAAGTGATAATTGACAGTAGGGAGAGATTGCTAACGTCATACAAGTGTTGAACGGGGATTATACGAGTCCACAGGTGACATTTCAAGTCACATTTCAGAATAAATAAAATAAATTAAAAAAACCAGTCAGACAAATACCTTAATAATAGTAGAAGTGCACTAAAAATATAAAAAATCAAAGTACATGCATCAACTTAAAGCTGCTAGTGTATATTCAATCAATAATAATAATTATAAACAAACTAATTATTATTATTATTATTCACTTTATATTCTTTATTTAAACTTTTACACATAATTTTTATATTTACATTAATTATACACGGTGTTAACTTTTTTCGCGACATTTTAATTTTAATACCGATTACTTAACTATTTCGTATACGTTTGTTATATTTATAAATTCTATCTAATCTAAAATTGTAAAAAAATATGCAGTTTTCATTCAAACTTTTACCTCAGCGACAATGTCCCTTTGGAATGGTACGCCATGTGTACGTGCAGGTATACAGCAGGTGCATGCATGCATAGGTTGTGTGTGAGATACTTTGTTTTCGGTCGAGCGGTGGCATCGCCGTCGCACGGGCGCACGACGATGCCGCACTACGCCGCAACTCCGTGGTTAAGCACATACCTATTGTGATCAATACGTATTAAATTTGACCTTGTACATTTGTGTGTTGTCTGGCTGTGTGTTTAAAAATGGGTGAGATAAATCGAAGTTGTGCGTGTACTTTCATGCAGCCATATTCAGAGCGGGCGGACTAACTTTAATATGCCAGACTAAACCGGTTTTTGCATGGGGAGCGGAGCCGGGTACTTCAGCTAGTAACACTATAACTCGAAAAGTCTGACCTGTGTTTTTAGTGGTTTCGATATCGAGGCTCTACTGTAATTGTAGACAACCAGTACAGCACTTTACACCATGGTAAAGGTAATAAAACGGTATAAGAATGGACTCACAGCTGGAGTGTCCGCTGGGGAAAGACTTGCGGCCATCCTCAACCG
Organism: Incurvaria masculella; assembly: GCA_946894095.1. Classification (NCBI taxonomy): domain Eukaryota; kingdom Metazoa; phylum Arthropoda; class Insecta; order Lepidoptera; family Incurvariidae; genus Incurvaria; species Incurvaria masculella. The sequence goes on along the minus strand of OX335644.1, from coordinate 26,285,142 downwards.
TTTGTGGGTCCCCCGTGCACACCAGGTCCGGCGTCATCACGCCGTCGGGGAAGCAGCGGTAGAAGAAGTCGGGACGCAGGGCACCTGACATTGAAAATGTAGACTTAAGGTGGCCCAACCCGGCGGGCCTAACTCATTCGCGGGCACGGTACAAAACCGTGCTGTTGCGCTCTGGGACCTTCTCTGTTTCAAAGAATAAGACAGGCTCCGTGATGAGGAAGATGAAACATGTCCACAAAAAAGACAATGTGCATAGTGTATGATTTGGTAAGATTTACGAAAATTTTAATTTTAAAACGACTTATAGCTAAAAGTAAACCACGACCGCTGTAGTCGAGAATCTAACAAAAAGCAAATAGATTATAAATCTTGATTAAATAAGCTATGTCTGATGACTAATCTTTTTAAGATGTTCTTACTTTATCATTGCGTAATCCACCTCCAAAGTTATTGTATAAAACGCGCAAAAAATTCAAACTTTCGGACCTTATAATTTAGAAACCAAACACAATTTTACAATGCCAATGGTCATCAGAAATCTAGTTCGATCAAATAAAGCTAGTTTAAGCATAATTTTGGATCTCTGACAAGAAATATGGGCGTGATCTTCTTTCCCCTTTTGTATGGGGAGATGAGCGGGATGGGCCACCATAACTAAAGAAATAAAGTTTAATTTGAGTTTCAACAACATCTACAAAATCGTAAATGTTTTTGGTTGTGACATTCGTCGGAAGTAGGATTCGGCAGGGTTAGAGCAAGTAGACATGTAATCAAAAGGTCGCAGGTTCGAATCCTGCTTCCGACGAATGTCACGACCAAAGTCACGACCAAAAGGAATAAAGTTAATTAGAAAGAAAAGGGTAAAATTTAACCAATGCGCCGCAAACAGATATGGAGTAGGAATGTGACATGTATGTATGTTTGTATAATCGACCGTGAAGCAAGGACACATTAATTGAAGAAAGAGCCCATTAAAAAGAACTACTTTGCGAATATACTGCAAGGCTGGACCCGAACCAGCAAAACATACCATTCGCGGGTATTGCGTCTACCAATTTCGCCACCGGCTTTATACCCATAATTTAGAATTCTCCTACAGTCCCTCCTGCCGTAATGAATGCCTCCTACTAACACAGTGTTTAAGATTATACATACATACATTTATTTAACGCTTCATCTGCGTTGCGGACATTGACTGCAAAGATTGAACATTTAAACATGAGATATGGAGTACTTCTTGAAGTGAAACCATAACTAGTCGAAAGGAAGTCACAGCTGATATCATCAAATAGACAAAAACATTTTTTATAGAAGCGATTGAGTACGTGAAACTCTGTGCATTACCTGCCATCAGTTTTATGGTGTCCGTGAGTACACCGTTGATCCCTAGCGCCAATGTTATACCCAGCATACTCTGAAAGTTTAGTCCACCTGTTATAGCATTTAGGGTAGTATTCATTCATAATGTTCATGTATCTTTGTGAGAAAATTCCACAATATTTTAAGGTAGTGAGCACAACCCACAGATATAATACCCGGACACAAAATACCTTATGCTTACCAAGTCCAAAACTTGCATTATATAAAAAAAGTGTTTACTTCATGTCTATAAAAATATATAACAATATTCCAGAATCGATAAGAAATGTATTACCTTTACCTAAATTCAGAAAAAAACTTTTAAATTGGTTAGCGGAAAAATGTTTCTATAATTTAGAAGAATTCTTCGTTAGATAAGTTTCCTAGATAAAATTTCCTAGTAAAAATAAATAGTTATATGTTAATAAAGGAATTATCTATAAAACAACATTATTTTCAGTTTTTGATATTGTTCATATGTATATTTGTACGCGGTCAAACGCAAATTATGGAAGACACAGTCATGGACATGATCGAATTTTGGGAGCATTGTTTCTTCGTATCATGTACAACCCATAATTGAGACAAATAAATGATTTCATTTCATTTCATTCATAAAAGCGTTTTTTTTTTGTTCGCTGGGGTATCCTTATCGGAACTTGATTTAGAGAGATGTTACAAAAATTTTCATTGCATTTTTTTTTAATCAGTGTGTTTAATATTGTCTTCTCAGCGGAAAAACATTTCGTGAAGATTTTTGCTTCGATATATAGCAAATTTTTGTATCAATGCCCTAAAAAAACCGACAAGAAAAACGTTGCTGACTTACTGGCTGTGTTGTAAGTGCTAATGTTCGTCCGTTGATATACTTATTTGTGTAAGATCTCTCTATTGTCCCGGCTTGTACACACCGGGATGATTTCATCCTTGTTTCCCGTCGCCGTGTAGAAACCGGCGAAGGTGACGAGCGGCGCGGTGACGATCACAAGCCACAGGAGCGCCGGCGGCACGTACGAGTCGTGGCGCGGGTACTTGTGCTCACGCTGCAGCTCCTCAGCCGTCGTGTAGCGGACGAACGGCGGCACCGTCTCCATCCAGCTGCAATCATGTTTATTGGCATGTTGTTCATATAGGACTAAGGATTTGATTGCGGTAACATTCGGAAATATTTTTAAAGATCTTGGAAAACATGAACATGGATGACATGGCACAACATGAACGGCCTCTAGAACAAATACTCGCAAAAACTACATAACCAACCGAGCTCTACTACTCCTAATAAACTCCCAGAAGATGTGATTAACGCTACGACCACCAACCAATTCAAAAACGGACTGGATAACAAACAAAATCTAATGTAAAGAAAAAAAACAAAAAAAAAACTAAAAACCACTTAGCAACTAAATTTATTAAGTTAAACACTGGATTTAGACGCATCAGCATATGCTGCCTGTCTAAAACTTATAAATAAATAAATAAAATAAAACAATATTATATTATTATTATATACACTAGCAGCTGCAACCTTATGCGTGTACTTCACTGATTGAGTGCACATTGTTTTTATTTTATTATTTTTTTAATTTTGAGTGTGCATAATATGAACGGTTTTTTTAAATATTTTTTACATAATTGCACAAATTGTTTTTGAAACTGTTTACTGAGCTAGCACTTGTGACTTCTTCCGGCAGCTTGGTATATAATAGAAGGGTATTTTTTATTAAGAACTGGTACTGGGAGACGAAAGGTACTTATAAAAGCCAAATACACCAAACCTTGCGAAACCACGCTTGATAAGACACCATACGCGGATTGCAGACTATCGCGCTTGTTCAAATTATATTTAAAGACTTCCAGGTTAAGTTTTGAGGAAAGAGTCCCTTAAATCTTAATGTACATCACCATAACACTAAGAATAAGGACCGAGTGCACGAATGTACAAAAAATCAAAATCAACATCAAAGTATGATCAAATACGTCACTTTGTGCGGACAGTGTGTAAGGAACTCTATGCGGATTACTAAAAGTGACGTGTTTAAACATTGATTAACTCGGCCGTCTCTTCGTGCAACCGGGTCTAAGTCTTACATTTGATGTCCTAAACACTAACGAGCAAAAACTTCAGTTAGAAAAAATACAGTGTAATCTCACTAATCGGGCACTATTAATAACTGGAGGGTGCCGTATTATTGGAATGTTCGGATTACTGGATTATAGTGAAAAAATCATAGGTAATGCATAAAATTCAGCATTTCATAGAGGGAATAAATGTATGTAATGTTTTAAATTAACGTGTAGGTACGTATGTAATTGACTAGTTTTAAAATAGTCCTTAATTGAGGTCTGCTTTTGTGCAACTTGTAGGGCCGAGTGCACGAAAGGACAAAAAATTAAAATCAACGTCAACGTACGATCAAATACGTCACTTTGTGTGGACTGTATGAAAGGAACTCTACACGGATCACTAAAAACGACGTGTTTGCACATTGATTAAATCGGCCGTCTCTTCGTGCAACCGGGGCGTAGTCTTTGCTTAAAAATCTTTTTTCGCATGTTGCGAAGAATTATAATATCTTTGGCAGATGTGCCTTTTTCTTCTGCCCATGTAACGCGCACAGGTATAGAGGGGGGAGGGAGGCCGTTGGCGGAGGGTGCCGGATTATTGGACGTGCCTATCTGTCGAAGTGCCGGATTAGTGAGATTACACTGTAATAGCAGATATTAGCATTGCCTCTTAAGGCGGCCCAACCCGGCGGGCCTAACTCATTCGCGGGCACGGTACAAAACCGTGCTGTAGCGCTCTGGGACCTTCTCTGTTTCAAAGAATAAGACAGGCTCCGTGATGAGGAAGATGCAACATGTTCACAAAAAAGACAATGTGCATAATGTATGATTTGGTAAGATTTACGAAAACTTTAATTTCAAAACGATTTATAGCTAAAAGTAAACCACGACCGCTGTAGTCAAAAATCTAACAAAAACCAAATAGATCATAAATCTTGATTAAATAAGCTATGTCTGATGACTAATCTTTTTACGATGTTCTTACTTTATCATTGCGTAATCCACCTCCAAAGTTATTGTATAAAACGCGCGAAAAATCCGAACTTTCGGACCTTATAACTTAGAAACCAGAAGACATCTAGTTCGATCAAATAAAGCTATTTTGAACAAAATTTTAGATCTCTGACAAGAAATATGGGCGTGATCTTCTTTCTTCTTTTGTATGGGGAGATGAGCGGGATGGGCCACCTTAAGGTGGGCCCGTAGGCATCAGAAAATTACGCTCCCCATACAAACGTAGTTTACTAATCATTTGAAAACCACTGTTTAAATTCACTTGATATTTTGGACTTAATATCAGGCAACAAATATCTATGTCTGCACGTGTTTGTTTCAGAGAAAAATGTATCCTGTGTCACACAACAGAGAAAATAAAATTTGTATGAAGATATTCTTTTGCCTGTTATTTGACTTGCTTTATATTTTTCATCAAAACAAAAACGTGCAGACACAGATATTTATTGTAGAATATTAGATACCAAATATCAAGCAAATCGGAACAGTGTTTTTCAAATGATTAGTAAACTACGTTTGTATGGGGAACATAGCTTACGGGCCGTTCTTAAGAGCCTAATAACAGCTGATTGCATGCAATTCTGGGCGTTAGAAAATAAAATTTAAAATATTTTATTAAAAAATAAAATTTAAACAAAAAAATATGTTAACCTGGTTTCATCAATGTTATAATAATCGTTTTCTATATTAATCTCTTTATAACAAAGCAGCTCTGGCGAAAAAACTTTACAATCAGTTTAATCTAACATCCTAGGCTCTAGAAAGAGTTTTCCAGCAAATTTGTTTTTTTTAGTAACTCGACATGGATGGGTAATTACACCAGACTTACCGTCAGATATTAGCCTGACACACCACATCAGAACTAGGTGCCATGCCAGGACCTTCCTTATATTGCTCGGCTACATTGAACTGGATGGAAAACACATTCAATGCGATGGTACCAACTCGAGCGGGATTAACCCTACCACCTAGTAAGTAAGGATGGGGACCTACAGTTTGACGTGGAATCCGAACCACGGCCAGCCTCAACGGTTGAAAATGGTCACCCATCCAGAACTCAACCGCACTCAGAGGTGGTTCACCAAGCTTATCGAATCACAAGGCGTCGGGCCACTGGGCTACCGAGGCTGACCATATGTCGCCGATAACATATGTTAAGCCAAATAAATCGCTCGTTAGAGACGAGCTCAACCCTGTTTCGCTGTGGAGCAAGCTAGCGCAAGCCTTGTTTCGTAAAAAGTTGTTAAGATTGGCCCGTAAGCTATGCTCCCCATACAAACGTAGTTTACTAATCATTTGAAAACCGCTGTTCTAATTAAATTGATATTTAATATCTAATATCAGGTAACAAATATCTGTGTCTGCACGCTATTCTTTTTTTTGAAAAATCAAAACGGAATCAAATTAAAGGAAAAAGAAAATCTTCATACTAATTTTGTTTTCTCTGTGGTTTGACCCAGGATACATTAACCGAAAAAACAAAGACATGCAGACACAGATATTTGTAGCCTTATTTAAGATGCAAAAAAGGAACAGTCGTTTTCAAATTATCAGTAAACTACGTTTGTATGGGAGGCGACATTTTCTGATGCTTACGGGCCCACCTTAACATATGGAGATTATATACGAACCAAAATAAGGCGATGAGCACAATTCGCAAAAATATCTCAAATGGAAGAGACTCGAACATTCTCCGACCGGCGCGCGACATCGCGTCACTGATTTCGAAGAAATAATATAAATTCGACTTATCGATCCTATTGGCTAGAATGGAGCCAAGTTGCGTGCAGTAGGCGTACAGTGCAAGAGCGCACTGCAAGTTAATGCAATTGCGCAATTGCGCTGCATCGCATGCAAGCCGCAAGATCGATAAAGAATCACAGAATAAATTAGGAATACGTTCCATAATACGTTCGTTCGTCTCGACACGACTCGCGCAAGCGCTTCCCGCGCGATCAAAGAGTATAAATACAAATTGTTAAAAATCATAGCCGACTTCATTCTCTCTGTAAACAAACAGTAAAGTCGGCTATGTAAAAACCATAGACCTATCATGCGCGCGCACATCCTATTTCTACGGTAAAAACTGTAAATAGCGAAGAGTTCGGAGAAAAGGGTTGACTTTCCAAAGAAGTTTTGGAAAAGAAAATATCACAAAAACATAACCTATAATATTTCGTTTCATACATTGTGCTGGTCAATAAAATTTGTTGGAAGACAAAAAAAAAACCCCTCTTTTTCTCTAAACTTTTTTTTTAACTGCGTCATGGAGCAGTACATCTTATCTTATCTTTCATCTAAATACCCGTAAATCAAACTTGGACAGGAATGAGAGTTTTGAGGTTTTTAAGCTAAGGTCGCTCATGCGACATCTTCAATAAGCTTTGAGTTTTCTTCGCCATTCGAACGACGGCTTATGTGTGCGGCTACGGGCCCGAGGGACCTTTAAGTGACAGTTGGAACAGCTTGCTCCGGCTCCGTGTTCCACCTCAAAGAGGTGGAGGTGGAGGAGTGATTCCGAGCGATTCCGAACCGTTCTAATGGTCAGTGAAAACTGCCGAGGTACGTGCATGGAGCTGTTGTTCTGTAAGCCAAAACGTTTTTTTCTTGCTCCTTCTTGCACGCCCTTCTGGCGTCCTTGGACTCAATTCAGCGCCGAGTGCTCCGTCTTGTTCGGGACCCACAACTCACGAGTCATTGAGTCACAGATCGTTTTAGGGGTCGCAGGTTCTACAGGTACTACAATGGATCGTGCTCCGTGGAACTTGCATCCCTCATTCTTCCCCTGCTAATATCCAGAGTACCCTCCACAGATAATCAGATCACCCCTTTATGGTTGACATTAGGCTTTTGAGCCCGTTCTCAAAAGCCTAATTTCACAAACAGGATATGGTACTGTCTGTCGGCGGGTGCCTTTCCTCATACCTATAAACTGGGAGTCTTCAATCGTAATTTGAAAGAGCTCCATAGCTCAGTGATATTCCGCAAATCCGCTGGCATGGTGCCTCACTGAGCGTGGTTTAGCGAGGTTAGGTGGATTTGGCTTTTCGCGGTAATTTTGGTCTCTCAGCACAGCATCTCACCCCGCTTTATGTATGAAAACTTCCTTAGTACGAATAAGCTTTTATTTTATATTCAATCAATCTTGTAGTATCAAAATAAAATTTGCCGCTGACAGCGCTCACGGCACAGAATATACTACTAGGCTCACGGTTTTGCCTCCTCTACTTGTCTCTAGAGAAGGATGTGGCCCTGAGCACCGTAAGCACTTGAACGATGACATCATCGTGACGTACTTCATAATCTTGCCCCTCGATCCGAATTGGGTTGACAGTGCTCACAAAAATATTCGTGCAAACCAGGTGTTTGCAGGAATCAGTATTCGCGAATGCTGCAATATTTGCGATATCAAATCGAACCGATTGAGAGCGTGCTAACGATGCTCACAAAATAACCTCAAACCATTGTTTTAAGTGTCTTCAATAAAAAAGACTAATTAATGTTCAACAGTGAACAATTTGCAACAGCATAAAAATTTACTAACATTATGTGACAATGAGAGTGAAGATGAAGGTGATTTTGATTGTTGATAGGCATAGAATTTGGCAAACAGGAGAAATAGTAGTACAACGACAGTGCGCGCATTTTTGCAGTACTGCACACGGTTACATAGTTGCTGCAACAAAAGGGCGAGCGAAAGCAGTGACGCGTTTTATTTTATATTATGTGTCATCTACTTGTAGTATCAAAACAAATTTGCCGCGCGATCTATGGCTTCGGCTAACAGCGCTCACACTTTGGTTGTCAGCGCGTTTCGGACCAACTTTATTCATGTTGTCATCGTTTGAGCGCAATTCGGACCATAGCCTATATTTTACACTAGGGCGTGATGTTAATACGCGGATTATCTCCGTACTGAATTACACGTTGATTGGTAAGTCCGGGGATAATCCGCGTATTGAAATGTTGACAGATCACTCTGAATACGACTTTACACTTTCTGTGCACAGTGCCTTTTTTGTCCTGTGATCCGTTCTGCAGTGGTGCTTCCAAAGAGTTCGGAGAAGTCGCTGCGCTCCTACATAGAGTGAACATAAAATAAACAGATCATTACAACTCTTTCCTCATATGAAGCTATGGCAAGAGTGAAAGAGATGACAAGCCGAAGTCTAATGCGTTCAGCAGATCGACCCAGTAGCCACTAATTGAAATGTTTGACTCACTAGTAAGTCAAACAAAGTCTTGAAGTCCCGCTAAAAAGGTCCTAAACAGCAACCAATCCACGAAAAATTGTGATCAAGTGATTTTAGGTGCAACATGGCGTGCGTTACAGTGTTCTATGATAGTCATAGCAGATTTTGAAAAGAGCTTCGTGGAGATATATCGTTTTATGTGTAAGTAGAATTTTAAATTATATCGCTGATTCACCTGTTATTCAGCTTAGGTTACACCTTGCATAGGACGATAGTGGTTTTATTATTCGAATATATCGCATTTAACCGTCGTATATTCTCGTAATATCCATTTCAACGCGGATAAGTTTGAGTCCATAATTTGAGGTTATGTTTCGACTTACCATGATGTGCCCTAGTCGTTTTGGAATTGATATTGATATTATTGATATCGATTAAGTCATGATATCTCGATAATGTACATATTGATTTTCCACGAATATCTAGAGTCCTAAAACCACATTAAAATTAGAAAACAAATGTTATTTTGAACTAGAACTAGACCACTTGTTTTATATTTATACGAGTGATGCTATTTAAGATGAAGATTTTCAGATTCCCAAAAACATTGTTAATTCGGAAAATAAAGATGAAAAACCGGCCTAGTGCAAATCTGACTCGCAAACGAAGGGTTCCGTACCGTCGTACAAGATTTAACACAAAAAAACACGTTTTTTGTATGGGGCCTCCCTGTATTTTTTTTATTTTTATTTTGCCTATTTGTTGTTATAGCAACAAAATAAATACACACTCTGTGAAAATTTCAGCTGCCTACCTATTACGGTTCACGAGATACAGCCCTGTGACAGACGGACGGACGGACAGCGAAGGCTTAGTAATACGGTTCCGATTTTACCCTTTGGGTACGTAACCCTAAACAATGGAAACATTTAAGCCCATCGAAAAATGTTAAATTTTAAGACTAATCTGACTGACTGTCAAGTTTGATTTACGAGTTTTTAAGTGAAAAATATACTTCATGATGCAGTTAGAATAAGTTTTAGAGGAAAAGAAGAGTTTTTGTTTGTCTTCAGATAAATTTAAATGTCACAAAGTATGAAACTAAATATTACAGGTTTTTTTTAAGGTTATATTTTTGTGATGTTTTCTTTCCCAGGCCTTCTTTCGATCAACATAATTCAAAACTATTAATTTTCGGAATAATATGGAAAAACAAATAAGTCATTTCAATAATACAGATTGAGTAAATACTATTTTCAAATCTATTCTGTTTGATTTTGTATGAAATCCAACAGTTTTGACAGATGTTTTAGATGAGCTCGCTTAAACGCCACCTGTCGTGATAAATAAGCAGTTTTATTCCCCACTGGCCGTTCAATGGTTACTTTCAATTAATACTTTTACTAATCTGTCCCGCATTTGATATCGATAGCTTCTTTTGGACGTCACTAAAACACAACATACATCTACGCATATTATATATGGGTATGTATTGCCAAAGTGACACGCTATGGTTCGTTCTAGAGTTTCTCTTTCTACGGTTTATCTCTCTATAGTCTGTGTACGGTTGTGAATATTATATTCTGTGGTGTTTTGATACAAAATTGCATTTCGCCATTCCACAGCAGTATGTACTTATTTCTACTACATTGCAATCGACACGTAAATAATCATCATCACCATCAAAACAGCAGACAGAGGCCATAAAGCAAAAATCATCATCAACACGTAAATATTAAAAACACTCACGAGGGTTGTGCCCCTTACTCTGGACCAAATGGAAACCTTCTTCTCATTATTTTCATTGTTTTTGTAAACTGAGTATCCACATTCGTTCCTGCGCCTATACCGATCACAAGTAAATAGGTCGGTCGGAGTGGTATATAATCTTATTGGGAATTACGTGTGCGAGGAAGCATAATTTTGATTTGCAACCCCCTTGAGGGGCCGGGGGGCGTAACATTAGTCCGACTTGTCACCTAAATCGGCGTATACTCCGAACCGATCGTCTAACATTTTCAAATGTATGGAAAAATTTAAGAGCGCTCGCCATTGACGTTGCCATTTACGCCGACTCCGCGTTTTCATGCAATTCGGTCGTTCGAGTTTGATCTTGACAGCTTTACGAAGTAAAACCTTAGAATAAATAGTCAAAGTATATAGGTACTGTGGGTTTGACGTTTTTATGTTTATTCAAAGTTTAATAAACGCCATCTTTCCCTTTCCAAGCGCCAGTGACTGCAGATCAAACAGTTTTTGACGTAACTTAGTGTAGTTTAACTACCAAAGAAGTAAAAAAAATTATAAAATGATTAAGAGACAAACCTGTGTTGGATTTGGTCACTGCGCACCGCTGGCGCTTGGAAGGGGAAGGTATCATCTCGCACCAGGGCCTATATCTATGGAAAATAGCACCTAGTGCAAACATACGCATAAACATTATAAATATTACTATATTTTCTTGAATTTTCTATTTTGTTTGACAATAATTTTTTATGCTAGCATTGCTGATTTTGTAAAATGTGAGTGTAGTTATAATTTATTTCAAAATCTAGACTTAAGAACGGCCCGTAAGCTATGCTCCCCATACAAACGTAGTTTACTAATAATTTGGAAACCGCTATTCCAATTAAATTGATATTTAATATCTAATATCAGGTAACAAATATCTGTGTCTGCACGCTTTTGTTTATTTTAAAAAATCCAAACCGAATGAAATGAAAGCAAAAAGAAAATCTTCATATGAATTTTGTTTTCTCTGTGGTTTGACCCAGAATACATTTACCGAAAAAACAAAGAAATGCAGACACAGATATTTGTAGCCTAATATTATATACCAAATATCAGGTAAGTTGGAACATTGGTTTTCAAATGATTAGTAAACTACGTTTGTATGGGAGGCTAAATTTTCAGGTGCTTACGGGCCGACCTTAAGTGAGCCTCTTGCCATGATATTGACTAATAGTGAACTTTTTATGCATTAATTCCAATTGTATTTAATTGTAATTGTAAATGTTTGACGATTCCGAGTGTTCCCTGCGTCCCAAAGGAGGATTAATAAATACAAATACAAATACATTAAAAGTATTTTATTTTAGGTTCCAATTAATCACATTAATCGCGGCAAATTTACTACGCTAAATATTAATGTAGGAAGAAAAGTTTATATATTGTCTTCTTAGGAATTTCCTGCATCCGATATATATACTTTTGGCCTTGCAATAATGCTATTCATTTTCATTTTAATTTTATTTCTTATCCATAGGTAGGATCCCTACACTTGGACACATTATCAATCTGTCGGTTTGATAGGGGCGACAAGTTTCATTCATTAATTAATTAAAAATTTAGTTTTTTTTTTATGTGACTGGACATGGATGGCTAATACCACACCTTCTGTCACGGTATTAGCCTAACACACCACATGGGAACTAGGTGCCATGCCAGGACCTTCCTTATATTGCACGGCTACATTGAACTGGATGGAGAACACGGACAATTTTCATTGCCGCTTCGACCATCGTTCATTCAATGCGATGGTACCAACCTGGGCGGGATTAACCCTACCACCTAGTAAGTAAGGAAGGGGACCTACAGTTTAACCCGAACCACGGCCAGCCTCTCTCGACGGTCGAATGGTCACCCATCCAAGACCAGAGCGGACCCAGCGTTGCTTAACTTCGGAGAGCGATCGCCGAAGTGTCGCGCCACTGGGCTATTGAGGCTGAGTTGCCCCCTTTTCAATATACCGCTTACAATTTTGAGTAGTTTACATTACACATACAAAGTTTAACAAAATTGGGGTTTATAGTAATACAAAATTATCCTAATTACTATGTTCGGGTGTATACAGCTATGGTCATTTTGGATATCATCATGTCAACATAAAGATAATTAAAAAATAATAATAATTTAATTACTATATTCAGGTGTATACAGCCATCAACAATTTAAACTCAACATAGACCTCCTGAACCCTATCTAATTGTGTAATGTTATTTTTGCTTCGCAATCTCGCTCAATATCAAACTTTTTGCTTTTTATGAAGCAAAAAGGCCTGTGTCATCAGTTCTCACTCTACTTTCCAAAGCTAGGGCGTATATAATATTTGACCCATTTTAACTCTTAAATACGAAAGTATTAATTTATGCTTACTGAACATTTCACTGGCACCCTTAGAAAGTATCCCTGTAGGCCAATTTCGCCTTTCCTGGTTGTTAAACCCTTTGGACGTCTTAGGTATTTGTCCTGAATGCCAGATTAACCCTACTTTTGTCCATTTCAATGAGGCGATTTTCCCGCCAAAATCTTTGTAAGTATCAAACTTCTTCTTTTGCATTAAGGCGATTTTCCCATTAAAATATTTGCCAATATCCACCTTACTTGTAATAGGTGCTTTTCCGACCAAAATCTTTGCCAATTTCAATCTTACTTCTCCCTTTGCAATAAGGCAATTTTCCCGCTAAAATAATTTTCAATATCGTCCTTACTTCTCCTTTTGCAATAAGGCGATTTTCCCGCTAAAATAATTTTCAATATCGTCCTTACTTCTCCTTTTGCAATAAGGCGATTTTCCCGCTAAAATAATTTTCAATATCGTCCTTACTTCTCCTTTTGCAATAAGACGATTTTCCCACCAAAATCTTTGCCAATTTCAATCTTACTTCTCCCTTTGCAATAAGGCGATTTTCCCGCTAAAATCATTGTCAATATCGGCCTTACTTCTGCTTTTGCAATAAGGCGATTTTCCCACAAACATCTTTCCCAATATCGACCCTGCTTTCCCTTTGCAAGAAGGTGATTTTTGCGCCAAAATCTTTGTCAATATTGACCTTACACTCACGTCGGTGTGAAGTCGTCATTATTTTGGCACTAAATACTTAGTCTATATCTATAAAGGGCTTCATCAATCAAGTTTCCGGTTTCCTTCTTAATTATTTCAAAGAAACCAAGAAGGGGGCTCTCACGTGTCATACTGCTCCTTAAAAAAATTCATAGGCAAGAAAATAAAAAACAAGTGCGAGTGCTTAAAAACAAAAGTGCAAGTGCATAATAATAATAACTAAACCTTTGTCTATGAGCATGTGTAACGGCCATTACCGATGGGCAGTGAAGCGGTGATGGAGGTGAAGTTGGAGGAGACGCTGTGCCCGACGTGCCTCGCGCGCGGCCGCGCCCTGCAGCCGCTGCACCGCACCGCACGCGCCTACCGGGCGCTCCTCGCCGGCCTTCACACCGACGTGAGTGTTACCTTTTCGACCGAGCGTAGCGAAACTCCGTGTCAGGGTTGGGGAGAAATGCTTTCGTATATCGGGCTGTTCTCCGGTGCAGGTAGCATTTCTCAACCGATTCCCGTGAAATTTTGTAAGCAGGTTCGATATTTATATAGAATTTTTTAGTCCAGCGAGTTTTTGAAAAATGGCGAAGTAATTTTAAAAAAGCTGTTTTCCTCCACGGGTAACATTTCTCAACCCATTCTATTTAGAATATTTTAGTCGAAGCAGTTTTGTATAAATTCTTCAAAATTGTGAAATTTTTAAAAGAATTAATATTATATTATTATCGAATTCTAGCAGCTTTAAGCTGATGCGCCTGTTTCACAACACTTATTTATTAAATATATATTTTTTTTATGTTCTATATGATTGTTCAGTTTATTTTTGAAGGAATACAGGAATTTGAAGGAGACAACATTTATAATTTGACTGGGAAGACTGTTCCAAGATTGTACCACTCTGTTGGCAAGAAAGTGTCGTCGAGGGTTCTGCTTCGACCGATTGTGATACAGCTTTTTTGAGTCTCAAGTTTTTAGTATTAGCAAGGGTGAACATATCATGTAACTTGGTAGAGTTGTAAGAAGAATTTTAAATGTTTCAATAAGATCTCCCCGTTATCTTCGTTGTTGTAGAGTGGTGAGGCCAATCTTATCCAGCCGGGTTTCGTAGCTTTTAGTAGTCGTTAGCTCGTAGTAAAATGTCCAAAAAAACAGACTCGCGAGGTCTACAACTCAGAGAGCCACATGTAGCTGTATAGAATGTTGAAAAATCCTAGTTATCCTTGTAGTACTCCATACTCTGGATGGTTGATTACAGACCCAGATCGAGGAGTTTGTGGCGTATTCGCGCGTGTGCTGGGAGTGTGTTCACTTTCTGAAACGGGCGCTCAAGTTCCAGAATCAAGCGCTGCACGCCAACATGCTGTTGCAGTCTTACAATGATACCGTGGTGCGTACACAAAGTATCCATATTATTATTATTATTTTTTTAACTTACGGCTCTCCGGTGTGCGATGCCGCGCTTGGCCGACATGTTTCTCCTCCAACGACGAAAGCATCGTCAGGGCCACGTTGGAAGCGAAACATGTCGGCCAAGCGCGGCATTGCACACCGGAAAACCATTAGCGTTCAAAACATGTACAGCGGCGGTGTTAATCTAAGAACATATGTACCTATATTAGTCTTATAAAGTACAATATATGTGGCCAAGCAATTCATAGCCACTAGCTTCCGCGTTGGTTCGATTTGTTCCAAACAAGTTGTTTTCTTACGTATACTGGTACGATTTTAGCCCACGAGTAGTAGTAGATTTCAGTTTTGTTTCACTGTAGGCCAGTGTTTATCAAAGTGGGCGATAACGCCTCCTAGGGGGCGTTAGAGGTCTACAGGGGGGCGGTAAAGGGCCCAGGGGACAATGGGGGGCGTTCAAGCTATTTAAGGGGGCGATGGCTGATTTGTGTTTTTCTAATGTTTTAAAGCTTTGTTCTACAGCTTAGGGATTTTTTTTGCAAAAGTCATTAATTTTTAAGAATCACTTCCTGGGGATACAAGAACGAGGCAGAATCAAATGAAACAATCCAGCACCCATTTTTAATTAGCAGTCACAGTCTAAATATACCTTGATTCTGTGACACATGTCAGATTGACACGGATCCAGGGGGATAGGGGCCATGCCGCCCACCAAAACTGCTTAGCTAATTTTCATGTCCAAGGTGGAGGAACATATAGGGTGTTTATATATTAACTGGAACAATTTAAACGGGAGCCTGTGTATCAGATATAATTAAGAATGGTCAAAGTTTCAAATAAATCGATTGCCCTGAGGAGCGGACCTGTAGCTGTGTAAGACGCGCACGCGTCGGACTGTAGTCCCTAAGATATAGTTTGGGTCCTAAAACAGCTGTGAGACAAACCTAGGGCTGGGACGATTCATAAAATTATCATCCTTCAAAATGTTTTGAAAATTATAATGTTGCTTTTGCAATGGAGTTTCTTACAATATTCAGATCTATCTCTTACATACTGTTATTATTAAATATTAATACTAGCATGTTGATGTTACAGATTAATGTCTCCTATTCTAACCTCGGAAGCGCCACAAAGATCGGCTTTGACTACGAGCTCAAAGACGCAGACCTAGACGGCATGCCCTGGGACATCGCGGTCTCACCGGAGTCCACGCTCGCTCAAGTCAAAATAGAACTCGATGCGAGTCGGGCAAAGGAAGAGCTGATGAAAGACAACTCGATGTCTGACGATGCCCTGCCGCCCGAGACGGACCCAAAGGCAGAGAGCAAGGAGAAAAAGAAGAAAACGATGAGTAGGAAGAGAAAGAAGAAAGAGAGCGAGAAGAACAGCAAGGTCATAACGATAACGCTGAGCGAGATGGAGATGTTGAAATACCGCGAGGAGGACAGGGAGAGCGATCAGTATATGAAGGCGCCGTACAAGTGTGAATCGTGTATCAAGGGGTTTCTTTTTCCGGACCTGCTGGAGAGGCACAATACTGCGAAGCATAATGCGGTACGCTTTCGAATACCACACAAATACCGTTATATTAGCCCAATACTCCACATTCTCCAAGGAATGAGGTGCCATGCCAGGAACTTCTATTTATGATCACGGTTACATTGAAGTGGATGGAAAACATAGACAATTTTTTATTGCCGCTTCGACCATCTTTTCCTCCAATGCGATGGTACCAACTCGGGCAGGCTTAAACCCTACCACCTAGTAAGGGAAGGGGACTTACAGTTTTACATGGATTCCGAACCATGTAACAGCTCGCATGCGTGACAAAATGCACTTACCCAACTCGGAAAGAGAAATAAAGTGGGGAATTAACAGGGTGAGGATTTGAACCCAGACCTCTCTCTGGTATGCAAGGCAAGTCCTCGCGCCACTTGGCTACGAGCCGCTCATGTGCTATCTATACCTTCCTTTTTAATCTATGGCCCTGCGCAGGAGATCGGCGCGTACCAGTGCGAAGTGTGCCGCGAGCGCTTCGCCAGCGAGGAGCTCGCCGCGAAGCACCGCCGGCGGCACTACTCGCTGCACCGGTGCGCGCGCTGCAGCTACGGCGGCCGGCTTCCCGCCGACGTGGAGCGGCACCACGCGAGCGCGCACGAGCCGGCGCAGGCGCTGCAGTGCGGCGAGTGCGACCTCGTGTTCACGTGAGTGCGACCACGTGTTCGTGTGAGTGCGACATTGTGTACACATGAGTGCGACCTCGTGTTCACGTGAGTGTGACCTCGTGTTCATGTGAATGCGACATTAGGTACTCGCGAGTGCTACCTCGTCTTCGAATGAGTGTGGCCTCGTGTTCACGTGAGTGCGGCCTCGTGTACTCGTGAGTGCAACCTCGTGTTCGAGCGAGTGCGACCTCGTGTTCACACGCAGATGCGTGTATGTCATTGGCTGCGTGAACTATTTGTTAATGAAATATATTTTTTTTATATTTCCAATAATTGTCTTATTGGTTCCCGTTCACTGTTAATGCACTGAACACTTCTTGGGGTAGTTTGTTCCGAGAGTCCAACATTCGGCTAGAAAAGAAATGCTTTCTTGGGTTGCATTTGATGCTACTTTGGTTTAGTTTTAAAGAATGTCAACGGAGTGTTTCATTATTGATCATATGGCTTTCTAAATATTTGAAGTGTGAATCAAAACATTCAAATTACAGCAAATATAAAGTCGTCCTACACATTTTCTTTTCTATATGGTTTGACACGGCATATATTTTACGAAAAAACTAAATTGTACAGACACCGGTATTCTTTTCCTGATGTTGGATACCAAATATCAATTGAATAGAAATAGTGTTTTCAAATGATTAGTGAATTACGTTTGTATAGGGAAGATAATTTGCAGAGCCGGAAAAAACATTAAAAAATTCGACTCTGAACAGACGAATGATTTCTCTCTATTCGTCTCTTTTCGCACAGGTCAAAGACTGAGACAATGCATTGGGAAGAGTAGAGTAGAGAAAAGTGGTGGGAAAAATTGTGTGAGGAATTATTGCTGTCGTATATACGGTGTCCCCGTCACTATACATAAGAAATTTCTAGAGTTACAGCGCAACCAAAAAGTAAACCCGACATACCCGAGCAATAATGTGTTTTCGTCATCACGCCGGCAGGACCAAGCGGAAACTGCGCTACCACAAGGAGTCGGCGCACAAGGAGGCGGTCAAGTGCGAAATGTGCGGCAAAGTCATGATCAACCGCTACTCGCTCAAACACCACATGCTGTGAGTATTGTGATCGTATTGTATTGTGGTCCTTATGAACTGCTAGGGTTCCAAAAATTATTATAAAATGTTATGCCCAAAATAAAAGCACAGAAGTTTGTTAGTTGGCTGTAATAGAAAAATACATTTGTTATCGGAATTTAAAATTACTTACAGAATTGTTTTCTTACCATGAAACAGTTTGGTTTCTTTTCCTTGGTCCATTTTACTCCTAGCTCAACAGAAAAATCAAAATGTTGACTCTATTTTCGTAGTAACGACATGAAAATGTATACATGTACAAAAAATCCACAAATTTGAATCTATGTTCAATTCTTTTCGTCTCTTGTATTTATGA
The DNA here is from genome assembly GCA_946894095.1 of Incurvaria masculella. NCBI lineage: Eukaryota > Metazoa > Arthropoda > Insecta > Lepidoptera > Incurvariidae > Incurvaria > Incurvaria masculella. The sequence continues at coordinate 26,266,651 of OX335644.1, read as the reverse complement.
AAAAATCTTGCTCAAAAACATTGGTGTATTGTGATGGGTGAATTTCCTGCCACAGCACTCACACGGGCATGCCCACGTACGAGTGCAGCATATGCCGCAAGGTGTACCGCGGCGAGGCCGGCCTTTACTCGCACATGCGCCTGTTCCACTCGAGCGAGAGCGCCACTGACACGTACTGCGCCCAGTGCGATATACAGTTCAAGAACAAGACCATCTACCGGTCGCACATGAAGCGGAGCCCGCGCCACGCCACGCCCGAGCAGCTCAAGTGAGTCGCCGATATTAGCTATCATGTATTGTCATGGGTGAATGTCCAGCCGCAGCACTCACACGTGTAAAGACGGGATCGGGAGACTAAATTCAAATTCGGAGTCTGGCAAGTAACTGACGTTTATTCATATTTTAGTATCATGCAAACCTTTCAATACTAACCTCACCTGACAACACGGGTATGCCAATGTACGGGGCCAGCATAGACTTAAGACGCTCCAATAAGATACCAACTTTAGACTGAGCAATTCAAGTGATTTTTCGACTTAAGGCTAGACGGCTCTAGTTAGTTCCTGACTAGACTAAGCAGTTCAAGTGAGTTTCTGGGTGTAGACCCAGTAAAGTCTTCACCAGTAAACTGGGTGGTTCCCTGCGAATGCGGCGGGGCCCGTGGTTTTTACGTCGGAATATTAACACACTTCTTCTTGTCAAGGCTTTCTAAAAGTAACTCAATGTCACCCAGGCCTTGCCGTCTACTAAGAAATTTCCAACTCTCTTAGCCCTGACAGCTCCCGATGACTAATGATAGCTGTCAAGGAC